>CM031610.1:42045862-42060862 GCA_018398815.1 Conus ventricosus | reverse complement strand
AATGATATGAAAATGAATAACCTCCTCAATTCCGACTGTTTCAAGCCATCATTCAACCCAGAATATATGGATCAATGCAACAACTCGTTTTCTGCTGGGCCGACCAGGCATCATGATCAGTTGATGAATATTTTTGGCTTTATCTATCGACGAGTGATATCTATCAAACTGTGAAAATGACGTTCAGGGCACTGAGTACATGCCCATGGAATTGGCTTTTATGATCATTTTGCAGTGGAGTTTGATGTTTTGACAGTGTTAGAATAGCAGAGGAAAGTAATGCTGTTTGCAAGGGCTGCTGTTGTGTTCTGTGTGTCGGCCACACGCCTGCAGCTACAAGAGTTAAGGAAGCCAAAGACACTAGGTGCAAAACCTTGGTGTTGTTGTCGTTGCTTAGATCGAAGACATGCATGAAAGGGAGAGAAATGAAGTAAATGGTAGGGAAAAGTAGGAAAAGGGTCGAAGATGGGGGTGGGTGGGGGTGAACGTGGGGGGCAAAAACAGCTGTGAAAAGTGGGATCGGTACCAGAAAAAAAAAGGAGAGAAAGTAGCAAAAGTATGGAAAATATATCGAAAAGCAAAAATGTAGTAAAAAGAAGTGAAATTTAAGTGGGGAAAGGAAACGACAGGAACTAGAAGGCAAAAGACGAAAAGTAAACATAGGGGGGACAAAGAAGTAACAGTGGAGGAAAAGTATGAACGGGGAGGAAATCTGGAGACGATAAAGTAAGAAATAGAAAGATGGGGGAAAAGGAAAGGAGAGGAAAAGAAGAAAAATAAGAAGGAGATTTTGAAAGAGAACAAGAAATGCAAAAAGAAAAAAGTTGGAAAGGAAAGCGAAATATAAATAAAAGCAGAAAAAAAGGAAACAAAACCGAAAAACCGAAAACCGGTTGGATCGGTTGGATGAAATATTAAAACGACAGGGGACCTAGTAAAAGGGAAGTAAAACAGGAAGCGGAGAAAAAAAGAACAGAAGTTTGACTGATATGAAAAGAAAAAGGAAGGAGCAGGAAAAATTCACCAAAAATAAAGAAAAGGAAAAAGGACGAGAGAGAGAGAGAGAGAGAGAGAGAGAGAGAGAGAGAGAGAGAGAGAGAGAGAGAGAGAGAGAGAATAAGCAAAATGTGAAAAGAAGCAAAACAAAAGCAACGAAAGTCCCTTTGAATTTGCCGTGTATCCTCTAATTGCGTGCACGCACGCACGCACGCACACACACACACACACACACACAAAACACGCACACGCACACGCACGCACGCACACACACGTGATCTCCAGTCCTGTCTGGCCTAAAGCAGGGGATGTAGGCGCATCAGGCAAATCAGGCTGCCAAAATTCAGTGCAGATGGCACTGCACTCTGGCTCTGAATTCCAGTAAATCCAACGTTTTGGGGATGCGAAGACTGTTCTGGCGCAAACGCTCAGCATGCTGGTGCTTCTTGACTCCCCCCTCCTCCCACCTCCGTCCCCACTCTCATCTTAATGGTCTTCAAGCTTTGACGCACTTCTTATATGAACTCGTGTTTCACCGCCCCCCCCCCCCCCCCCCCCCTCCTGTCCTTTGGACTTGGGCCACGGTTTGGCAACAAGAACAATATAGATAATGCCTTCCCCCCCCCCCCCCCCCTTTTTTTTTTTATTAAGACGAAATTCCTCCAGATGTTCTCGAGACGTGACGTAAGGGAATGAATTTTGTAAAGCTGTTATTATCCAACCTTGAATACCTATCACGACTATGATATTAAACCTACAAATCTGAACTGTTAATCGGTTCAGGAAAAGTTCTGAGGCTGTCTAATGATAGAAATGTGCATTATTCTGACCAAGGGTGCGGCTGAAGCCACGTCACAGCCAGATTTATACTTCCCTAAAAGCAATAGATACAGGAGAACACAACATCAATGCACGAATATCAGAGGCTCTATGTCTAGAATTCTTGAAATAGTTGACATACCAGTGACTGGGATGTCGCTTTCTGGAACACCAAAGACATGATCAGGAAATGTTGCACACACACACACACACACACACACACACACACACACACACACACACACAAAACACAATAAAGATAATTTTGACTTGACTTGACTTGACACACACACACATATGTATGCATGCATGCATGCACGCACGCACCCACCTACAAACGCACGCACACACACACACACACACACACACACACACACACACACACACACACACTCACACACACACACACACACACACTTACTCACTCACTCACTCCCTCACTCACAGATCCAGACATAAAACCGAAAATATTGCGATGTTTCTAATAACACAAACTCATATCTGTTTGCGTTTTAAACCAATAGTGAACACAAAAAAAAAAGAAAAAAAAAGTAAGGTCAAACAACCCAACATTACAACTTCTGAACCCACGCTCTCACTTAGTGGGAGGAGTCAGCAGTCCGCACGACTAGACGTTGTCAATCCTGATTTCTTTGTGTTTGTTTCTGTCGATCGTAATCCCCTCTCATTGCCGCCAACTCAAAAGAGACTCATAACGTCGTTGCTACGGAAACCACAGAACGACGTAATAAACGCTGCTATGGTAGAGAAGAACGAAAGACTGGAACCAATCTTCTCCGCTACTATCGCCCCCCCCCCCCCCCCCCCCCCCCCCTCCAGCCCAGCTCCCTCACTCCCAACTTCAATTGTCGAGTGGTTAACTGTTCACACGACTGAACTTCCCTCTCCCCTCCTTGACATTGATTTCCCGGCGGGCGGCGAACCCGTCGCCCCGTCATTATTGTTCCCCTCGTCCGTTCCCCACCACAACAAGCTATTCTGACCTCGTCAGACATCTCAGGACCATGGGGGTGGGGGGGGTGGGGGGGGGGGGGTGGAGAGAGAGAGAGAGAGAGAGAGAGAGAGAGAGAGAGAGAGAAAATTCGATGGTCCCCGCTGCTATTGAAAACTATTGTAGTGTCAATCATTCACTTTTTGTTTGGAGTGGGTGGTGGCTGGGGGAATGGTGGGGGTGGGGGTAATAAGGAAAAAACTGAGGGAGTGTTGGAAGAAGACTGAGTGTGGAGGTGGGGGGGGGGGGGGGGAGATGGGGGAGTGACTGCCACGTTAAAAACCGAGGAGGAATTTATGTGGCTGGAATTTCGTCTGAGCACCATTTTGGTGTTGGCTGAATCGTGATCCCCCCCCTTCCCCCCCCCCCCCCCCCCCCCTACAAGATGGTGGTCCCCAGGAGGTTTTTAAAGACCCTTGCTGTAGACATGTGGAGTGTCGTGCAGGCTGAGATGTGACGTCCAGGGATGGATTAATAATGTGTGGGTCAGGCAGGCTGAATATTGTCCACGGGGCACTCTATCCATCTCTGTGTATGTATGTATGTATGTATTGTATGTATGTATGCATGTATGCATACACGCAAGTATGTATGTCTGTGTGTATGCAGACTAAGTACGTGCACACGTATGTGCGTATGTATCTATCTACCCACATTCTATCTGTCTAGCTAGCTGTCTATCTATCTCTCTATCCATCCATCTCACCATCCTTCCATTCCCCTGTCGGTCGGTCGGTGTCGGTCGGTCGGTCGGTCGGTCTGTCTGTCTGTCTGTCTGTCTACCCATCTATCTATCCATCTATCTATCTACCCATCTATCTATCTACCCATCTATCTATCTACCCATCTATCTATCTATCCATGGATGCATGTATATATGCATCTATCTGTCTGTCTGCCTGGCTATCAATCTGTCTATTTATCTATCTATCTATGCATGGGTCTGGCGCTCGCTAATCCTTGTCCATTAATCACCATTCGTACATCTTCCTACTTTGTTTATTTGTTTGTATATTTTCATTATTCATTTATTTATTCATATCTTTATTCATAAGCTTGTTTTGTAATCATACTCATTACGACTTCAGGCCGTAACGGATGTATGCACAGCGTGTCGAGAAAAAAATTCAAACACAGTGACGCCCCCTTGATATTGACTGACACTGAAACTCGTACCTTAAAAAGGCCCGCAGAAAGTTTTGTTTTCCTGAGATTTCTGTCCCGATGAGCATAAATTCTCGCATGGCATTAGAATTTTGATCAATTTAATTCGGATGAAGATATGAATCAAAATGTACTCTGATGTCCGTATGGATGTGTCTTTTGATTATACAGATTTATGCTGTGTGTATTTCCTCTGTGTGGGGGAGTTGGGAAAAGCGAGAGTTAGAATAGTTTGTTCTTACAGCCCGAATGTGATTGAGAAAAATGTATGATGTGGGTGTCTGGAATAATTTGTCTCCAAATATTCGATGTGGGCGCACTCTTAAGCCTTTTTTTTAACAGTAAGAGCATGCAAACACAGACGAACACACACACACACACACACACACCACACACACACACACACACACACACACACACACACACGCTCACACACACACACACACACACACACACACACACACACACACACACACACACACACACACACACGCTCGCGCGCGCGCGCGGCACTGAACAACACAACACTACACTACACCACACCACACCATACCACACCACACCACTTTACACCACTTTACACCACACCACACCACACCACACCACACCACACTACATGTTTTCATAATTCCAACACCGAACATAACAGCTTGGGCTTCTTGTGTCCCCCCCCCCCCCCCCCCCCCCCCCCCCCCCCCCCCGGCACTCTCCCTCTCTCATTCCTTTCGCTCAATGCACTCCCTTTCTCCTACCTTCCGCAAAGAAAACAACTGACACTCGGGTAATAAAAAATCAAAGAAAGAAGAAAGAAAGAAACAGACAAATAAGGAATAGGTCTATTATTGATACAGTAGGAGTAATAAAACGTCACATACATCCTAACTTTGACTCACAGCGAACCAATCACCATCACCTCCTCCCCCACCCCCACCCCACCCCCACCCCTTTCTCCTTACATTCACCACCACCTTTAGCTAGCCTACGCACGTAAATATTTATAAAGACGCAGCCGTCCTCAATGTTTATGGAAATAAGCTCTGGTGTTTTAAGAGGTTAGGAATGCAATACTGAAGTCGAAAGGGGGAACAATTGTGTTTGGAAGAGGTCTTTAGGTTTGCCTCTGCCCTTGTTTATCCCCCACGGTCATTCTTTCTTTCTTTCTTCGTTTGTTTGCGTGTTTGTTGTTCTATTTCCTTCCCTTTGTCTCTGTCTCTGCCTCTCTTTATGTCTCGCGTGTGTTTCTCTTTATATGTCGATCTGTGTCTAACTGTCTGTGTGTCTGTCTGTCTGTCTCTCTTTCTGTGTATCTCCGTCTCCTTCTGTCTCTGTCTGTCAGTCTGCTCCCCCCCCCCCCCCCCCCCCCGTCCCCTCTCTGTCTCTCTTTGTCTCTCTCTCTCTCTTTGTCTCTGTCTCTGTCTGTCTCTGTCCCTGTCCCTGTCTCTGTCTCTGTCTGTCTCCCTCCCCTCTTTCTCTCTCTCTCTCTCTCTCTCTCTCTCTCTCTCTCTCTCTCTCTCTCTCTCTCCTTCTAAATGCATACGCATGCATTCTGACTGCTTTTCGAATTCAGTTCCTGCTGTAAGAGAATGCCCTATATACATAAGAGAATAATTACGTGCGCTAGCTTCCCTTCTTCCCCCGGGCGTACGTGAGCTACTGTGTCTGTGTGTCTGTGTGTCCGTCTCTCTCTGTATGTGTGTGTGTGTGTGCATGCGTGCGTGCGTGCATACGTGCACGCGTGATTGCATACGTGCAGGCGCGCGCGCGCGCGCGCGCGCGCGTGCGCGCGCGCGCGCGTGCGCGCGCGTGTGTGTGCGCGTGCGTGTGTGTGTGTGTGTGTGTGTGTGTGTGTGTGTGTGTGTGTGTGCTTTCTTACGTGCTTAGTAAGTATTTGAACCTGAAATATTTTCGATTGAAGGAAAGATATAACGAAGATCTATACATGAGACACGCAAGTCATTTTAGTAGAAAGGAGGTGCTTTTTTTTTCTTCTAAATATATATTCAGAGTGTTGATTTTACTCGATTTTTATAAATCTATTTTCTCATGGAGTCATTGGTCTGCAACCCACAGAATGATCTGACTTTTCTTTCTTCTTTTGTTTCCTTCCTTCCTTTCTTTCCTTCTTTGTTCTTCCTCTTTCCTTCGATATTTTTGTATCTCACTTTCTTTGCATTTGTTTGTGTCATTCGTTTTCCTTCCTTCCTTCATTCCTGCCATCCTTCCTTCATTTTTTCGCTCATCCTTTTTTTTTTCTTTGTTTATATTTCACTCTCTTTAAAAGATCTTTTTTGCCCTCCTGTAATTTTTGGGGGGTTTCTTCCGTCTCCGTCTTTTTTCTTAACAACTTTGTTCGTTCTTCTTCAATGTTTTAGTTTCTCCTCTCTGGATTTCTTTCTATTTTCCCGTGTTTTTTTTTTTTTTAACATCAACAACAACAATGAACAATCAACAATCTTTATTTCTTCAGTCCCCCAGCCCCTAGAAATGAGGTCAAGTTAACATGTAACTAAAAGACACATGCATCACAACCAGTCAGATTTCTAGCGTGAAACTGTCAACAAAGGTTTGCCTTAACTTCATGGCATTAAACAAAAATACACCAAGCTTCCTAACATTGAAAATAGACCCATTTCACAACAAGACTGTATATGGATTAACACCAAAATGAAGATTTTTTTTTCTTCTGTCATTATACAGAACACATTTATACAACACATGGTCCTCATCTTCTACGACCGTACACATTTCGCACATAAAATTAGCATTGTTGCTGAAGGTTCGTTTGAAAATAGATCCATTGATTGGTAACACACCAAGCCTCAGCTTTATTAGGCAATTCCTAAAGCAACTATTGAACTAATGTCCATGTAATCAAAGTATTTTTCACATTCGAAATTACTTTTAAACAATCTGTAAATTTGATACAGATCTTTATTCATAACAGACTCACTCCATTCTTGCATGTATATGTCTTTGTAAATTTGATACAGATCTTTATTCATAACAGACTCACTCCATTCTTGCATGTATATGTCTTTGTAAATTTGATACAGATCTTTATTCATAACAAACTCACTCCATTCCTGCATGTATATGTCTTTGTAAATTTGATACAGATCTTTATTCATAACAAACTCACTCCATTCCTGCATGTATATGTCTTTGTAAATTTGATACAGATCTTTATTCATAACAAACTCACTCCATTCCTGCATGTATATGTCTTTGTAAATTTGATACAGATCTTTATTCATAACAAACTCACTCCATTCCTGCATGTATATGTCTTTGTAAATTTGATACAGATCTTTATTCATAACAAACTCACTCCATTCCTGCATGTATATGTCTTTGTAAATTTGATACAGATCTTTATTCATAACAAACTCACTCCATTCCTGCATGTATATGTCTTTGTAAATTTGATACAGATCTTTATTCATAACAAACTCACTCCATTCCTGCATGTATATGTCTTTGTAAATTTGATACAGATCTTTATTCATAACAAACTCACTCCATTCCTGCATGTATATGTCTTTGTAAATTTGATACAGATCTTTATTCATAACAAACTCACTCCATTCTGCATGTATATGTCTTTGTAAATTTGATACAGATCTTTATTCATAACAAACTCACTCCATTCCTGCATGTATATGTCTTTGTAAATTTGATACAGATCTTTATTCATAACAAACTCACTCCATTCCTGCATGTATATGTCTTTGTAAATTTGATACAGATCTTTATTCATAACAAACTCACTCCATTCCTGCATGTATATGTCTTTGTAAATTTGATACAGATCTTTATTCATAACAACTCACTCCATTCCTGCATGTATATGTCTTTGTAAATTTGATACAGATCTTTATTCATAACAACTCACTCCATTCCTGCATGTATATGTCTTTGTAAATTTGATACAGATCTTTATTCATACAAACTCACTCCATTCCTGCATGTATATGTCTTTGTAAATTTGATACAGATCTTTATTCATAACAAATCACTCCATTCCTGCATGTATATGTCTTGTAAATTTGATACAGATCTTTATTCATAACAAACTCACTCCATTCCTGCATGTATATGTCTTTGTAAATTTGATACAGATCTTTATTCATAACAAACTCACTCCATTCCTGCATGTATATGTCTTTGTAAATTTGATACAGATCTTTATTCATAACAGACTCACTCCATTCCTGCATGTATATGTTTCTTTGGTAAATGTTTATACAGATCTTTTTCATAACACTCACTCGTTCTGCATGTAATGTCTTTGTAAATTTGATACAGATGTTTTTCTAACAACTCACTACCACCTGCATGATATGTCTTTAAATTTGATACAGATTTTTTATACAACTCACTCATTCCTGCATCATAGCCATGTTCGTAATATGAAACAATGTTTTTTTCACAGCCACCCTGTTCATGCCAGACATAAATTGACAAATGTTTTTCACCGCATGTTCATGCAGAATAAATAGGAAAAATGTTAACAGTCATGCAGAATAATCTAAACCCGTGCATGTTTTTTTACAGCCACCTGTTCATTCAGAATAACTACACCCAGTGGCTAATAATTATTCTTTATAAAAGTGCCCAGATCTGTAGTTTGATGTAGTTCAAGTATCAAGTGCTTAGGGGGAGTGTTTTGTGGTGTGCGTGCGTGTGCTGCGTGTGGTGTGTGTGTGTGTGGTGTGTGTGTGTGTGTGTGTGTGTGTGTTGTGTTGCGTGTGTGTGCCTGCGTCGTGCGTGCGCCTGCGTGCGTGTGCTGCTGCTGCTGTGTGTGTCGTTGGTGTGCTGCGTGCGTGCTGCGTGCGCTTGCGCGCGGGCGCTTGTGTGTGTGGCAATGAATGCAGGCTCTAGCATGTTGATTATTGTAACGTGCGAGTAACAATAGCGTAATTACTCTATTTTATTTTCGTTTTTTAGAAAATAGAATTCAGCAACTTGCGTGTCAATCATCATCAGAGTTTATACTTTCAGACACTTTTCGTACTGTTGTTTCTGTCCTTTTATTCAAACAAATGTCATCAACATTTCACAGGGCGTCTGGTAATGACTTCCCAAAGAGAGAGAGAGAGAGAGAGAGAAGAGAGAGAGAGAGAGAGAGATCACCAACTTTCCATTTGTTTCCGTAGGTGAATCATTCAGTATAGCGTAAGCACCAGCTCAGTAATGAAGTCATTGGGGATACGTCCAGAAGATAGGGAGGGCTGGGGTGGGGTACTCATAACGATTACAGCAATAAAACTAGCTTCACTTTCAGAATCATTATAGCCCAGCCCAGCACACGGATCGCGTCCAGAACTGTTTGTTTTGTTTCACTGTGTAAACCGAACGCAAAAAGAAGTCACTCTTGCCATTGGTCGGGAAGGTGAAGGGGGTGGGCAGGGTGTGGGTCGGCGGGAAGACCCCTAGACATTGACACAGACAACACCTACACTTCGTAACACACTCGCTGTGGTTATCCCCCCCCACTCCAATCCACCCCACCCCATCCTTCTCTTCATCTCTCCGTGGTCGTCCTCATCCCTCCATTCCCCTCACCCTCCCCCTTTGTCATACTCGCTATTTACCCCACCCCATTCCACTACACCCCATCCTTCTCCTCATCTCTCCCTAGTCGTCCCCATCCCCCCCCCCCCCCCCCCCCCCTTGTCATACTCGCTATTTACCCCGCCCCCACTCCACTCCACCCCATCCTTTTCCTCATCTCTCCGTATTCGTCCTCATCCTTCCATCCCCCACACTCCCTATTTACCCCGCCCCCACTCCACTCCACCCCATCCTTCTCCTCATCTCTCCGTATTCGTCCTCATCCTTCCATCCCCCACACTCCCTATTTACCCCGCCCCCACTCCACTCCACCCCATCCTTCTCCTCATCTCTCCGTATTCGTCCTCATCCTTCCATCCCCCACACTCCCTATTTACTCCGCCCCACTCCACTCCACCCCATCCTTCTCCTCATCTCCGCTGTCGTCCCATCTTTCCATTCCCGCCAGTGTTCCTACAGGTTTTTTTTTTTTTAATTTCATGGGCCTGATATAATCATTTCCGCTGGACCCGCTTCAAAGCCTGACCTCGACTCGCTTCGCAAAATGTTCACGTGATGTATACGACCAACGTGAGAGTCTAGCAAAAAAGAAAAGGATTCGTTGTTGATCTGCCCAGTGTAATAGTGAATTGCTGGGTCAATTTTGGAGAAGACCAGTTCAAAACTTTGGATTTATTAGTGTAGCAAGAACACAGACATACACACAGGTACACGGCGAATATATAGCTCGGTATCTTAAAGGCGGACAAGACTAGACAGCGCTGAGTACGACTGTCGTTCTGCTTAGATTGTTGAAATCGTATTATGAGCAGAATCGTGAGAGATTCAGTCAGAAACGGTTCTACAAAAAAATAGCCATACTAGCAACTAACAAAACGGAATGGACAACTAGCGGCCACTCCAGTGGTCAAATTCTGACCGCCTAGTTGCTCTTGAACACCCGATGCCCATCTATCACTATACAGCTGCTGTTATCAGAACAACAACACATTGTTGTTAGAGCAAAGACGTTTTTTCTTCTGTTTTTAATTAATTATTCATATTTATTTTTACTTAGATGCAAGGAGGTTGTTATGATTACCATCATACTACCAGAACAAGGCCAAATTGTTTGTTTCGTTCTTTCTTCGTTTCCGTTTGTTTGTTTGTTTGTTGTTTGTTTGTTTTTTGCTTTTCTTCCTTCCTTCTTTCTTTCTTTCTTTCTTTGTTCACGAACCTCCTCCCACCCACCCACACCGCCTCCACCCCACCCCCAAGAAAACCTCTCTAAGAAACTCACGTTGGTGAAGTGACATAATTATCTGATATGGTCCCACATGGTCGTCCTGGCTGCACTCTACCAGAATTTGAATGGAAGTGTGTGTGTGTGTGTGTGTGTGTGTGTGTGTGTGTGTGTGTGTGTGTGTGTGTTGTGTGAGCGTGCGAGCGTGCGAGCATGCGTGCGTGCGTGCGTGTTTGTGTGAAGGAGAGAGAGAGAGAGAGAGAGAGAGAGAGAGAGAGAGAGAGAGAGGGACAGACAGACACACACACACATACAGCACACACACCCAGATACACACGCGCGCGCGCGCACGCACGCACACGTACACACACACACACACACACACACACACACACACACACAGAGAGGAGAGAGAGAGAGAGGAGAGAGAGAGAGAGAGAGAGAGAGAGAGAGAGAGAGAGAGGAGAGAGAGATAAAGAAAAGTAAAAAGCGTGCGCAGAGCTTGTATGCGTGAGTGAAATAATTCGTCATTAAATTTCCGTTGTTTTCTCTTACTCTCAATACTTTTCAATAGCTTTTCAGCAAACAAACAAAAGAAAAACAAAACAACACAACAGCACAAAAAAAAAAACAACAGCAAAAAACACCCTAACCTAGCCCAACCAAAAACCCCAAAATAAAACAAAACAACACAAAACCATCACGGACTGCGGTTAAAAATAGATCAAGACAAGGGGAAGTAACAACCAAAAGAAATCGCAGGCGAAAGTTGAAGGGGGAAAAAAAAAGAAGAAAAAAGAAACAGACTGAATCTCAGAGATGGGGAACACGTGCTGCTATCAGGGGTGAGATTAGGACGGACATGAACCAGGATAGAAAGGGTTAAGAGTGTGACAGCGGGGAAGGGGGATGGACAGGGGTAGGGGTGGTGGTGGTGGTGGTGGTGGTGTGTGTGTGTGTGTGTGGAAAGGTTAGGGTGTAGTGGGTTAGGGGAAGGGGGGGGGGGGGGAGGGGTGAAGGATAGGAGGCATAGAGCGTGTCAATCAAGATGGAGTTTGGAGGTTGTTAAGTGAGGGAGGAGTGGAGAGTGGTGGGGGGTGGTGGGAGGGGGGGTGTTGGGTGGAGGGGAGGGAAGGTTGAGGGCGAGGGGGGGGGGGGTGTGATTTTGCCAGGTGGAGATGGGGGACTTGCACTAGTGGAAGGATGGAGAAAGGGGCTTTATGAGGAGGGAGGGAGGGAGGGCGGAGGAGGGGAGAATAGGAGGGGCGAGAGGGATAGGGGGTGAGGGGTGGGGCTGAGGTGGTGGCTGTAGGAGAGTCCGTTGCAAACAAGATTCCGACGACCCATAGTATACGTTTCCGATGGGGAGGATGAGGTTCAGGTGATAGTAACCCGCACGGGGCCTAATTGCCAGTGACAACTGAGATTAATGTCGTCTGACGGTTCTATGGGATGGGCTGACGGTGGGCTCGCTCACTACCCGAGTCCCTTCTGTAGCCATCCAGGACGAGTCGTTGGTGATGGAAGACCAGCCTTCACTTGGTTCTCCTCCTCCTTCTAACTGACTCACTCTGTCTGTATATATATCTGTCTGTCTGTCTGTTCGTTTGTTTCTGTCTGTTGGACTAACTAGCTGTGTGTCTGTCTCTGTCTCTGTCTCTGTGTCTGTCTGCCCCTCTGTCTCTCTCTCTCTCTCTCTGTCTCTGGTTCACTCTCTCTCTCTCTCTCTCTCTCTCTCTCTCTCTGTCTCTCTCTCTCTCTCTCTCTCTCTCTCTCTCTCTCACCCTCCTTTCTCTCTCAACGTCACTCTGCGTCTGTCTGTGTCTGTCTGTCTGTCTGTCTGTCTCTCTCTCTCTCTCTCTCTCTCTCTCTCTCTCTCTCTCTCTCTCTCTCTCTGTACGAGCGTGCGTGCATGCGTCTGCGCGTTGTGTGTGCGCTGACGAGTGCTTGTGTGTGTGTGTGTGTGTGTGTGTGTGTGTGTGTGTGTGTGTGTGTGTGCGTGCGTGCGTGCGAGCACACACACACACACACACACACACACACACACACACACACACACACACACACACACACACAGAGAGAGAGAGAGAGAGAGAGAGAGAGAGAGAGAGAGAGAGAGAGAGACTTTGATGTTTGAGAGAGAGAGAGAGAGAGAGAGAGAGAGAGAGAGAGAGAGAGACGCTTTGATGTTTTAGAGAGAGAGAGAGAGAGAGAGAGAAGAGAGAGAGAGAGAGAGAGAGGAGAGAGAGAGAATTAAGCGGTGTTGGGGGAACGTGGCAGGATGCGGGTGGATGGAGAGAAGGATGGAGAAGAAGTGAGGTAGAGTGTCAACATGAAAGAGGTGTTTGATTTGTTTCATTATGGACAGTTTTCTCATCTCTCTCTCTCTTTTATATATTCTACCCGTTTGCGACTCTTTCCGAAGTTTGTATTGCAGACACCATCTGAATTCGAAATGACCCTTCCCGACAATGGCTGTAACGCCCGTTTCTTCACAAACTGTGTGTCTTAGACTACATGCATTTTAAAAAAAGTTGTACAGACTTTTGTTGTTGTTGTGTTTTTTAATATTGTTTCCATGTAAAAGGTACTCGTAGGACTGGGGTAGATTTTCAGTTTGTTGAAAAACAAAAACCCATCAGTAACAACAACAACAACAACCACCACCACCAAAGCGTTGTAACGTTTCCGAAAGCATAGTCAAACACAATCCCAACCAACAACCCGACCTACTCGTAAAATCCACTGATCCGTTTAAGTAGCTGGAACACTTTACCGAGATGATTAAATGTTCAATTATTTGACAACGAATGTTTTTGTAGAAGTTTAAGAAAAGGGCGGGGGAGTGGGGTGGGGAGAAGGAAGAGGAAGAAGAGGGCAGGGTGCGAGGAGAGGGGGGCGGGGGAGGAGGGATGGGTGAGCATTTGTTTTTTGTCTGTGTGTTTGAGCACAAGGCAGCTTTCTAAACTTTGAATTGACCAATATTTCAGGCGTTTGTGTGTGTGTGTGTGTGTGTGTGGTATGCTCGTAGGTATGTATCATATGTATGAATTCTTATATAAACGTCTCTCTCTCTCTCTCTCTCTCTCTCTCTCTCTCTCTCTCTCTCTCTCTCTGTGTGTGTGTGTGTGTGTGTGTGTGTGTTGTGTGTGTGTGTGTGTGTGTGTGGTGCCTGCGAGCGAGCGTGCGTACGTGGTCTTTCGCGTGCATGCGTTCGTGTGTGTGTCTGTCTGTCTGTCTGTCTGTCTGTCTGTGTGTCTGTGTGTGTGCAAAAAGTATGACATCATATATATCCGAGACACTGCAGACAGCACATTTCCGAACACACTGCAATTGTTCCTCCATCCTTATGCATATGATATGTATCCCAAAGTTCCCAGACTACATCATCTTCAGCGGGCATGATTTCTATATTTTTCTGATATTTTACACGTGGCCTGTGAGTGACATGTACCAAACAGTATGACCTCCGACGTGCATAATTCTTCTTCTTATGCTATGCATACGCTTTCTCTCTCTCTCTCTCTCTCTCTCTCTCTCTCTCTCTCTCTCTCTCTTCTCTGTATGTGTGTGTGTGTGTGTGTGTGTGTGTGTGTGTGTGTGTGAATTCGTGCGCACGCGCGCGCGTGTATGTGAGTGAGTGTGTGTGTGTGTTCGTGTGTGTGTGTGTGTGTGTGTGTGTGTGTGTGCTGCGTGCGTAAGTGCGTGCGTGCGTGTGTGTGAAGGATTACACGACTTTCCGTGCGCTAAATTGTTCCCATCTTTTACACGTGGTCCCTATCAGAAAAGTTCAAAGTCACACGATCGTTCCTCGTGCATCGCTAATCCTCTCTCTTTGTCCCTACAGTCCGCGTCCCAAACGCTCCAAACGACCTCATCTCTCACCTGTATATAGACCTTCTTTCTTTTCCTTCCTGATCTCCTTGTGCGTATGTCAGACATGTTCCAGATGACATGATCTGAATGTTATTTTCATCTTCGCCACGTGCCTGCTGGTGGCACTGCGTACACAGAGGGTAGAGTTGTGGCACTCCCAGGTCGGCACGTATGTTGACCTACAGGAGCCGAAGCGGTGAGCCGAAAGGCTAGAGGGGAGGAACCAGGCAGCAAATAAACAAAGAAGGGGGCAGATAAGCCACACGTGATCAACAAGATGACACGAGAGAGAGAGAGAGAGAGAGAGAGAGAGAGAGAGACGGGGGGGGGGGGGGGG
>CM031610.1:42025862-42043362 GCA_018398815.1 Conus ventricosus | reverse complement strand
TTGCATCATCAAATCTTACGTTTATATACTTTTACTTATAATCATGTCTTTCCTTACATAATCATATATTATGTTTGCGTGCCGATTGACACATGTGTGCTTACCCGTACTTACATAAATGTCGTAACCTGAGATGCATGATTGCACTGTGGTGCTAGCGTGTATGTTTGTGCGCCCATACTTACATGTATGTTTGCGTACTCTCACTTCGGTGTATGCTTGCGTATCCTTAGTTACGTCCATGTTTGAGTGGCCTTTGCGTGCATACTTGTCTGCGTACCCTTACGTACAAATTCGTTTCACCTAAAACTAAAACGCACGTACGTTTATCGCACCCTTTATTTCGACATAGTTATGCCTGTGACACCGTGATGCTAATGGTGGGCGTGACATAGAAACAGGCAATGATTATTGCCACCGGAAGAAACAAACCGTATCTTTGCCTGTTCCTTCCCCTACTCTCCTCACCCTCGCCCACAAGTGCTCTCTCTCTCCCTCTCTCTCTCTCACACACACACTCATTCTCAAGTGGTACTGATGGTGGTCGACGATGCATGACGCACTTTGAGCCCTCTTCCTCTCCCTCCTCCAATCACTTGGCTAATCTCAGGACGCGAGGTATCTGTGATACGTGCCACAGTCGACCTCGCTCGGGAAATCATGCCTTTCCACACCCACGTGTGTAAAACTGGGGGGCCAAAACTACAAACGTGTCGCATGTGACGTTCACGATGGTGTGTGTAAATCGCTTAAAAGTATTGCCTCACGTGATACTGGTACATACACAATAATTTTGAGACAAGTTGTTACAGCCCTGCCAGCCACGATGGCCATAATTACTACATGTAGCTCATAACATTAACTACAGCGCTACAATCCTCTGTGAGATTTCCACCCTTTTTCCTTTCTTATCTCCCCGTTCTTCTTGTTTTCCATTCTTCCTCATTCCGGCACACAGTTTATCATATTCTTTCCTTTTTAATTTTCCACAGTCCACTCATAGCCTCCTCGCTCCATGTCCATTTTGCTTGGTTCCCAGCCATCTTTTCCCAAACCCTCGCATCCCATTTATACACACATTCCACAACTATGTATTTCTGAGGAGACCTGAACCCACGATCTTCCACTTCTTCTTTATAGACGCTTTCTAGCTTGACAAGCCTGTACGGATTGTTTTCCCTCTGATTCGAGGAAGACAATCATTATCCTTAAAGAAAACAGAATCAATGAAGGATTTCTCAAGAAGGGAAACAGATATAACTGTTTCTTGAAGAAAAAAAAACGTTTTCTGATATCAAAAGCATACAGACAGACAAATAAATGAAGAATTATGTAAATAAATAAGTAAATAAATAAACGAGAGAAACATTTGTTATGGGCTTATGAATCTAGTCCTGTCATGTGACGTAGCCTCACATCAAGGCATGTGACGCTCCATCACATGTAGTTTAGTGATATGAATCATTTCCCCATGCCACAACTAAAAAGGAAGAATATTCGTGTGGCTTGACTAGTGTAGCGGGCGTCCCCAAATAATTGCGAGTATGACTCAGTAAAGAAAGAAGGGTGGTCATTGGGTGAAAGTGACCACTGAGTGATAGTTTAACAAGGGCTGGTAAGGTGCTGGTCATGTGTTTTGAACACTGAGTATGCACTCACTAGGAGGAGGAAGGAAAGAATCAGTTTTAACCAGCAGATGGCCTAGAGACTCAAACCTGTCAGGACGTTGGTCCTCTCTGCGGACCAGTCATTACCAGGTGAGCCATAGATAGTTGGGGAAAGCTACAGGGGGGGGGGGGGGGGACTTAAAGAAAAGAGAAAGAAAGAATTCATATGTTGAATTAAGAAGCAGGTTACTTACACGAACCTTATTCGTGTTTCAGCCCTTCACCCTTCACCTTTTACTCTTCACCTTGCAACCCGTGAGGTGGTTGAAGATGGCCATGGTGTGGGGAACACACCGGTAGTTCAGCCCCTACCAGTAAAGACTCCAGGGAGAGGAGTCGGAACTCGTAATCTCTCCAGGGTCAGGAGAAGTCGAGGGAGAGGAGTCGGAACTCGTCACTTCTCCAGGGACAGGAGAAGGCGAGGAAGAGAAGTTGGAAATCCTATCTCCAGTGACGGGAGAATTTATAAAGGGGTGATACGATGTCTGTGAGAGACAGGAAAGCACGACCATATGAAGTCTTGTGTTTGATGCAGGCGTTGGCATCAGTGAGTACTGGAATTATTTATTTCCTGGTCTGGATTTTGTGGGCCAATGTTGTGTGAAGGCCGTGACTTTATGAAGTCTTGCGTGAGTTAGTTGCCTCTCAGTGGAAAGAGAGCTACATGTATAAAATCGTTTATAAATTGTTTGATGTGTTTTAGTAAAGTGTTTTTCCCTGAAGGAGAGGGGGAGAAGAAAAACATTCGGTAGTGCGCCTTTTGGTTGATTGGAAAGATTGCGTATGCGTATGGAGTAAATGCTGTCATGAATGCGTGCGGGCAAAAGTGACAGTGTGACAAGTCCATAAAACAAAAATTATTTTTCTGATGAAAACAGTTATTCAAGACAATAGCGACTAACAGGGTGTCACGGTCAAAATTCAACACAACCAAAGTGTGGTCCGTCGCCGGCCACTTCAACTGGACATAAGTCCAAACGCAGACATCTTGGCGCCACGAAGACGGCTCCATGCGTCGCATCCAGCCAATTTAGCACAGCGGGGAGACAGCAGACAGTCTGAGTGGCTGGACCGACAGGTCTCGGTAGGTTTGGTCAGACGTCGTGGAGCCTAACCAGACTCATCTAGCCATTTAGAGTGACCAGTGTCCACGAGTTAAGCCACACGGCGCCAGTTAAGTAGGAAAGGGGGAAGGTAGTGTGTGGTGGGGCGAAATCAAGCTAATCAATTAAATGACCAATTGACCACCACAGAGAGTAAGGCGTTGTAGGCATGACTGGCATGATTTGAACTCCAATGGAATTAGAGGGAGATAACTTCGGGGACGAGGCGGTAAAAATACTGACCAATGGTACTCGCCCTTTTTGACAGATCGGAACGGGATAAGAAGGATGTGAGAGTGAGAGAACGGGAGAGAAACGAGGGAGAACGAACAGAGAGACAGAGAGGGGAGAGGTCTGAGTGTAACCTCTGAGGAGAGAAAAGCAGAGAGATGAGGGGAGGAGAGAAGAGAACCAAGTTGAGAGATTAGCATGAGATAGTCTGCAGAGGAAGGACTGAGGAGAGATGTGGAGAGAGAGAGAGTTGCTAACTAATGAAGAGGAAAAGAAAGAAAGAAAAAGAAAAGGAAAGCAACCATGTCCATTTGATAAGAGCAGACTAGAAGAGAGAGAGAGAGTGCAATGCGTTAATGCAGGAAGAAAGAAGGAGAACAGATCGATGTTGATAGTCACTGTTCTATCTTAACCGGGGGTTCGACCTCATACTTGGCCAGCGCCACTTTCATCGACAGACCAACGCCAGTGCCAACAGTCTAACCTGACCAGGCGCCAGCAGACCAAGACCAGTGCCAGCAGTTGTGTCGTGCTTGTGAAAGTGACAGTGAAAAGAAAGAAAGGAAAAAAAAAAAAAAAGAAAAGACAGTGATTCGTGAATAGTTAAGATCACCTGGCCGGGTTTAAAGTAGAAATCTATTTATACCCGGGTTAGTTAATGATGTTTTAGACAAATGATTTTGTGAATTCAGGAAAGAGAGAATGTTTTATTTTGGTTGATTCCATATGCATTGATGGTTCGTTCTATGAACATGTGTAGTAAAGTTATAGACTTTACTAGTGGTTTGATGTGACGAATGCATGATATATGAATGAGATCGTAAGCAAGCTGTGAGTGTGTTTGGGCTGTGCGCTAGTCCTTCCTCCACTAAAAACACCCCGAGGTTGACAATTTATTGGCGAGCCTGCCAGGATATTCTGGCCCATTTATTATAATTGTTCAACTTCTCGAGAGGAAGCTGGTGGGATTCATAGTATTGTAATCCTAAGACAAGGGGTTGTCTTACTGTATGTTCCCAAGATAGTTAATACTAGGCTTGGCATTGCTTCCAAGATAGTTAATACTAGGCTTGGCATTTCAGCCCCAGAGTACTTATTTCGCACAGATTGCCTATAATTCGCTCTCATAGTTGGGTCAGGCGCTGGACGTCTTATAAAAACTAATTACGTTGTCCCAAGCTAATATTATCATTCATAGGATTGTGCTATTACGTCACTCGTGTCGGTAACCACCAGTTTGGCTGTCGTAGTAATAAAATCTTGTTCAAAAAAAAAAAGAAAGAGATATAATGGCGGAAGAAAAGAACACCCCTATTGAACAACTTGTGAGCGTCGCTCGTGATCTAGGTTACTCAGGAGATGAGTTGCGTGCATTCGTTGAAAACCAACAAAAGATGGAAAGAGATGAACGCGCGGAAAGACGACGTGTCGCGGTAGAAAAGGAAGAAAACAGAAAGGTTAAGGATTCAGGCTAATCAGGAAGCACAGGAAACAGAAAGAAAAAGGGAAACGCAGGAAACAGAAAGAATGAAGCAGGAGACAGAAAGAATAAGGGAAGCGCAGGAAACGGAAAGAATGAAGCAGGAAACAGAAAGACTAAGGGAAGCGCAGGAAAACGAAAGACTAAAGGAAGCGCAGGAAACGGAAAGATTAAAGGTTCAATTAGAGTTAGAGAAGTGAGAATGCAAAGGGAGACCACCGAGGATGGTAGTTCACTTTCCAGTGACTCTGTGCGCAGTTACGCCCCCCGACCCAAGTTGCCAAAATTCTCTGAAGGAACCGATTCGATTGATGCATACATCAGTCGTTTCGAAACGTTTGCGACCAGTCAGGGTTGGCCTTCAGAAGAGTGGGCAGTCATTTTGTCAGCGTTATTGACGGGTAAGGCATTACAGATTTTCACTGCGTTACCAGCAGAACAACAGTCTGATTTCGGCACTGTGAAGGAATCGTTGATGAAAGGATTTGACCTCACAGAGGAGGGGTTCAGGAAGAAATTTCGTTCAGCTAAATTACAAGCAGGTGAGACGTACACTCAGTTTGGTGCACGTTTAGATCACTATTTTGAGAAGTGGTTAGAGTTGAGTGGTACGAAAAAGGAGTTCGCTGAACTGAAAGAGCTAGTTATGAAAGAACAGATTTTGTCAGGTTGCGGCCTGAGTTAACCATACATTTGAAAGAAAGACAGCCAGAGACAGCAGGGGAGCTGTTGAAGTTCGCAGAGGTGTATAGAGAGGCACGTTTGGGCACTAAGGTGCAGGAGAAACAGGTGCTAGGCACAGGTGAGAAGAGTGCAAGGAGACAGGGGAGTTTCCTGCAAAGTCTACAAACCCAGTGGTGGGGCAGAAGGAAGGGCAAAGGGACATTAGGTGTTTCATTTGTCACAAGAAGGGACATGTGGCGAGGGATTGTCGCATGAGGTTCCAGAAGGCAGCAGCCTTGCAAGAGGTGGATAAGGGTCGTCAAGGGAGACGACTGCAGTGGAACAAAAGGGATCCAATCGGAAGAGGGTGGAGTGCAGCCTATGGCTAGCACTGGACAGCAGTCAGTGTCAGGGATGGAGGGCACTAGGCTGAGTGGTTCGTTACCAGTGAAGAAGGGTGGATTGGCCAGCAGAGGGTGAAAGTGTTACGAGACACTGGTTGTTCATGCGTGTGGTGAGAACAACGCTGGTCGAGAAAGGGGATTTGACAGGGCAAATCCAGACCTGTACTCTAATCGATGGCACTGTGAGGGAGTTTCCAGTTGCTAAGATAGAAGTACGTACCCCTTACTTCTCAGGCGAATTGTCTGCGTTGGTGATGGAGAAACCCCTTCATGATTTGATCATCGGAAATATTCCAGGTGCAGGGGATCCTGAGTTGTTGACTGCTACAGGGGCAGCAGTTTTAAACACGGAGCAAGAAGGAGGAAAAGGTTGATAAACGTTAGTCGTTCCAGCAAGGAAGTCAGGCATAGATGTGTCGCCTGATGAGTTTAGGGCAGCGCAGGAACGAGACCTTCGCTCGTGAAGTCTGGGAGTTGGCGAGAGGTGGAGAGAAACAGGTGGTTAGAGGAGGTGAGACAGAATTTCTTGTGAAGGCGGGCTGTTGTACCGAGTGTTCACCAAGGGGAAGACAGGTAAGGTGATCACTCAGTTAGAGGTACCAGCAGGTTATCGTGACACTGTCATGTCAGTGGGTCACGAGTCGCTCATGGCGGGTCATCTCGGCACCAGCAAAACAAACTGACCGAATCTTTGATGACTTTCATTGGCCAGGAGCAATGGCAGACATCAAGCGTTTCTGCATGTCATGTGACGTGTGTCAAAGGTCAGCCACAAGAGGGGTGAAGAGGAAGGCGCCTCTTAACATCCCCTTTTAATTGACACACAATTCAGGAGAGTGGCTGTTGATCTGATTGGCCCAATCTCGCCCTGTTCCAAAGTGGGCACAGGTATGAGACATGCAAGGTTGCAAAGGAAAGTTTGCAGGAGGCTAGGGTCGTTCAGAAGAAGCAATATGACAGGAAGGTGAGGAAGCAATCCCTCAAGGTGGGAGATCAAGTCCTGGTACTGCTTCCCACGGGTCACAACAAGCTGCTGATGCATTGGAAAGGACCATTCACCATCACTGAAAAGGTCGGTCGGGATTTACGAATTGATGTGAATGGGAAACTAAAACTTTTCCATGCGAATTTTCTCCGCAAATATATTCAGCGTGAGACTCAGCACATAGGCGCAGCAGCAATCATTGATGAGGCGAAAGAGACCCAGCAGAAGAAGGGGAGATTTTGTTGCCTAAGTTTCCAGAAGAGTCATACAGGGATGTGTCACTGTATGAAGGGCTAGGCAGTAGGAGTTCCTAGGTTTTGTTGTCGGAGGCGACACAAAGCAGCCAGAAAGGGGAAAGGTGGAGAAGATGATGAATTCAGAGAGACCAAAGACCAAAACAGAAGTCAGGAGTCTGCTAGGTTTTATTGGGTTCTATAGGGAGTTTGTTCCAAATTTCGCAGCAATCACGAGTCCTCTCAGTGATTTGGTCAAGGCAGGGAAACCGGCAGTGGTCGAGTGGTCAGACGCTGCAGAGCAAGCACTGCAGACGGTGTTGGAAAGACTAGGTTCCCGTCCATCTTGAAGCTACAGATATGTCCAAACCATTTTTGTTGCGGACAGATGCATCAGGCGGTGGGATAGGTGCAGTATTGTTGCAGGAGCATGAAGGGGTCGAGTTTCCTGTGAGGTATGCTAGCAGGAAGTTTTACAAAGTGTGAAGAAGGGTACGCAACAGTAGAGAAGGAGTGTTTGGCTGTTGTGTGGGCCGTGCAGAAATTTCACAAATACTTGTATGGGAAGGAGTTCGTGATAGAGACTGATCACCAACCACTCAAATTCCTGCAGGAGGCGCAGTTGAAAAACAGCAGAGTGCTGCGTTGGGCAATGGCATTGCAGCCCTACAGGTACCGAGTGCAGTACATTCCAGGTCGACAGAATGTCGGAGCTGACTATTTAAGTCGCGTAGTCTAGCAAGCTGCAACTCAGAGGAAGTCAGTCGTATCCGGGGTGCTTTGTTGATAATATGTGTTGATTACAGTTATGTTGATTGGATATGGGTTCATTCCCAGTTGGCTATGGATCATATTTTTGTGTGAGATTTGTTCATGTAAATGTAGTTATGCTTGGAGCATAGTCGCTTGTGTAGTGAGGCATTATTTGCAATAAGTGAGGATGGAGATTCCTCAGTGAAGTGTCATGGATCGTGATCATATTATATTGTGCTCTTCAAAGTAGTTGTGAAGAGGAGAGATGGCAAATCCGCAGGTAGGGGAATTGCATAAGTGGCACAGAGGTCGTTATAAAATGAGTTGAAATAACGCAAGAGCGCACGTCAATGATAACTCATTGGAGTGGTATCCACTAATGATATATTTTATAATTTATAAAACCGTTGGTTGTAAAGTATTTTTCAAACTTTGCACGTGTAGCTGTGGTTCAGTAAATTCGGTTGTTGTCTTTTTTGTACCGTTGTTTTGAGACAATGCGGTGCATAGTCTTTTGCAAGGGGGAAATTGTCACGGTCAAAATTCAACACAACCAAAGTGTGGTCCGTCGCCGGCCACTTCAACTGGACATAAGTCCAAACGCAGACATCTTGGCGCCACGAAGACGGCTCCATGCGTCGCATCCAGCCAATTTAGCACAGCGGGGAGACAGCAGACAGTCTGAGTGGCTGGACCGACAGGTCTCGGTAGGTTTGGTCAGACGTCGTGGAGCCTAACCAGACTCATCTAGCCAATTTAGAGTGACCAGTGTCCACGAGTTAAGCCACACGGCGCCAGTTAAGTAGGAAAGGGGGGAAGGTAGTGTGTGGTGGGGGCGAAATCAAGCTAATCAATTAAATGACCAATTGACCACCACAGAGAGTAAGGCGTGTAGGCATGACTGGCATGATTTGAACATCCAATGGAATTAGAGGGAGATAACTTCGGGGACGAGGCGGTAAAAATACTGATCAATGGTACTCGCCCTTTTTGACAGATCGGAACGGGATAAGAAGGATGTGAGAGTGAGAGAACGGGAGAAACGAGGGAGAACGAACAGAGAGACAGAGAGAGAGAGGTCTGAGTGTAACCTCTGAGGAGAGAAAAGCAGAGAGATGAGGGGAGGAGAGAAGAGAACCAAGTTGAGAGATTAGCATGAGATAGTCTGCAGAGGAAGGACTGAGGAGAGATGTGGAGAGAGAGGAGAGTTGCTAACTAATGAAGAGGAAAAGAAAGAAAAGAAAAAAGAAAAGAAAAGCAACCATGTCCATTTGATAAGAGCAGACTAGAAGAGAGAGAGAGAGAGAGAGTGCAATGCGTTAATGCAGGAAGAAAGAAAGGAGAACAGATCGATGTTGATAGTCACTGTTCTATCTTAACCGGGGGTTCGACCTCATACTTGGCCAGCGCCACTTTCATCGACAGACCAACGCCAGTGCCAACAGTCTAACCTGACCAGGCGCCAGCAGACCAAGACCAGTGCCAGCAGTTGTGTCGTGCTTGTGAAAGTGACAGTGAAAAGAAAGAAAAAAAGAAAAAAGAAAAGAAAAGACAGTGATTCGTGAATAGTTAAGATCACCTGGCCAGGTAAAGTAGAAATCTATTTATACCCGGGTTAGTTAATGATGTTTTAGACAAATGATTTTGTGAAGTTCAGGAAAGAGAGAATGTTTTATTTTGGTTGATTCCATATGCATTGATGGTTCGTTCTATGAACATGTGTAGTAAAGTTATAGACTTTACTAGTGGTTTGATGTGACGAATGCATGATATATGAATGAGATCGTAAGCAAGCTGTGAGTGTGTTTGGGCTGTGCGCTAGTCCTTCCTCCACTGAAACACCCGAGGTTGACACAGGGAAATCAATCACTATTACTGTTTTCCCAGTATATAGGTAAAACAAATCTTGATTTGCTCACTCGCCATCAAATACTCAAGGATTGTTCTTAGTCCCGCATTTTCTTCTCGACACCGTCCCTGCAGTCCAATCATTTTGTGTTTCTTATTAATAAATGTCTGTTCGCATTAACCAGCACGCTCCCCTTACTACCCTCGCCTACACAGTCTCCCAACATCGCTTCCCCATTGTCTCCTTCTTTCCTTCCTCTCCACTCGAGACTTAAGGGCATCCTGTCCTACCTCCGAAACTTTCTATCCATACACGTACGTATACACGCACTCACTCACGTATGCATGCACCCACGCACGCGCGCACACAGACACACACACACACACACACACACACACACACACACACACACACACACACACACACACATATCATAGTAAACTTATACCTCCACAGAAATCAAAATAAATTTTAGTCCAGATCTTTCGGGATATGAAAACAAGCATCTGGCAAATCGATCAACAGACGGGTCAGCTTGGAAACTGACAGTGTTTTAAATGAATACAGCTTCTATTTAAATGGAGAGACCCTTCTTTCACTGATACCCATCACTAGTTTGTATATTTTGTATATTTTAAATCGTATACTTCCTCTGTTATTCAAGATAAATTTAACAGGTTATGTGCAGTATTATATACATGTCTCGATCCCATTGATGATATCTGTCTCTTATCGATCTCATTTGACAATTGGTTCTACTCCCTGTTTATACTACCTGTCATTGATAACCCTGAGCCTGGACATTTGTAGAACTATTAAAAAATGGTAGTGTCATCTACAACCAATGATAAGAATCCCTCATCATTTGCTTTCATTTGTTCCATTTCACATCATTATTCTCCCTTTTCATTAATATCAGTACTTCTGCACAACGTACGTACATGTAAGGTGAGATGGGACCACCCCGACTCAGCCCTTTGTAATGAAAATCAGCTTTAGCATTAACCGTTAAAAGAGACACGTGCCAAGGCATTTCTATTCAATGTTCGAAACCAACCAAGAAATGAATGTGGAACATGAACGATAAACCAAGTACCTTTCCTAGAAACTTCTAATTAAACAATATCAAATGCCTTTTCAAAACCCACTGAAAATAACAGGTCTTGAATATGATTTTTTTTCTTACCGCATGTCATTACATCAAACAATCATGTTTTTTTCCCAAGTAAACCTGTTCTTTCATGAAATCCTTCTGCAGTCATAGATGATATCTGGAACTACACGTTGAAGACATTCAGCAATATATGCTGATGTGCAATTTCGACAAAACATTCAACAGAGACACTGGTTGTCAGTTTTAAGTAAACTAAGGTAATTAGAAATAAACACACAAAAGGAAATAAACAAACGTAGAAATATTATACAATACAAAATAGAGAGTGAAATTTCGACAAATATGTCCTCGTCAGACATTACAAACAACAGACATTAATAAATAAAAACAAAAGTCAGCTTGAAATTTGAATAAGCTATTTTGATCTTTTTTTTTTTACATTTTGGAATATACGATCTAACACCCCAGCGCTGAGTCATAGGTAACTCGTCACATTCAATTTTTTTTTTTGTTCGCAGAAAAGTAACTGAACACCTAAATTAAGACAGAAAACATCATACAGTTCTGTGGCAAAACCGTCAAGGGTCATGACTCTTGTTGTTTTTCATCTCCATTATGTGAACTGCGGTTTTACACGTTAATGTACCCGTGGCTTCGTCAGATGTTTGCACATGTGCATCGCCTTGTATACTATTTGAATTGACATACTCTTGATCCCCCATCCCCTTTCCACATAGTACAGCTTTCGTAACAGCTCTGAACGTCTGTTAAGATAGTTTTCTGGTTTGTTCATCTGCTGACAAAATTCCCTTTCTCAATATTCCAGATAAATCTATTAACCCTTTCACCACTGCACTTTTTAGGGGATCAATGTTCCCGGGGACCAATATTATGATCAGCAGGGCCGCTATACTGTGCATTGTGCGGAGCTGTTGGCAATACTAATGCCGTCTTCATGTTTTGGGGGCGCGGGAGGCCCTGCAAGTGTTTACGTTTATCCTGGGCTGTTTGCGGATACCTGCCTCTTCCATCCACTTTTCCCTCCCCTACCCCAGCCCCTTCTCCATTCCACTATCTCCTCACACCCAAACGCACGAGCAAACACATACGCACGGAAGAACGCACACACACACATACGCAGGCACACACACACACAAGCACACACACACACATGCACACACGCGCACGCACGCACATGCACACATGCACACACACGCACGCACGGATACACGCACGCACGGATACACGCACGCACATCATTCTCTCTTACGCTGAAATGATCACAAACTAACAGTACGATGCTTCTCTCTCTCTCTCTCTCTCTCTCTCTCTCTCTCTCTCTCTCTCTCTGTAATAATGTCAAAGTCTTTACTTCCAGCATTTAATTCACATATTAGTTGCTTTGTTTGTCTGTCCCATCTTCTGTGCCACTTCAGCGGCATCGCATCCACGCGCTTATTCCGACTCTCCCGTCCACAGCCACAGACCGGCCCGTTTCGCCGCAGCCCCGGCACCAGCAACCCAAAGGAGCAGTCAATGTCCTGCCGCGAAGAGGCAACCCATCACATGTCAGTCTTCATTTAACCGTAACAACATTCCCCAAAACAGAGGGCGTGTGTCACTCGCCAGAATTGCATTCTAATAGTTTTCAATCGTCTTTTTCACACAGACACACATACACTTCCCCGTATTATTATTATCAAAAGTTCGAGAGACAGGGCTCATCACAGCCAATCAGCAAGTACTGAATATTTTAGAAAGTTCGAGAGTCATGACGTAGTACTTTCTGGACGGATCGGGAACCATGGCGAATTCATGGCCAATCAAACTGTCCGGAACATTCAAGAAACGATTTTGTAAAGCTTCTGGCACTTTCGGCACTATTCTGGGACTCTGAAGAGTTCTCCCGGGTCATTACGCAGTCTTTGTATACTTCATTCTGAAAAACAGCATCAAGTTTACGTCTAAAGCAAAATTCAGTCATGCAGATCTATCTGAATCAACAAGTGATGATACAAGCCTATCTACTTGTAATAGACGCAGGTCTGTTCATTTTGTCACTGAAAGTTCCTACATTTTTTTTTAATCACACGTCCTAGGGAGGTACCATTTCTCTGTCCGATAAGTGAATCGTATGCTAGAATTAGACTTTGACTTTGTTACCACAGTCGACCATTTCTCTGTCCGATATATGAATCGTATGCTAGAATTAGACTTTGACTTTGTTACCACAGTCGACCATTTCTCTGTCCGATATATGAATCGTATGCTAGAATTAGACTTTGACGTTATTACCACAGTTGACCATTTCTCTGTCCAATAATTATGTGAATCATATGCTAGAATTAGACTTTGACGTGATCAACAGTCGACCATTTCTCTGCCCGATATATGAATCATATGCTAGAATTAGACTTTGACGTTATCAACACAGTCGACCATTTCTCTGTCCAATATGTGAATCATATACTACAATTAGACTTTGACGTTATCAACACAGTCGGATATTTCTGTCCAGGATCGATCCAACAAGACATCGGGACTGGCTCTCACCATTCATTGCATTCAGCGTCCTACAGCCATCCACTGAAGTGTTAAGGAACACAGTTTTGATTCTTCATCATAACAATATCATGCTGAAGAAATCAGTCGGTTCCCGTGTGGTACCAACAGTGACCACTGCTACAGACAAGAGATCCCATTGATCTCACAGCAGCGTGTGGTAGCCAGGATCATTTTCTTTTTTTTTTTTTTCGGGAGTGTTCTCCATCTCATCTGGGATGCGCAAACATTTTTCTTTTCTTTTTTTTTCTTTTTCTTTAGTTGCTCTTTCGGTTAAGTGATTGATGTCTGCGGGGGCTAATATTGCGATTAGCAGGCCACTACAGTGTGCATTGTGCGGAG
Organism: Conus ventricosus; assembly: GCA_018398815.1. Lineage (NCBI taxonomy): Eukaryota > Metazoa > Mollusca > Gastropoda > Neogastropoda > Conidae > Conus > Conus ventricosus. Next base: position 42,029,976 of record CM031610.1, on the reverse strand, counting down.
GTGTTAGCAATACTAATGAGGTCCGCTTGTTCCTCGGCGTGGGAAGGTTTGTGAGTGTTTATCCTGGGCTGTTTGCTCCACGGCCTCTCTCTGTCTGTCTCTGTCTGTCTGTCTCTCTCTCTCTCTCTCTCTCTCTCTCTCTCTCTCTCTCTCTCTCTCTCTCACACACACACACACACACACACAAACACACACACACACACACACACACACACACACACACACACACACACACACACACACACACACATAACATACACGCACACAGACACAGACACACACGCACGCACGCACGCACGCATGCACATACGCACATACACATACGCACGCAAGCAGAGAGAGAGAGAGAGAGAGAGAGAGAGAGAAAGAGAGAGAGAGAGAGAGAGAGAGAGAAGAGAGAGAGAGAGAGAGAGAGAGAGAGAGAGACAGCGAAGCAGGCAGACAAAGGCAGAAAGGTATACCAGTAATACGGAAAAGCACTCAGACAGGCTCTTCCTCATTACCTCATCCTCTCAAAGCCCTATTCATTATTCCACAGCAAACAATATACATTGGTCCAAACAAACCGTGTGGTCTGTTCAGCAACAACCGCTAGGCGCTTCAGCACCTAACCATGTCCGCATCACAACGTGAACACTGTTTTACATAAACCATATCTTCTTTTTTTTCTCCTCACAACAAACTACATACACTGTTCTTCAACAGATCATAACATAATTGCACATGCATGTGCCTTGTTTCACAACAAACTGTATCCAGTGATCCGCACCACATAAGGTAATTTGTTGAACAACGAATCACATACCTAGTTGAATAACAGACAATAATATAGCTTGATCCACAATTGACCGTACACTTCTCTTTTTCCTTCATATCTCCCGTGCCATTTTCAATGGTACTACCTCCAGCTGCTCATGCTAGCTTCCCGTCTACAGCCATAGCTATGCTAGCTTCCCGCCTACAGCCATAGCTATGCTAGCTTCCCGCCTACAGCCATAGCTATGCTAGCTTCCCGTCTACAGCCATAGCTATGCTAGCTTCCCGTCTACAGCCATAGCTATGGTAGCTTCCCGTCTACAGCCATAGCTATGCTAGCTTCCCGTCTACAGCCATAGCTATGCTAGCTTCCCGTCTACAGCCATAGCTATGCTGGCTGTCCCGACGCAGGCCATCTACAGGGAGCAGTCAGTGTCACGGCGCCACTAAGCAACCCACCAGAGGAGACACTGCACTGCCGCTGACTTACGTCAGTGGCGTTCAGTTATGCCTGTTCTGTTTTGAAGTACGCAGGACAACACCTACTAAGTCCCCTTATGACGACAATAAGTGCTTAGTCGTGGTGCCAGAGTGAGTTGGCGTTTCCCTCTAGACGGCGCCACCGCAAATCCAATAAACTTGCCAATACTAGCGACCTCGACACGAAGTCACCCACAGAGAGAGAGAGAGAGAGAGAGAGAGAGAGAGAGAGAGAGAGAGAGAGAGAGAGAGAGAGAGAGAGAGAACTCTGAACTCTGAAATGATTTAATGAATAGGCCTTAGGCCCATGTCATGGTGGGTGGTTACAAAACAAATCATCCATTATAGCGACATGGCATAGGACATTTGACAACAAGTATCATTTCAGTTTTGTTTGGATAGTGAACAGCTATATGATACCTGCAATCAATTTCTGATCGCGCTTCCTTTATAAGTTGAGACACAAATGCCGTAATTTTAAAGCTTTCTCACGGAACAGAGCAAGCCGAACAATCAACGTTTTACTCTCTGAAGCAAACAGCATTGTGAATTTGTGCTTGATGGACAGTTGTAATACTTAGCTGAAATATACTGTTCCCTTAATCCCTGGTATTTTGGACAGTGTAATACAAAGTGCTTTTCTGTTTCAGTTTGAAACTCACAGAACGGGCATAACAAATCATTTTCAGTTACATTTCTCTTAAAATGCATTTTGTGCACGTTTAACCGAGACACACCTAATCGAATTCTGACTAGGCTAATTCTGGCCTGTATATGATTCACCGTTGGTAAGTATGAAGATAAAACCAGGTCACTTTTAAATGTTCTGTATAACTGAAAACGTTCATTGTGCTCAATATCTGAGAGCCAGTGAGCTTTGTAGCCAGTTTATTTATTTATTTTTTTTTTTTGAAGAGAGAGAGAGAGAGAGAGAGAGAGAGAGAGTTTTTTTTTTTTTTTTGAGAGAGAAGAGAGAGAGAGAGAGAGAGAGAGAGAGAGAGAGAGAGAGAGAGAGAGAGAGAGAGAGAGAGCAAGTCTAGATGCCATCAAATAAAACACCAGACAACAAAACAATCGGTCACGACGGTCTGCTTGTCTAACCTTTATACATTAGAGAGAGAGAGAGAGAGAGAGAGAGAGAGAGAGAGAGAGAGAGAGAGAGGAGGCAGAGAGAGAGACAGACAGACAGAGAGAGACAGAGACAGAGACAGAGTCTTCAATCAATTTCTGTTTCTCTCAAGAAGTCTTTTAACTACCTCTCTTCATATTCTTCTTTTCTCTGTCTGTCTGCCTGTCTGTCTGTCTCCTCTCTTCAAATCTTCTTTTCTTTGTTTCTGTCTGTCTGATTGTCTGTCTGTCTGTCTGTCTGTCTGTCTCCCTCCCTCTCTCTCTCTCTCTCTCTCTCTTCTCTCTCTCTCTCCTCTCTCTCTCTCTCTTTCTCTCTCTTCCATTATGCCTTTGCCGTTCACTTTCCTTTTCTGAGGAATGGAAGTCGTCTGAATGAATGGGAGATGTGGGGTGGGGGTGGGAGGTGGGGAGGGGGTTAGAACAATGGGAAGGAAGGAAGGATTGGAAAAGGAGGCACGGGCCTTTCAGCGCATGATAAGAAGGGTGAGGAGCGGGTGGAGTGTGGGGGTGGGGGCGGGGGTTAGGGTGGGTAGAGTGGAGATGAGGGTGTGTGTGTGGGGGGGGGGGGGGGGGGAGCGAGGGGAGGGAGTGATGGATAGGAGGCAAAAACACAACCGCGGAGGAGTTCGATTTATGACTCTTCAGCCTAATTTGAATGAGAGTTGAGTCGGGATCAGCCTTTCATTTTCTCCCTTCTCGTTTCGTTTGTTGGTCTTTGTTTCTGTTGTGTGATGTCACATAGCTCTTATCTAATGATGTGTAAGTCTGTAAAGTTTACATTTAAATGGCCACCTGTCTGTCTGTCTATCTATCTATCTATCTATCTGTCTGTCTATCTGTCTATCTATCTATCTATCTATCTGCGTGTCTGTCTATTTATCTACAGGAGAGAGAGAGAGAGAGAGAGAGAGAGAGAGAGAGAGAGAGAGAGAGAGAATGACAATGACAATGTTTTAATGTTAGGCCTCCAGCCTGTAAATATAGGTACACGTAAACAATGTGGTGGCTATCCAAACAGACGGATGATAGGAATCAACTTAAATTTGTAGACACACAGACACACACAGACACAGACAGACAGACAGACAGACAGACAGACAGAGACACAGACACAGACACAGACACACACACACACACACACACACACACAACACACACACACACACACACACACACTCACTCACTCACAGAGTACGTTATTGACCACCTTGCCTCATTCCTACCCTTCGTTTACTGTGAGTTCACGTGGTACATAACCAAAACCTACTGGGGAATAGAATGCGGGCGCACATTCACCGTTGACCACTGGTACTGGTATGCTGGAGAGAGAGAGAGAGAGAGAGAGAGAGCGAGAGAGCGAAAGAGCGAGACAGACACAGAGAGACAGACAGACAGACAGACAGACACAAACAAATAAACAAACAAACAAAGGGAGAGAGAGAGAGAGAGAGAGAGAGAGAGAGAGAGGAGGAGAGAGAGATAGAGATTGACAGACAGACAGAGACAGAGAAAGAGACACAGACAGAGACACAGAGAGAGGAGTATTGCTTCCAAGAGAGAGAGAGAGAGAGAGAGAGAGAGAGAGAGAGAGAGAGGAGAGAGAGAGGAGAGAGAGAGAGAGACAGAGACAGAGACTGGGACAGAGAGAAGGTATTGACTCCACTGGATTAGACATCTATCCTGTCTGACTAAGAATTTATGTCATCATTACCATCCCGTAAACCTCCCTCCACCCAAACCTCTCCCTTCG
>CM031610.1:42010862-42020862 GCA_018398815.1 Conus ventricosus | reverse complement strand
ATTAATCAAAATTTAAAGAAAGGTTGAATTAAAAACCTTTGAGTATAAATTTTTAATTGTATTCACACATGGTGACTTCACATATTTTTTTAAATTTTTATGTCTTATGATGTTCCTTTTCCTACATTTTGGGTTTGGTGGTGTTGTTTTTGGTGTGGTGTGTGTGTGTGTGTGTGTGTGTGTGTGGTGTTGTTGTGTGTGGGGGTGGTGTTTCTATCGGTTAAATAAAATTTTCAAATTTTCCCAAATTGATATTGTTTGCATCCTAGTTTTTTAAACTTGAAATGATTAGTTTTGGGTGTTCCCTTTTTGATTCTCTTTTTTTTTTTTTTTTTTTTTTTTTGATGTTCCCTTTGAGTTTTTTCTATTGTTTTTGGGGGCGGATGTAAAAAACTGTATCGTTACTCTTTTACCCTCATTAAAAGATATTTTGATTTGACTTTGACACACACCACACAAACACACACCACACACACCCACAAAACACACACCAACACACGCACATACAACACGCACACACACGCACGAAAACGCAGAAGGAGAGAGAAAAGGGAGAAGAGAGAGAGAGAGAGGAGAGAGGGGAGAGAGAGAGAGAGGGAGAGAGAGTTCCCCCTATCTCATTCCTATAATGTGTTCCCCCAACTCAGTATGAAAGATTTGTCATTATGGGAACGAAAACCGGGCGTTTTTTGTTGACACTAAACCCGGGGATGGGGGCAGCAGAAGACAGAAATGTTGTTCCATCGATTACCGCCCTGAGGTATTGACTGGATTTAATATACTATTTTTTGCCCCTTCTGTGAACACACCTCCTGCCCCCCCTTCCTTTCCCCTGTCTTCTCCCGCTTCCAGGGCCAATTTCCCACCCCCTCTTTCGTCTTGGCGAGGAAAAAAAAAAAAAGAAAAAAAAACCCAAATAATGAAATAAAAGAAAGTAGGAAGAGTAAAAAAGAAAGACAGAAAAAAAGGAAAAGAGAGAGGAAGAAAGAAAGAAAGAAAGAAAAGAGAGAGAGAAAAGAGGAAAGAAGAAGGAAAGGGAAAAAAGAAAGAAAAAAGAGAGAAAGAAAGAAAGAAGGAAAGAAAAAAAAAGAAAGAAAGAAAGAAGGAAAAAAAAAAAAAGAAAGAAAGAGGGCAGGGATGGGGGGAAAGGGGAGGGGTAAATGGGAAAAGATGGGGGAAGAGAAAAGGGGGTTTTATTTGTGGGTGTGGGGTGGAGGAAAGGAGGGGGGGGGGGAAAAGGGGGTTTTGGGGGGGGGCTGGGAAATTTAAAAAAAAAAAAAAAAAAAAACCCAAGGGCTTGTCTGTGGAAATTGGAACGGGGTTGGCAAAAGATAGCGGAAAACTAGCAAACAAACAAAAACGGTAAAAAAACAAATCCGAACCTTGGTTTTCGGTATCTTTTTCTGCTCCCAAACACGGGGGGAACATCCCCCTTCCCCCCCCCCTCCCCCCCCCCCCCCCCCCCCGTTTCCCCCCCCCCCCCCCCCTCCCCCCCCCTCCTCCCCCCCTTTCCCCCCCCCCTCCCCCCCCCCCCCCCCCCCCCCCCCCCCCCTCCCCTCCTCCCCACCCCCCCCCCCTCCCCCCCCCTCCTTCCCCCCCTTTCCCCCCCGCCCCTCTCCCCCCCCTTCCCCCCCTCCTCCCTCCCCCCCTCCCTCCCCCCCCTCCCTCCCTTTCCCCTCCCCTCCCCCCTCCCCCTCCCCCTCCCTCCCCCCCCCCCTCCCCCTCCCCCTCCCCCCTCCCCTCCCCCCGTCGTTCTCTTTTTCCCCTCCTCCCCTGCTCAACAAAAATTTATTTTTAAAAAAAAAAAAAGCCCAAACTTCTGGTATTCCGCTCAATCACGCCAAAGGGAGAATTGACACAAAAGAAGAAATATGATAAACCCTTCACCCCTGAAAACTCTCCAAAAAATGGTCCCTTATCTCTTAATCGCGCGCGTCCCCCGCCCTTCATTCCCCCCCCCCCTCCCCCTTTAAAAAAAAAAACAAAAACCAACTTGAAGATCCACAAAATTATTTATTTTTTTAGATTCTCCGGCCCAAGTGCCAAAAAATAAAAACAAAGCTTCCCACAAAATTAAACTAAGAAATGTAATAAAATTTAAAAAAGAAGTTCTTTCCCGTGGGTTTTTAGTCAGGGGAAAAAAAAATAAAGCATTTTACGGTCGGTGCCTTTTTGTTTTGTTTTGTTTTTTTCCTTTTTTGAGGTTTTTTAACGATTGATTTCGAAAAGGAGCCCTTTTTATCGGATTTGTCGCATACTTACGAAATCATAAAGAGTCATCCATCTTCCGCCTGTTTTTTTACTTTTGTTTTTGTGTTCCCCAATTTATATTTTCACGTTAAATGGTTTTTATATGGCTGATTTTTTGTTCTTTCACAGATTTAAATTTTTCTTTTGTGCTGCTTTGGCGTATTTTTTTGGGTTTTTTCACATGATAATGATGTCAAATTGTGCTGCATTTATGGGTGTTATTTGTGTTCTTTCCATGATAAGATGTCCTATTGGCTGCATTTTTGGTGTATTTTGTGTTTTTTCAATGATAATGATGTCATTTGTGTGCATTTTCTTAATGGTTTTTTTTCCAAAATAAACAACATTTTGGGCAAACAAACCTAAATCTATGATTTTTCTCTCTCTTTCGTGTTTTTGTCCCGTGTCTCTGGTCTCTGTGTTGCCCCCATCCCCCCCCCTTTCTAATAAGAGAGAGAAGAGAGAGAGAGAGAGAAGAGAGAGAGAGAGAGAGGGGTGTGTGTGTGTGTGTGTAATATTATGTATGTATGTATGTGTTATGCACGTATTAAATCTCCCTATTTCTATGTATGTATGTATGTGTTATGCACGTATTACATCTCCCTATTTCATTCCTACCATGAAATCGCTATGATTTCATGGGACGAAGCGTTTAGGTTATTATTGAGCTCTGGAACTAGACAGTATTTGTTTGACCACTGAAGCTGGGGTGCTGAGAGAGAGAGGAGAGAGAGAGAGAGGAGAGAGAGAGAGAGGAGAGAGAGAGAGAGAGAGAGAGGAGGAGAGAGAGAGAGAGAGAGAGAACACTGCACAATGAACACTGAACATTTTTAATGTCATTACCTATACAGCCTTGATGACATGGGGGATGCAAAGCAAAAAGCAATTAGCGTAAAAGTCAACCCACGACAATTAAAGAATGTTACTGTTCCAAACACCATAAGCCTTGATATTGACCATTCAGAATAATGCACCTTTAAGAATTCCAATGCATTAACAATCAAAACTAAAATGTCTTACCGTCTCCATTGAAATTCGTTATATTTTTCAGTCACATCGGTTTGAGTTATTTTTCTTATTTCGAATGTTCTACGCCTCTGCAATATACCTTGCACGAGCTTTCATCGAGTCATCGTCGTAGTTCCATTTTAGCACTCTAACTGTGTCCTCAGTTTTCGCAATATTCTCTTAAAAAATTATGCTTTTTTCCTCACGAATAGTATTGTATTCTTCACTATGAAACAAATAGTGTGTCTCATCCTTCCTAAAGAAACCACTCGATGGGCAAGGCGACGATGAGGATGGCTTAGTATGGAACCTTTTTTAATGGGCATTTAAGTTAAGAGCTCTTGATCTCAATCCTGGCGAGACAAGTTCTGTGCCGTCTGTTTGTTATGATCGCAATGTATTTCTCTGTTTTGATTTGAAGATTAAACGAGACTTACCTGGAAGTTGAAGTTTAATGGAGATTATTTCGAGGATGCTGTTGTGTAGAGGTATACATGTCATTTTAGCGATTATTACTGACCTGAAAGGAATTGTGAAGATCCAAGGAAATTATTTATGCTAGATAGTCACCTTCACGCATCCGTCTGTCACCGCGTTTTGGCATGAACTGGGACGCGCGCGCGTTTTCGTCCTCCACATGTATACGTCTGACCAATCAGCAGACGAGGAATAAATACACTTATTAAAGCTATAGAACCAATCATATCTTTTTTGTACTTTCCATTTCAGAGTGCCAATTTTGTTTGTAAGAGGCTATTATGGCTGTCTTTAAATTAAAAAAAAAGTAAACCCGTCTTCGCATCCAATTCCCTGGCACATCCACACAATCCCAAACCCGTGCATAGTTAAGATCTTCTTAATATGATATACCCATATTTTCTTTCCCCGAATGTTCATATTCGTTTAATAACATTTCATGGGCCTGTTTACAGAGCCTTGGGAAGGTAATCTTGATAATTTAAACCAGTCTTTTATACGCTTGACATAACACCTACTGTACGATGGGTATCTACCAGCTTCACCGTACATTACCGTATTTGGGGGCTGGACATTTAAAAAGCGTTTGATTTACAAATGTACGTACTTTTTCCTAATTTTTTTTTTTATCATGAGGACCCCAAATTCAGCACCATTTGTAATGACTAGTTCGATTTTGGCATCAAAAAGTTCCAGAATACACTAGAAACAATGCAATTGAGTTTTCACAAAGCTCTTACAATTTTCTATGATCTCTTTTATTTTCATTTCTACAGGTCTTGATATGGAAAAAATTCAAATTCAACTTTGTTGTGAACAGCATTCCCACATATTTGTAAGAATGAGTTATCTTTACTTCTGTATCACCTTAAAACCATTTTTCAGTGACGAGAGAGGTGACCACCCTTTCTAAAATACCAGCACATTAGTTTTCTAAAGGTTCACACTTAGAAATAGACGATCTGCCTCTTGTTTCAATCTATTTAATTGAATTTGCAGACCTAAGCAGTGCTAGACAACAGTATTTACATCATCTCCGATTAGCATGAGAAAACTTCAAATGTTCCTGGGATCAGGTGAATACCGTGTTTTCTTTCTTCGTTAATCTTACTGCCAATTCATTAATGAAAAACGAAACATCCCTTCTTCACTCCCGCGGACAGTCAAAAACATCTGAGAAAAACACATCTATCACGCACGCATGCTAAAACAGAATCATATACACTACGAAGAGTCATATATAACTTGTCATCCATGCCACTTTTACGTAAGAGAGAGAGAGAGAGAGAGAAGGAGAGGAGAGAGAGAGAGAGAGAGAGAGAGAGAGAGAGAGAGGGGGGACAATGACAGTGCCAATTATAATTAGTGTTTATTTTAGAACGGTAAGAGTATTAGCTTAGTCAACCATTTTTATACTTGCAGTTACTATTCTAAGAAACTAGTACTAAACGACAAAACATACGCAGAGAGAGAGAGTGAGGAGAGGGGAGAGAGAGAGAGAGAGAGAGAGAGAGAGATCAGGTGCCTACTCTGTCAGACTTGCAATTTTTTTCGCTAATTCCATCCCACATATTCCCCCAATCCTCCTGCGCCTCTCCTCTTCCCTCAAGCCATATTTCCTCTTAAGAGCTACTCTCTTCTCCCTGACTTCTTTTCATACAGTCCCCAAATCTCCCCTCCCCCCCCCCCCTCTGCCTCTCTCTTTCTCTCTCTCTCTCTCTCTCTCTCTCTCTCCTCTCTCTCTTATACACGACTGCAATTAGTGGCGCAGACCTCGTTAGCTAGGCATTGATGGCCTCACCGAATTTCGTCATGATGATTATTAAGTTTTCATCACTCGGTGGTTTTTAATATTCCTGTTACAAGAGTGAAGAATATTGATAAGCCTGCTTAACGGGCCCTTTGCCCGCAAGCAGCACAGTTGGCATCGTTCGATGGCGCTGCCTCTGTCTAGCTAATTCCGTTCTCTGCCTCTATCTACCTAATTCCATTCTTCCGTAACTCTCTGCCTCAGCGTCTCTTCTCCAGCTCTTCTGGGTCCTCTCCTCTTCCTTCTCCCAGCGGGGTTCCTGGTCAGAATCTGACTGTAGATAACATGCTGGCTCCCCAGCGGTGTGTCCTTTCCTACATCGTTTCCTCCTCAGGATCTGCGTGGTGACTGGATCCTGTCCCGCATGTGTCACACTTCCTCCCTCTTTGCCGACTTTGTCTGGCCACTGAATGTTGGGACGTGCGCTTCAGACATGTGTTCATGAATGTCCGCATCTTCAGCTGCATCCTTTAACGCGGTTTTTTTTTCTCCCGTCCCAGAGCCGTACAGCAAGACCGACGTTGAATTTGAACTGAAGCTGGGCCCTTTTGTGGCTGTGCTGATTTCCCTCGAGGTGCAGAGGTAGTTCGGTATGATAGAGGCTGCTCGTGCCTCGTCTATCCCGTGAGTGAAACCTGGTCCCTGCCCCTCCCCCCCCCCCCTCCTCTCTTCCCCCGCTCCTATTTCCCCAGCGCGCCTCTACCTCTGCCCAACTCTCGTTCCTTCTTTTTTTCGCCCATAGGTCAACCAGACTGCCGAGATATACAAAGGACTCGACCATCTTGACTGACATTCCATCAGTTATAAGTGGGGCATTAGCACTGTTGCTTATTTCATTGAATTCCGTTTTCATGTTGTAAATCTTCAGCCTTGTCCCTGCACATGTTATTCTAGTCAAGAGTTCGTGTTCTGCGTGTTCTCATAGTTGCCATAGAGAAACATCAAGTTGTTGTCCGCGAAGTCGATTTCTTGCATCTAAGTCCAAAGTGTCCACGGCATTCCACTGTCCCTGTCTGTTGCGTTGCTCTTCATGATCTAGTTGATAATCAGTAGGAAGACGTATGGTGAAAATAGATACCCTTGGGGAACTCCAGATTTGACTTCAAAACTGCTTGGCAACCGACCTGCCTTAGCAGCTCTGCATAGATATATCTTGGTAGATATACTGAACCAGGGAGATGAGTCTGTTGGGAACGCTATAGTAACTTAGCAACTTTCACAGTATCTCTCTGCCCATCCCTCGAATACCTCCTTACTTTCAATGAAGCTGATGTGTAGAGGAAAGTTCTGTTCCACTGGCTGCTGCACGATAATGCTGAGTGCGATAGTTTGTTCAGCACAGAATCTATTTCTGCAGAAACGCGCATGCTCGTCTCGCAGCCCGGAGCAAACTGCATCTTTCATTCGGTTCAATGAAACGCTGTGTGGCACTTTGACAGGCACCGATAAGAACAGTATCTCTCGATAGTTTTTTTGCACTCCCCGAAGCCCCTTTCACAATAAAGAATATGGAGAAAATGATGCTACATTTTCTGGAGTGCAATAGTGGTGACAGGCATGGTAGCAAGACAAGCCATTCACTGAAATGATTGGTCCTGGACAATTTCATGTCATGCACACAGAAGAGAGAGAGAGAGAGAGAGAGAGAGAGAGAGAGAGAGAGAGAGAGAAGAGAGAGGGGAGAGAGAGAGAGAGATATTTTATTCGGTATAGGCCTTGGCCCTTTCCGATAGGGGTACAATATATATAACAATAACAATAACAATTCATGCAGCAAGGTAACATAGAATAGTTTGACAATAGGAAACTGGCGGTAAGCATCCTCAGTGCACACAATGACTACTGACAGGTAAGCATCCTCAGTGCACACAATGAATACGACAGCTGGCTTTATTCAACTGACCTTAGCTCTTAGACCTAACCTCTGTAAGGCCATGATAAATATGTGCATAAGCTCATCAGTACTTTTCCATGTTCACTTGCTGTATGCAAGGCAGCTCAAAATAAACACGGGGTTTAAAAAGAATCCGTGGAATGCATTCATATCGTAAATCCAACAGCACAGGACAACAAAGTAGGAAATGTAATTCGTCTCCCATTTCCGTTTTTGCATAAAGGACAGAGCACATCAATGTTTTTGGTATTTGCGTATCGGTACTATGCGCTTTGATGTCTGTAATTCCTAATCTAAAGCTTTTCAGATAACATCTGCTATGCCTGTCAATATGAAGTGAGACACATTGTTCACAAACAGCAGATGTCTTAAACGTTCTATAAAACGAATATCGCTCACTGTTCTGGATGTGTTCATGTCAGTGTTGCCATCGGTTATCAATTAGTCTTTGCCGGAGTTGTTTCAAAAACGCATTTAAATGTCCAACCCCTTGATTTATCCAGACGAACCCAAATCCATTAGAGAACAGAAAATCCCAAACATCTGAAACCCATGACCTTTTACCATGTGATCCAGTCCTAGCGACATGTTATATGATTTAAGTGGTCATCTTTCAGAGTCCATCTGTACAACCTTTATCCAGTGTCTAGTGCACAGACGAACTGATACAGAGGGGATAGCGATTTGTTTCACCATAACCACATTCATCAGGTGTCTACATGTGAACACCTAGTAATTTCTTCAGAGCAAAAAGATGTACGTATTTACCCCATGGCATTAGGGTCACCAAGCTATTGTCATTAAAGTTTGTTGTCAGTGTCGTTGTCATTCTCTCTCTCTCTCTCTCTCTCTCTCTCTCTCTCTCTCTCTCTCTCTCTCCTCTCCTCTCTCTCTCTCTCTCTCTCTCTCTCCTCCTCTCTCTCTCTCTCTCTCTCTCTCTTAGATGTTGTAGATGCACATTAAGCTATATATCCTCTTTCTTCGTTCACATTTACTGTCTTGCTGAGCATTTTTGCTATTATCATGTCCCTGAATACATCGTGTTTTACGTACATACATATATATCTGTGAGATGAATTAAAAATACTTAAAAAAGAAATAATAATAAAGAAGAAGGCAAAGCAAATCCTACGAATGCCGAAGCGGCATGTTGCGATTATACATCTACCTTTTCCTTCCTTTTTTATACTCTTGTTCATAAGGAAAAAAAGAGAAGAACAAGAACAACGAAAAAGAGAGAAAAATGAAATAAAGTCTAGTGGATTATTTGAAATCCAGTTGTTCATTCATCTAGCGGATTTCTTCCTTCAAGCGAACACAAGCTAAAACAGTTCCTGCAACAAATCGTAGCATGAAAATATAAAATTATTTACAACAAACCTATCTGTTTGCGATCTGTCTTTGCTCGAGAAAATATTCAAGAAATGGGGAAAACGAAATTATTGCTATCATATCAGTGTCTTTTTGATGGTGTTTCACCCCCCTTCCTGTCCCCCCTCCTCCGCCCCCCCTCCCTCGCTCCACACCCACGTCCTCCCCGCAAGTTTTTAACGCGTTCCCTTTAGAAAGAAGCTATCGTTCGCCAGTTTCATTTATTTGCGTAATTATTCGACCGAAACTTATGCATGGCTAGAAACCACAAACTGGCATGCAATATCCCCGCTGCTATCAATTTCATATCTTTTTGCTTTGTTTTGTTCTCTCTCTCTCTCCCTCTCCCTCTCCTCTCTCCCTCCCTCCCTCCCTCCCTCCCTCCCTCCCTCCCTCCTCTCTCTCTCTCTCTCTCTCTCTCTCTCTCTTCTCTCTCTCATTTCTAGGATTTCCTTTCGCCTACATCCAAAGTTATTATTGTATTTTCTCTAATTTTGTTCAGCTTTAGTTTTACTGGATTATAACGCGCTGTTACATTTTGTCCATTTCCTCATCAGTCTATTCCTATGTATAAAGGTGGGTTTTTACACCAGCAGTTGAAGACATCTTTCTTTGTTTCTTCTTCTTATTTCTGAAAGAAAAAAATCACAACATGAAAAGAAAAAGGCAAAGCAAACAAAGAGACCAGCAAAACAAGAGGATTATGAAGCACCGACCTTAATGCACGAAAAGAGCAGATCGGACACACGACAAATGTGAATCTCCACTGATTAGCCCTCTTTTGAACTGATCATCTGGACACAAGAGTAACTACGAAGAAAGCCTAAGAAGCTGCTTAGCCAAGTCAGGTCTAGGTAAGTAATCATGCTTGTCGCTTAGCTAAGAACAGTTTGGAGCATTATAGTACGTTTCAGAGCACTGGTACGCCAGTTCAAAGCAGTACAGGACAGTTCAGAGCATATCAGACCAGTTGACAGCACAAGGGTGTGGTTCAGGGGATTATAGTACAGATTACAGCACTGTAAAACAGTTAAACAATTGTCGTGCAATAGAATACAGTGCAATGAAACATCGTATTTGCAATACAATACCGCACACCTCACCACACTACAGCACAGTACAGTATTGTACAATTCAGTATGACACACTGCACTGCACTGCACTGCACTGCACTGCAATATCATACAACA
>CM031610.1:42003362-42008362 GCA_018398815.1 Conus ventricosus | reverse complement strand
CTCCTCTCTCTCTCGTCTCTCCTCTCTCTCTGTCTCTTCTCTCCTCTCTGTCTCTCTCTCTCTCTCTGTCTCTCTCTCTCTCTCTCTGTCTCTCTCTCTCTCTCTCTCTCTGCTCTCTCTCTCTGTCTCTCTCTCTCTCTCTCTTCTCTCTCTCTCTCTCTGTCTCTCTCTCTCTCCTCTCTCTCTCTGTCTCTCCTCTCTCTCTGTCTCTCCTCTCTTCTCTCTCTGCTCTCTCTCTGTCTCTCTCCTCGCTCTCTTCTCTCTCTCTCGCTCTCTCTCTTGTGTGTGTGTGTGTGTGTGGTGGTTGTGGCTGTATCTGTGTCTGTCTTTCTCCGTCTCTGTCTCTCTCGATCGGAGGTGAACTGATATCATGAACCTGCGAAGTCGTGTCAATAGCTCGTGCGGTATATTTTGTTAATTAACACTTTCTAATCAGTGCTTATCAGGATACATTTAGTACCAATCAATTTGTGAAGACGGACTGATCATGCCAGCGTCAAATTTATTGCATAGAAGTGTTTGTGGCCAGTTTTACTGGTGTTTTCAAGTTTTCATGCAGAAAAGATCCGAGGCCATTGTGCGTGCACGGGTTAGCAAGATCAACCTGTGCTGGCCACTGAATTTTGTTCGGACTGCTTGTCTCTTTTTCACCGTTTTGACAGTGTCGTGTGCTTTCATCGACAGTGATCAGAAATCGGTCATGTCATCTGTTAGTCAGGACGATTACCGGACCGCCCCCTCCGATATTTCTTCAACCAGGTGCTTCTCTCAACTCTACTGGCTACAGATGCTAGCCACCAGTCTCAGATTTACAGTGCGGAAACAAGTCCCATTGTCTTATCAAACTAGAGTGAGCGTGTCCTACGAGACAAAGAGGGGTCCTTATGGAACTCTTGCCATTTGCTTCATAGTTTTCCTGTCGGGATTTCTCTTGCAATGTGGCGACATTGAATCAAATCCTGGACCAGCTACGAGTGCTGAGGCGAATGAGTATACTGATCACACAATGGCGGTACATGTTCACCCCCACACCAAACTCTGCTCGGTATTTTACCCCAATGACTCAACCCTACCATTCGTCCGCTCCCCCGCCTCACCCTTTCCCGCCTGTTCCTGTGGGTTCCCTGCTCCCTTTCCAACCTGACATGCGATGGATGCAAAGCACTGTGAACCACCTCAGCAGTTCAATGGACTGCTTGGCGGACAACATGAAGAGGCAACTGCAGGAGTGAACCAGACACAGTCAGCTCTTACGAAAGTGATTGACAATCTGAGGGCCGAGAACAACCAGCTTAAGGCAGATGTTGATTGGATATACGGCAAATGTAAACAGCTAGAACAAGAAAACCAGCAACTCTATAACGAGCAAAGGCACTGTTTTGACACATCAAACAGTCTGAGTGAAGAAGTGGAAAAACTTGAGGCCCACTCCAAAAGCAACAACGTCCGTTTCTTCAATGTCTACGAGAGCTCTCATGAAGACAAAAAGACATGTTGCGAAAAAGTCGTCAAGCTTTTGAATAGGTTTTATACAAGCAAAACATGGACTGATGCTGACATAGAGTGTGCCTACCGACTTGGCCAGAGGCAGCACAATCAAAACCGTCCACGTGTTCTGCTGGTACGTCTCCACACTTTCCCCGACAAACTCATGCTTCTGGAAGACAAGGATAAAAGAAAACAGATGGCAGATGAACTTGGTGTCCGTATTGCCTCTGACCTAACCACCCGACAACACAGAGCAATACAGCAACATATGCAGAATGGGAGACATGCATACTTCCACAATGGACGTCTGCAGTTCAGAAGTCGTCGTCCTGGTGGACCAAGCCATCAAAGATCGGCCCACAGCACCAAGCCGGCGTCCCCTCCCAGGAAAATGCCCAGAGAAAGACACTATGCTGAGCGGACATCCAACGAACGATGTTCCAGACCTTCGTCTTCTCCACCCCCCACCTCTGACATGGCAGAATATCCGTCACTTTCAAAGCAACAACCACCGCCTAGTCATGAACAGCTGATACAGCCTGCAGGAACTCCAGGAACAGTCTGTGATGATGGTATTGTTGGGAAGGAAGCTGATCCAGAAGGCAACAGACTGGACAGATCCTGTGAAATTCTGTCCCCTCCCAGTGAGCAAATTGAGGTTCCGGCTTTCCTGACTGACGTCAAGATTCCTACCGGCCACCCCGCTCGTGAATCAACCTGTCCGTCTGCGGTGAACGATGCAGTCCCCCAGCTTCATAAGGACGGCACCAGTCAAGATGTTTCCGGCTTCCTGACTCATGAACTGTCACCTGTCTTGTCCCAGTCTGCACATGCTTCCTCCGGTCCTGACCATCCCGCTGACATCAGCCTGTTCGATGCCGAAAGTCAGACATTTGTAAAACAGAGATTCACTTTGGAAGGAGAACCATGTGACAAAACAAGTGAATTCTGGCTCCCACAGAGCAGTGTACACAATAACAATGACAGTCAGGATAATCCATCAGTTAACACTGAGAGAATCACACAGTCAGAGTCCTTCCTTGCCATTGAGAATGAACTCAAACAAACGCCAGTTGTTGGCCCTCAAACACGCAGCAAGGTTAAATGTAGACAAACACAACTCACAGAATCATTTAGAAGCACTCCAAGAAATAAAGATGTTAATTGTAATGTCAACAGCTAGGGACTCGGCCGTGCCCATGTTCATAAAAGTAATGTCCAAAATTATATGTCCTTCGTCACATACAATATAGAAGGACTGACTTGCCTGTATGACCCAAGCATTAGGTCATACCTGCGTATGTTGATTTTGTCTTCCTTTCTGAAATTTTCTCTGCAAAATTTCCAGATTTTCTTTTCCCAGATTATAACGTCTTTCTTTCACCTCCAGTCAGACTGACAAGCTCTGTTACAGCAAGGCTATCTGGAGGTGTTGCAATGCTTGTAAGAAAACGGTTGAAAAATATGATATCTTTGATTCATGTGGAGTTTGACAATTGTATCGTACTTAAGTTGTGTAAGACACATACAGGTTTAAAGACAGACTGTATTTTGCTTGGTATGTATTTGCCTCCATCTCAGAGTACGTATTATAATGAAACTGATATTTACAATGGCATGTCCTTGCTTGAACAATGTTTGTTAGATACCTTTGAAATTACTGGTGATCTTCCTGTTTTGATATGTGGTGACTTAAACGCAAGAACAGGTGGAAAAAATGGGCGAGATGTTCTGCTTTTCGACATCGACCCTGACATTTCTTTTGACGATTCTGTCCATATACGGTCATCTAAAGATTCCATTGTTAACCAGTTCGGAAAATATTTACTGGATGTTTGTGATCAGTTTAATTTAGTAATTTTGAATGGTTTGTTATCTGGTGATGAAGAAGGGGACTTTACTTATATAGCTCACAATGGAGCAAGCATCATTGACTATTTCATTCTGTCTAGATGTATCCTGGACCTTGGACTCAGCATTTATGTTTCTCCTAGAGTGGAATCCAAACATATGCCTATTGAGTTGAAACTTAAATTATGTCCACCAAATGAAACTGCTCCGAGTTCTAACAGACAAACAATAGTAAAATACATTTGGAATGCTGAGAAAAGTTCCGAGTTTAAATCTAAGTTTTATTCAGAAGAAGTACTGTCACTGATGGCAAGCGCATTGGGCTTGATTGACATCGATATCAATGATGCCTTGATAAAATTTAATGAAGCTATGCATAAAGCAGGCTCAGTTATGCAAAAACAGATCACGTTGGGCGACAAAAATAATAAAGCATGGTTTGATGGTGAATGCTGGATCAAACGTCGTTTTCTGAGACAAACTCTACGGAAGTTCCAAACATCTCAAAAGTCGCCAGAAAAGGCTGGGGAAGACAGAATACAATATATAAATAAAAGGAAAGAATATAAGCATGTTCTGGCAGAGAAAAAGAGAAACACAAAGAAAAAGTTCTTAACGCACTTCACTCAAGTTCTAAAGAACCAAGCGTTTTTTGGAAACGGTCAGATCTTTAACGAAGAAAGAATTCACACAAAGTAGCATTACTCCAGATGTGTGGTATAAACACTTTAAGGATTTGTTTTCTTCCAGTGTCAATGATCACAATTTGGAGGAAAACCTTGTGGACGTGGATACAAATGATGATGGTTTTGTAGTGATTGAAAATCTAGATTGTGATATTACAGAAGACGAAATACTTGTCGCCCTTAGAGCTTTGAAAAATAACAAAGCTCCTGGGCCAGATGGTTTGATAAATGAATTTTATAAATATTCTAGTTCGTACATAGCACCATTCCTTGTTAAATACCTAAACAAACTTTTTTAATCCGGAGTTTTTCCAGATGAATGGACAGAATCTGTAATACATACCTTGCATAAAAAAGGGGATATTGATTGCCCCGATAACTACAGAGGCATTTCCTTGTTAAACGTGTGTAGTAAGATTTACAGCTACATTTTGAATAAACGTCTCACTGCATGGGCAGAGGACAACGATATCATACATGAAGCGCAGGCTGGATTTCGTCGCAATTACAGTACAATAGACCATGTTTTCACTCTTTTAGCTTTAGTACAGAAGCAACTTCTTAGCCATTGTAAACTTTATGTCGCATTTATTGACTTTAAAAAGGCCTTCGATTTAGCAGATAGAAATAACTTGTGGACAGTCCTTAAGAAACACGGAATTAATGTAGAATGTACAGAGCAATCAAGAGCATGTACAGTGTTGTGAAAGCTAGAGTAAGAGTAGGTAGTGATTTGACAGACGCGTTTTTATGTCCTCTTGGAGTAAAGCAAGGTGAAATATGTAGTCCCATTCTGTTCTCTTTTCTGATCAATGAACTGGCTAATGATGTCCACACTTTAGGAAAACATGGCATCAAGTTGTCACCAGATGACATTTTGGAAATCTTTATACTTCTTTTCGCTGACGATGTCATTCTTTTGTCTTATTCTGTGACTGGCCTTCAGCAGCAACTGAATATTTTAAAAAATACAGC
>CM031610.1:41985862-41998362 GCA_018398815.1 Conus ventricosus | reverse complement strand
AAATAGCCGGATCCAAGGCCGTTTGTTGACAGGTAGGTACGATTAAATGGCGGTGCTTCTTTGGCATCAAATAGATATACCACAGTCTACAATTCCATGGTATTCTCATCACCAAAGATTCAAAAACGGACTCCAACAACACTCCAAAGCAGTTAGTGAAGGGTAGAACGTAAAACAAAGAGAATGTGAGGTAGAGAAATAAGTTGCTGAAAAACTAAAATGATGTATAAGATATAAAGGTAAATCTTTAAGCATGTGCTTGATGATCCATTCAAGGATGCAAGGGAGATCAAAAAGTGTCAACAGTCCGAGTGGTCAGCTCAACTGTTAAATAACCCAAACATCATCAGCAGCTACGGATTGTGCAGGACAGCCTTTACTTGGATCTTGTAAGGGATGCAATAGCCCTTATTTACATAGGCTCTCTTCACGACATTTTGAAATCTCTCTCTCTCTCTCTCTCTCTCTCTCTCTCTCTCTCTCTCTCTCTCTCTCTCTCTCTCTCTCTCTCTCCACCCAGAAAGCTCTCTCTCTCTCTCTCTCCTTCTCCTTCTCTCTCTCTCTCTCTCTCTCTGTTCTTGTTCTTGTTCGCTCTCTCTCTCTCTCTCTCTCTCTCTCTCTCTCTCTCTCTCTCTCTCTCCACCCACAAAGCTGTTGTCTTTTTTTTTCACAACTCAGTATCCCATCTCTGATCCCTTTGAAGGCTCACCCTACCTGTGTGCCTTTCATCAGACCTCCCTCCCGTTACCCCACCTCATCAATTCTGGCTTCATGTGCATTGGATGTCACATACAGTTTCCATGAACCACTGTTGCCAGTGTCAACATATTTGATACGCTGCAGAGGTCGATCTTTGGCTGTTTTACCCTTTGTTTAAAAAAACCACACACCTCGCCTTCACTGCGGGCAGGTATGGAACAACATCAAAAACGAAACAAAAACAAACAAACAAAGACACAAACAAGACATGCTGGTGTGTAGGTAAAGATTGTATCTTCAGAGCAACTATTTTTTTCCGAGAGAAAGTTCTTTTGCCAACATACAGGTAGATAGATGATGGGTGTTTAGAATGTAAGGGCAGCGAGAAGGGGGTGAGCGGGGGGGGGGGGGGGATCACCATAGGCGTTTTCGCTTGACGCTTGACAGAAATAGGCTGCCAGAGAAGTTTGAGAGAGCCTGAAGAGGAAGAAAACGAGGGGTGGGGGGAAGGGGGGGGGGAGGAGCGCAGGGATGGGGGTAGGGGACGGAGGTTGGTAACCTGGATGTGTGTGTGTGTGTGTGCGTGTGCGTGTGCGTGTGTGTGTGTGTGTGTGTTGAGGAGAGAGAGAGAGAGAGAGAGAGAGAGAGAGAGAGAGAGAGAGAGATTGATTGATTGATTCATTGATTGATTTTAATACCCAAGGATGAAGATTTTAGGCCAAAGCCTAGTCTTACAATCTGTCCTTGTCATGCATACATTATTTCAGCACATATCATTATACAGACAATTCAACATAGCAACATGATAATCTAATTCTACAATGATAAGCAAACTGCTCATAAAACCCACTAATGAGATGGGGGATGGTAAAACAAAAGGAAACTTACAAGCAAACAAACAAACAAAAACTCCAGGGAGAGAGAGGTCAGAGGAGGGTGGGGAAGAGAGATGGTAGGTAGGGGGAGGAGAAAAGGGATGGTAGACAGAGTGGGAGTGGGGATGAGCGATTTTGACGGAGTAGGTTTTATGTTGAGACGATTTATCCAAAGTATGGTTCACAGAAGACTTAGCGAATGGATGCTAATCATTGTAATCGAATAATTTAACTACTGAGACATAAAATGTTTATGCAAATTTTCCTTGAAAGGTTTTAAAGTATTCATGTTTTGTAGATTCGGTGGAAGTGAGTTCCAGACATAGGTCCAGAGTAAGCATAGGCTTGTTTTGTATAGATCAATGCGTGGGTAGGGAAGAAGGAATTTCGTCGAGCCAGAAAAGCTGTTCGATCTTGTAAAAAGGCATTGATATAACATGGCATAGTATCTGTCAAGATTGAAAAACATAAATGATGCCTTGTTGAATTCAATTGCCTATTCAGAGGAAGTATGTTCAGCGCTTTTAGTTTTTCGTTGTTGTTAGAGATACAGCTGGATGGGAGTAGCTTTGCTGCACGTCTATGGAGAGAATTCAGCCTTTTTTGTGGACGTCACTACTGCCGTCCCACACTGTTGAGGCGTAATTTATACGTGACATTATGTGTGCATTGAAGAAAAGTTTTAAGCACATTACTGTTGACGTAACGCTTTAATTGAGATAACAGGAAAAGGTGTTTGAGACTACCTTGCATACGTTATTTAGATGAGATTGCCATTTCAATTCTTTATCTATCGTTAACCCTAAAACACGATGCCCATCTACCTGCTCGATAGAAGTGCCATTCAACTGAAGTTTTAGGCAAAGAGGAGTCAATGGTGTTTTTGGCGGGTAGCTATAATCATAGATTTGGTTTTGGCTGGGTGTATGACCATTGAGTTTGAATGACACCAGTCTGACACGTCGTTTAGACTTTCCTGGAGAGAAGTTTCTATTGTCTGTAGATCACTACCATTCGTTTGGAGCGACGAGTCATCAGCAAATAAATCTGCCGTGACCTTTTCATCTGATACGGACAATGGTAAATCATTGATGAAGATGCAGAATAGTAGGGGGCCTAGTACAGAGCCCTGTGGGACTCCATGTCTGACAAGTCTGAAGTGGAGGTTTTCCCATTAAGCGCCACATACTGAGTCCTATCGTTCAAGTATGATTGGAATAATGAGATTGTCGGGGTATGGTTCAAGTAGACAGATAGTTTCTTTAGAAGAATGGAATGATCAACAAGATCAAACGCCTTTTTGAAGTCAAGAAAGACAACCCCTGTCATTTGTGATTGGTTCATATTTGAAAGCCATGAGTCACACATTTGTGATAATGCTGTGTGGCAGGAATGATTAGATCGGAATCCAGATTGGAGTGGGTGATATAGATTGTTTTTCTCCATGAATGAGATACGTGTGTGTGTATGTGTCTTTCAAGGGGTTTGGATAGAATCGATAGTAAGGATATAGGTCTGAAATTATTTGGATCCGACAAATCATTTGATTTTGGAAGGGGGATTACTTTGGCGTTTTTGAACGCTGAGGGAAAACATTAGTTTCAATGGATAGATTATATATGTATGTAAGAGACTCAACAATGTAAGGTAGAGCGAGTTTGAGAAGAAATGTGGGTATGTTATCAGGACCCATGGATTTTTTATTCTTTAATTGCGCTATGTGCATACCTACTTCATGTACAGCAAGAAGGGGAATTTTAATTGAGTTACTGGATCCAAGTTTTTGTTTGCAAAATGATATTAGGGAAGTCGGGCATGTATTTTCATTTGGTGCTCTTATAGTCTGTGAAGCTTGAGTAAGGGTATCTGATAATGAACAGAAAGTGGGTATTAAATTTGTCCGGGTTGATGTTGGTGCTTGAAGTTTGTGAATTTGTACGCTTGTTGCGTACAATAGTGTTTATTGCCTCCACATTGGCGCTGTGGATTTTGCATCCGTTATCATTTGACTGAAGTAGTCTCGTTTGGCTTTTTCAACTTCGTTTGAAACAAAGTTTCTCTGCTCTTTGTATTCGTCAAACAAATTTGCTGCCTTGGTTGGTCACGTAGTACCATTTCTTGCAGCAAGAGAGAGAGAGAGAGAGGAGAGAGAGAGAGAAGAGAGAGAGAGAGAGAGGAGTGAGTGAAGAAGAGAGAGAGAGAGAAGAAGAGAGAGAGAGAGTGTGTGTGTTTGTGTGTGTGTGTGTGTGTGTGTGTTGTGTTTGTGTTTGTGTGTGTGTGTGTGTGTGTGGTGTGTGTGCGGTGTGTGTGTGTGTGTGTGTGTGTGTGTGTGTGGTGTGCATGAGGGTGGGGGGGGGTGGGAGGGAGCTGGTGAAGGGGGCAGTAGAGAAAGAAGAAGGCCTAAAGCCTATGCTAAACTCTGCTCTCTCCTGAAGATTATTCATCCATTGCCCGGAGGCTCCCGCCCACGCAACAACCTGAGATCACGAACACTATCCCCCATAGCGTCAAGCACCCATAGGTGTTATCGTTGAACCTGTCTGCAGAACAGACCCGTGCAGTGAAAGATGAAGATCGTAATATGTTTCCAGTTTTCTTTCTTCAGGGTTGATATGCTATGCGAGAGATACTTTGGGTGGGGGGGGGGGGGGGGGGGGGGGGGGGGGGAGGGCACAACTTTTGATGACGTCATTTCAGTTATGAGTTCGACCTTGATTTGAATTTAGATTATAAGTGCAATGTGTTACAGTGGTAACAGTTGCATTTCCATAAATCAAGATATAAGCTCAATATTATTTTGCATTGGGTTAAGCACGCACGCACACCCACACACCCCCACACACACCACAGAGAGGAAGGAGAGAGAGAGTTGAGAGGAGAGAGAGAGGAGAGAGAGAGAGGAGAGATGAGGAGAGAGAGAGAGAGAGAAGAGCTCCCACGTAAAATGCTGTAGAAAAAAGACTTTCATCAACAAAAATGTGTTCAACTTGGTTTTTTTGGTTTATGAAGATAGGTGATTAAGAAGAGAGAGAAAGAGAATGAGAGAAAGAATGAGAGAGAGAGAGAGAGAGAGAGAGAGAGAGAAAAGGAGAGAGAGAGAGAGAGAGGAGAGAGGGAGAGGTCGGACAGACAGACAGGACTGACAGACAGACAGAGAGACAGACAGAGAAAACGGAAACGGAAGTTTATTCATGTATAGGCCATTGCCCCTCATGAAGGGGTACATTAACTTCTATACACAAATGCTAATTAACAACATATTTTAGTATCTAATCAAGAAACAGAACAGAACGCAACTTGAATGCTTTGTAAAGATAAATGGACAGTTGTTTCACAGTTTGTTTATGCTCTGTTGCCATAAGCAATGCAAGTCTAAATTTATTTGGATCTGCATAAAATTTACTAGGTATATACTGTGTTCTTAAGTCCCTCAAAACAGGACAACATAAGACAAAATGAACATCATCTTCTTTTTCACTTTTGCAGAGCGACATTTTAAGTCAGCATTACTATGTGTTTGTACGTAAGCGATGTTGCGCTATTTCAGAAATGCCAAATCGAAACCTCGTTAATGCATACCTTAAATGCCTATCTAAATTCATCAGTAAATATAATTTTTACCTCGGGCACCTTGCAAAACGTTCTGTAAACATAAAACCTTTCACTATCACTAATATGAGAGTCCCACTCTTGCCATCTACATAAATTAACCGTCTCTGAAAACTTGCAGAAATTGTCTATCCCTCAACACCTTGGTTAAGCCATACATATCCAAAAACAAACAAATATAGTTTACAACGAACATTTGTAACCCAATTTTTCTTTCCACGTATATCTAAATCATACACATTTTGTAAGCTTTTTGGGGTAGCCTAGATTCCTCCATTCTTGTCAATTTTAACCAAACTTTACACATTTTACAGCTGAATTATTATTATAGGGTATCTGTTTGTCTCTCCGTAAACAAAGTCATTAGGAGTTCGCATCTCTACGCCTAAAATCTTTTGAGAGCAAATAAGTGAACCTTTCACATTCAGATGCCGCATTATCAAGTCCCCATAGCTCTGCGCCAGTACTGAACAATCGGCTGAATTTGTGAATCGAAAATCTTCAAAAGGACAGTCAAAGAGTTATTTTTAAACTTATATAACTTTTGTGAAATGCACAGTAAAGCATTTTTAGCTCTACTACTTAAATTACGACAGCCATAACAAAACTCATCTTGTTGAAAAACAAATTCCTAGGTATTTGTATACATTAACAACAGGCATCGCAGCTCCTGCATACATCCATCTTTCTCTAGCTCCTAATTACCCCCCTTTTCTGAACACAATAATATTGCTTTTGTCCATATTTACCCCTAGCTGGAGAGCTGAAGCTGCTTTATACAGATTATTCAATTGTGTTTGAAGACCATAACAGTTTCAGACAGCAAACACAATCATCAGCCAAAGCAATATGAACAGTTCAAAATAGTTGACGAAAAACAGCCCCGTGTTTCCTTCCCTAATAACTTCTAATGCTAATTCGTTTATTAACAAGGAAAACAAAACGGGACTGCACACATCCCCTTGTTTCACTCCACGTGTGCAGTTAATGTAATCTGTAAGCATGGAACCACATCTAATTCTGGTTTTTAACATTAGTATACATGCTATGAATACAACGAAACATTTGCCTTTTATGCCATTTCTCAAGAGTATAGGCCATAATAGGTGTCTGTTAATGGAATCAAAGCTTTCTCAAAATCGATGAAGGCTACATACAATTTGCGGTTTAAACAAAATTGCTTCTGGACCAATGACAACAACGTAAACATATGGTCAACAGTAGAATAGCCCCTTTTAAACCCTGCTGATATTCACTGTCAAATTATCTGTAACCCATTCTTGAAGTCTGCTATTTATGATTGTACTATAGATTTTACTGCTCGTATCACATAAATATATTACCCCTATAATTACCTGGATTATCTGCGTCTCCTTTTTTAAACAAAGGATTACAATAGAGTTTGTCCAGTTATCGGGGGGAATAACGCCTTTATCAAACAACACATTAAACAATTTTACGAAAAATCATAACTCGATCCCCACCATTGTTTCAACATTTCTCCTATAATTTCATCTGGGCCTGCAGATTTACCGTTCTTTACCTTTCTAACAGCAAGTAACACTTCTTCTTTTGATATCGGACGGTTCATCGTGCTAAAGTCTTCTTCAACATTATATTTGTTTCAAAGTCATCATTAGCTTCATTATTACACTCTCTAGTTACTTCACTTCAAGTAAACCTTTCATAATGGTAAAACCAATCATCAACTGTTAAATTATTATGTACTTGTTTTCTTTTACGGGACACTTTATGTACATTCTCCCAAAATTCTTTTTGATTATTTACTGAAGAAACAAGCTTTTCAATATTTAAATCATTATACTGTTTTCTTTTCTATCTATTAGATGTTTTTGCTCTCGTCTTGCTATGCAATATGCATCACTGTCAGTTTTCTCTTTTGATTTTCTAAAAATGTTAAGCAGTTGTTTTGCTTTCTTCTTGCTTGACTTACATTTCCATCAAACCAATCACCACTTTTATGATATTTTGTCAAGTTGATTTTCTTTTCATACATTGGCTTTGTTTTTTTGATGCACTCATTAAATACCTCAGAGCACCATTGTAATCAGAATCAATCAGGCTAATGGCCCCATCGAGTTCAGATAATATTTCGTCAGATAACATTTTCTGACAATATATAGTTCCTAATCATTATCCCACACAAATTTTCAGTAAACTGATCACCGGTATGGTATGCCCCCTTGTAACATTTCTTTCAATTTTAAATTTTAAATGCAGTTCAACTGGCAAATGTTCAGACTCTATTCTCTCCGACACTAACAATTTACACGACGATGACAACAATAACAAACGTCTCTTAGACAGCAGAAAGTAGTCATTGACACTGTTTCCTGATCAGATATGTAAGTATAATTTCCATCTATATCCCATTGCACACTCCGTTTAGAATACATAGACTAAAAGCTGTGCACATATTCAATAATTTTTTCCCATATTTATTAAGTACATTGTCAGCGAATTCTTATGATGCTAGCAGATCAGATGATCATGAAGAAAGTTACAACTTACATCATTGAAGTCTATAATATCAGGAAAAATGTTAGAAGTTCTACTGTAAGATCGCCCGATAGAATCCAAAACACATCATCTAACTCCAACATGCAATCAAAAAGACATTGTTCAAGTTCATCAACACCATTGTCAACATCAAAATGATTATAATAAGGTGATCCTTCAGGTGGGATATACGTACATACATATATAATGTTCTCTTCAAGGTCAAAACACACTCTTATCAATCAGAAACAGAAGAACGTTGGGATGGTCGTCTTAATTTCCTGAATATAAGATATAAACTCATTTTTAATTAGGCAGACAATTCCACCGATCTTCTCCTTGCTTTGTAAACTTAATAGCTGGTTTATAAAAACAGTGTAACCCAGGAAAGTGAGGTGTTGGGGACATTCAACAAACGTCTCAACAAGACATATGAAGTCAAATTGTAACAAAAAAGACATGAATTCCTTATTACTTAGCTTTGGTAAAAGTCCATTAACATTCCAATGCAGAAATGAACATGTCTCGAATTCATTAGATTCACCGCAATCACACATGCTTTCATACATACTACTGCTTATGTTTGTATACCCATTCATGTTTTTTCCGTTTGAGTACAAGAAGTTACATCACAATAACGAACCCCGACTTTGTCATCATTCGATTCCTTTTGAAATGACCCCCCACCATAACTGTCACTGACAGTGTCACAGCCATTTGGTTCATGACATACCTCCTTTTGAGATGACCCCCCACCGAAACAGAGACAGACAGAGAGAGGAGAGAGAGGAGAGAGAGAAGAAGAAAAAGAAGGAGAAGAAGAAGAGGTAAGAAAGAAGAAAGATAAAGAAAGAAAGAAAGAAAAGAGAGAGAGAGAGAGAGATGAGAGAGAGAGAGAGAGAGAGAGAGAGAGAGAGAGAGAGAGAGAGGAGAAGAAGCAACCAAACAAGAAGAAAAACGGCAAGCACGGTCAGTGGAGTGTAATAAACAACCGGCAGAACGTGTGAACATAATTGTATTCCAAAGAACCCTCACGGTACCCACAGGGGGTAGCTACAATGTGCCACAGTAAGAACCCTCATTGTACCCACAGGGGGTAACTACAATGTGCCACAGTAAGAACCCTCGCTGTACCCACAGGGGGTAGCTACAATGTGCTACAGTAAGAACCCTCATTGTACCCACAGGGGTTAGCTTACAATGTGCCACAGTAAGAACCCTCACTGTGCCCACAGGGGGTAGCTACAATGTGCCACAGTAAGAACCCTCGCTGTACCCACAGGGGGTAGCTACAATGTGCTACAGTAAGAACCCTCACTGTGCCCACAGGGGGTAGCTACAATGTGCCACAGTAAGAACCCTCACTGTGCCCACAGGGGGTAGCTACAATGTGCTACAGTAAGAACCCTCATTGTACCCACAGGGGGTAGCTACAATGTGCACAGTAGAACCTCACTGTGCCACAGGGGGTGCTACATGTGCCACAGTAAGAACCTCGCTGTACCACAGGGGGTAGCATACATGTGCTACAGTAAGACCTCACTGTGCCACAGGGTGTAGCTTACAATGTGCCACAGTAAGATACTCATGTGCCACAGGGGGTAGCTACAATGTGCACAGTAAGAACCCTCACTGTGCCCACAGGGGGTAGGCTACAATGTGCACAGTAGAACCTCACTGTACCCACAGGGGGTTGCTACAATGTGCTACAGTAAGAACCCTCACTGTACCACAGGGGGTAGCTACAATGTGCCACAGTAAGAACCCTCACTGTACCCACAGGGGGGTAGCTACAATGTGCTACAGTAAGAACCCCACTGTACCCACAGGGGGTAGCTACAATGTGCCACAGTAAGAACCCTCACTGTACCAACCAGGGGGTAGCTACAATGTGCACAGTAAGAACCTCATTGTACCCACAGGGGGTAGCTACAATGTCCCCAGTAAGAACCCTCACTGTACCCAAAGGGGTAGCTACAATGTGCCACAGTAAGTACCCACAGGGGTAGCTACAATGTGCCAAAGTAAGAACCCTCACTGTACCCACAGGGGGTAGCTACAATGTCCACAGTAAGTACCACAGGGCTAGCTACAATGTGCCACAGTAAGAACCCTCACTGTGCCCACAGGGGGTAGCTACAATGTGCTACAGTAAGAACCCTCACTGTACCCACAGGGGGTAGCTACAATGTGCCACAGTAAGAACCCTCATTGTACCCACAGGGCTAGCTACAATGTGCCACAGTAAGAACCCTCACTGTACCCACAGGGAGTAGCTACAATGTGCGACACTTTCAAGTGCTGCTTAGTTTTCATAGATGCAGTGTGAAACTTTCCTTTGTGCGACTGGATTCGCGTTAAGAGATGCAGCGTTAGACAATGACCGTAGCCAATAAGGTTGAATTAACAGACCAGACAATGCGCCACCTTTGTTTTAATGCATTTCACATTACATAACGGACACGGAGCACGACAGTCTTTGAAAAACATATTTAACATTTGCTTTTGATGGGCCATCTGTGTGCATTTAGCGTTTATACACAAACATGTTATATTATCTCTTATATTGTAATGGTCTATGTATGGTTGAAGTCTGCTCTTTATGATAGTATTCCATCAGAGGCCCCCGAGGTCACCAGTGACCCAAACAAATACACGTGGCCTCAACAATATACCCGAAAGTATTTCATATCTTTTTTTTTAATCCCAAAGGCCCAATATACCATCCTGAAACAAAAGGGATATAACTAGTCTTCCGTGGGGAGCTGCTTGGGGATTCTGTCCCTTCTCCAAATGGCTCTTTCCCGGCTTTGTGGCACAGGATTATCCAGCCTGGCAGTTCAACATCCGAAGAATCCTTACAAGGAAAGTTTTAAACACAGTATTTCGTAGTGTTATAGAAACCATGCTTATCTAAAAGCTTGACAGGTTACTTAGTGAAACACATGGATTTTTAGTTCATGTTCATAAAAGTAATGGATCACGAGTGACCCGGTGGGCCTTGGTGGTCATACATGACCTTTGTTTACATGGGTCGTGGGTGACCCAACAGGCCTGGGGGTCACAGAAAGCCCTAGTATTGAATGCTATCCCAGGTAACTGATAATGAAATTTCCGTCGACATTTGAACTTATAAAGTAGATCGAATGATCAGAAATCCTGCCATAGTGCAAAATGGACATGCGTGGAGGTGTACATGTGATTTTGTCTCTGTTTTGGGGTTTTCGTTTTCGTTTTTGGCCTTTCTCTTCCTTTTTTGGGTGGGGGGGGGGGGGGAGCAACTGACATAACATTATGGCAATGTATAATGTAATCTGTGTAATGTTCTGTGAATAATGGAAAGTATACGCTGCATTGCAAGGGGTAAATATAGCCTATTCTCTCTCTAAAAAGGCGTTCTTATTGATGAAAAGTAACCATATGTAACCAAATGTGAAGTTCAGTATATATTATATTTCAAAAGAAAGTCAATGTTCTGTGTGTGAACTTAATGCGAGAATGACTGAATGTGAACAGTAACGATGCTGGCAAGTTTTGAAGTGTACACTGAAATGTGAGAAAAAGTTATTCGTCACCCCAACGCCCAGTGGGTCATCGGTGGAACAGCAGAAAAAAAAGTCATTTTCTAACCCCAAAGCCAGTGGGTCATCCATGGAACAAGAAGAAAAAGTAGGTCAGCATCATGATAAAGTAAATTTGGTTGGGGGTCCTCATTAGTAGGCTTGAAATGTGCCTCTAAACCAAATGTCATAATTATCTTGCCGTTAAAACACATGTTGGGCCTCCGAGGGATGTGTTGTTGACTTCAGATTGTAAAATACGTCTGTAATTACTGGTAATTTCTATATGAGACACAGAGAGAGAGAGAGAGAGAGAGAGAGAGAGAGAGAGAGAGAGAGAGAGAGAGAGAGAGAGAGAGAGAGAGAGAGAGAGAGCATAATACAAGAAGAAGACAAGAGCGTTCTGTTTTGTTTTTTTAATTGTCCAGATGCGAGAATATGGGATATGGGGACTTTTCAAAACTTGGTGGCAACCTCAATGAAGTGTCCCTAATACCCCCTTAAACCTTCCTGCCCTATATGCAGATGCGGGATGAGGCAGTTTGTAAACGTAAGATGTTAGTGAGACGCCCCTCTCTCCTCCTCTTCCCACCCTCCGCTATCCCCTCCCTGCACACACACACACACACACACACACACACACCACGCACGCACGCACGCACGCACGCACGCACGCACGCACGCACGCACGCACGCACGCACGCACGCACGCACGCACGCACGCACACACACACACACACACAATCGCACACACGGACACGCACGCACGCACACACACACACACACACACACACACGCACACACGCACGCACGCACGCACGCACGCACGCACGCACGCACGCACGCACGCACGCACGCACACGTTTCCTCCCTTTCTCCCAAAGTTCATGAGGATGGAATCGAACTGCTGGTCTGATTTATGCTTCAACCCTTTCCTTTAGTAAGACGGCCACGCACAGCACACGACCAATTCTGGCGAGAACGGTTTCAAAGGAAACGCACTCAACGAAGACATCAACGGGACAACTTCGTGCGTCTTTGGTACCACCGAACAATGCACACACCCCGAGTCTCTCAGGGTCTCTCAGGGGACGTGCCAGAAGAGGCAAGAAGGGCATGGAAAAGGAGGAATGCTATGCTCCTTGTGGTTCAGATGAAAGCTACGGCCATTCAATGCATCATGGAGTCTCCAAGGTTACACATAAAGAAAAGGGGCAAGAAGGACCGACCTCATTTT
>CM031610.1:41965862-41978362 GCA_018398815.1 Conus ventricosus | reverse complement strand
TGAACATCCATATTTCTTTGCGGTCATTTTTACGCGGAGATCACCTATAGCAGGACACTTCAAAACAAACTGCACTTCATTCTCATTTCCCCTGAAACAATTGTCATAGTAGTTTGACATGGCATTTTCCAAACTGCACTTCATCCTCATTTTCCCCTGAAACAATTGTCATAGTAGTTTAACATGGCATTTTCCAAACTGCACTTCATTCTCATTTCCCGTGAAACAATTGTCATAGTAGTTTGACATGGCATTTTCCAAATTTCTTCACTCAAAGGAAATAATATTTAACATGGTGGGTATCAGTTTATACTGATACATGTGCTTCTTTAATGCGGACAGACCAGTCTTGAATTGGATTTGATCTGTTCAGAACAAAATGATTCTTCACTTAAAGTATAGAAATAAAACCTCAGCACACAAACGTCTTAATGGAACGGAAACGACTGTCCCAGTTTTACCATTTGCAGTCCATTGGTCGTTGACCGAAAATTGCACAAATTTCCAAGACCCATTTCTTGATGACATCATAAAGAAAACTAAGCCGAAGATCACAAAGACAAATGGATAAGACTGTTAGTCAGTTAATTAGATCTTTGATAGCGTGCTAGATGACGTTCTGACACCAGTAGTCAATCATTATTCGTTTCCAGTTATTTAACAAATGTCGAATACATATAAATTGGATACCTGTTTTCATCACCTGACGTTCCATGTTTTCGTGTGAATTCTTCTATAATCTAAAACTTCCAAATAAATGAAGGCATACATAATGCTCAAGAGCTTTCTCGCTTAACTTTCATAACCGTAAACCATATATTCGCATCTGAAAATCAAAGAACTTCATTTATATGTTTCTTATGAGGTATCATTCAACAAAAACTGTACTTTTCATTACATGGAGGAGTACACACTTTGCTCTACCTCATGCATCTATACATGCAGCTGAAAACCTCAACGAGTACAGAACAGAATTTGTAGTACCTGTAAACATGTCTAGCTGGCTGTACAGCACCGTCATATAGCTAAATTATGTCTTACCCTCTTTTTCCACAGATTAGACTTGTTGAACATTTAGTGGATGCATTGCTCAGATCATCCAATTGTGTACACAAACCATTTCTGATAATAAAACCAAATAGCCAGAAAGTAATAGAGTAAACCAAAACCAAAAACAAAAAAAAGTGTTTTTGAATGAGAACCAAAAGAGTAAACAGCCACAAAAGAGTAAACATATGGAATATTATAGCCAAACCTCGTTCAAATCCTGCTTGGTATTGGGATGTTACAGTATAAAAGTCCATTTATTCTGGGAGTCTGTTGTTGGTGATAACACCGAATGCCTTACCATTAACTTCACATCGCAAGATGCCTCTTTAATTACTGGTATTGTCCAGTTAGAGAGAGAGAGAGAGAGAGAGAGAGGAGAGAGAGAGAGAGAGAGAGAGAGAGAGAGAGAGAGAGAGAGGGTAATATACGAAAAAGACAAGAGCGTTCTAATATTTTTTTCGTCCGTAGGAAAGAATATGATGAGTTTCTAAAACCGAGTCACAACCACAATGCATTATCCCTAAAAACCTTTACCCTTCAGGACCTTCTTGTCCTACATACAGGCATGGGATGAGGCACTTTGTATGTGTAAGATATCAGTGTGAAACTCTCCTCTCCCCCATCTCTTCTCCCTTTTTCTGCTAACCTCTCCCTAAGTGCGCGCGCGTGCGTGCGCGCGCGCACACACAAACACACACACACACACACACACACACACACACACACACACACACACACACACACACACACATTTCCATCCTTTGCCCCAAACTCCTTGAGGACGGAATCGAACCGGTCTGAGAGGCCGCGTGATTTACACTTGAGCCCTTACCTGTAGTAAGACGGCCACGCACAGCACACGACCAATTCTGGCGAGAACGGTTTCAAAGGAAAAAACACTCAAAGAAGACATCAACGCGGCAGCTCCCTGCGCTTCTGGTACAGCCCAACAATGCACGCACCCCCGAGTCTCTCAGATTCTCTGTGGGTACGTACCATAGAGGCAAGAAGGGCATGAAGAAGGAGCGATGCTCTGCTCGCTGTAGTAAAGAGGAAAGCTGCGGCCTTACAATGCTCCGTGGAGTCTCCAAGGTTACACACAAAGAAAAGGGAGCAAGAAGGACTGACCTCGTTTTCAGGTGCTGTCGATTGGATGATTCTGGTGAAGCGTCCTCCTCCTCTACACCCCCCTCGGTCCCCCCCCCCCCCCCCCCCCCCCCGTCTGCCCTCTGTCATATTTGACACACCGCCCCCCCACTCTCCCTTCAGCCCCTCCCCACCCATCCACAGACACGGACTGTAGGCCGTATAACATGAGTTCAGCATGTGGATGAAACCTGAATATCATATTAACAAAAACGACTAATGGCTCCCACTGGGACCAGATCAGCTTGGGACTTTACATGGGCTCAATTGGTTGGCAATGAATTGTGCAGTGTTGAACTGCGTTGCTTTGGTTTGTATTGGATTGTGATGTGTTCATGGTATCTGCAAAATCTCGTATAACTTCTGACCAGTGTTCCACTTTGGTTTCATAAGGCATGTTCTTTTAATTAACTGAATCTCCAAACATCCAAAAAGTCCAAGTCAATATCTTTGTCATCAATGTCTCCCACCTCCTCTCTACTCTACCCTCACACCCATCCTGCATTTAAATCTTTCCTAACTCTCTGTCTGTCTGTCTGTTTGTCTGTCTGTCTGTTTGTCTGTCTGTCTGTTTGTCTGTCTCTCCGAACTCTCTCTTATAATTGAATTGCCATCACTGTCTTTCTGCCCTTTCCACTGTCAGCAATGATATTAGACGGTAAGCTACTCTTATTTTGATGCCAAACGGGACATTAAGACTGAATTCAAACACCACACCAGATCTTGCATTTAGCAATGTGGACTTCTAATGCGACGCATAGCTGCAGATTTCAACCTTTTGTTTTCCCTTTTGTTTTTCTCTTCATTATTTCATGTGTGCTGTAATCGGTTGTACTGTGTTGTGCTGTTTTCAGTAGCTTCAATTTGCATGTCTTTTGCATTGTGTTGCGTTTTGTTGTGTCAGTTTGGAAGCCAATTTTCTGATTTACTGTGTATAATATAACCACCGAAGGTGATACTGCAGACGGGGATACATCTTGGCAGAGGAGTGGGGATTGGGATCCTCTCACACAATACTGACACCACCAGAACGTTAAGATGGTCAGGGAAAATAGCACGTTTTGGGGAGAGAAAAACAAGATGCACCCGAAGGTACCAGAGGGACCTAGACAAGTAAGCTTACTGTCCTCAACTGCCGGGAGTAACCCAGCACCACCCTTGGAAGCCTGCGCTGTATTGACACATACTGCAAGCACGCACAGGGCATCCATTAAGACACCAAGGGACACAACTGCTCTCTGGCAGAAGCTCTTGTGTAATGGCCACCGGGCGCTACACAACAGAACCACCATGGAAGAAGAGCCCCCCCGTGGGGAACCAGCCCGTCCTTTCATGACTGCAGAGCGCAACGGCGAAAGACGTTAACACCAAGCGAACAACTTTTTGAACCGTACGGCGGCTGTGGGATTTGACTTGGCAATGTCTGACTGCGACCTCAGTGCTCCACTTCTGCGGCAAACTCAACACAGGCTTCCGTTGCGTTACTCCTTAATATGGCAGTGTGACGTCCACACTCACTTATCGTGTCGGGGATAACCAGCCGAGGAAAGTGGGAGAAGGGTGGCCTACCATAAACTACATATACCACCAGAACGACAACACGTGAAGATGGGTTGTGAAAACGACTTTTAACTTTTCTAATTTTAACGTCAAGCGCCAGAATCATTTGATTTCGTATTTGAATTCTGTTGCGTTGTGTTGGGTTGCGTTATCTTCTCTGCACTGCTGAGATACTGTAGCACGTTGTGCAGGTTCACCAAGCGATGCGCCGTGTTGTATGGCGCTTCGTTCGTTGGGATGCTTTGCATGTTGAGGTGTTGTTTCTCCGCGAGTGGCATTATGTCACTTGTAGTGACAGCCTTGTTTGTTTGTTGTGGGTTTTTTTCCCATGTGAGAATTCCAGACTTCTCTTTGGTAAGGACACTGCAGCTGCAGCACGGTGCCATTCACTGTTGTGTGTGTGGTTCGTCTGCACTTGTCTTGGTGTGTCATGGTGTGCTGGCCCACAGAAGTTGACACGAGATTTTTGTTTTCTTTTCTTGTGCTTTTCGTTTTTCTTCCTTAGTTTATTCATTCAGACAGTCAGTTATTTTCCATGTATTCTATTCAGACAGTCAGTTATTTCCCATGTATCCTTACTCTTTCTTTCTTTCTTTCTTTCTTTCTAAACCTTTCTTTCTTTCTCTCTTTTTTCATTCTTTCTTTCCTTTCCTCCTTCCTTCCTTCTTTTCTTTTTTTTTTCTTCCTCAGTGACACCAGTGGTATTTCTCTCACGCCTATCAGTCCGGCTCCCCCCCCCCCCCCCCCCCCCACACACACACACACATGCAGGTTTGTGTTGTCGCAAACCCAACAGTGGCTGCCCAAGGCAAACAATCAACATGAAGCCATTGTAAGAGATTTTAAACTGCTGCCGTGTGACCCCCGTGGTGTTCAATTCACGCATGACACAACACAGTAAGCAGTAGGATCACCAGATGTAGTATCATCAATATCAGTAACATCAGCAATAACAGTATCCGCCATAGCGACACCAGCTATGGAATCAATACCAACAATAGAAGTAGTAGTAGTAGCAGCAGTAGTGTGGTGGTGGTAGTAATAATAGCAGTGTAGTGATAGCAGTAGCAGCAGCAGCGACAGCAGCAGTAGTAATAGTAGTAGTAGCAGTAGTAATAGTAGTAGCAGTAGTCACAGCAGCAGCAGCAGCAGTAGTAGTAGAAGTAGTCGTAGTAGGAATAGTAGTGTAGTAATAGCAGCAGTAGCAGCACAAGGAACAGCAGCAGCAGCAGCAGCAGCAGCAGCAACAGCAGCACAGTAGTAGTAGTAGTAGTAGTAGTAGTAGTAGTAGTAGTAGAGGAAGCAACATCAGCGGCAGCAGTAACAACAGCGGTGGGATTATCGTCAATGGTAATATCAGCAGAAGTAGCATCAATAAAAGTAGCACCGTAGGTGGCAACAGCAACAGCAGTAACTTCGCAGTAGCGACACTAGCACTAGCGATATCAGTAATATCAATACCAGCAACATGAACAGCAGCAGCGACAGCAGCAGCATGAACACCAGCATCAACAGCAGTAGCATCAATATCATCAGCAGCAGCATCAATACCAGTAGAGGCAGCATTAACACCACCATCAGCAGCATCAACACAAGCACAACCAGTAGCAGCAACAACGCCAGCTACAGTAGCATCACCATCACCATCAACAGCAGCAGCCTCAACACTAACGACAGCAGCATCAATTCCAGCAGCAGCAACATCAACACCAGCATCAACACTGGCAGCAGCAGCAGCAGCAACAGTCGCAACGTTAACAGCAACTACAGCAGCAGCAGTCACAGTCAGTAGCAGCAACTTTAACAGTCACAACTTCAGCAGCAACAACGTTAGCGGTAAGAAAATTAGCGGTAATAACAAACAGCAACACCAACAATAGCGACTTGCACAGTGGCAGCAGCGGCAGCAGCAGCAGCAGCTGCGGTTGCATCATCATTATTTTAGTAAATAACAACGTCAAATGCAGCAATATCAGTAGCATCAACTTCAGTGGTATCTACGTCAGCGCTGGCAGCATTATCATTGGTGGGATCACCTGATGCATGGTCACCAACAGTAACATCAGCAGAACCATAAATAGCAGGAACAACATTAGCAACAGCAATCCCGGCAGAAGCAATGTCTGCGTTAGCTGCACCTTCATCAGCAGCAACAACAGAATCAGCAACAGCAGAGATAGCACTGTCCGTGGTAGCAAACCACTGCAGCAGTGTCAGTAGTAGCAACACCAGCACTTTTAACATCACTAGCAGCATAAGAAATAATGACAGAAAATAACGAAATTCGCTGTACCATTATCACCAATAGTAGCCGGGCAGCAGCAGCAGCAGCAGCAGCGACATTAACAATACAGACTCAGCTGAAGCAGCAACAACACTAGCAACATTAACAATAGCAACAACAACAGTAACTACCACATCAGCAGCAAAGAAGGCTGTAAGCAATACCTGCAGTAGGAACACCTTCAATACCGCATTAGTAATAGTGCTTCCAACAAAACATCAACAGAAGCAACATCGGCACTAGGAACATCAATCACACCAGTATGAACAGTAGCAACATGAACAGTAAAAACCAGCAATAACAACATCAAAAGATGGAACAACAACAGTACCAACAGTGGTATCATCAACAGCAGCCACATCAACAGTGGCAACATCAGCAGTAGCAACATCAGCAGTAGCAACATCAGCAGTAGCAACATCAGCAATAGCAGACTCAGCAGTTGTGCAACAGCATTGATAGAAGACAAACTCATTTTTAGTGAATTTAAATCCCGGGATGGAGAACAAAACAAAACAAAAAATGAAAGAAAGCTAAGACGTTAGCTTTTGTTTCACAGCTGTCAATTATCTGCCATACGAAAAAGTAAACTTCCTGCGATGATTGACGTAGCTTGCTTCTTTTGCTTCCGGGACCCCCCCCCCCCCCTCCCTCTCTCTCTCTCTCTCTCTCTCTCTCTCTCTCTCTCTCTCTCTCTCTCTCTCTCTCCTTCTGCCCCACCCTTTCTCTGTGTTTATATCACTGACTGTCTCTTTGTCTGTCTGTCTGTCTGTCTGTCTGTCTCTCTCGCTCTCTCCCTGTCTGAGTCTCCCTGTCTGTCTGACTCGCTCTCTGTCTGCCTGCCTGTCTGCCTGCCTGTCTGCCTGCCTGTCTGCCTGCCTGTCTGCCTGCCTGCCTGTCTCTCTCTCTTTCTCTTATCAAATGTGTTTCCCATCTCTATCGATTTCATTGCAAGTGGCTGTTGACCAGATTACGTTCGTCAATTTTCCTCTTTGCGTGCATGTTTGCTTTCACAGTTCCTTTATTTTATTTGAATAACGGGCTAATCGGGTGATTGGATGGATTATAAATTGTTTGATTGCTTGATTTGTAGGCTGATTAGTTGTTTCAGGGTCCGGTTAACTAATTGATGTTTTGATTGAGTGACTGGTTGATTGTTGATTGATTGAGCGTATAGCTGGTTCGTTGAAAGGCTTGTTGATCGACTGACTGGTTGAACGGTTGATTGACTGATTGGTAGGCTGGTCGGTAGATCAGTTTCTAGTTGGTTAATAGGTTGGCTGGTTGAGTGGTTGGTGGACTAATCACTCGGATCGTTTGTTGGTTGATTGGCTAGCTGATTAACTGGTTGGTTGATGTAGTGGCTGGTTGATTGATCGTTAACTGGGTGGTTGACCGAGTTGCTGGTTGAGTGACTGGTAAGCATCTTGTTTGGTTGACTAGCCAATTGTTGTGTTTGTTTTTTTGAGTGGCTGAAAGCTGGTTGACGTGTTGACTGGTACTGTGGTTGATCGGTTGTCCCTTGGGTTAATTGACTGGTTGGCTGGACGGCTTGTTGGCTGATCTGTGAATTGGTTGATCAGTGTTAAAGTGAAATGGCTAATGAATTGGTCAGTTGAACGATTAATTTATTTGTTGGTTAACTGATACCTTGTTGACTGGTTGGCTAGTTGGTTGTTCGATTGGCTGTTTAACACAAAGAACATACATTGGCATTAATTTCATTTTGCTTGGACGAGTTAACTATCTGGTCGTTTGGCAAATATTTAATGGATTTCTTTTTTGTTCTACCACCTCTATCTTCTTATAATTCGCTTGTTTATTTACTTACATAGTGACCCCCCGCTCCCATCGCCACCCCGGCGCGCCCCACCCCCACCCTGACCCTCTGCACCCCGCTCAAGGTCAAGACTGATTTGCTGATTGATCGGTTGGTTGATGGATGGATGGATGGATGGATGGATGGATGGACGGATGGATGGACGGATGGGTAAACAGATGCATGGATAAACGGGCTGACTGATAGAGTGCTCCAACTGCTAAATTACACAATCAGTTAACTGGCCGATCAACTGGTTGATTGACTTATAGACTGATCAACGCATGTTTTGATTTATTGAACCTTTCTCTCTGTGTTGCAGACCCAAGCGACGACGCTGGCGGTGTCAGCCGGTATTTGGGTACTAGCCT
The DNA here is from genome assembly GCA_018398815.1 of Conus ventricosus. Taxonomy (NCBI): domain Eukaryota; kingdom Metazoa; phylum Mollusca; class Gastropoda; order Neogastropoda; family Conidae; genus Conus; species Conus ventricosus. The sequence goes on along the minus strand of CM031610.1, from coordinate 41,970,132 downwards.
TCGTCCTCGCCCTGCCTGACGCCATCCTCAGCGAGGAAATGATCGTGGTAGGGCGCCCTTACCTCCCATCCCTCCCTCCGGCTTTCCACTCTTCTTCTCCAACAGAACGCCACCGTTTACTGTTTTCTTATATTCTGCATTTTGCCGACACGACACACACATTTTGACCAGATCAACTTTGTGATCGATAATGTTTCAATTTAGGCTGAGGGCCGTGTTGTCACAAAATCATAACGAGATCGAACTGAATAGGCCTCATGCGCTTGAATATATTATAATGATTATGAGTTTAATACATGTTGAATACGACTGATTGTTTTGACCTTGCGAGAGGATGTGAACACCGTGTGATTCCTTACACGTTCGGTTAGAACACAGTTTTTTTTTCTTTTGTTTTGTTGTTGTTGTTTTTTTTTGGGGGAGGGGGAGTGGGAGTGGGGTAGGGATCCTTTTTCTTCCCAAGCTAGAGACAAGGACACGGAGAGGACCTAGTGATCTGCGTGTCCTTCGCTTTAAGCTGTTGCCACAGGCTGTTTAGGAGAACAGTCAGAAAGGTCATTCTGCTGTTCCTTAGATGTCTTGAAATGTTTTTCTTCATCTCTTTAGGTGTCAGATATTTGTTTCATGAATTGAATAATTACTATGGGAGACCGGAAAGCGCTACTTGTTTGTCGGTTAACAGAAATCCCCAAGGGTCTATATTACGTAAATAGATGAGTAACAACACAACATGCTTGTTTTTATTCATGATTTTATGATGATGATGTTGATGGGTGATGATGTTGATGGGTGATGATGATGTTGATGGGTGATGATGATGATGTTGTTGATGATGTTGTTGATGATGATGATGTTGATGTTGATGATGATGTTGATGATGTTGGTGATGAGGGTGTTGGTGATGAGGGTGGTGGTGATGATGATGATGATGCCGATGATGCCGACGATGATGACGATGACGATGCGATGATGATGATACCATGTTCTTATCAGGATAAAAGTAATAGCATTTGCAGTTCTTGTGATAATTCGTATGGTATTGTTGCTGCTACTGCTTCTACTGTTGATACTATACTACTTCTACTTTTACTACTACAACGGTTGCTGCTGCTGCTACTATTACTACTACTCCTGCTGCTGCTGCTGCTGCTACAACTACAACCATTACTACTTTTTTTTTACGGTTGTTGCTGCTGTTGCTGTTGATTTGTTTACTGCATGTTTTGATTCTGTTGATGTGATGATGATAATGGTGGTGATGATGGAGATGGTGGTGGTGGTGATGATGATGATTAAGACGTTGACGACAACGATGACACTATGACGACTTACGATCATTATGATTATGAGAATAAAAATGATCATTATGACAGCCAATTGAACAGATGTCACCATGGGAACCAGTGTGACAGCACGCACACAGTCATACGTCCCTCTATTTCTGTCCCCACAGATAAGTCCTCCTTTCCGTTACCGCGTCTGCAGCCCCTTCCCAAAAGGTTCCTCCGATATGCTGCACGCCGGCTACTACGTGGCCAGGTTCGTCGTCTTCTTCGCCATCCCCGTCGTCGTCATCGCCACCTTCTACCTGATGATGGCCGTGATCCTCATCCGCAGCGGCCAGCAGATGCCCTGCGAGGGCAAGAGCGGAGGTTTGAACCAACAACGCCAGATCGCCGCCCGCAAGAAGGTGGCCCGCATCGTGCTGAGCTTCGTGGTCATCTTCGTCGTGTGCTGGCTGCCCCGCCACATCTACCTGCTGTGGTTCTACCTGGATAGCTCTCACTACAACGCATTCTGGCACTACTTCAAGATGGTGGGCTTCACGCTGACCTTCATCAACTCCTGCATCAACCCCTTTGCGCTCTACTTCCTCAGCTCGCAGTTCCGCAAGTACTACAACCGCTACCTGTTCTGCTGCTTCAAGCGGGTGTACACGCGGATGGAGCAGTCGTCCACCATGCACAACTTCAACAGCACGGTGCGCCGGGCCTCCTCCACCAACACCACCATCGTGCACTCCCAGTCCATGTGCTGACTACTGCGCCTCCTCGCTGCTCGCCTTGACCCCCACGGCCACCGACCTTCCCCCCGCTCCCATCGCCACCCCGCGCGCCCCACCCCCACTCTGACCCTCTGCACCCCGCTCAAGGTCAAGAAGCGCTGTCTTCCCCTTTTCATCTCGGTCAAGGTCACCAGCGGGGAAGGGCGATCGGATTCGGACCCCTTGCCAGCAACGGCGACAAATCGAAGAAGACGAAGAAGAAGAAAAAGAAGAAGGGCGGCATCGAAGCCCAGAACGGCCCAGAGATCGAACTGGAGCAATACGCTTGGAGGAGGTCGCCCTCCCCTATCACCCCGCCACCCACCACCTCCACCACCGCCCCCTCCGCTTCAGTCCTGTCCACCACCACCACCCAGACAAGCCCAGGCTCGGCCAGAGCCTATTTTGAACCGCATCCCGCCGACCGCGTCCACGTCTACAGCGGAGGAAGTCCACCTGAAAGTTGTGGTCTTCCATGGCGTTCCGTGCACAAGAAAACTGCCAGAGCGTAATACATCAAAGTCAGGAACTCACTGAAAGGGACTGGTGGCTTGCTGCTTCGTGAGGACACCGAGTTTGCAGTGACATTTGTTCGAATTCCATGGGAGCTTAATGTGAAAGAGTTACTGACTCATCTTCACGTGTTACCATTTTAATGGCAATGTTGTGAAATATAAGAAATAATAAAGCAAATGCTTTTTTTTAAAAAAAAAACAGGAAAAAGAAAAAAAGGACATGTTGGGGTAGATTGGTGAGTACAATTTGTGAACTGACGTCATCAACGAGAATCCCTGGAGTGACCGGCGTGGGAAAAAAAAAATCGTCACTGTCCCTCCTCAGCACGTCATCATCCTGGTGGTCTCAGTGTAGTGTTGGTTAGCCCGTCCCCCCCCCCCCCCCCCCCCCCCCCCTCCAACCCCAAGTCAATCCTCTCGCTTGAGATGGTCATATCGGCTATAACCCCTGCTACACATGTCCATGTTAAAACCCACTAACGACGGTATGGAAGAGGTTGTTGACACGAATAGCACTGTTAGTGTGGTTCTCCTCATCTCACCTAACACCATTCCCTTCCCGACTCTGGAAGGAAAGTACTATGTTTATTGTGCGACTGGAAGCAGGGACAAAGGCTTTCGGACTGGTCAGGAACTTGTGGAGCCAACGAGATATTACATGAAGATCGCTAATGAGAAGTGTACTGGTTCAAAGTCATTGAGGGTGTTTTTTGGTGTGGGAACGTTGACAAGACGATCGATTTAATGGGAGCTATGACGTTGATTCGTTTGGTTCTAATCCATTTCGTTGTTTCATCTTTCTTTCATTCATTTCCTTCTTCCCACCTTCATAATTTCATCCTGTTTTTTCGTCATCTTTTTTCAATGTATGACTCCCCTTTTTGTCTTTGTTTTCTTTCTTTCTTTCTTTCTTTCTTTGGGTGGGGGGAGGGAGGGCTGGTCTTTGTTTCATCTTTCCTTTCTCCTTTTTGTTTCTTTTTTCTCTCTCTCCAAAACTTGAGTGAAGAAGTTTTACCCTGCACAGAGATATAGTGACAACCAGTATGATTTTGAAGTCACTATATTGCTGGCTTGATTTTGAATACTTTCAAAGGGATGACTGTCTTTGCTTTTTTTTTTCCCACACTGAATTTTGTTAAAGAAAAAAGGCTGCAAATTACTGCGTATGTACATAGCTCAAAATATTCTCTCAATTTTGTCTTATTCAGAATAATACAATAACGTTCATGCCAAATGGGATGATGATAATAAGATGATGATGAAAATAATGACTTTTATTATCGCTTGGGCTGTTAAATGTTCTCAGTTATCACGAAGCTGTTGTGTTGACATTAATGGTGACAACATTGACGTTGGTGAAGGGGAATGATTTCACACGCACGCACACATATATGCACACGCATGCACACGCACGCAGACACAGACAGACAGACAGACAGACACACACACACACCGCGCGCGCGCGCTCGCACGCACACACACACATCTATCTATCTATCTATACACACACACGCATATTATATGCATACATACATGTTATCTCCGCTGGGCTACCGATATCCATATTTCAGATTTCCCCTTTTCTTAATGACTTGGGCATCCCCTCCCTCCCACTCCGTGTTGAGTCATGAACGACGACTTGATATGTGATATACCTAATGCTCACTAATGTTTGCTCTAACAGTAGACCTATTCGAAAATATGTTGATGA
>CM031610.1:41955862-41958362 GCA_018398815.1 Conus ventricosus | reverse complement strand
TTCGATGCTGATCAGTTGAACATCTGGTTTACCGTACGCATGACCCACCACTTTCTATCGTGGTCAAAGGTCTTGGCGATGAAGAGGGATGAGTGTGGAAGGGAAGGGGAGGGAAGGGGGGAGGGAGGGAGGGAGGGAGGGAGAGAGGCGGGAGGATGGAAGGATGGGCAGGGGGTGGCGAAGGTGAGGTGGACGCTTACTAAGTCCGTTTCCTCGAATAAACAATGAAATCAGTAAGAAGTGGAAGGAAGGGTGGGAGGGCGGAGGGCGGAGGGGGGGGGGGGTATTTGTGAGCTACGAATTTAGAACAGACGCAACTAATGACCACACAATGGTGCAGTGTCTCCTCTGGTAGGTGGGGGGGGGGGGGGGGGGGGGGGAGGGGAGGGGAGGGGGGTGCCCTGATTGGTTAAATTTCAGTTTTGTGAACTTAAGTTCGGCACGGCATGCGTACTAGTCCATAGCCGCTACGCCATAACTGCTGAATGACCAGGCCATAGTGAACGGGAACTACAGCTAGAGAAATCGATAAGAGGATGAATATCAAATCAATGAATAACAATAAATAAAATAAGTGAATAAATAATTAAATAAGTCAATAAATAGACGAATGAATAAATGAATAGATAACTAGAGAATCTCTTGGACGACAGCTAGCAGATACCTGACCAGCGTGCGTTGGGCCAGGCCCACGAAGCAACTTGATACTGGTGAAAGCTCCAGTGAAGGACTGGCGCTGGGATTGAACTAGGACGAGCTGAGCGTGGCTGTGATTGGAGCGGTGTGAGGTAGTTTCCCGCGGGAAGGGTACGTTACAAGAGCGGGGGAACGAATATGCATTTTCAGTTTTGGAATCGAAGGTTAGTGGGCTTTTGCGGGATTTTCACTCACCAGAGAAGTCATTAATATGGAACTAACCAAGCGGCTCAGAACATGTAAGGGGGGGGGAGGGGGGGGGGGGGGGGGGGGGGGGGGGGAGGGGGGGGTAATGGGGCGCTGCGGTTTTCATAGAGAAATGATACTATTTTCTCTCTCTCTCTCTCTCTCTCTCTCTCTCTCTCTCTCTGAAACTGAATTGTCTTATGTATGCATGCATGCATGCATGCATGCATGCATGCATGTATGTATGTATGTATGTATGTATGTATGTATGTATGTATGTATGTATGTATATGTATGTATGTATGTGTCTATCAATCTTTCTATCTGTCTATTGATCTGTCTATTATATCATATCATGTCATGTCATGTCATATCATATCATAACAAAATTATATCGCATTGTTAAAACTATAGTACAGTGCAATGCGTTCAAATGTCAGTCGAAAAAGATTCGAAAATTATATGGTGTCATATAACTCACAAAGAGGGGGAAGAATGGTGAATAAATTTTAAAACAGACAGACAGACAGACAGACAGACAGACAGACAGACAGATAGATAGATAGATAGATAGATAGATAGATAGATAGATAGATAGATTAAAGAAGAGGAAGACAAGGCAGGGATGATGCACTGTGTTGTCTTGTCCCCTCCTATCCACCTCCCCTTTTCTTCATATGACATTTCTTGTAAGCTCTGAATTTATAGAGAGACCTCACCATTACAGAAAAGCATATGCCATCAGATAGCCAAAGTTATTTCTTTTTTTTCATCATTATTAATCCAGCCAACTATGGAGGCCACGTGTGAAGTGCATCGCCTTTGCCCCTTTACTCACGAGGACCGAAGTATGACCAAACGCGCCACCTCTGACGAGGTCAATGCTGTTTGTATCCTAGCCGACCACGGAACCCTCGTCCAGGCTGCGGCATCTTCTATCCTCCCCTGGCGACGACAAAGGCTAGATAGAAGTGCTCCGCAGAGCAAACCTGCAGGGCATTTGGCACTCTTGGAGATGGCACAGCTCAGGTGTGTTGGATTTGTGATCCGTATTGACGACACGCCATTCCAAAGCTGCCCTTCTTCTCAGAGCTGGCATCTGGCGAAAGACGCACTGGTCAACCACTAAAGTCTGCCTGAAAGCCTCCCTGGAAGCCTGTGGTGTTCCTCAAGAACGGATGGGAGATCCTTGAATCTGACCACAGCGCCGAGCGACTTGAAGAAAAAGAAACACCCGAAGGTGCTGGGGAGGACCCAGAGAAGCACTGTCTTCACCTGCCTTTAGAGCAGTCCTGTACCACCCTTGGAGGCCTGCGCTGTGTTGACGATGGGTACAGGCACGCGCAGGACACTCCATTAAGATATCAAGGGACATAACTGCTCCTGAACAGAGGTAAATTAGACTACAGGATGCAGCTCATAACAGCCTTAAAGTAGCATCCCCATGGGTGTACCAGCCCGTATTTCATGACTGCAGAGCCCACCGGCGAAAAACATCACCCTCCAGCTGCCGAGCACACCCCACGACCCAACCACCCCTGCCCACGAACAGATGAAGACGGTGCCACTCCAGACACAGCCACGCTTTCGCCATACGGTCTTATGTGCCCTCAAGAGA
>CM031610.1:41948362-41950862 GCA_018398815.1 Conus ventricosus | reverse complement strand
CTTGCAGAGAAACACAGCCGCCACCACCCACCTGGACCTAGCTGGAGACAAACAATTGTAACAATAAAGAACCTGTTAGACCAAAAATGCATACCCCCCCCCCCCTCACAAAAAAACCAAAACCCAAACCCAACCCAACCCCAAAACAAAAAAAAACAGCAAAAAAAACAAAACCAAAACAAACAAAACTAGCTGGGTTTGATTCATAAAAAAAACAAAACCTAGTTTATATATCTGCAGAAAAAAAGAAAAAGAAGAAAAAAAGAAGAAGGGAAAAGAAGAAGAAGAAGAAGAAGAAAGAAGAAGAAGAAGAAGGGAAGGGAAGAAGAAGAAGGAGGGAAAAGAAGAAAAAGAAAAAAGAGAAAGAAAAAGAAGGAAAAGGGGAGAAGAAGAAGAACAACAACAACAACAACAATAACTGATCAACAAGAAGAAAGGTCAATAGCCCTAGTGCGAAAAAAAAAAAAAATAAACCGAAAATAGACCCCGGTGGGAAAACACATCGGTATAGCAGAGGGGCAGCGGCACCAGCAGCAAATACATGACAAAAAAAAACAAAACGCGCAGCAACAACAAAAACAATATAAATTTGGCTAGATTAGCTGCTAAAAATAACCCCAAACAAATCTTCATGCAAAAAAAAACAAGAAAACAAATAAAAACTCGAAACAACAAGCAGCAGCGCAAAAAGCAGAAAGCAGCAGAGCAGCAGCAGCAGAAAAAAACAAAAATACAAAAAAAAAAACGGAATAAGAACAAGACATCTAAATCGAAAAACGACAAAAACCCAAGAACAACAACAAAACAAAAAGGGAAAACAAATGGAGAGAGGCGGGTTTCTCTGTAAATCCCCTACGGCATAATGCATTTGGTCCGCTCGAAAAAAAGCCTTTTTTGTGTTTTTAAAGCAGAAGATCGCCTTTTTAAATTCCTCTTTGTTTTTTTTTCTGTGGGGGTTTTATTTTATTATATTTTTTTCTCGTCTATCCATTCGTCCCCGTTTTGACCTACGTCGCTCTGGGCTTCCTGTCCTGTTGACGTTTATAGTCCTGCCCCTGCTTGCTTGCAGTTTTTTTTGGAAAAGCAGCGCTTTTTTTTTGGCCGTGTGTTCTGGGCCTTTTTACTGTCCTTTGAGCACACCCCAGAAGACAGGCTGAAGTATAACCAAGGTTTCAAGGATTTTTTTTTTTTTTTTTTTTTTTTTTTTTTTTGCTCCCTACAGGCAACCCTTCTAAACGAGACCTCTGCTTCTGTTGTTTTTTCCCGGTAAAAATCTGTCTCTCTCTGTCTCTCTCTGTCTCTCTCTGTTCTCTTCTCTTTTGTCTCTCTTTTCCTCCTCTCTCTCTTTTCTCAATCTCTCGCTCGCTCGTCGCTTCTCTGTCCGTCTTGTTCACAGTTTCTGGTTTAAAAAAAAGAAAAAGAACAAAAAAAAAACAAAACACGTATATTTTTCATGAATTCGAATTTTAAAAGTAAAATTTTAGAAACAAAGAATGGTTTGCATACGCTTTTTATTTGTAAACTTTCCGGCTTTTAAAAGGGAATTATTCATTTATTGAAACAAATATTGTTTTTTCTTTTCCATGGGTTGAGGAGTGGAAAAGAGTTTGAGTGGGGTGGGGGGTGGGGGTGGGGGTGGGGGGGGGGGGATATTTTCGTGATTGTTTTTTAGTACGTTTCGTCAGTCTTTATTACTGAATTTTTCACCTTGAAAAAAAAAAATTCCACAGCCTGTGCTATGCAGGCAGGGCATCATGGTCAAACACGGAAAAAAGTTCAGGTGGTCGCTCTACAGAATCAATCGAATTAGATAGTTTCCTTCCCGAAAAAATCCCAAGTACAGTGCACAAATGAGATAAACATAAAAAGCTAAAGGAAGAAGGAGGGAGGATGTGAGATGTCGTCCCTACCCGTCGGAGTGACAGCATCAAAAGGCCCCAAGCCCCAACTTGAAAAGCCTGTAGACATATTGTCCAATCGAAAAGATTCACTGTCGATTGTTGAGGGATGGTGGCAACGTAAAATCCAATTACGAGTAAAATTTAAGTTTTTGTCAGAAAAAAAAGGGGACAATCGGAATTTGCCCGTGAAGAAGTTACCTCAGTTTTGGGTTTATTTCAAAACATTCCCATGTTTGATGTCGCTGCGAAAAACAAAGGAAAGGTTCCATATTGTGGGGTTTGTTGTGGCTTTCACAATGGTAAGGCCTCGTGCACCTGTACCTTGCTTTTCCCCTGCAGGGTTCACTTTCGGGTTCGGAACAAATTGCTGCAAACCATGGGAAACTGCGTTTTGAAAGAGGCAACATGTTTAATGCGTTAGCAAAATGTAAATCGTTTTAAAACTTCCCTTTTCCCCTCATGGGGGAATACAGTTCTGTGAAGTTCTACTGCCAACATTTTTACCCTTCCTGCAAGCTTTTTCTTATCGCCAGGTATAGGCTGAAATTTTTCTGTGTTTATTGACATTTTCGTTTTTAAACCCCTTTTTGACGCATCTT
>CM031610.1:41938362-41943362 GCA_018398815.1 Conus ventricosus | reverse complement strand
TTGATGTTCTAGTACTGATATTTAATAACTTGTTTCGGAGCGGGTCATTTCCGATTGAATGGGCTAAATCAATCATCGTTCCTATCCACAAAAAGGGAGATGTAAACATTCCTGATAACTACCGAGGTGTAGCGCTGACAAGTGTTGTCAGCAAAGTTTACACACACATTTTGAATGTGAGATTAAAACGTTGGGCAGACTGGGAAGAGAAAATCGTGGAGGAGCAGGCAGGATTTAGATCTGGGTACAGTACAACTGATCATATATTTACGTTGTTCGCTCTTGTACAAAAATACATGCTTAAGAACACAAAATTGTATGTCGCTTTTGTTGATTTCAGAAAAGCTTTTGACTCTGTAAACAGAAATATTTTATGGAATGTTCTCAGAAAGAACGGAGTCAATGGAAAGTTATATATGGCATTACGTGGAATGTACGACTCTGTATTGGCATGTGTGCGTGACAAATGTGTTTATTCTGATTTTTTCAATTGTCCACGTGGAGTCAAGCAAGGCTGCCTTTTAAGCCCACAGTTGTTTTCTTTTTTTATCAATGAGCTTGCTTTAGAACTCTCAAGAAATGGTAAACATGGTATTCAGATTATTCCAGGTGCTGTGGAGATTTTTATGATGATGTTTGCTGATGATGTAGTTCTGTTGTCTAGTACAGCAATAGGATTGCAAAACCAGTTGAATGTTTTGAAACAGGAAGCTGATAAACTACAGTTGACAGTAAACCTTGATAAACCAACATTATTGTGTTCCGTAAAGGTGGATATTTAGCTAAGAATGAAGTTTGGTGGTATGGTAATTCTGAGGTTAAAGTAACCAATTCGTACAAATACTTAGGTATGTTTTTTACGACAAAATTAAGTTGGAATTTAGGTTGGTGTGAAACAAGTAGAAAAGGCAAAAAGGGGTGATAGAAATTTTGAGAACATTAAAGAAATTAAATATACTGATCCACACATATTTTGGAAGCTATTTGATACCCAGATTGAACCGATTCTTACATATGGTGCTGAAATATGGGGACTTGAAAATAATCTAAACGTAGAAAGAGTGCACACTTATGCGATCAAACGGTTTCTGAATATTCCGATTCATTCGTCCAATAAAATAGCTTACGGAGAAACAGGAAGGTACCCTTTGTACATCAGATGTATGGTAAAGTGTATCAGATACTGGTGTAAAGTAATACGATTACCAGTAGCTAGACTGAGCAGGCAAGCATACGACATGATGCTACAACAATGTGAGTTAGGAAATGTTAACTGGGCCTCTAAGATTAAGAAAGTGCTAACAGAGAATGGGTTTGGAATAGTGTGGTTGAGCCAGGGAGTTGGAAACGAAACCGTTTTTATGTCTGAATTCAAAGATAGATTAATTTCTTCATATAAACAAAACTGGCACAGCCAACTAGAAGAACATGATAAATATTCCTGGTTCCTATCCTCAAAAGTAACTTGGAGGCAGAAAAGTATTTACACTTAGTATCTAATCGGTGGCAAAGAGGGTATCCTTGCAAGATTTAGAAATAGAACACTGGGATTAAAGGCTAATAAAAGATGGTATCTAAATAATGATGCTGTTGATGATTCATGTCCATTATGTAATGATATTGCAGTTAGAGAAGATGAGTTTCATTTTTTGTTCACTTGTCCCGCTTATGGGAACATAAAAAAAAATCAAGACTATTTGAAAATAGCACAGTCAAGAGTCGAAACCTTAACAGTATTTTGCAGACAAGTGATGAAACATTGTTAAAGATGCTGGCAAAATATCTAACAGAAGCAGTAGACACGCGAAAGAAAATTATGAATGAAATAAAAGTTCAAAGCACTGAAGGGATATCAATTATATTTCATTTTTACTGTGTGGAATACTTATTTTACCTCGAAGCTGGATGGTTCAAGTGAATGGTTTTCATAAAATCAAGTCAGATAAATTATCTGTACAGAGGATATGTGTGAATGGGGAGAAGGGAGGATAAGGATATAAATGCGTGTGTGCAAGTCGATGGAAGTTGGGATGGATCAGTGTGTGCATGTGAAGGGAATGGTTGTTGTGTGAGAACGATTTTGTTATAGAACATAGACAAGAAACACAAATGAGTGATGGAAATGGAAATTATTTTTTGATTTTGCTCAGCTGTGTAGGCACCTAATTTGCAGTTTTTCTTTCGTTTTCTTTTCCTCTGAGCAAAAACAAAAGACATTGTACCCCCTTGACAAAAAGGCTATTAGCCAATGTCAATAAAAGATGTCAGTGTCAGTGTCAGTGTCTCTCTCTCTCTCTCTCTCTCTCTCTCTCTCTCTCCTCTCTCTCCTCTCTCTCTCTCTCTCTCTTTGCTAGACTAGTGAATAACGACTTATTTTATTATGCATCAATCCAGAAAAAGGAAAAATCAATGTGACGAGAAGAATGTGACGTCAACGCTATACAACATGATGACGAAAGTAATCCATTGTGCTTGAAGTCCTACTCTGCTGTCATCTCGTGCTCTTTACTATCCGATGCACGCCTCATTGCAAGTGTCATGTTCTGTGTGCGCATGCTTAGCAGGGAGTCGCTAAAGCAATCAAAGTCGAAATCGTCGTAGCCATCACAATATTGCTGCTGGACATACACCGGAAGGAGAAGAGGAAGAGGAAGATCCTGTCTGACATTCAGTTTTTCAATTCCTCCTCATGTTGGCTGAATAATCTCTCTCTCTCTTCTCTCTCTCTCTCTCAGCAAAAAACCACCCGAACGGATTCTAAGTCTCAGTGTGACTATAAACGGCAACACCATAGTGCAAAGTGCGTCAGCAATGAGACATGGGAGTGATAGTGGACGAGGAACTAAAGTGGCAGTCTCACACTGAATCTGTTGTTAACGACCCGGCTCGTAGTCCCTGTATGATTAATAACACTTGAACCATGTTTATCTTGGCTCGCTGTCTCTCTCATATTAACTGGGCATCTGTAGTCTGGGACAGTGCTGCGAAGAATCATCATAGAAAACTACGTCCAGCGCACAGAAGAGCTTCGGTGATAATTCTACCGTATTCTACCATATCAGTGACAGAATGGCAGGCCAAATTAGTTACGCTGCCGCTATAAACACAATTACATTTCAACAAAGTTGTACTTATGTTATGTAGTTATGGCGGACTCATAGGCACCAGCAAATTTCAAGCTCGAAGAAGGTAAGGCGACAGTCCACAACATCCAGCCAATGAAGAGAGAGAGAGAGAGAGAGAGAGAAGAGAGAGAGAGAGGCATAATCACTCATGCAAAGCACGCCTTGGCTTAAGGCTGTGTCAGACCAATTGACATAGGCCAGAACACCAAGGCTACATCAAAATGTTGTTATGCTCTGCATAGTTATGTGGGGATTGTCTTCAGTCGTGACAAGCTCCTAGCATAACATTATCAGTCCCCCAAATCCCCCGAAGTCGGAGTGTGGCTGCCCATGTGGCGGGGTAATCAAAAACGGTCACACACGTAATGTTCTCATCCCAGCTGATGCATTTGTGCCATAGTGTTCAAATACTTCGGCTGTTCGGATGATCCCTGGAGTCTTTTAGCCAGGGTACGGACAACAACAACAACTCATGCAAAGCACGCTTCCAGGATCGACATGACATCATAACTCTTTAGCAATGAAAACACTCCAGGACACAATCAACAAGAGACAAACAAATAAAATCAAACAAAGACACTTCATTCATTTTCCATTTCTTGAAGTACCCAGCCCGCCATCCCTCCTGCCCATACATCAATGCCTGACGCGCACAAGGACCATCAATCCGACAATTCACCCACTCATGTTCAAGAACGTATTGCCATTTTCTGGACGTACTCTCTCTCTCTCACTCTCTCTCTCTCTCTCCTCTCTCTCTCTCTCTTCCCCTCTCTCTCTCTCTCTCTCTCTCTCTCTCTCTCTCTCTCTCAACTATAGGACTGTTTTCAACCCATCCATTAAGGAAACCCATACGTCTTTAGAAATGATGTCTAAACCTGATACCAATGCGCCTGTGTGTTATTTTCGCTCTACCCCCCACCCAGCATACACGGCCCACACTTCACCAAACGTGCGATGGGATTTATTGTGCGTGATTTCTTTAATGCAGATATTCACATGTGGAAGCTAGATTTAACGTCTCATCAAGGGACGTAGAAGGGATTTAAGTCAGCATTGACATTAACCGTGGAGAGAAAATCCCTTCCACCCTTCCAATCTCGAGTAGAGATCGAGCCCCAGGATCTCAAAATAAGACTAAGGTGGCTTATCCACAAGACCAGCTAGACCCCATTGTTTTGATACAGAGGTATGAGATGCACAGCCTCAATTACCATGTTTATATGAACGAACACATGTGTGGCAACAATGCTACCTAACAAAAACTGATCTTATCACCTCCAAAATGAACCCCCTGGAATTGGCTACGAACTAGTATAAATATCATTTTCTCTCTCTCTCTCTCTCTCTCTCTCTCTCTCTCTCTCTCTCTCTCTCTCTCTCTCTCTCTCTCCCTCCCTCCCTCCCTCCCTCCCTCCCTCCTCCCTCCTCTCTCCCTCTCTCTCTCTCTCTCTCTCTCTCTCTCTCTCTCTCTCTCTGTGTTTACCAATCTACTAAACTTCAACCAACAGCCACTCGAGTGCATGCATCCCTATGATCCGAGACATAAAGATAAATGGTATTGTACATTTTTTTCTTGGCTGCTTGTTCCCAAATACGACAGCGGACTGCGCACGACACCATTAACCTACTTTTCCATGGTGCATGACGGAGAAGAGGAAGAGAGATAAAGAAAGATAATCGCTTCATTTGTTTGTAACCTGAAACCCTAAACTGTCAGCCTGTTTGCCCTGGATACAGCACAGCATCTGATGCACTTCCGCTTCAGGCAAACCATGTCTTCAGTGCGGCTTCCCACACAAAATCGTTCAGTGAAAAACCGTTTGTGATACACATTTCAATACTTAATGACATAATGGCTTTCCAACCAAATCA
>CM031610.1:41930862-41933362 GCA_018398815.1 Conus ventricosus | reverse complement strand
AAAAATAAGTAAGAATATAGATATGTGCAGATCTATCCATCTATCTATCTATCTATCTATCTATCTGTCTATCTATCTGTCTGTCTATTTGTCTGTCTGTCTATCAATCCATGCATCTATTTATCTATATTAGATTACATCGTATCATATCATATCCTATTTCAAGTTATATTGAATTACATTGTATTTTGTTATATATTGGAACATAATATTAATAATATGATATGAAATAATGTAACATAATATAACATAATATAATGCATTATAATGATCATATCTTATTATGTTAATATTTTTTATATTCGATTAATTTATATCATATCATAGTATATTATATTTTATTATAAGATATACTGTATTATTTAATATATGATATGACATCATGTTAAATTATATCAGATCTTTTCATATTATATCATATTGCATTCATTACATTATATTATATCATATCATATTATATTATCTTACATTTTATATTTGTTACTTTACATAATATTTCATAATGGTATATTATATACTACATTACATTCTATGATGTTAACACCGGAACGGTATCCAAGAGATCGCTGTTATATCCGCCTTTTGAGTAAGTTCACGAGTGTAAAACTAAATTATGTTCCTGTCTGCTGGTTTGGACTGAAACACTTATGGTTTTTGTCATGCACTTTTCAAACAAGACACGGAAAACAGGAAACGTCAACATTTGTATCCATTGAAAGGTTTCATAATTCACAGAAGCGTAACGCTTCATGCTTATCTTCCCTTGTTCGGTCGCGTGACTCGAGTTCCATCTCGAGATCATGGGCACCGAACCCAACTCACTCAGCGAGACATTTGGCGCTGACGAAGGCCTCTGGATGGAGGCCGAAAGCTTCGCTTCGGCAAAACTTTCCTGTGTGAAAAGGTAAAAGACTGTGTTTAATCGCTTCATGTGTAGTTAGCAATTTCAAAACAGTGATGATACGGTGGTTATAGTTCAAAGGAAAATGCGTCATAATCTTGCAGGTAAGATCTTGGATCTAAACTGTGATTCAGATTCGTGCAACCAGTAAGCAGCAAAACATAACGGGTCTGTCGTTGGGCCATACTTTATTCCTCCACCAAGTTTTTGTTAGAATAAGTAGTAGTGAACTTATTTGTAATAATGTTGGGTGATGGGATCTGGAACCCCCCTTTGATATAGATCCAAATTACGGATCTGTACCAAAATTCAGTGGGTATGTCCTTGGGCCTTGTTTAATCCTTCCACTAAATTGGCTTAAAATGAGTTTCGAGGTTTTAACGTAAAATTTGCTGACAAACAAACGAACTTGGGTGAAAACAATTTTTTTTTTCGTGAGTTTTTTTTTCTTTTGTTTTTGTTTCGTTTTGTTTTGTTTTGTTTTGGGGGGTCGGAGGCAAGTCGTTCAGAGAATAATACACAGGATGATTTTTTGTTTTTTGTTTTTTTGTTTGTTTGTTTGTTTCTTTTTAATGATATTGGGTCAGGTTTTTCATCGTTTGTTTGTCCCTTGACTTTTTTTGTTTGTTTGTTTTTTGTGTATTTTTTTTTGTGTGTGTTTTTTTATTGGTTCCACAGGAGTCAAAAGAGCTCATGTCGACCTTTACATTGTGTTTTCGTGAGACATACTGCTTAATCTGAATTCTTGGCGTCTACTTGCTCGGAAGTCAAGGTCGCTCCGTTTCCCTTCCAGCAGGCAGATACAAATAACCTCGCTTGTAAACGTTTGACAGTTTCATGAAGTTGAAGAGAGAGAGAGAGAGAGAGAGAGAGAGAGAGAGAGAGAGAGAGAGGAGAGAGAGAGAGTAAGTATTATTGCACAAAAGGCGTTCAGTGACCTTACGGCAGATGAATTCATACAAAATGCTCTAGTTTACAGTGAGTATCGCTGTTTATTTCAGTACTTTTGATTTACCATCGTACAGATCGCTGACATTTCGTCATCAACCATCTCTATGTAAACGTAAGACTAAGTGCAGGAATCGGGTAAGGATCAACACTTTCTCTTATAAAAAAAAAAAAAAATGCAAAACCGAGAAGTAAAACAAAATTTCTTTACCTTTAAAAAGAAAATGATACTCTCTCCTCTCTTTTCTCTCTCTCTCTCTCTCTCTCTTCTCTCTCTCTCTCTGCATTATTAATTTTCAATAAACTGGCCAACCCTGTTTGCATGAAAAAGATTGATGGACTGCTTTTGAATTGCGAGTAATCACAATTTAAAGACACCATCATCATCGTTCAGAAAAAAAAAAAGATTAAATAACCCCTCACAAATTTTTGATACTTTATGGATTGAAAAAAATAGTCAAATTAAAGAGAGAGAAAAAAAAAACCCACCCCATTCCTCAAAAGACAGACAAAAAGAAGAAAAAAAAAGAAAGAAAGAACAAAAAAAAAAAAACAAAAAACCGAAAGAACCAAGAAACATAAGAAGACTTTACCATTTTTTTTTCTTGGGCCAAAGACCAAGAGATTTTTTTCTTTTTCTTTGTGTCCTGT
>CM031610.1:41915862-41928362 GCA_018398815.1 Conus ventricosus | reverse complement strand
GATAACTTAAATGCTTCTATACTCAAGCTTGCTCTACCTTACATTGTTGATACCCTTACGTATGTTTATAATTTGTGTATTTATCAGAATGTCTTCCCCTGTGGTCTAAAGCACAAAAGTTATTCCATTACCCAAATCAAGAGATCTCACTGATTTAAACAATTTTAGACCAATATCTCTTTTTCCGTTGTATCGAAAACCTCTTGAGATGCAAAGTTCACAAACACCTAACTAAAAATATGGAACATCACAAACTGTTCCACCCATTTCAGTCAGGGTTTTGTCGAAATAACTCAAAGCCACACGGCCCTTTAAACACGCCTCGTATACATGCTATCAGCCATCAACGAAAGAAAACTCACTGGAACTGTTTTCCTCGATTTTAAGAAAGCCTTTGATCTCGTAGACCACAACATATCATTAAACAAAATGAATGCATATGTTCAAAATCCGGGAGTAGTCACCTCCTTTCAGTCATATCTTGAAAACAGACCCACGTGTTACTTAAACGGTACTTTTTCCCTGAAGGAATAGTGAGCTGTGCGTTCCACAGGCTCTTCTTGGGCCCTCTTTGTTTTGTATTTTTATAAATGACCTACCCATGCACATATCTCACATTTAGTCATCTGTGATCTGTTCGCTGACGACAGTTCTCTTCACTTAGTGATACAAACATCATGTCTGTACAAAAATCGTTACAACAAAGTATAATGATGTCTTTGAATGGTCAACCAAAAACCGAATGGTCCTTAATTCCCACAAAACAAAATGTATGGTCCTAGCATCGAAGAAACATAACGACAACATCTTATTTGACCTAAAATGAATGATCCTTGAAACGAGCAGGTTACCGAACACCCTGTCTTAGCGTGATTATTGATATAATTTTAAATGGCAATCACATATAAATCATGTTTGCAAACAGTGGCTCGCAATTTGTTTTGCTCAATAAACCAGTTATTTTGTTGAACCACACATCCGGAAATTATTTTTTGAAGCCCATTGCCTTTCTCACATCAACATCTGTCCACTGTCTGGAGTGGTGCCCGGGGAAAATCACATAAAAAAGATCGTCTATGCATAGGGGGGGAATTTAAGCTGATTCTTCCGACAATTTCTATCAACCACGGGCAAATTCGCAAAAAAAAATGATGCTACCACTGCAACCAACTGATCTATAATAAGGCATACTAATGTTTAAAGTCCACAACTGGCGCCAACATATCTTGCTGATTTAAACCAAATGGGAACAACGCGTTTTGATTCAAATAATTACATTTTACCACGTGTCCGCATTGATTTGTTCAAATCTAGTCTTGCATTTTTTGGTCCACTGTGTGGAACTCTCTTCCTCCCTCTGCCAAAACATGTCAATCACTGCCGTCCTTCAAATCAGCAATACATAAAAATTTACTTGAACAATAAATCTAACCTTTTGATCATAGTCTCAACGCCCTACTTTATTGTTTGCCTCTATATTAGCTGATTAAAAAGTGTGTGGGTGGGTGGGTGGGTGGTGGTGTGTGGTGTGGGGTACGCGTGCGTGCGTGGGATGGTTGGCGTGTGCGTGCATTGAGCGCGCACGTACGTCTCTATTATGTTTTGATGTAATTTTGTAATGAAATTTTTTTTTTTTTAAATTCTTATTACAAATTTTTATTGTTATTATTATAATGTTGCTATATTCTTCATTTTTCTACATTATTAATATGTTGCAGTGTGTTTAGTTGAATGTTGTAGAATACAAGGACAGATTGAAAATAGCACTGCCTAAAATCTCTATCCTTTAGTAAATAAAGTTTTGAGTCTTGAGTTTTCTCTCTCTCTCCCCTCTCTCTCTCTCTCTCTCTCTCTCTCTCTCTCTCTCCAAACTTAGTGAAATTGAACACACACACACACCCCACACCCCACACACACACACACACACACGCAGGCACGCGCACACATACACACAACAAAAAGCACACACACACACACACACACACACACACACACACACACACACAAACACACACACACACCACGCACGCACCGCACGCACGCCCCCACACGCCCCGCACACTCACACACACACACACATACACACACACACACACACACACACACACACGCAAGCAAAAAACAAACACACTCACGCACCACAAACAGACAGACACATAAATATGCTCACCCATTGTCAGTCCCAAACTGTCTGTCACCTTCTTCTTCTATCGTTTTTTTAAAGCTGGGTTTGCCTCTGCCTTCCTCTCTCGGTGTCTCTTCTTTCTGTCTCTGTCTCTCTGTTTTCTCTCCCCCCCCCCCCCCCCCCTCTGTCTCTGTCTGTCTGTCTGTCCTTTTCTCTCTCTTTCTCTCTTTTCTCTGTCTGTCTCTCTCTCTCTCTCCTTTTCTCTCTCTCTCTCTCTCTCCTCTCTCTCTCTCTCTCTCTTTCCCTTATACACACATACATCGAGGTTGGTTTCGAAAGAGGAAGAAAAAAACCTTGGGCATGTATTACAAAATAAACAAAAAAATGAAAACAAAGAAAAAAACCCAAAGAAAGAAAGAAGAAAAGTGAAAAAAAAAAAAAAAGAAATATCCGCCTTCACTAAGCCGAAGGAAAGAAGAAAAAAGTGAAGAAAAAAAAAAAGAAGAAAAATCCGCCTTCACTAGAGGCCGAAGAAAGAAAGAAAAATGAGAAACAAAGAAAAAAATCCGCCCTTTACTAACTTCAAAGAGTATGGACTTGATAGGGTTTTTCTATACCTTATCCATTACTACTGAAGACATCCTGATAGCCTGGAAGTGCATCTCGTATTTTCCCCATACCATCTGAGGTCTGTTGATTAAAACCTGGCATCCATTACTTTCTTAAATTATACTCTTATTTCCCATTTTATAATTAGTTCCAGGCCTGTCTCTCATGCATGTATTTTTCTGAAGACGTGTGGATATTTAGATGATGGTCCTGTGTGTAGAGTGATAAAAGTAGGGGTAGATGGGGGGGGGGGGGGGGAGCGGGAGGGAGGGGGGGAGCTGCGCAAGGGGGGGGGGGGGGGGCCGGGGGAGGGAAGGGGAAGGGGTGCCTGAGAAGGAGAAAAGGGAAGAGGACAAGGGTGATGTAAAAAAAAAAAAATCCTGTCATGTTTTTTTGCACGCTGGAAAGATCACGGATTGATTGTCTATCTGAGAGAGAGAGAGAGAGAGAAGAGGAGAGGAGAGAAGAGAGAGAGGAGAGAGAGAGAGAGAGAGAGTTGTTTTGCGTTCAAGTTATGATGTGTTTTTATTCTTAATGCATGGTTGTAGGAACGATCAACTGGGTACATATCCTACTGTGGGAACCATTGTTCAGTTTCAGTCTTTCAGGGTTGTGGGGGTTAGGTTATGAATAAGTACCAATATCCCCATCCTCTCTCTCTCTCTCTCTCTCTCTCTCTCTCTCACATATATATATATATATATATATATATATATATATATATATATATATATATATATATACTATAAAACTTCAACCGGCTGCTACGGAAGCATTTCTCAGCAAGCATTATACACAAAGAAATTTTTCAGCCAAATTCTGCCTGCGGCTCTTTGAAAAAATATACCTGTGTACTTGATAACCCTGTTCAAAGAGTGACTTCGGGCAGAGTCTACTGTTTCCTCTATTTTCGGAAATGTAAAGACAACAATGTAATAAAACTCCATTCACGTTATACCTCAAGGGCCGTCTGGGGATCCCGAACCGCTTACGTCAGTGTCTGGGGCACATTGTTCATGGGTGTCATTCTCGTCAAGCACGACGAGGCTTGCTGTTATAAGGGCGCGCGCGCGCGCGCGCGCGCGCGCGCGCGCGTGTGTGTGTGTGTGTGTGTGTGTGTGTGTGTGTGTGTGTGTGTGTGTGTGTGCATGCCTATTTCCTTTCCCACTTGCCATACACCAACGTCAGACGCCTTTTCATATCATCAATCTTACCTTCAGAAACACATGTTCAGCATTATTAGGACGATCATTGCGCACAGTCTCTCTCTCTCTCTCTCTCTCTCTCTCTCTCTCTAATGCTTTTTAAACTTTAACCAGTATCATTAGCAAGCGTGTTCGTCGGAACAGAAAAAAAAGTGAACCAGTTTATTCTTAATTTTCAGGAATGACAGGACAGCATTCTGCTCTCATGAATGCCTGCTTCGTTAGACCGTAGAGGAGGAGAGGGAGGGAAAGAATGGGGAAGGAGAGGGAGTTAAGTAGGGAGGGTGAAAAACATACAGGAAAAGTCACTGCATCCTTCAGTGTCTTCGCTCAGAACATTAACGTCCCGTGCGGATTTAGGGCATCCGTGCATGCTATGTGTATCAATGTAAGAAATCGGTTTTAATGTGTAATCTCTGAGACCAAATCTAAGCAGAATGGTTATGTGTCTCTCTCTCTCTCTCTCTCTCTCTCTCTCTCTCTCTCTCTCTCTCTCTCTCTCTCTCTCTCTCTCTCCCCGTTCAAATTTGGAACAAAATGGAAACAACTTCCAGAAACGGACCTACTGGTACCAGTCTGGAAGAAGACAAATCAAATGGTCTCGACTAACAAAACATTCCGAAACATGTTAATGCGTCATCACGCGCGAAAACGTGCTTCAAAAGATTGCTGTGACATTATGACACATTGGGATCAAAGCAAGCAAGGCAGACAAACACACAAGCAAACTGACTGATGAATAAAGTACCACCCAACTAGTACAGACGCACTATTCATATATAGGTAACGAGTTTGGCACAGTTTAGTTAAGCATGAAATAGGGGATGATAAGGGGATGATAATTTGTATCATTTTAGAACTTAAAGATAGACTAATATTCATATTCGAACAAATCTGGAGCGCGCGCGCGCGCGCTTACACACACACACACACACACACACACACACACACACACACACACACACACACACACACACACACATTGCCAACCTCCTCTCTCACAACCTAGAATAAAGTCCGTCATATTCACCTCTCTCTCTCTCTCTCTCTCTCTCTCTCTCTCTCTCTCTTCTCTCTCTCTCTCTCTCTCTCTGCCTGCATTCCTGTCTGTCTCTCTGTCTGTCTGTCTGTCTCTATGTCTCTCTCTCTCTTGCTTTCTCTCTCTCTCTCTCTCTCTCACACACACACACACACACACACACACACACACACACACACACACACACACACACACACACACACAAAAATACGTGCGCGCGCACGCGCGCGTTGCCAACCTCCTCTATTTCAATTTAGAATAAAGTTCACCCTAAGAACTTCTCTCTGCCTGTCTCTCTCTGTCCCTCTGTGACTCTCAGTCTCTGTCTCTGCATCTGTCTGTCTCTTTCTATTAGCTTCGTTAAAATGTCAAACTTCAGCAAACGAGCTTACCATCATCCTCTTGCAGGAAGGGAAACCGATCGACCTTGACGTTCCGGCAATCACGGGCCAAAAATCAGAATCATGCATCCTCCTTCCGGAAAACGCATTTTAAGGGTCGGCATGACCCCTTGCCTGCCACAGAATAAAAACCCATTCAAGGGACGGACAATTATAACCAGACTGAACGACACACGTCACATGGAAGAATTCCGCGTTGTCGAAAACACTCTGGCATTCAGTGCTCTCATTATTTTTGACATGTGTTACGAAATCATATCAACGTATTAAACATTTATTTGCAATGGTGTCTGTTATGTTTCTAGAATTTGTCATATATATATATATATATATATATATATATATATATATATATATATATATATATATATATATATATATATATACCAGTTTAAAATAAGATTTTAAAATGAGAAACTAAAACCAACAAATTTGTTTCGAGCCGGGCGCTCTCGTCAGGGTGTACAATTTGGGCACGCCACCGGTTTTATATGGTGTGGTGTGTGTGCGCGTGAGCTCTGCGCGTGTGGCACGTGGCCTACAGATTTTTTCTTTTTTGGGGCACATTCAGGGGGGACGTGCTAGGGAATGGTGCATTGACAAAGATTTCCATTTGTGCCTGCAATTGTTTATCATTTCTACTTTAGAGTTCAGAGATGCTAGATGGGGTTTACATAATATCAGCCACTTTTCTGTAGTGCACAGGTTGCATTTTTTAGAAATGTTGTATGGTGTTGCTTTTTTATAATTTTCCATGATATGTTGTAATCTATTTTCTTATCTTTAAGCTTCCAAATATATTTACTTAGTTCTGTTTGGTTTTTATATTTTTCATTTTTGAAGGACTGTTTATGGTTTGCATATCTGGTTTTAAAATGGTTTGCCGTGATTCCTAAGTATGTTTCTTTATCACTGTCTGTTGTTACTGTAGCTTGGTACACGATATTGTAGAGACATTTGTTATTCAGAGGGCACTGGTCTTTTTTTTGTGCAATTACAAGATATCCTTTCGTCACCCTCTTTGGTTGTATTATTTTTGGTTTTATTGGAAGAATCAATTATATTTTTAAGGTTGGGCATACACGAGTACGAAAGCTTGATGGTGTTTTTATTAAATATTTTAGATAGTACATGTTCTTTTGGGAATGATGTTTTAAGGATTCTGAGGAATTCTTTTCCTACGTTAGTTTTTGTTCCTCTGTCATATGGGGGGTTATACCATATAATTTTTCTTTTCCTGTTTTTCTTACTGCTGTTCATGTTACTATCTGGATTATATTGTAACTTGTAGTTGTAGCCACTTTTTTTCAGCGCCTCTTGGTATTCGGCTGCTGCACTGTTAAATTCTTTCTCATTGCATGACAGTTTAGATAATCTTTTGTTTATTACCATTAGGTATGGTTTTTAAAATGGAGGGTGGATATGGTTACTTTTGATGTCTACGTAGACAGGTGTGTCATTAGGTTTTTTGTATGGTTTGTATGTATGATCCTTAAGGTCTAATGTTATGTCTAAATAATTTACTATTTTTTTGTTGGCTTCTACTGTGATTTTTTAGGTTGTGGCTTTGGAAAATTTTACAAAGTTCTTTTTTTCTTGTTTTCAATGATTTTTGGTTTATTGTTTAACGTGGCAAGGTCGCCATCTCTGTATAAGCCAACCTGTTTACCAAGTATTTTCTGTATATGAGACAACATGAAAAGTCCAACTAATTCACAAGTTTCAGCTCCATCATAAGATCCCATCGTGACATCTAATGTGGAATTTCTGCTGGTTTTTTTTTTTTAATCCAAGTTTCATTGTTGCTATATAAAAACCAAACAGAACTAAGTAAATATTTGGAAGCTTAAAGATAAGAAAATAGATTACAGCATATCATGGAAAATTATAAAAAGAGCAACACCATACAACATTTCTAAAAAATGCAACCTGTGCACTACAGAAAAGTGGCTGATATTATGTAAACCCCATCTAGCATCTCTGAACTCTAAAGTAGAAATGATAAACAATTGCAGGCACAAATGGAAATCTTTGTCAATGCACCATTCCCTAGCACGTCCCCCCTGAACGTGCCCCCAAAAAGAAAAAATCTGTAGGCCACGTGCCACACGCGCAAGACCTCACGCGCACACACACCACACCATATAAAACCGGTGGCGTGCCCAAATTGTACACCCTGACGAGAGCGCCCGGCTCGAAACAAATTTGTTGGTTATAGTTTCTCATTTTAAAATCTTATTTCAAACTGGTATGTCGCTCCCTTTTTGGTTGAGCATTTTTAGCATTCTGAGTGGCGTTTTAACTCTGATATATATATATATATATATATTATATATATATATATATATATATATATATATATATATATATATATATATATATATATGAGTGAACACACCCCAAACAACAACCTGAAAACCTCAAAAAACACCTGCAACCAATCCGCACGTGAAAAACAGCTGCAACCGGGCCCCACACGCTATATAACCCCGGCGGTGGGCAACCCAAATATCATCCTGAAGAGAGCCAGAAAGCTCGAAACAAATTTGTAGAGATTTTTAATTTTCCTTTTTAATACTTGTTTTAACAAATTATATATATATATATATATATATATATATATATATATATATATATATATATATATATATATATATATATATTATATACTACTGCTGTTTACACATTAATTTAGTTTTCATTTGATTTTCTTCTTTTTTTTTCTTTTTGGGGGAATCCTGTGATTTATCCCTTTCACTCTCTGAATGAATTGCCTTCACCAAGAAGGATGCGTCTTCATGTGTGTCCGTTTGTTGCTTTGTGAGCAAGATTACGCACAAACCCTTTCACCCATTTTGACGAAACGTGGTGAAAAGGATTGAATGTAGCCTGACGATGTACTCACTAAGCATTGGTCCTGATCTGTTGGTTGGTTCTAGATCAAAGAGTGGATCCACCATTCCTCCGACAAAATTGCTACAATTTTGATCACGCAGAACTTTGGAACTGGATGTTAAAATTCTGTAGAAGGATGAAGTACTGCCCATGGAAGGTCAGACCCAGTAACTTTTGGTGCCAATCTGTGGCACATACCAGGATCAATGTTTAAATGCAGACCCCATTCTGCAGAATTATATTATAACATTACACATTTTCCGTTGAATCAATCACCGTGAAATTACTGTTACTATGTACAAAGTGATGCATCTCCATGGAACACCAAAACTTACTAGACATACGGACATTGAAATCTCGTATTTTCCATGTCCTGTTTAAAAGAAACTGTATGTGCAGTAACCTAAATATTTCAACCCAGTCCAACTGACTTAATTAAACTGAGTTTTGTTTTCACTCATGTGCCGATTGAAAGGGCGAAACCGGGGTGTGTGCTCTTTCTGAATTCAGATACAATTCTAGTTGTTGTTGTTGTAGTTGTTGTTGTTGTTGTTGTTGTTCTTCTTCTTCTTCTTCTCGCTGTTGCAGTTGTTGTTGATGTTATTTTTGTTGTTGTCATTGTTGTTGTTTTTGTCGTTTTTTTGTGTTTCTTCTTCTTCTTCTCCTCCTCCTCCTCTTCCTTCTCCTCCTCCTCCTCTTCCTTCTCCTCCTCCTCGTCGTCGTCGTCGTCGTCGACATCGTCGTTTTTTCTCTGTCTAAATTAAAAATGTATTTGCTGCACACAATTTCTCTACATATTTGTCTTTCCCTTAATATGTCCTTAAAAATCAAGACAGAACAATTATCCGATGTGTTGTAATATACCATTGTTAGCGGCAGACATGCAGAAAGAAAATAGGGTTGGGGTTAAGTTTGATGCACCGGATTCTGGTTTGCTGAGAAATTCGAGACCTCGAGGACGCTCATGTATACACTGAGCAATGAAGGAGTTCATATTGTTGCATTCAAGGGAAACCGTGAAACACACACATCATGTCAAACAGATAAAAGAAAAAGGCTGAACAGGATTTATCGTATTTCATGGAAAGAACAAGTGGGATACCTCATCTTGAAAGTTCGAAACTGACAAGTCACCGCTTACCATAGCTCCTGCATATCGCAGTTCCCCTTCATCCTCCACCCCTCACCCCCCCCCTCCCCCCCCCCCCCCCCCCCCCCCCCCCCCCCCCCCCCGCACGCGCCCACAAAGTTCCCTCCGTCACTCACTCTCACTTTCCATCATACACATACACACACACACACACACACACACACACACACACGCACACACACACACGCGCGTGCGCGCGCACGCACACACACACACACACACACACACACACACACACACACACACACACACAGAGGCACGCACGCATGCATGCACGCACGCACGCACGTGCGCTCGTGCTGACACACACACACACACACACACACACACACACACACACACACACACACACACACGCACGCACGCACGCACGCACGCACGCACACACACACACACACACACACATGCACGCATACTCTTTAATTCTATGTCTTTTGTTCCTAAAATAATTTCCGTTTGTTGATTTGTTTTTGAGTGAGTGAGAGAGTGTGTGAGCGTGCGCGCATGCGTGCGCGCGTGTGTCTGTGCGTACGTCCACGCGTGAGCGTGTGTGTGTGTGGCGTGCGTGCGTGCGTGCGTGCGTGCGTGTGTGTGTGTGTGTGTGTGTGTGTGTGTGTGTGTGTGTGTGTAATGACCAGTATTTGAAACACTGATAAGCAATGAGATATCCACTGTGTTTTCTGTCAGACAATGTTGAAGATCAGATCACTATTCCAGTCTTGAATATACATTCATTTGTGAGCAGGTGGAGTATGCATTGGCGAAAGCCGCAACGTTCATTTTTTTGAAGATGGTTCCTTTTGTAATGTGTGCCTTGTGTCTACAATTGTACTGGACAAATTAGTGCCACAAGTGACATTCGGCTGGAGTTCCGTGCGTGTGATTGTCTCACAAAGGGAGAATGAGATATGCTTCTTGTGTGTATTCACAAACAAATCAAACAGCCGTACAAACAACATTGGTGGAATAGAAAGTGATAACAAAGAGAACAGCATGGTACGTTGCATACATAGTTAACAAATGCAAGGGAATTTCACGGCAGTGAGTACATACGCACGCGCACAAGCGCGCGCCAGGGAGAGCATGCGCACGCGCGTACACTTACACACACACACACACACACACACACACACACACACACACACACTTACCACACACACACACACACACACACACACACACACACACACACACACACACACACACACAGAGCATTTTATGGTTGGCATGCAGCTTATATACTGCAGACCTGTGGGTATTGTAAAACTTTTCAATTCGATTTGGAGAGATCACTTTTGACCTGGTATTTCGCAGGATGTCAGAAAGTTTGGCGCTTCTTGCGAAAGCATGTCCGTGAAATTTCCAAGCATGTCCGTGAATTACCACCGGTAGATAATGGAATATGGGGTAGAGAGCTATCAAAACACCGTGTATGCCTGGATATGCAAGACGGTCGAAAGTTTGCATAGAAAGTAAGACTTCCATTCACAGTGTTCAAGAAAACGTTCACTGGAGATCAACAAAATAGGGGCGATACGTTCCTCTTCAGGTGATGCGTGTTTTTCCTTAACCAGCGTTTTGACAACGAGGAGAGTGCTGAGATTTCATACCCGAAGGAAAACAGATCTGGAGATGCTATTCAGCAGTACCAGCAAATTGATCCAAAGGTCAGGGTATTGAGGGAGTCAAGAGAAACCTCATCACAGTGTGAAGTGTAGTATTCAGTGACAGAGTACGATAACATAGAAGTTCTCAAAGTTAGGGTTCGCTGTACTAAACTATCAGGACCCGTGTCTTTCTGTAGAAGTAGCATGACTTTATATACATATGAGAGAGAGAGAGAGAGAGAGAGAGAGAGAGGAGAGAGAGAGAGAGAGAGAGAGAGAGAATCAAATAGAAATGAACTAATTCATCACAGCCTTTAAAGCGACTGAGAGAGAGAGAGAGAGAGAGAGAGAGGAGAGAGAGAGAGAGAGAGAGACTTTTTTTTCGATTTTTCTTTTGTTCTTTTGGATGTTTCGTTTTGTTTTGTTCTGAGAGGGGGAAAACGGGTTTGAGAAAGCAACTTATCAACACTACAAGGCTGATGACGTTGGCTTGTGTATACCAGCTGAAGCCGTTTCATTGTCAACAAAAGCATCGCTCATACGTGTGTGTGTGTGTGTGTGTGTGTGTGTGTGTGTGCGTGCGTGCGTGCGTGCGTGCGTGCGTGCGTACGTGCGTGCGTGCGTGCGTGCGCGTGCGTGCGTGCGTGCGCGTGTGTGTGTGTGTGTGTGTGTGTCTCCAGGGTTCAGTTTGCCGCGTGCTGATCCTCCTACATCAGTGGTGGGTCGGCAGTTGAATTATTTGTGCTTCCTCCAAAAACAAACGTTCTGCACCACATTGTTATAGACCCACAGCCCCCAGTAGGCCCATAGGCTCATTCCCAACGCAGACCTAACCCTGAAAAGAACCTCCTGCTGTGCGCTATTTGTCGATCTCTGGCATAATCTATTTCGTTTTGTGCGTCGTACTATTGTCTGTCTGTCTTTCTGTCTGTTTTTCTGTTTGTCAGTCTATCTTCTTTTCGTCTGTCTGTCTTTCTGTGTATATGTCTGTAGGTTGTTCTCTCTCTCTCTCTCTCTCTCTCTCTCGCTTCCCCCCCCCCCCCCTCTCTCTCTCTGCGTCATGTTATTGTCTGTCCGTCTGTATGTTGGTCTGTCCGTCCGTCCGTCCGTCCGTCCGTCCGTCCGTCCGTCCCTCTCTCTCTCTCTCTCTCTCTCTCTCTTCTCTCTCTCTCTCTCTCTCTCTCTCTCTCTCTCTCTCTATCAGTCCATAGCACGGTTGCAGCTTAAGGTTGTTCAATTCGCTTAATACACTTGTTACGACATTGACAGAAGTCGGAGTTACACTTTTACCTATTAAGTCAGGTTTTATAGCTGCAGGTGTGTGTGTGTGTGTGTGTGTGTGCGTGCGTGCGTGCGTGCGTGCGTGCGTGCGCGCGTGTGTGTATGTGGTGTGTGTGTGTGTGTGTGTGTGTGTGTGTGTGTGTGTGTGTGTGATGAAATGAATGGGTATGTGAGATGATAATGTGTTG
>CM031610.1:41908362-41913362 GCA_018398815.1 Conus ventricosus | reverse complement strand
AGACATACCAGGCGTGGGTGGTGTACTGTTGAGTGATAAAGCAAATGATGTGGTCGTTGGTTCGTTTTGATGGTATTAGTTTCCACGTGTATTTGATTGGTTGTTAGTCTGTTTTTATTTCGTTCCTTAAAATGTCATCATGTAACGGTGATTTATGAATCGCTGTTTTTTGTTTGTTTGTTTACTTTTAGTAATGATGCATGGTCATTGTTAGTTTTTTAATGACTCGTGAATCAAGAGCAATCAACTGATCTTTTTCAAGGTAAAACGTGCACGCCCAATTTGTTTGTTTATTAAACGTTATCGAAGCTTAAGAAGAAGAAGAAGAAGAAGAGGGAGAGAGAGAGAGCGGAGAGAGAGAGAGAGAGAGAGAGAGAGAGAGAGAGAGAGAGAGAGAGAGAGAGAGAGGAGAAAGAGAGAGAGAGAGAGAGAGAGAGAGAGAGTAACAGCGCACACATAGATGTTTCAGTTTGCATGGGAATTATCCGTAGCCGTTTTGCTTTCAGCGTGTTTGTGTTTACGTAAATGTAGATACTATGGATGGGACGTTTACCGCTGGACAGCAATCCTGAAATACGCAGCGATTTTTTTTACCCTTTCGTATTACCCCACCCCACCATTCCTAATACCACCAGCACCCCCTACCCCCCCCCCCCCCCCCCCCCTACGTCTGTATGACATGCAGCCAGTCACAGCATTTTCATGAGAGAATAAAAGCTTTTATTCTCAAATGAAAAGCTTCTCTTTTTTCAATCCTGGGAATTACGAATAAAGTCATTTCCATTTGTCTTTCTTTCTGGGCACACGAACAAGCATACAAATGATGTTGGTAGAAGTTTAACACAGAAAGAGAGAGAGAGAGAGAGAGAGAGAGAGAGAGAGAGAGAGAGAGAGAGAGAGAGAGAGAGAGAGAGAGAGAGGGGGGGGAGGGGGGAAGGAGGGAGGGAGGGAGGGATTAATGGTACACAGCTTTTATGCTAGGTTTGGGACTCTGCATTGTCACCGTTTGTTTTGCTCTCAGCATCATTGTGTTTACGTTGACGGAGATGATGATACATAGCAGCCACATAACACTCTCCAGTAGATTATGTCTTAGGAAAGGCACGGAAAGATACAGCTAAATTTTTGTTATAAACCCCCATCACCACCTTCCTCCCAGCCCTGACTCACGTCTCCTCACACACCGTCTCTCCCTTGGGTGGCCTGGTAAAAGACACTCATAATAACATGTTCTTTTCCATTCTGTGGAAATATGAAGTAACCGATTCATGTCTATTTACTTCTGAGCAGCTAAAGACGACTATTCAGGGTACTTGTTGAAGTGCGTGTGTGTGTGTGTGTGTGTGTGTGTGTGTGTGTGTGTGTGTGTGTGTGTGTGTGTGTGTGTGTGCTGTGTGTGTGTGTGTGTGTGTGTGTGTGTGTGTGTGTGTGTGCGTGTGTGTATATGTGTGTGTGTGCGTCTGTGCGTGTGTGTGTGTGTGTGTGTGTGTGTGTGTGTGTGTGAGAGAGAGAGAGAGAGCGAAGAGAGAGAGAGAGAGAGAGAGAGAGAGTTTCTACATAATGATATCCGCGCGCAAAACATGTGTTTCTGAAGCTAGGACTGCTGATGTGGAAATGCATTTGACATTGATGTATGGGCAAGGGCTATGGAAAGCACAACTCTTCAGTATATGAAAGGAAGCATTCATGTATGGGGTTTGGCTGGTTGGACTGTCTGCACAGCTCTAAGAAGCGATGGTGGGTGTATATACACTCCTGTACGTTGTCATCAATGGCCATCAGTATTTTGTAAGCCTGGAAATGCTCACTTATCTGATTAAACGTTTATGAGACTGCTCATTATTTTACTTAAGTTTAAAACTTTGAGAGAGAGAGAGAGAGAGAGAGAGAGAGAGACAGACAGACAGACAGCCAGCCAACCAGCCAGAGAGACAGACAGAGACAGAGAGACAGAGAAATCACGCTGGAACAAACCTTGTGCATCGCAATGATTCTTTTGATTTCAAAATATTTGAATGAAAACAAAATATATACGTGAAACAGAGGGTGACAGCATGTAGCCCGAAGTGATTCTTTGACAGGCCGAATGCATCTTGGAATTCGGCGGAGGCACTTTGAGAATGTGACACCAATGTTGCAACAACCACCAGGTCGTGAACGAACGCCGAGAATGTGAGTGTGCAGCAGACACTAATGCAAAGTTCTCAGAGTGCCAGCATGGGCCTAAAGGCATTGAAGTTCTCAGAGTGCCAGCATGGGCCTAAAGGCCTTGAAGTTCTCAGAGTGCCAGCATGGGCCTAAAGGCATTGAAGTTCTCAGAGTGCCAGCATGGGCCTAAAGGCATTGAAGTTCTCAGAGTGCCAGCATGGGCCTAAAGGCATTGAAGTTCTCAGAGTGCCAGCATGGGCCTAAAGGCATTGAAGTTCTCAGAGTGCCAGCATGGGCCTAAAGGCATTGAAGTTCTCAGAGTACCAGCATGGGCCTAAAGGCATTGAAGTTCTCAGAGTGCCAGCATGGGCCTAAAGGCATTGAAGTTCTCAGAGTGCCAGCATAGCCCTAAAGGCCTTGAAGTTCTCAGAGTGCCAGCATGGGCCTAAAGGCCTTGAAGTTCTCAGAGTGCCAGCATGGGCCTAAAGGCATTGAAGTTCTCAGAGTGCCAGCATGGGCCTAAAGGCATTGAAGTTCTCAGAGTGCCAGCATGGGCCTAAAGGCATTGAAGTTCTCAGAGTGCCAGCATGGGCCTAAAGGCATTGAAGTTCTCAGAGTGCCAGCATGGGCCTAAAGGCATTGAAGTTCTCAGAGTACCAGCATGGGCCTAAAGGCATTGAAGTTCTCAGAGTGCCAGCATGGGCCTAAAGGCCTTGGAGTTCTCAGAGTGCCAGCATGGGCCTAAAGGCATTGAAGTTCTCAGGGTGCCAGCATGGGCCTAAAGGCATTGAAGTTCTCAGAGTGCCAACATGGGCCTAAAGGCATTGAAGTTCTCAGAGTGCCAACATGGGCCTAAAGGCATTGAAGTTCTCAGAGTGCCAGCATGGGCCTAAAGGCCTTGAAGTTCTCAGAGTGCCAGCATGGGCCTAAAGGCATTGAAGTTCTCAGAGTGCCAGCATGGGCCTAAAGGCCTTGAAGTTCTCAGAGTGCCAGCATGGGCCTAAAGGCATTGAAGTTCTCAGAGTGCCAGCATGGGCCTAAAGGCCTTGAAGTTCTCAGAGTGCCAGCATGGGCCTAAAGGCCTTGAAGTTCTCAGAGTGCCAGCATGGGCCTAAAGGCATTGAAGTTCTCAGAGTGCCAGCATGGGCCTAAAGGCATTGAAGTTCTCAGAGTGCCAGCATGGGCCTAAAGGCATTGAAGTTCTCAGAGTGCCAGCATGGGCCTAAAGGCATTGAAGTTCTCAGAGTGCCAGCATGGGCCTAAAGGCATTGAAGTTCTCAGAGTGCCAGCATGGGCCTAAAGGCCTTGAAGTTCTCAGAGTGCCAGCATGGGCCTAAAGGCCTTGAAGTTCTCAGAGTGCCAGCATGGGCCTAAAGGCATTGAAGTTCTCAGAGTGCCAGCATGGGCCTAAAGGCATTGAAGTTCTCAGAGTGCCAGCATGGGCCTAAAGGCCTTGAAGTTCTCAGAGTGCCAGCATGGGCCTAAAGGCATTGAAGTTCTCAGAGTGCCAGCATGGGCCTAAAGGCATTGAAGTTCTCAGAGTGCCAGCATGGGCCTAAAGGCATTGAAGTTCTCAGAGTGCCAGCATGGGCCTAAAGGCATTGAAGTTCTCAGAGTGCCAGCATGGGCCTAAAGGCATTGAAGTTCTCAGAGTGCCAGCATGGGCCTAAAGGCATTGAAGTTCTCAGAGTGCCAGCATGGGCCCAAAGGCATTGAAGAGCAGAGGTCTGCTGCGTTATCTTCTTTACACTCCCAAAATTGAGGGGTTGTTGTGGCCTATTCATAGTCGATGCTTGTGGTCGCTTTGAGGTGTTGTTGTTGTTGTTGTTGTCGCTGCTGCTTCTGTTGCTGTTGCTGTTGCTGTTTCAATATTTTAGGGGTAGAACTTGGTTGGAGAAAAAAAATCGCTCGACCAAATAACTTGTTCAATAAGGTTTACTTACTGACGATGATAAAAGTTGGGTGAGTTCAAGAAATGAAGAGAGAGAGAGAGAGAGAGAGAGAGAGAGAGAGAGAGAGAGAGAGAGAGAGAGAGAGAGAGAGACGGACGGACGGACGGACAGACAGACAGACAGAGAGACAGAGACAAATACAGAGAGACCAAGAGAGACAGAGACAGTGAGATTGACAGGCAGATAGACTGACAGACGGTAGGGGAGAATGGGAGACAGACAGACAGAGATAGAGAGGCAGAGAAAGAGAGACACCCTGGAAGTTTATAAAAGAATGCTAATCCAAAACATCGGGGAAAAATGTATAAAACAAATCATGGACACAGTGACCGCAGCGATCAACACTTGCCTTCCGTCTGACTCGCTATTCATTTGGCGCAGACATCACTCACTAAACTGATGACAGCTCTCCTGTGGCAGACTTCCCTGTCTTCTTCAATGTCTGCATCAAGTCCCACTCAAGCTAATCATGCTTGTGATCAGGCCTCGCAGACAAGGCATTCGGCTAGGAAGCCAGTGAGTATCAGGGGTCATAATTCGAGGCTGAAACAGAGCTGGGTGTTTTTTTTTTCCCTCTTTTACACGAAAACTTAACTAGTACATGATGGCCTTGGCCTCGTCTTAGGTTGAGACAATAAACCGTAGTTCTGTGTGAAACATGTTCTTAAAAAGATTCCCATTGCCTCTGGGCCTAGGGGCAGTGAACTGTCAGAAGTGTCACCTTGTCTAGGGCCCGTGACTCTTCCTCCACCACCTGTTACCTTCCCTGAACAATCAGGTACCCGCTGACTGCTGGGTGGACAGAGAGGGTTTCTGAGCCGACCGCACACGTGTTCTAAATTCACGATCGTCGACTCCATTGGCATACACTCTAACCATATGACCATGGATCCCTCTCTT
>CM031610.1:41853362-41890862 GCA_018398815.1 Conus ventricosus | reverse complement strand
GTATATTATTGTAATGCTGTCTGTACAAATAGAATGGTCATAGTATATTATTGTAATGCTGTCTGTACAAATAGAATGGTCATATGTATATTATTGTAATGCTGTCTGTACAAATAGAATGGTCATATGTATATTATTGTAATGCTGTCTGTACAAATAGAATGGTCATATGTATATTATTGTAATGCTGTCTGTACAAATAGAATGGTCATATGTATAATTATTGTAATGCTGTCTGTACAAATAGAATGGTCATATGTATATTATTGTAATGCTGTCTGTACAAATAGAATGGTCATATGTATATTATTGTAATGCTGTCTGTACAATAGAATGGTCATATGCATATTATTGTAATGCTGTCTGTACAAATAGAATGGTCATATGTATATTATTGTAATGCTGTCTGTACAAATAGAATGGTCATATGTATATTATTGTAATGCTGTCTGTACAAATAGAATGGTCATAATGCATATTATTGTAATGCTGTCTGTACAAATAGAATGGTCATATGTATATTATTGTAATGCTGTCTGTACAAATAGAATGGTCATATGTATATTATTGTAATGCTGTCTGTACAAATAGAATGGTCATATGTATATTATTGTAATGCTGTCTGTACAATAGAATGGTCATATGTATATTATTGTAATGCTGTCTGTACAAATAGAATGGTCATATGTATATTATTGTAATGCTGTCTGTACAAATTGAATGGTCATTTGTATATTATTGTAATGCTGTCTGTACAAATAGAATGGTCATATGTATATTATTGTAATGCTGTCTGTACAAATAGAATGGTCATATGTATATTATTGTAATGCTGTCTGTACAAATAGAATGGTCATATGTATATTATTGTAATGCTGTCTGTACAAATAGAATGGTCATATGTATATTATTGTAATGCTGTCTGTACAAATAGAATGGTCATATGTATATTATTGTAATGCTGTCTGTACAAATAGAATGGTCATATGTATATTATTGTAATGCTGTCTGTACAAATAGAATGGTCATATGTATATTATTGTAATGCTGTCTGTACAAATAGAATGGTCATATGTATATTATTGTAATGCTGTCTGTACAAATAGAATGGTCATATGCATATTATTGTAATGCTGTCTGTACAAATTAGAATGGTCATATGTATATTATTGTAATGCTGTCTGTACAAATAGAATGGTCATATGTATATTATTGTAATGCTGTCTGTACAAATAGAATGGTCATAATGCATATTATTGTAATGCTGTCTGTACAAATAGAATGGTCATATGTATATTATTGTAATGCTGTCTGTACAAATAGAATGGTCATATGTATATTATTGTAATGCTGTCTGTACAAATAGAATGGTCATATGTATATTATTGTAATGCTGTCTGTACAAATAGAATGGTCATATGTATATTATTGTAATGCTGTCTGTACAAATAGAATGGTCATATGTATATTATTGTAATGCTGTCTGTACAAATAGAATGGTCATTTGTATATTATTGTAATGCTGTCTGTACAAATAGAATGGTCATATGTATATTATTGTAATGCTGTCTGTACAAATAGAATGGTCATATGTATATTATTGTAATGCTGTCTGTACAAATAGAATGGTCATATGTATATTATTGTAATGCTGTCTGTACAAATAGAATGGTCATATGTATATTATTGTAATGCTGTCTGTACAAAGAGAATGGTCATATGTATATTATTGTAATGCTGTCTGTACAAATAGAATGGTCATATGTATATTATTGTAATGCTGTCTGTACAAATAGAATGGTCATATGTATATTATTGTAATGCTGTCTGTACAAATAGAATGGTCATATGTATATTATTGTAATGCTGTCTGTACAAATAGAATGGTCATATGTATATTATTGTAATGCTGTCTGTACAAATAGAATGGTCATATGTATATTATTGTAATGCTGTCTGTACAAATAGAATGGTCATATGTATATTATTGTAATGCTGTCTGTACAAATAGAATGGTCATATGTATATTATTGTAATGCTGTCTGTACAAATAGAATGGTCATATGTATATTATTGTAATGCTGTCTGTACAAATAGAATGGTCATATGCATATTATTGTAATGCTGTCTGTACAAATAGAATGGTCATATGCATATTATTGTAATGCTGTCTGTACAAATAGAATGGTCATATGCATATTATTGTAATGCTGTCTGTACAAATAGAATGGTCATATGCATATTATTGTAATGCTGTCTGTACAAATAGAATGGTCATATGTATATTATTGTAATGCTGTCTGTACAAATAGAATGGTCATATGTATATTATTGTAATGCTGTCTGTACAAATAGAATGGTCATATGTATATTATTGTAATGCTGTCTGTACAAATAGAATGGTCATATGTATATTATTGTAATGCTGTCTGTACAAATAGAATGGTCATATGCATATTATTGTAATGCTGTCTGTACAAATAGAATGGTCATATGTATATTATTGTAATGCTGTCTGTACAAATAGAATGGTCATATGTATATTATTGTAATGCTGTCTGTACAAATAGAATGGTCATATGTATATTATTGTAATGCTGTCTGTACAAATAGAATGGTCATATGTATATTATTGTAATGCTGTCTGTACAAATAGAATGGTCATATGTATATTATTGTAATGCTGTCTGTACAAATAGAATGGTCATATGTATATTATTGTAATGCTGTCTGTACAAATAGAATGGTCATATGTATATTATTGTAATGCTGTCTGTACAAATAGAATGGTCATATGTATATTATTGTAATGCTGTCTGTACAAATAGAATGGTCATATGTATATTATTGTAATGCTGTCTGTACAAATAGAATGGTCATATGTATATTATTGTAATGCTGTCTGTACAAATAGAATGGTCATATGTATATTATTGTAATGCTGTCTGTACAAATAGAATGGTCATATGTATATTATTGTAATGCTGTCTGTACAAATAGAATGGTCATATGTATATTATTGTAATGCTGTCTGTACAAATAGAATGGTCATATGTATATTATTGTAATGCTGTCTGTACAAATAGAATGGTCATAATGCATATTATTGTAATGCTGTCTGTACAAATAGAATGGTCATAATGCATATTATTGTAATGCTGTCTGTACAAATAGAATGGTCATAATGCATATTATTGTAATGCTGTCTGTACAAATAGAATGGTCATAATGCATATTATTGTAATGCTGTCTGTACAAATAGAATGGTCATAATGCATATTATTGTAATGCTGTCTGTACAAATAGAATGGTCATATGTATATTTTGTAATGCTGTCTGTACAAATAGAATGGTCATATGTATATTATTGTAATGCTGTCTGTACAAATAGAATGGTCATATGTATATTATTGTAATGCTGTCTGTACAAATAGAATGGTCATATGTATATTATTGTAATGCTGTCTGTACAAATAGAATGGTCATAATGCATATTATTGTAATGCTGTCTGTACAAATAGAATGGTCATAATGCATATTATTGTAATGCTGTCTGTACAAATAGAATGGTCATATGCATATTATTGTAATGCTGTCTGTACAAATAGAATGGTCATATGCATATTATTGTAATGCTGTCTGTACAATAGAATGGTCATATGCATATTATTGTAATGCTGTCTGTACAAATAGAATGGTCATATGCATATTATTGTAATGCTGTCTGTACAAATAGAATGGTCATATGCATATTATTGTAATGCTGTCTGTACAAATAGAATGGTCATATGCATATTATTGTAATGCTGTCTGTACAAATAGAATGGTCATATGTATATTATTGTAATGCTGTCTGTACAAATAGAATGGTCATATGTATATTATTGTAATGCTGTCTGTACAAATAGAATGGTCATATGTATATTATTGTAATGCTGTCTGTACAAATAGAATGGTCATATGTATATTATTGTAATGCTGTCTGTACAAATAGAATGGTCATATGTATATTATTGTAATGCTGTCTGTACAAATAGAATGGTCATATGTATATTATTGTAATGCTGTCTGTACAAATAGAATGGTCATATGTATATTATTGTAATGCTGTCTGTACAAATAGAATGGTCATATGTATATTATTGTAATGCTGTCTGTACAAATAGAATGGTCATATGTATATTATTGTAATGCTGTCTGTACAAATAGAATGGTCATATGTATATTATTGTAATGCTGTCTGTACAAATAGAATGGTCATATGTATATTATTGTAATGCTGTCTGTACAAATAGAATGGTCATATGTATATTATTGTAATGCTGTCTGTACAAATAGAATGGTCATATGTATATTATTGTAATGCTGTCTGTACAAATAGAATGGTCATATGTATATTATTGTAATGCTGTCTGTACAAATAGAATGGTCATATGTATATTATTGTAATGCTGTCTGTACAAATAGAATGGTCATATGTATATTATTGTAATGCTGTCTGTACAAATAGAATGGTCATATGTATATTATTGTAATGCTGTCTGTACAAATAGAATGGTCATATGTATATTATTGTAATGCTGTCTGTACAAATAGAATGGTCATAATGCATATTATTGTAATGCTGTCTGTACAAATAGAATGGTCATAATGCATATTATTGTAATGCTGTCTGTACAAATAGAATGGTCATAATGCATATTATTGTAATGCTGTCTGTACAAATAGAATGGTCATAATGCATATTATTGTAATGCTGTCTGTACAAATAGAATGGTCATATGTATATTATTGTAATGCTGTCTGTACAAATAGAATGGTCATATGTATATATTGTAATGCTGTCTGTACAAATAGAATGGTCATATGTATATTATTGTAATGCTGTCTGTACAAATAGAATGGTCATATGTATATTATTGTAATGCTGTCTGTACAAATAGAATGGTCATAATGCATATTATTGTAATGCTGTCTGTACAAATAGAATGGTCATAATGCATATTATTGTAATGCTGTCTGTACAAATAGAATGGTCATATGTATATTATTGTAATGCTGTCTGTACAAATAGAATGGTCATAATGCATATTATTGTAATGCTGTCTGTACAAATAGAATGGTCATATGTATATTATTGTAATGCTGTCTGTACAAATAGAATGGTCATAATGCATATTATTGTAATGCTGTCTGTACAAATAGAATGGTCATATGTATATTATTGTAATGCTGTCTGTACAAATAGAATGGTCATAATGCATATTATTGTAATGCTGTCTGTACAAATAGAATGGTCATATGTATATTATTGTAATGCTGTCTGTACAAATAGAATGGTCATATGTATATTATTGTAATGCTGTCTGTACAAATAGAATGGTCATATGTATATTATTGTAATGCTGTCTGTACAAATAGAATGGTCATATGTATATTATTGTAATGCTGTCTGTACAAATAGAATGGTCATATGTATATTATTGTAATGCTGTCTGTACAAATAGAATGGTCATATGTATATTATTGTAATACTGTCTGTACAAATAGAATGGTCATATGTATATTATTGTAATGTGGTCTGTATATTATTGTAATGCTGTCTGTACAAATAGAATGGTCATATGTATATTATTGTAATGCTGTCTATTTCTGATTTGTTTTGTTCATTAAACAGCAGCAGCACTGGCAAAACTGAAACCAGACTGGTGAACACAAGAACATCCCTCTCATAACCCAAGCTGAAGGTTTTGCATACAGTTATACTATCCACCCTCCTGTATTGTTGTTGTTGTTGCTGCTGCTGCTGCTTTCATTTTTGTTGTTGTTGTTGTCGTCATTGTTGTTACCTTTATCATCATCATCGTCATCGTCATCATCATCATCATCATCATCATCATCATGTGTTCTTGTTGTTGTTATCGTCATTGTCGTCTTCAGCAGCAGCAACAGTAGCAGCAGCGACATGATGATGATGATAATAATGATGAAGACGATGACGACACGACGACGACGACGCCGACGACGCCGATGATGGTGGTGGTGATGATGATGATGATGATGATGATGATGATAAAGATCATTAAGAGTTATACACTTAATCAACTGAATGGCCTTGGCATTTGCAGTTGTAAAAAGTCAGACTACATATCAAATAGTAATACACAAAAACGCATCTCGCATTCACAAGCTCACATCCACGAGCACTACCATCCAGGCCCAGTCTCTAAACTTCCCTTTCCATAAATTCCCCACCTTTAGAGCAAAGCCGTTTATTATTAGATGGATAAATACCGGCATCCGAACACTCACAATACCAAACCAATACTTACACATATCAGTACATATTGGTCCAATGGGAAAAGAAAAAAAGATCAAAGTTGATTTCAAAGCTGAAGGAGCCAGAGAGGCAAAGTATTTGACTTGTTACGGGAGATTATTCCAAATCAAAGCGCGTATTCACATAGATCATTCGCTCTAACAACAGAACTGTACACGAAGATTCAAGCAGTAGGGATGAGATGCTTCACACAAGCACATCTGACGTTATAAGCGATAAGGCTGCAGAACCGTCAGAAAGTATGAAACTCACATGAAGATCACGGTGAATACATTTTTAATTGCTGAAGAGGCAGTTTGGACAAGTGTCAAGATCACGCAGACTCGCCAACTCTCGATATAAAGGAGAACAGGTAAACGAGCACAGCGCCCGGCAGACAACGTTGTTCAGTGCAGCAGGAAGAGTTTAGACGCAATCATGGCACTTGCCCACAACGAGAGGTGGCGCCGTTGTGAAGGTGACGTTGCGTTATTTTCGTCAAACGTGGGTATAGGAGACGGTATCCTGCGTATCTGGATCAGAACAGGCACCATTGAACTATCATTGAGTGACTTGGCAGCAATGCAGCGTCTCTTCTGGTGGGTGCCTCATGACGACTTGACCTTGTTTGCTCCCTTTGAATTGCTGGTGCCGGAGCTGCTGCGGGACATGCCGAGAAATGAGTGTGGACCCTTCTTCAGTTCCAAGATGTGTGACAAATTATATGTTTTTTGTTTTGTTGTGTTTTCTTTCGTCTTGATTTCCAACACAGAAGTGCTTTGCAGAGCAAAGATGCCTAGTATCGAGGCGCTGATCATGAAAGCGCAGTTGAGGTGGTTGGGCATGTGGTACGAAGGGACGACACACGACTTCCAAAAATGGTCTTCTTCTCTGAGCTGGCAGCTGGAACAAGGAACACTGGGCGGCCACTCAAACGCTTCAAGGACTGCCTGAAAGTATCACTGGCAGCCTGTGGCATCCCGCTTCAGGGCTGGGAAACACTTGCCACAGACCGCAGTGCCTGGCGACTTGCTGTCTACAAAGGAGTAAATAGCTTCGAAGAAAAGCGTCTGCAGGAATTGGACCAGAAGCGCCAAGCCCGCAAAGAGAGGAGACCTGCCTGACCCAATGACAGCTGTCGCATGCCCAGAGTGCGGACGTATCTGTGTGTCCAGCTTTGGCTTGCGCTCACATATGCGGAGTCACTGACGTCTTCGTCGACCACGACGGACATCCATGACTGACTTTTTTCTTTTGTTTAACTTTGCTTTAAATCAGCCATGTTACATTACTGGTCACATCAAAGGTCACAGATTGATCCTGATCGGCCCACAGATCTGCC
Source organism: Conus ventricosus (assembly GCA_018398815.1). NCBI lineage: Eukaryota > Metazoa > Mollusca > Gastropoda > Neogastropoda > Conidae > Conus > Conus ventricosus. Next base: position 41,883,201 of record CM031610.1, on the reverse strand, counting down.
TCAAAATCTAATGGCATTCCCAGGCCATGGTTCATCTTTTCACCAAGTTTAATGTAATTTGTATAGCAGGGGGGGGGGGGGGGGGGGGAGGGAGTGTTGCGTCACGTTGTAATCTACAGAGGGAATAAAACATACGCATGAACAAACATACAGACGCTGCCGCAGGTAGGAAAGACTTTTGTTAAAAAAGAAAGAAAGAAAGGAACAAACAACCCAGATTTCAGAACGGCTAGGTGTCTTCAACATCTGTATCCAATTCCTTGATGATGGGGAAAGTAGTCAAACAGTACAGCTTTACTCAATGTGCGGTATATTCATTGGATATACCAACTGTATGTGAACTTTGGGATTCATGACAAAACTTTTACAGTGTGACAATCAATCTGTGTTCATCTCTGTGAATGTGTTTGTGAGTGTGATGAGAGAGAGAGAGAGAGAAGAGAGAGAGAGAGAGAGAGAGAGAGGAGGAGGAGAGAGAGAGAGAGAGAGAGAGAGAGAGAGAGAGAGAGACTTTGACACTTTGATATTTTAATGTCATTACCAAAGAGGTCTTTTGACAAGGGGGAGAGGTAACAGAACAATAACATTTCTCTCTTCCTTTCCTGCAAACAAATAGTACACTTTCAGTCCTAGTGTGTATCAAATCCAAGGTTAACAAAAAACAAATAAATTCGTAACATTTCGTTATGTCCTCACGCACAGGAGTAATGCAGTAAGGTTAAAAAACAAACAAACAAAAAACAAACAAAGTTTAAGACTGACTCGACCACCCACTCAATCAAATGATGACATTGTATTTACTGGTCTCTTCCACATGCGATGAATGATAATGTTCATTCAGATATCTCTTATAATGTATTATCTTAAATTTCACTATCCTTCATCTGTCTAATTTTCAATGCTTCCGCGATGAATTTCGCAACTGATTTTATTACAAGTTCATCATCTGATGATAACACGACTGCAACATTTTGTCTTTTCGCTATATCTAACTGGAAAAGTGAACAATTTGTCCGCACTTCATTATAAGCAGTTACAGTAGAACAGAAAGTGTTCTTCGTCAATCAATAATGTGTCTGCATGCAGGACAAGGAGATTGTGGATGTTGCACATTCAAACCATCTTTTGTTCGCATTAAAACCTAACGTTCTCAACCTAATCTTGCGTAATTTATTCTGTGCCATTTATCTGTTATGACATCGAGAAACTTTTCAGAATGAAACACATTCTTAAATGAGAAAACCAGCGATATTTTTCTTTACTTTCCATATCTGAGTGCCAATTCTGTTTAAAGAACAAATAAGCCTGTCTTTAAATTCCGCAATGAACTGTTGCTCATTTCCTACTTCCTGGGTCATCCACACTATTCCAAAAACCCTGTTCTGAAAGGACTGAGCCCAGTTTTCTTTACTTTTTCCATTTCTAGAGCATCATATCATAGGCTTTCCTTCTCAACGGGACTGGGGTAGCTTCAAGATCTTCAACCAGTACTTTAATACATTTCACAAATGTACTTATATGCAAAGGGTATCTGCCCATTTCTCCATATAAAACGGTGTTGGATGAATGAATAGGTACTTGAAGGAAATTCTTTATAGCATAGTATGTACTTTTTCCATTCTGCGAATTTTCATGTAAGCCCAAATTTCAGCTGCATATGTAAGAAGAGGTTTTATCCGTGTATCAAAAATTTCCAAAATATACCACTGTCTACAATTCAGTTTTGTCAGGGATTTCAGAATTTCAATAGTACCTTTTTTCCTTTTTCTCGAGATTCTTCCCATGCGTAACGGAAAGTTAATTTTGTTGAAAATATCATTCCAAGATATTTATATGAATTAACTACTTGAACATCTGCATTTCCATAAGACCATTTTTCAGACACTGAGAGAGAGAGAGAGAGAGAGAGAGAGAGAGAGAGAGAGAGAGGAGAGAGAGAGAGAGAGATCTTGATTGTCAGACTAGAAAAGCTTTATGATCTAACATTGAGGATATTGATTGTCAGACTAGAAAAGCTGTGTCATGATCCTAAAGTTCTCATACAATTGGTTGATAGTGTTTTAACCATGTTTCGTCAAGTGTTTGACCCTCATTTTATATTCCTCTACTCCTCTTTCGCCTTATCTTCTCCGTTGTTGCCAAAGGAAGGGCGGGGTGGGGGGGGTCGCTGCAAAATGAAGGGGGACTTTCAGTTCAGGGCTTTGAAGATTAGGGAGGGGTGGGTACGAAGGGACGACCCACACGAGGCTTCACAAAAATTTGGCTTTTCTTCTAAAAGCGGCAGCTGGAACAAGGGAACATTTGGGCGCCACTTCAAACCCAAGCTTCAGGACTGCTGAAAGATCCTGGCAGCCTGTGGCACCCGTTTCGGTGGGAACACTTGCCACAGACCGCAGTGCCTGGCGACTTGCTGTCTACAAAGGAGTAAATAGCTTCGAGAAAAGCGTCTGCAGGAATTGGCCAAAGCGCCAAGCCCGCAAAAAAGGGAAACCCTGCCGACCCAATGACAGCTGGCATGCCAGGTGCGGACGTATCTTGTGCCCAGCTTTGGCTTGCGCTCACATAAGCGGTTCACGACGTCTCGTCGACCACGACGGCATCAGACTGACTTTTTTCTTTGTTTAACTTGCTTTAAATCAGCCATGTTCATTCTGTCACATCAAAGGTCACAGATTGATCCTGATGGGCCCCACAATCTGCCTCAAATAATGGCATCCCGGCATGGTTCATCTTTACCAAGTTTAATGTATTTGTATGCGGGGGGGGGGGGGGGGGGGGAGGTTTTTGCGTCACGTTGTAATCTACAGAGGGAATAAAACATACGCATGAACAAACATACGACGCTGGCCGCAGGTAGGAAAGACTTTTGTTAAAAAAGAAAGAAAGAAAGGAACAACAACCCCAGATTTCAGAACGGCTAGGTGGTCTTAAAACATCTGTATCCAATTCCTTGATGATGGGGAAAGTAGCAAAAAAGTACAGTTTTACTCAATGTGCGGTATATTCATTGGAATACCAACGTATGTGAATTTTGGGGATTCATGACAAAACTTTTACAGTGTGACAATCAATCTGGTTCATCTCTGTGAATGTGTTTGTGAGTGTGAGGGGAGAGAGAGAGAGAAAAGAGAGAAAAGAAAAGAGGAGAGGAGGGGGAGAGAAGGGGGAAAAGAGAGAGAGAGAGAGAGAGAGAGAGAGAGACTTTGACATTGATATTTTAATGCCCATTACCAAAGAGGTCTTTTGACAAGGGGGAGAGGTAACAGAACAAAACATTTCTCCCCTTCCTTTCCTGCAAACAAATAGTACACTTTCAGTCTAGTGTGTATCAAATCCAAGGTTAACAAAAAACAAATAAATTCGTAACATTTCGTTATGTCCTCACGCACAGGAGTAATGCAGTAAGTTTAAAAAAAAAACAAACAAAAAACAAAACAAAGTTTAAGACTGACTCGACCACCCACTCAATCAAATGTGACATTGTATTTTACTGGTCTCTTCCACATGCGATGAATGATATTTTTCCCATTCAGATATCTCTTATAATGTATTATCTTAAATTTCACTACCTTCATCTGTCAAATTTTCAATGCTTCCGGGGATGAATTTCGCAACTGATTTTATTACAAGTTCATCAACGATGATAACACGACTGCAACATTTTGTCTTTTCGCTATATCTAAACTGGAAAAAGTGAACAATTTGTCCGCACTTCATTATAAGCATTACAGTAGAACAGAAAGTGTTCTTCGTCATCAATAATGTGTCTGCATGCGGGGAAAAGGAGATTCTGTGGATGTTGCACATTCAAACCATCTTTTGTTCGCATTAAAACCTAACGTTCTCAACCTAAATCTTGCGTAATTTATTCTGTGCCTTTTATCTTTTTATGACATCGAGAAACTTTTCAGAATGAAACACATTCTTAAATGAAAAAAAACCAGCGAATTTTTTCTTTACTTTCCATATCTGAGTGCCAATTCTGTTTTAAAAGAACAAAAAGCCTGTCTTTAAAATTCCGCAATGAACTGTTGCTCATTTCCTATTTCCCTGGGTCATCCACACTATCCAAAACCCTGTTCTGAAAGGACTGACCCCATTTTTCTTTACTTTTTCCATTTCTAAAAAGCATCATATCTTAGCTTTCCTTCTCAAAGGGGGACTGGGGTTGCTTCAAGTCTTCAACCAGTATTTTAATACATTTCACAAATGTACTTATATGCAAAGGGTTTTGCCCATTTCTCCATTAAAACGGTGTTGGATGAATGAATAGTACTTGAGGAAATTCTTTATAGCATACGTATGTACTTTTTCCATCTGCGAATTTTCATGTAAGCCCCAAATTTCAGCTGCATATGTAAAAGAGGTTTTATCCGTGTATAAAAAAATTTTTTCCAAAATATACCACTGTCTACAATTCAGTTTTGTCAGGATTTCAGATTTCAATAGTACCTTTTTTCCTTTTTTCTCGGAGATTTTTCCCATGCGTAACGGAAAGTTAATTTTGTTGAAAATATCTTTCCCAAAGATATTTATATTAAATTAACTACTTGAACATCTGCATTTCCATAAGACCTTTTTTCAGACACTGAGAGAGAGAGAGAGAGAGAGAGAGAGAGGAGAGAGAGAGAAAGAGAGAGAGAGAGAGAGATCTTGATTGTCAGACTAGAAAAGTTTTAATGATCTAACATTGAGGATATTGATTGTCAGACTAGAAAAGCTGTGTCATGATCCTAAAGTTCTCATACAATTGGTTGATAGTGTTTTTAACCATGTTTCGTCAAGTGTTTGACCCTCATTTTATATTCCTCTACTCCTCCTTTCGCCTTATCTTCTCCGTCTTGTTTTTTGCAAGAGAAGGTCGGGGTGGGGGGGGGGTGGGGTGGGTGGGGGTGGGGGGGGGGGGGGGGGGGGGGGGGGAGCGGCAGCGCTTCTACTGTTCCTACTCCATTGTACAAAAAGCTTATCGTCTATTCGGGTTCCATATGCAGGTCGCCCTTCCCTCTCTCTCTCTCCCCTCACTCTTCCTCTCTCCTCTCTCTCTCTCTCTCCTCTCTCTCTCCTCTCCCTCTCTTCCTCTCTCTCTCTTCTCTCTGACTTTTGTCCCTGACTTCTTCCGTTCAACATCATATGGGAAACAGGGATGGGGGCAATAAAGTTATAAAAGAAACCGCTGTGCGTGAGGAAGTTTCCAAATACAATTTGCTAAGACATTTGTTCAGATTTACAAGCATGACACTGAAAAATGCCTCACAATAACACTTTATTTCCTAAAAAAAATAACAAGAAAAAAGGGTGCTGGCTCATGCTTAGTCCAGGTTTTAAGTGTGGGGCATGGGCAAAGACTGAGTTAAAATTATTGTGTGCCATTGTGGGCAAACTACAAGACTCTGGCATGGATGCCAGCCATGTGTGGGATGAGCACAGGGCGCGGGGCTACATCCCCCGAGGACGATCCCCAACAATGACCAGCAGGACAATGCAGGAACTCAGTGTGAAGGCCCCGTTATCACCGAGCTCCTTGCGGATACAGCCAGCCACCACGTCATTTTTTCCTGAAACCACGGAGTCCGCATCACTGTGTGATTCACAGTCCTGTGAGATCAACACTGATGTACCGAGAAGCCAGTGACACTGGCCCCACTACCCAGAGAAAACCCAACTACCAGTGACACTGACCCCACTACCCCAGAGAAAACAACTACCAGTGACACTGACCCCACTACCCCAGAGAAAACAACTACCAGTGACACTGACCCCACTACCCCAGAGAAAACCCAACTACCAGTGACACTGACCCCACTACCCCAGAGAAAACAGCTGCCAGTGCTATGACCCCACTCCCCCTGAGATAACAACCCCCAATGACATTGACCCCATACCCCAGAGAAAACAACTACTAATGAAAAGACCCCACTACCCCAGAGAAAACACTACCAGTGACACGGACCCACTACCCAGAGAAAACAACTCCCATGACACTGACCCCACTACCCAGAGAAAACAGCCCCCAATGACACTGACCTCACTACCCCAGAGATAAGAACAACTACTGGTCAGACTGACGCAACCCCCACAGTTGGGAACCATTTCTACTGACAACACAGACCCAACCACCAACGATGCCAGTACAAGCACAGAACGCTAAAAAATGCATCCAGTGTTCTCTTTCTTTCACTGCATCTGTCGGTATATCTTGCATCAAAAGCCTTGATGCAGATATTAAAACTCAGATTGACAACAAACTGAGGATTTTAAACCAACGATGCAGGAAAAAATTGACAGTCTGCAAGATGAGTGCAACACACTACGCAATCAGCTCAAAGAACAAACGAAGCTGATTGACAGTGTGTCTGCCCGTCAAAAGACCTCTTAAAATCAGCACGTGACTGTCAGCATCATACCACGTCCACTGTAAATTCATCAAAAATTCAACGCAGCCAGAACTAAAACAACAGGAACAATCTAGCGACGTGTGTACTAAGCATAGTGGTGTTCCGGCTGACAAAGAACAGATTGCACTCACGCTGTGACCGACTCCGTCACTGTCTCCAGCAACAAAACCAGCCTTTGACAGACAGCAGACTGACTCCACCCCTGTAAATGGGTCATACCACAGCAGTCTCTGACCGACACTCAATCAAACTACCCCAAAATTCAGGATCCGTCTTCCCCCGAAAGGCAACTTGTCAACTTCATTGTGGGGGTTCTAACCTTCAGTTATTGACCGACAGAGACTGGACAGGACGGGACTCACCCATGTACGCACAATGCCTGGGGCCAAAGGTGACGGGACGTCACTGCTGCCCTCGAGATTGGCAGTACGAGAGGAGGTGCAGCGGGTGGAAATTGCATGTGGGGGGAAACGACCTTCACAAACGTACTCTGTAGACACGCTTCAGCAGGACTTTGGTCAGCTCGGGACAGGTGAAAAGAGTTTTTCCTGCTGCCAAAATTGCTGTCTCTCCCCTACTTCCTAGAAAACCTATTCCTTGAAATTCATTAATTTGATGAATAGGGAACTGCTTGTCCTATGTGCAGAAACAAGTGCATGTTTTTTGTTTGAAACAAATTTCTTTGATAAAAATCTTAGGATCGTTCAAAAGCTATTTCACATCGGATGGTTTTTCACCTGTCTGCCAGTGGCTTGTCACTCTGGTTAACGGCAAATCATTCAGGTTCTGGCACTCCGTGTGAACCGGCCTCCACGGAATACGGGTAATGGGGCAAACCCAGAGCTATGTCAGGAACAGCCCATTGCAACAAACCGTAACAGGTCACAGTCTTCAAATTAAAAAAAAAACCAAGTCAAGCAGCCTGTCCCTACTGAGTTCCGTCAGAGTGTGCAGCCCTTTTCCCCAGTCAGTAGGAAATCGTCCTGATTCCTGTTCTACAAATTTACCCCCAGAGTCAGTTCACGTAGCTCAAACAATCACTTGGACAATGCTCCTGAATTGTCCACCAGAAATCCAGTTGTTCTTCTAATAAAAACCTTTTCCCACCATCCCAATGCCACCCATGCCGAAATTTAACAGACCCCCATTACATCAATGCCGATTTTTTTCCCCCCCATGTGGCCTTTTCCCCCCTTCCCTCCCTGCCTTTAAATCCTTGGACACAAATGCATCCTTATCTTCCCTCTCCTGTTTAAAACAGAAATTCCGGTATCCGGAATTCAGATAACAGCTTGCTGTCTCGCCTTCCAAGTGCAGGCCCGAGCCCTTGCCTACCCTTCCTTCCCCCCCCCCGCCCAAATTTACCATCCCCTGCCTCTCAGCTCCACTAAGCCCCCCCCCCCCCCCCCCCTCACCCCAGCCGTGTCTTCCCTGCTTGCTCCGTCTCACCTTCACCTTTCCCCTCACGCAAATGACTCCCCCTCCCTTCCCTCCTCCCCCAACCCTTGTGAGTTTTGTTTTCCCCCCCCCCCCCTCCCCGCCCCCCCCCCTCCCGCCCCCCCTTCTCCCCCGCTATTGCTTAGTTACTGTGGAGACTGTACTATTGTGACCCGGACAGCTTGAAAGCGACATTTGTCTTGGTTGGTCATACTTTCCTGAATACTTTATCATACACATACTTGAATTGTCCTTTGGACTGAACTTCATTTCCCGGCTTTTTGGATTTTGTGTGTTTTTGGATATTTTATGACTGCTGATTTTATATTTTAATTGTTGTTGTAAAAAGTATATCTATTTTGTTTTATTGCTCAGGACTTTTCTCTTGAATTAATACAATGGGCCATTGTAATGTTATTAATACTGATACTGGATTACGCATTGGTTTACCTAAATGTTTATCATCTGCCAAATAAGATTCATGTTGTCTGTTTTCTTCTAAACGAATCCCCTTCTATTCATCTGCTTGGTCTTAGTGAAACTCGCCTGACTCCCGTTTTTACTGATACAGCTTTATCCATAACAAACTATAACTTGTCCCACGCGATGCACATCACCTGGTGAAACAGGCTTGGAATATATATTCATCAAAGCACGCTCACTGTACAAAAAGGGGGCGTGACCTTGAGCCCGAAAGATGTTGAATGCATGTGGCTGCAGGTCAAAACCTCCATCCAGCCCCTCTTCTAGTTGGATATGTGACAGGAATCCCGCTGCCACTTTCCTTTGGTATGACAACTTTGTACACATGATGGATGATGTATATAAGAGCTATCCAAATGTCATTCTTCTCGGTGATTTTAACATTGATCTGTTAAAAAAAGGCAGCCTGCCTGGGGATGCGACCACCACACTCTTTGGCTTGCATCAGCTTATTCATAATCCAACTAGAATCGCAAAAACATCTTCTACATTGCTGGATCATATCTACACGAACAACAAAGCCATGGTATCCAACGTAACAGTGGGCAACAAAAGCATAAGTGACCACTGTCCCCATTTTGTGCACTTGGTCTGTAAACTTCCAAAGCAACAGAATAAGGGCCACACAACCATTCATATTTGCTGCTTCAAAAAAACTCAGTAAGATGAATTTTCCTCGACTTAAGCTTAGCTCCTTTCACAGTGTACTCAATTTCACAGATCCCAAATGAAGCGTATAATACCCGGTATAATATCTTTCTCTCAATCGTTGATAAACATGCCCCACTTAGAAGAAAAAGGGTAAAACACAGAGTACTTCCCAGCTGGCTGACGAAAGACATTATTATAGAATGGCACTGAGGGATGCACTTAAAACCGCAAAAAAAGTAGATGAATATAAAAAGCAGAGGAAACAGAGTATCAGATCTAGTTAGAAAATCAAAATCTGAGCATTTTAGGAAACTGATAAACGCAAACAGGGATACAGCAAACATTATGGCGTGCTGTTAAAAGAAATAACTGACAAGTTGAGAAAGAAATCAGATAATACTGCGACTATGTGGTCTGCTAACACTTTCAAACAATCATTTCCTCAGGTAGCTGAATCAGTACAAACAGCTGCCATGTCACATTCTTTAATCGATATGAAACTCCAGCTGTTCTTCAATCGTTTTGTCAAAAAAAGATTAAATATAGAGATTCATTTATCATCCCTTGCTAGCTATTTTGAAGTTGGTTCCTTAATTTCAAAACTTAAAAATAAAAAAGCAATGGGTCCAGATAACTTAAATGCTTCTATAACTAAGCTTGCTCTACCTTACATTGTTTTTATACCCTTACGTATGTTTATAATTTGTGTATTGATCAAATGTCTTCCATGTGGTCTAAAGGTAGCAAAAGGATTCCCATACCCAAATCAAAAAGATCTCACGATTTAAACAAATTTAGACCAATATCTCTTTTATCGTTGTATCGAAACCTCTAGAGATGCATGTTCACAAACACCTAACTAAACACATGGGAACATCACCAAACTGTTCCACCCATTTCAGTCAGGCTTTCGTCGAAATCACTCATGCCACACGGGCCCTTTAACACGCCTCTGTGATACATGGCTATCAGCCAACGAAAGAAAATCACTGGAAAATGTTTTCCTCGATTTTAAGAAGCGTTTGATCTTGTAGACCACAGCATATTATTAAAAAAAATGGACTGCATATGTTCAAAATCCGCAGTAGTCACCTTCTTTCAGTCATATCTTGAAAGCAGGACCCAGCGTGTTTACTTAAACGGTACTTATTCCTCTGAAAGGGAAAAGTGAGCTGTGGCGTTCCACAAGGCTCGTCCTTGGACCCCTTCTCTTCTGTATTTTTATAAAAGACCTACCGATGCACAAAATCTCACAAAGAAGTCAGCTGTGATCTGTTCGCTGACGATAGTTCTCTTCACTGTAGTGATCAAAAAATCATGTCTGTACAAAATATCGTTACAACAAAGTATCACTGATGTCTTAGAATGGTGCAAACAAAACCGAATGGGCCCCTTTTTCCGCACAAAACAAAATGTTGGTCCTAGCATCGAGACAGAAACATCAACGACAGCATCTTATGTTGAGCCTTTAAAAAAGAGTGAAACCTTGATCGAGCCCGGTTACCGAACACCGTGTCTTTAGGCGTGATCATTGATGAGAACTTTAAATGGCAAAACACATATAAATCATGTTTGCAAACAGTTGGCTCGCAATTTTTTTTTACTCAATAAGCTCAGTTATTTTGTTGAACCACATATCCGGAAATTATTTTTGAAGCCCATTGCCTTTCTCACATCAACTATGCGTTTCCCCTGTCTGGAGTGGTGCCGGTGAAAATCACATAAAAAGATCAACTCTATGCATAGACGGGGAATTAAGCTGATTCTTCCCGACAAGCTCTATCAACCACGGGCAAATTCGCAAAACTAATGATGTTACCACTGCGAGCCAACTGACCCATAATAAGGCAGTAAATAATGTTTAAAGTCAATGCAAACATGGCGCCAACATATCTTCGAGTTTATCCAAATGGCAACAACGCGATTGATTCAAATAATTACATTTTACCACTGTACCGCATTGATTTGTTCAAATCTAGTTTTGCATTTTTGGTCCATCTGCGTGGAACTCTCTTCCTCCGTCTGCCAAAACATGTCAATCACTGCCGTCCTTCAAATCAGCAGTACTTAAAAATTTACTTGAACAATAAATCTAACCTTTTGATCATAGTCTCAACGCCCTACTTTTATGCTTGCCTTATAATTTGCTAATGAAAATGTTGGGGTGTGTGTGTGTGTGTGTGTGTGTGTGGTGTGTGTGTGTGTGTGTGTGTGTGTTTGTGTGTGTGTGTGTGTGTGGTATGGGTGTGGATGTGGTATGCGCCATGCATGCGTGATGTGTGGGGGGTGTGCATGCAATGTGAGCGCCCCGCGCGTACGTGTCTGATTGTGTTTGTGTAATTTTGTAATGGATTTTTTTTTTTTTTTTTTTTTTTTTCCTTATAATTATTTTTTCTTATTACTAATGTTATTGTTAAAATAATAAGTTGCTATATTCTTCATTGTTTCTGTCATTAATATGTGCAGTCTGTTTAGTTGAAAGTTGTAGAATAGCAAGGACAGATTGGAAGAAAAAGGCACTATGCCTTTAAAAACTTACCTTAGTAATAAGTTTTTGATCTTTGAGTCTTTGAGTCTCTCTCTCTCTCTCTCTCTCTCTCTCTCTCTCTCTTTTCTCTCTCTCTCTCTCTCTCCCCTCTCTCTCTCTCTGCCCTCCCATCCGCAACCCCCCAGTTCTCTCTCGCACGCCCCCATTTAGCACAAAACGAAATCGAAAACAAAAAGAGTCGTGTACACACGCACACTATTCGCACATGTATGGGCGCGAAAATAGAATTATCAGGAACTTAAAAGTAGCAGTCTCGGTTGAGTCTGTGATTCTGACTTTATGGCTGCCTTCAAGGCCACTCTTATTACCAGCGTTGTCTGTGGTAACTCTTAGGCTGAGTCTAGCTAGGTAAAAAATAAATAATCAAAACAAGTAAGAATAAATAATCAAAACAATGTTCAAAATCAAATCTCTCCAGATTAAAGTAAGCTATGTACCAAAGATGATGAGTGCATCCTTGCAAGCAGAAAAGAGCCAAAACGTTTGGACGTCAGTTTGTCACAAATTTCTTCTATGGATCAAAACGCTTTTCAGGAACGATGGTGTGTTTTGGTGTGTGTGTGTGTGTGTGTGTTTTGTGTGTGTGTGTGTGCGCGCGTGCGTGCGTGCGTGCGTGCGTGCGTGCGTGCGTGTTTGCGTGCGTGCGGTGGTGTGTGTGGGGTGTGTGTGTGTGTGTGGTGTGTGTGTGTGTGGTGTGTGTGTGTGGTGTGGTGTGTGTGTGTGCGCGTTTGCTTGTGGGACATACATCAATACATCCACGTGGGTACGTGCACATCTTTTGCAGATGCATGATTCTGTGGTGTAAATGGGTTACGGTTGCGGGTTTGGGAAGAGATGATAAACTGTCGACAGAAACAAGTGTGATGAATAATCAGAACCCTCTTTCTGTCCAAAATACTCTCTTCTCTTGACAGGGTAATCGTGGATATAGCCGTTCCTTGCACCCTGCCTTAAAAAAATGCACACATCAAACCTCTCTCCCTAATATTCACAGTAAACCCGCAGCTGACGAAAGTGGGCCCCTAATAAACTCAATCAGCAGCCAGCGTCGTTTCCTGGGTCTGATGATCACAAACAAAAGGCAACACGCCCCTACGACCGCCGGCCAAATCCCACCGTGCATGCGAGATGCAAATCCCACCTCCTCTCTCTCTCTCCTACCCAGTTTCGTGTCTTCCCCAGAGAGTCTCAATTAGAGCCTCAGTATTTAACTGCCTCGGGACTTATAACCAGGGATATTTTAGTAGTGCGCACAGAAATCGATTTGTTGTCGATAGTGTTGATTGTTTTTTGTTGAGGTATTGATGAAGTTGTTGCCATTGTCGTTGCCCCCCGTTTTCGTTGTTGTTTTCTGTTGCTGTTGTTGTTGTTGTTATCGTTGTTCTTCTCGAGGTCAGGTTTAAATTTTTATAACTTAACCATACCTTTTCATCGCCCAAATCTTAATGTGGATGGTGGATCTCTCTCTCCTCTCTCTCTCTCTCTCTCTCTCTCTGTATGCTATATGTATGCATGTCTCTCTGTCTGTCTGTCTGTCCCTCTATCTGTCTGTCTGCCTATCTCTCTCTGTTCCAAGGTCTCTGTCCCTCTCGCCGTCTCTGGTGGCTAGCTGGCTGGCTGGCTGGCTGGCTGGCTGTCTGTCTCTCTCCTCTCTCTCTCTCTCTCCTCTCTCTCTCTCTCTCTCTCTCTCTCTCTCTCTCTTCTCAGCGTCTCATGATCTCAGTTATGGCAAGACTAAATGGCATCCATTATATATCAATGCCACTGTTGGATGCCTTTGATGCTGGGTCATGCTACCGGACATGGAACATCAAAGAATTCTTCATTAAAGACATGACATGCTGTATGATTTAAGTCTCGGGGGTGAAGACAAGCATGTATGAAACAAAGTGTCATTACGAATTGCTTTTGTCGGGTGAAAGAGAGAGAGAGAGAGAGAGAGAGAGAGAGAGAGAGAGAGAGAGAGAGAGAGCTGAGTTTGTTGAAGTGTCGAATTTATTAATTTCATTTCCTTCTGTGCCACCTCAGAGACATTGCAATCAAGCCGCTCATTCTCTCCCCCCCCCCCCACCCCCCACTTGTCCACAGCCATAGCCTGGGCTGCCCTCTCACAGCCCCGACTCTGGCAACTGACAGGGAGCAGACAATGTCAAGTCGTCTTGAGGCAACCCATCAGAGGAGACACTGCACTGCTGCTGAAGCACTTTGGTGGCGTTCAGTGACACATGTTCTCACCCGATATACGCAGGAGCTAGCATGAATAAGCTCTCTCCCTCCGGAGAAGCCACCATTTCCATTGTTTAGCTAGCTGATACCAGTGACCCCGACATAGACGTTGAGATCTTAGACGTGGAGAGGTAATCGACACTCCAGTCACCATGCGCGCAGGGTATGATGGGCCACAGAATTTGAGACATTTTTTTGCTGATCGATGAAGGTGAGGATGAAGATGATGATGTCGATGCTATGGATTTCCCTTCCAGTCTGAGACTGCTTGACAGGGCTGAACTCTCCGCTTACTTTCATGATATATCCCGGCGGGCGGCATCAATCAGGCCCTCGAGATACAGACACCTGCAGTGCTGGTTAGGGAATTGGTGCAACACTCCCGGAGACGCATCCCTTAAATGGATGAGACTCCTCCGTGTGGCCCCAGTCTTCCCAGTTGACTTCATAGCAAACCCATCTCTGGTTAAGAGCTGGTCGGGACAGAAAATATTCTACAAATCGCGTGTTTTCACGCCAAGGACTGATTAATTATAATTATTATATGGCAAATGTGAATATGTGTGCCTCTCTCTCTCTCTCTCTCTCTCTCTCTCTCTCTCTCTCTCTCTCTCTCCTCCTGATGTGATAGAGTATGGCCCCTCCCCTTTTTTTTTCTTTCATTTAAATCTTTGCCAAGTCATCAATACAATGACCGAAGAATTGCTAACCTGTACTTGTTTCCCCCTACTACAAAATTGTTCAGCAAAATATTTTTGGTCAGTCAGCGGGGATTGCATCTTTCAGGAGATCCAAGTAAAGGTTGTTCTGCACAGTTCTTAGCTGCTGACTATGCTTGCGTTCTTAAACAGCAGAGCTGACCACTCGGACTGCTGGACATCTTTTGACCTCCCTTGCATCCTTGAATGGATCCTCAAGCACAGGCTCAAAGATTTTCCCCTACATTTTATACTGTTTATGATTTTTTTTAGTTTTTCAGCAACTTATTTTCTTACCACACTTCCTTTTCGTTTCACTTTTCTTTCTACCCTTCACTGACTGCTTTGGGGTGCTGTAGGATTTTTTTTAACCCTTGGTGGTGAGAACACCACAGAATTATGGACTGTGGTGTGTCTCCATTTGATGCCAAGGGAGCACAGACACAATTAGCTGTGTGATCCTGATGAGTTTGAAATGCCTTAGAGCAGGCAATATGCTTAGATCTGTCGTGAATAGGAATTAAAATGGTTGTAATATACTGCTTGAGAAGGGCTTAACATTAATAAAGTAGTGTTATAATGGTATGCTTCCACTTTCTTTCTCCACTCCCCCATTTTTGTGTTGTTGCTGCTTTACTTTTATGTAAATGCTTGCCAAGTTATTAATGCATATGTAATGACCGAATAATTGTTAACTTGCACTTATTTACCACGACTACTAAATTTTTCGGGGTATATATATATATATTCATTCATGTGTTTATTAATTTACTCGTTAATTGATTTATTTCATTATTGATCTTTTATTTAAATAGTCATTTGTTTATTTGTTAATAAAGTATATACAAGGTAATAGGAATATTTACCTGTTAATATTCAACAGATGAGGACAGTAGTATGCGATGATAGATCCTGTTTCGTTTGTGGCTTTGAAATGAGTAGAAGTTTGAGAAGAAAAAAATGCAGTGCACATGTTATCCAGAAGAACTTGACGAGATTACCAGAACAGCTCTTCAAAGCGCGACAGAAGTAATCCGAAAAGGTGGAAGAGAGCCAAGACCTAGCAATGAGCAGCAGAGGGAGAACGGAAGGCCTTGAAACTTACCTGAGAATCATTTCTGCCACGCAAGAAAACTGATTTGTTTTTCATCACTATGTGTATATGTATTTGATGGTAGGATACATGAGTATATATATATATATTCTTAAAGATACATTTCTGACAAAGACGTGGTCGTTTTCAAGGTGAGGTGACTGCAGGCGGGGAATCGAAATGGAATTAAAAGTAAAAATTATTGTACTGCCAGACCGAATAGCAAACAAAATCCGAAACAAAAACTACGCGTTTCGACCCTTTGGTCTTCTTTAGGCGAGTCGAACAGCATTCAAGATCATGAAAACGTAGCACAACAGACAGTCACTTATCTCTTCAAACTGGCCGCAAATTAGAGCTTATTGAGCGCGCGGACTGCATCTTCTTCACTTATCTACTCCAATTAGGGCAATTTTATCTACTCAAATTAGGGCATGCTTCGTTTTCATTGTCTTTAGTGTTGTCTTGCATGAAGAAGATCAAAGAGGTCAAAACACGGAGTGCTTCTTTTATGATTTGTCTATTCTTTCGTCTTTCGCTATGGTAATGTTTCTCTTAATTCAAAGATGTTGAAATCAATAAAGTCTCAAGAACGGTATAGTCAGGCTTGCGTCAGTTTTGTTTATGTTGTTGTTTGTTTGTTGTTGTTGTCTCCTTTTACTGTCGTATGACTCTTGTGTGATGTTTGTCTCCATGGCAGGGTGATGAATCACAGGAAATGGGTTTTTCCAAATCTGTTGCAGTGTCTCTTTGGAAACGATTTATTCTCCCTAGGCCTTTCACATTCCTCTTTCGCTATTACCTACGCTTCATTTATGTTTAGAAGTATTTTTTATATCCGTTCTTTCCTTTTTTTGTGTGATATCATCCATGTCTTAAGTTATTTTTCTATTTTGAGATTTCTCCGGGGAAAAAAGATTTATGCTCCCCTTTGCTCTCCCAAATCCACCCTCACACCCCACGATGTATTCACCTCCCAAATCCACCCTCACACCCTACGATGTATTCACCATGGCATTTCCTGTTTATACCCCCACGTCTATTTTCGTAACCCCTGTTTATCCAGGTAAAATCACAACTTATTTGTGCTTGTCCCATGGACATGATTTTATGCCCCGGTTCTGTTCCATTTTTTGAGTGTGTGCCTTTTTTCCTTAAAACACAATCTATGCCTGATGTACTTCATGCTGGCAACGAGGAAATGATGAGTGTCAGATCCATCGCATTATGTACCTCCCAGTGGAAACATGCCATTTTCCGTAGCATTTGCAACGCCTCATTCACTATTTGCCTGTGCCTGGATCAATTCAAGTCTAATAAATTGTGTGATGAAATGTCCCTTGCACTTGTACTAAAACTTTTCGCATGTCGACCTGAAGTCGTGTCTACTGATGTGCATGTTGCCGTGACCGTATGAAGATGAAATGAGACTATTCTCCTTGCATAAGTTTAGCTGGAGTGTGTGTGTGTGTGTGTGTGTGTGTGTGTGTGTGTGTGTGTGTGTGTGTGTGTGTGTACGTGTGTGTGTGTGTGTGTGTGTGTGTGAGTGTGTGTGTGTGTGTGTGTGTGTGTGTGTGTGTGTGTGTGTGTGTGTGTGTGTGTGTGTGCGTGTGCGTGCGTGTGCATGTCTCAGATGAAGACTTGTTATATATCCAGGACCTTATTAGAGCTTTCTTTTTTTCCATTATCTTTCACTTTACTGCAGTTTTCTTTATTTCAGCTGAAACCACACAGATGTGGCTTATGTGTGTTATGCAGTTTGTTTTCTGATATCAGAGAGAGAAAGAGAGGGGAGAGAGAGAGAGAGAGAGAGAGAGAGAGAGAGAGAGAGAGAGAGAGAGAGAGAGAGAGAGAGAGAGAGAGAGAGAGCAATGAGTTAAAGGTAGGCTGACAATGGCAGTTAAAGAGAAAACCAAGTTCTTGGCAGCCCGTTGCACAAGCAATGTCACTGATAACGGTTAAAATGCTCCAGAACGTGTATCTGTCCAATGTGTTCTCATCCGCTGTTAAAGAACATTTGTATTTTATCTAGGCAGGTTGACAAAACGTACAAGTTCTCTTTCCAGGCTGAAAAGTCGGTACCTAACTTCTATTCATTCAATGTTGAGTCTGAGAGAGAGAGAGAGAGAGAGAGAGAGAGAGAGAGAGAGAGAGAGAGAGAGAGAGAGAGAGAGAGAGAGAGAGAGTAAGAGAGAGAGAGAGAGAGAGTAAGAGAGAGAGAGAGAGAGTAAGAGAGAGAGAGAGAGAGAGAGAGAGAGAGAGAGGGGAGAGAGAGAGAGAGAGAGAGAGAGTACACACACCACACACACATACACACACACACACACACACGCACGTGCACGCACACACGCACGCACGCACGCACGCACGCGCGCACACACACACACACACACACACACACACACACACACACACACACACACACACACACACACACACACACACCATTCCTGTGAACTGAATAATGTGATAGGTTATTTCCGGCTTTCAGCAGGAAAGGAGAAACCGTGTTCACGCCTGATGTCTGGGAGCGTTGAGGGGTTAAGAAGTGAATTGGTGAAGTGCTTTCGCACCGAGAGAGAGAGAGAGAGAGAGAGAGAGAGAGAGAGAGAGAGGAGAGAGAGAGAGAGAGAGAGAGAGAGAGAGAGAGAGAGAGAGATGGAGACAGACAGACAGTCACACAGAGAGAGAGAGAGAGAGTGAGAGAGTAAGAGAGAGTGAGAGAGAGAGAGAGTGTGTGTGTGTGCGTGTGTGTGTGTGTGTGTGTGTGTGTGTGTGTTGTGTGTGTTGTGTGTGTGTGTGTGTGTGTGTGTGTGCGCGCGCGCGCTATCAGGTGCATGTAAGCATAAAATGTGAATTGTTGGGTAGACTGGAAGGTGTGGGCGGTGGCTGGGGGAAAACAAGGTGTTGAGAGCCAATACTATTGATATCAAACATGCAGAATCATTAGCTCTTTTCAGTTTGACCTCAGTGTGTGTGTGTGTGTGTGTGTGTGTGTGTGTGTGTGTGTGTGTGTGTGTGTGTGTGTGTGTGTGTGTGTGTGTGTGTGTGTGTGTGTTAGTGCGTGCGTGTGCGTACATGATATATTTTTTAACAGAAATTTTGACGAGTAATATATTTAGAATGGATAGACATCTAAAAAGTATGAAACATGGCACACGATGGAAAATGAACAGAAATATTGATACATTGCCCTTGTTGATAGAATAGATGTTAGTTTGATAAGTATAACAGACTTTTGAAAGCATTACGTAAGTCTGAGAAATATTGGAGACCAAAAACGTTATCTTAAAAAGACCCCTGTTTGGCTGGGCATGAAAGAAATTCGCTCTTTTTCATATGCTTTGGGATGACACAACGACAGAAAAATAGACCTAAAACCCCAAACAGACATAGTAGATTACGTACTGGTATGACACTGTTTCATATAATTCTGGTGAGAAAGCACAAACAGTTGCTACTTTGAACCATGACAATCTCACAGGCGAAAGTGTCAAACTTACACGTGCAATACTATTTTAAAAATCAGGCCAAGCAAAACAGTTTTTTTTATAATAACATGGAAGGTATTCTTTTATTCACCATTTTAGGAACTTTAGGTTCTCGCTGCCTTTATCATTTTCGGTGACCCCTCTCTCTGCTCCGCCAATGTGCTTCTGATCTCAAAATAATTTGGTCTTTGACTGGGATCCGTTCATTTTTTTTAAAGTTTGAGGTCAGGTGAGAGGCAAGGTCATTGTTTAAAAGTTTCAAATCTTAAATAAATGTTGGCGAACCGCCAAGAGAAACGTGGACAAACGAGTCACAAGACAAAACACGACGCGTTTCGACCACTTAGGTCTTCTTCAGGCAAGACACAAACACATAGGACAACGAAAATGAACGAGTTTGTCACTTAGCTCTGATCCCTTCAGCGGTGTTCATTCAACGCCTATCTTGCGCTGAAGAGATCAGAGCTAAGTGACAAATTCGTTCATTTTCGTTGTCCTATTTGTTTGTGCTCTTGCCTGAAGAAGACCTAAGAGGTCGAAACGCGTCGTGTTTTGTCTTGTGACTCGTTTGTCCACGTTTCTCTTAGCGGTTCGCTAACATTTATTTAAGATTTGTTTAGATTTCCGCCTGCAGTGGTCTCACTTAGCAACTAAAGGTTTCAGTCTGGTGAAACGACTGGACTCAGCAGGCCTCCCTGACAGAAGCCACCACTCGTGTTTTTAGCACTGCAGTGTGGAATTCAGAAACATGTCAGACATGGCAGTCCATCTAGTCTTGTCCTGCATCCTAAACTAACTCCATTCGTCTTTCTTTGTCTCGCCACAAGGTCTTGGTAGCTGAGAACGAGGGACTGAGGTTAACGATCTGATTGTCTCCCCTGTACGTTGACCCATGGCACTGCCTCGCACCCACACTAGGGACTGAGGTTAACCATCTGATTGTCTCTTCTGTACGTTGACCCATGCCACCGCCTCACACCAACACTAAGTCTTGTGATGTTGCAACAATAAAACAGTACGTGGAAGATGAGAGAGAGAGAGAGAGAGAGAGAGAGAGAGAGAGAGAGAGAGAGAGAGAGAGAGAGAGTGTGTGCGTGCGTGCGTGCGTGCGTGCGTGCGCGCGCGCGCGTGTGTGCGTGCGCTAGCAGGTGCATGTATGCGTGCGTAAGCGTGTATGTGTGCGTGTGCGTGTGCGTGTGCGTGTGTGTGTGTGTGTGTGTGTGTGTGTGTGTGTCTTTCTGTGTGTCTGTCTGTGTAGCCTTGTGCACCCACATCCACAAATCCATGTATGTATGTATGTGTGTGTGTGTGTGTGTGTGTGTGTGTGTGTGTGTGTGTGTGTGTGTGTGTGTGTGTGTGTGTGTGTGTGTGCGTGCGTGCGTGCGTGCGTGTGTGCGTGCGTGCGTGAGTGCGTGCGTGCGTGCGTGTGTGTGTGTGCGTGCGTGCCTGTGTGCATTCTTACAAATGCAAGTGTGTGTGGTCTCAAAGTGTACGGGTGGGGGCTGGAAGAGAAGACAATCAATGGGCAGAAACAAGTTCAACAAATAATTCAGAAAGTGTCTTTCTGTCGAAAGATAATCCTCGCTTACCGGGATAATCGTGGATAGAGCCATTCTTCGCACACGGCGTTAAAAATGCACACATTGACATCTCCCCCTAACGGTCACAGTAATCCCGCAGGTGACGAAGGAAGCGGCCTCTAACGAACCTAATCAGTAGACAGCGTCATCTTCTCCTGATTCTAATTCATTACACCCAGCCGACCGCACGCAAATCCCACTGAACATGTGGGATGCAAATCCCCACGTCCCTCTCTCCCACCTCATTTCCTTTCTTCCCCGTCTCTCAATTAGGAAACCTCGGTATAAACTGCATCGGGATTTATTAACAAAGGATATTTGCACAACGTTTGCACAACGTGTGGATTTCCTGTCGTTGGTGTTGGTCTTCTTGTCTGTTGTTGTTGTTGTTGTTGTCCTCGAAATTATCCTTGTTGTTGTTATTGTGATTTGGAGGTCAGGTGAAGTGTACATTCTCTTTACCTTACAACTTCATTGCGAATTCTTAATGTGTGTGGTCAATCTCTCTCTCTCTCTCTCTCTCTCTCTCTCTCTCTCTCTCTCTGGGCCTCTTAACATCTATTTAATGTTTTGTCTATGTCGTGACTAACAAGCATTCATTATAGATCAATGAGTCTGTTAACTGTCATAGAAATCCTCGTAAAGCTCTTGATATGTTGCATGATTTACGTCTTAGAGGTAAGGAAACGTATGCGAGTGTCATTAAGGTTTTGGTTGTCGCTAAGGAATGAAGGGATTAGAGAAACTGTTGTGTATTTTCTCCCAAAGTCTGGTAGACTGTGGCAAACGTGAAATTCGTGAGCGTATGTGAGCTAACTCTCTCTCTCTCTCTCTCTCTCTCTCTCTCTCTCCCCATTTTAGTCACAGAAATAGAGACACAAACAGCCCCCCCCCCCCCCCACACACACACACGCACTCACACATACATGCGCACGCACGCACCGCATCGCATCGCACCGCACCGCACCGCACCGCACCACACAGGACAGCACGCACGCACACACACACACACACACACACACACACACACACACACACTGCACCCCCCCCCCCACACACACACACACACACGCGCACACACGCACACATTCTCATTCTCTCTCCCTCTATCTATCTCCCTTTCTCTCTCTCCCCACTCTCTCTCTTCCCCACCCCCTCCCCCACCCCACCCCCTCTCTCTCTCTCTCTCTCTCTCTCTCTCTCTCTCTGTCTCTGTCTCTGAGCTCTTCTTAAAACCTAAAACTCTCGTTTGTGGCGGGGGTAACAGGCATCTTGTATATGATAATGTCGGTTGAATGTCTTTGATGGCGGATCAAGTTAAGGGATATGGAACATCAAAAAATGTGTCATTAAAACATAACATGCCCTATGATTTACGTCTTGGGGGTAAAGAAACACGTGGGTGAAACATACATGTCGTTTAAGTTTTGGTTTTGTCCGGGTGAAATACAAAAAGTCAGAGATATTGTTGAATTGATCAAGTTGTTGAGTTTATTTAATGCGCATGCGCGCGCGCGCGCGCTCGCTCGTGTGTGTGTGTGTGTGTGTGTGTGTGTGTGTGTGTGTGTGTGTGTGTGTGTGTGTGTGTGTGTGTGTGTGTGTGTATGTGTGTGTGTGTGTGTGTGTGTGTGTGTGTGTGTGTGTGTGTGTGTGTGTGTGTGTGTTCGTTCGTTCGTTCTTCAATTCAATGTCTATCCACTTTACAGTGATCTTAGACAAAAACGAGAGACAAACGAACAGGCAAACAAACAAACAAAGACAAAACAAAACAAAAAAAAAACATGTAAAAGTGGCCGGTGTGTGTGTGTGTGTGTGTGTGTGTGTGTGTGTGTGTGTGTGTGTGTGTGTGTGTGTGTGTGTGTGTGTGTGTTGGGGGGGGGGGGGCATAAATGAGTGTGTTGTTTTAAAAATGTCATTAAAAGTGTATGGTGTGTGCAGGTAGTGTAGTATGCTAATCTTTGCATGTATAGTCTATTTAATTAATGAGATACTAATTAGTGACCATCACTTTAACCCCATTCTAATCTACCGGCATAATGGTAAACTACTTTAGCCTGGATTCATATCTGAACATTTTTAAAGAAACAAAACATTTTAACCATTGAAATAATAAGAAAATAAATCAAACAAATAACCCGAGAGTCAAGGTAAATGTCCAACTGGACTCATAACAATTGCCCTAACAACTTCTATAGCCTTCGCTTCGTTCCCAAACATGCGCGATTGACGGGCTCAAACTTAATAACCAGGTAGGTAAATGATTTTTAGTATTTCTGCAAAGAAAGATGACATGGAATGGTGTAATATTTTGGCCGCAAATGCAAGGGACAAGTGTGTGTGTGTGTGTGTGTGTGTGTGTGTGTGTGTGTGTGTGTGTGTGTGTGTGTGTGTGTGTGTGTGTGTGTGTGTGTGTGTGTGTGTGTGTGTGTGTGAGTGTGTGTGTGTGTGAGTGTGTGTGTGTGTGCGTGCATGGGTGTGTGTGTGCGTGTGCGTGCGTGCGTGCGTGTGTGTGTGTGTGTGTGTGTGTGTGTGTGTGTGTGTGTGTGTGTGTGTGTGTGTGTGTGTGTGTGTGTGTGTGTGTGTGTGTGTGTGTGTGTGTGTGTACCGAACTATGAGGATAAGGATGATGACGATGATGCTACGGATTTCATTCAGGTCTGAGACTGCATGACATGGCTGTAGATCTACATTATCTACACTTACTTTCATAATATATCGCAGGAGAAACCAAGCCTTCGAATTACAGACATCTGCAGTATTGGGTAGGAACTTTACACAACACTCTTAGAGACGCATCCATTAAGTGGATGAAACTCGATTTTGTGAACACAATCTTTCCACTTGAGCCAAAAGTAAACTCAACCCAGTGTGGATGCCGGATGGGGTGGAAAAATCTCTCTAATAATGTGTTTTCGTCTCAAAGACTGGTAGAGTGTAAACGACAAAAGTGGATGTGTGTGCGTGCTCTCTCTCTCTCTCTCTCTCTCTCTCTCTCTCTCTCTCTCTCTCTCTTGCCATGGTGATGATGATGGTGAAGGTGATGGTGTGTTGTCGTCGGTTTAATGTCCTTCCACTACAGTGATTCAGACAGTTTTATATGTGGGTGAATGAAGTATGTAAGTGATTGAGTGTATTAATATGTTAATGCTAGAATATCACATCCTCCCCCCCCCCCACCCCTCCCCTCTATCCCTCTTCCATTTGATCAAAACAAAATTATGCAACTGAGTAGAGACAAGATCTAAAGATAAAGGCCAATTGAACTACTTAACAAACATTTGCAAATTGACTCAAGAACATAAGAACTGTTTAAAATACTTGGTAAAGGCAAGGAAGTCGATCCATCAGTGTAACCATCAATACCCGAATTTGTAAAGAGTTCTCTTGCTCTTGGGCATTGAGTTAGTAAATGACTGATACTTAAGGTTTCCCCACACATACATTTAACTTTATGACAATATTTTGTTTTCAATGCGTTGAAACGAAATCTATGGATTAAGCTTTCAATCTCCCTAGACGAGAAAGAGACTTGTTTGTACGTTTTCCCCTTGTACCCATTACTAAACTTTACACAGTTGTGATAATATTGGACGTCTGAGTTCATCAGTAATGTTTTACTTTTTTCTCTTGACGTTGAATTTATAATTGAAAAACATTCTTTCAAATCTAAAGGAATGTTAAGTGGTATTGCGTAATTAACATTTTGAGCTGCTTTTCTTGCTAGTTGATCTACGCGCTCGTTGGGTACAATACCACAATGAGAGGGGATCCAACAAAAAGTAACAGTAATGCCTTTCAAGGATAAAAGATGAATGAGATGATGAATTTCTAATACCATATCAAGACGAATTGAAGGACATGCTGACTTAATCGAGTGGATTGCTGCTTTCGAATCAACACCTATCATAATTTGGGAATTATTTATTGGAAAATTTAGGATGAAATCTAACGACTTAAGTATAGCAATTAATTCGGCACTAAATATCGATAACTGTCTACCAAGATAGAAGAGCTTTTCTATTTTGAAACTAGGGATTATGAAGGCTGCTCCCGTGTTATCATTTTCTAGCACTGAGCCATCTGTAAACATTTTCAAATGGTGATTGTAGTTACTTTCTAAATGAGCGTAAAGTGATGGTGTGTGTGTGTGTGTGTGTGTGTGTGTGTGTGTGTGTGTGTGTGTGTGTGTGTGTGTGTGTGTGTGTGTATGTGTGTGTGTGTGTGTGTGTGTGTGTGTGTGTGCGCGCGCGCGCGTGCGTGTGTGTGATCAGAAGCAACAATATGACTTAAAACATCATCTGCGCTGAACTGTGCGGCGCGATAGTCCGGTCACTTGGATTTGTACATTAGATAAGTTTTGGAGACATATTTCCATCCCAATTCGCTTTGTGCATATCTGTGTAAGTATGTACAGGAAAGCAGAAAAAACCCACAAACATTTCCCACAAGCACTGCATAGTGATTATAAAAAGAAGAACGTAGATGGATATTGCTTTTTTCTGTTGTAAGTTGAAACTTATATTGATTTGTTTTGCGTAACCATTGAATGAGATTATGGCGTATACAACATAAAGGGTCCAGTTCCATCAGTTCGCTTTCTACCTGCTTATTTCCCTTTGCTGTCTTTAGATCATCGTCATCATCATCATCATCATCATCATATCATCATCATTGTTCATACGATGATGATGATGATGATGATGATGATGGTTGTTGTTGTTGCTGCTGCTCCTGCTGTTGTCATTAATTAATGATGATTGATTGACAGATTGATTAATTGAATGATTCTTGTTTGGTTGATTGATTATTTTTTTAAAAACATATACGGGGTAGTTGTAATATGTACGTGTTAAATTCAGCATCAGATGTGGACAAAACTATGTTATAAGAGATCCGGTTTCAGTTGTTGTCTTCAAGGTAAGTTGAAGTTGAAGTTGATGTAAGTTATCCAGTGCGCGCGGTTAAGCGGAAAGATCCTAACCCTTCAAAGGACAAGTAATACAGAAGAGAGGAAGACCCAAGAACACCCAGCAGGAGAACTAAAGGTCCTGAAACTTACCTGGACTACTGTTGGGAAAAAGGTGCAATATAAACCAACACTGGAGCAGTAAGTAAATATACATTTTCGGGTAATTGTTATCAGTCAAAAACAGTCCCACCACTCGAAATATGACGATGCATTTTGATCGATACATACATACATATATAGGATATATGTATATGTATATGTATGTGTGTGTGTGTGTATCTGAAGTCTTTATATCAGTGTAGTCATGATTGTATCTTTTTTTGTTTATGGTGGTGCGGGTTTTTTTTCTGTTTGTACACCCAGTTCTAATAGAACAGGGAGTACTTTACAATGGGAACGAAGAAATGCTGTCTGTGTGTCTGTCCGTTGTCAAAATGTGTTCCACTCTCACCAGACAAAACTTCTAAGCCGATCTTTCTGAAAATTTGTACGTATGATCATTATGGGTCACGGATGATGCTCTATGCTTTATTTTACCAGAATAGCCTTTACTAATGGCTATAACGGCCCCAAACGGTTTTTTCTTCTTTATGGAATATCTCTTTATAACTTATGTTTGATTGTGACGTCAAATATGTTATGATGCATGTTTCATTGTGACGTCAAATATGTTATGACGCATATTTGATTGTAACGGTTTTCAGGAAGATAAACTGGGAGTACGTTTACATGCTTTGCATCTGGTTTGTTCGTTTCTTTGTTTTCTCCTTTTATTGTGATGCGTCACTTGTGTTGTCTTTGTGTTCGTTTCTTTGTTTTCTCCTTTTATTGTGATGCGTCACTTGTGTTGTCTTTGTGTTCGTGGCACGGTCGTGAATAACAGGAATATAACCTTCTTCGTTTACGGTTGGCTTTCTTCCTTCTTTCTTTCTTTCCTTTTTTTTTGCGAAATTATTTATGGTTTATCTTCTTTTTGTGAGTCTTCCTAAAAAAAAAAAGTGCGCTCCCCCTCCGCCTATCCCCCCCCCCCCCCCCCCCCCCACCCCCGCCAAGTACCTCCCTCTATACCCGCAATATGTTAACCATGCATTTCTTAACTATTTATATCTCCACGTGTTGTTTTTTTTGTAACCCCCGATAGTCCAGGCTATATCACCGCTGCATTCATGTTTCTCCTTTGGACCCAATTTCATGCATGATTTCTGTTCCATTCTGTGCCGTTTCTTTGCAAAATAGTCTTAAGCCTGATGCAGTTTACGATGGCAACAAGGAAATAATGCGCCGCTGATACATCGTATCATGTAGCTCCCAGAGGAAACATGCCATGTTTTGTAGTATTTACAACGCAACATTTACTGTCATCCCGTGTTTAGCTTAATTCATGTGTCCTGACCTGTTTGATGATAATTACGTCCCTTGCACATGCTATGAGATTTTTTTTGGCTCGTCTAATTGAAATTGTGTCTCCTGATTTATTATCACTTGTGATGACCCTCTGAACATCCAATGAGTCTGTCACCTTTGCTGATATTTTGTGGAGTTTTGCGTTTCCTGGCTTTTTGATTGTTTTTTTTTTCTCTTCGCATTTTCAATGATCTGGCTGAATTTACGTCAGTTTAATCGCTTGTTGTCATGTGTGCTCACCCCTGGGTAATGACTTTTTAAAAAAAAAAAAACCTGTTGCTTACGTCTGGCTGACTTAAGTGCCTTGTGATTAGGTGTGTGTGTGTGTGTGTGTGTGTGTGTGTGTGTGTGTGTGTGTGTGTGTGTGTGCTGGAGACATGGCAAACAACAAAGACTATTTAGAGCTGTTCTCCATTACATTATCTTAGAGCTGTTCTCCATTACATTATCTTAGAGCTGTTCTCCATTACATTATCTTAGAGCTGTTCTCCATTACATTATCTTTCACTTCACTGTAATTTCTTTTACTTCACCCGAAACCAAACAGGTGTGGGCTGGGTGTGTTAGGAAGCTTGTTTTATGATATCACAGAGAGAGAGAGGAGAGAGAGAGAGAGAGAGGAGAGGAGAGAGAGAGAGAGAGAGAGAGAAGAGAGAGAGAGAGAGAGAGAGAGAGAGAGAGAGATGAGTCAGAGGTGGGCCGACAAAGGCAGTTCAAGAGGAAAGTAAGTTTTAGGCAACCAAATGCGCAAGGGGTGTTACTGGTAACCGTGGGTATGTTACAGAACTTGTTTCTATCAAATGTGTTCATTTCTCCGTTCTCATACGTTTTTTTTTTCTTATCTGGACCTGTTGACAAAACGTACATGTTCTTTCTCTCCAGGACGGCAAGTCAGTTGTTATCTTCTGTTCATTAAATGATTAGTCTGTCACTGAGCATGGAGAGAGAGAGAGAGAGAGAGAGAGAGAGAGGGAGAGGGAGAGAGAGACAGAGAGAGAAAGGGAGACAGAGACAGAGAGAGACAGAGAGACAGACAGAGAGAGAGAGAGAGAGAGAGAGAGAGAGAGAGAGAGAGAGAGAGAGAGAGAGAGAGAGAGAGAGAGAGAGACGGACAGACAGATAGATAGACAGACAGACAGACAGATTGAGAAAATTAACATAGAGACAGACAGAGGGAGAGCGATAAACAGACAGACATACAGACAGACAGAGAGGGAGGTACAGAGAAGGAGAGAGAGAGAGAGAGAGAGAGAGAGGGAGTGAGTGAGAGAAGTAATAGAGAGACAGACAGAAAGAGAGACAGACATACAGACAGACAGACAGACAGACTGAGAGAGAGAGAGAGAGAGAGAGAGAGAGAGACAGACAGACAGACAGACAGACAGACAGAGAGAGAACACACACACACACACACACACACACACACACACACACACACACACACACACACACACACACACACATTCACACAAGCACGCACACCCACCCACATACCCACCCACGCACCCACACACATACCCCCTCCCCCCCCTCCCCCCAGACACACACACACACACACACACACACACACACACACACACACACACACACACACACACACACACACACACACACCATACCCCCAACCCCACCCCCCCCCCCCCCACACACACACACACACACAACACACACACCCCTCCTCTGAACTGAATAATGTGAAAGGTTATTTCCGGCTTTCAGCAGGAAAGGAGAAACTGTGTTCACGCCTGATGTCTGGGAGCGTTGAGGAGTTAAGAAGTGAATTGGTGAAGTGCTTTCGCACCGAGAGAGAGAGAGAGAGAGAGAGAGAGAGAGAGAGAGAGAGAGAGAGAGAGAGAGAGAGAGGGAGAGAGGGAGTGAGAGAGGGAGTGAGAGAGAGGGAGAGAGAGAGAGAGAGGGGGGGGGAGGGTGACTATGTGGTTAGGTCTGAGGGGTTGTTGGGGGGGGGGGGGGGGGGAGTGGGACGCAAGGTGTTAAGGGCTAATACTATTTGGC
This sequence comes from Conus ventricosus, assembly GCA_018398815.1. NCBI lineage: Eukaryota > Metazoa > Mollusca > Gastropoda > Neogastropoda > Conidae > Conus > Conus ventricosus. Next base: position 41,854,213 of record CM031610.1, on the reverse strand, counting down.
TTCAAAGATGCAGGATCGTTCGCTCTTTTCGAGTTCTCCTATGGTGTGTGTGTGTGTGTGTGTGTGTGTGTGTGTGTGTGTGTGTGTGGTGCGTGCGTGCGTGCGTGCGTGCGCGTGCGTGCGTGTGTTGTGTGTGAGAGAGAGAGGAGAGAGAGAGAGAGAGAGAGAGAGAGAGAGAGAGAGAGAGAGAGGAGAGAGAGAGAGCTCGTGCGTGTGAGCGCGTGCGCTCGTGCGTGCGTGTGTAAGAGAGCGCGCGCGCGAGAGAGAGAGAAACGGAAATTCTTACTGGTAATCTTTGATAGGATGCATATGTGAAAGGTTGATTATGTACTGCACTTAATAGAAAATAAACAGACTTGCTGACAAAACGTTTTTTTTTTTTTTTTTAATAGAATAGATATTGATTGATAACTATGACAGTGAGTTGAAAACATCACGTAAATATGAGATGTGTTTCAAATCAAAACTTCATTTCAAAGGATATCCTCTTGGCTAGGCTTAAAGAAAATTTAGCTTTATTGTATTTATTTCGTTTTCGTGTGCTTTCTGGATAACATGGCACAACGACAGTAAAATACGCAAAAAGGATGTCTATGAGAAAACACAAACAGATGCTGTTTTGAACTCTCATCATTTCGCGGGCAAAAAGTTTCAAACTTGCACGTGCAAACTTAGTTAATTCAGGCCAAGCTTGACAGCTTTTGTGAAATGGTAGGCATTCTGCTATCCATTCTGGTGTCCACCATTTTGGTTACACTTCGTTCTTTTTTTTAAAACTAGATTTCAACAAAACTGTACCTATGCTTAAAGTACACAATCATAAGCCCAACGATACCTCAGAGATTTAATTA
>CM031610.1:41845862-41848362 GCA_018398815.1 Conus ventricosus | reverse complement strand
GGCTGTTTTCCATACGGGTCAATTTCAGCCAATATTTTACACATTTTATGAAAGTCTGAATATATAACGGGTATCTGCCAGATTCAGAATATATAAGTGCACTTGGTGTGTGAACACTCACATTCAGAAGACGTTTAATAGCTAAAAGGTGTACTCTTTCAATTATAGTATGGTTTGCAATTAAACCCCAAACTTCAGCGCCATATGTTAAAATTGGCTGGATCTGGCTATCAAATATTTTGAAGAAAAGTTTTGGATTGTTTTCGCCTAGAGACCACAAAAATTTCAAAATACTAAAAACACATTTTTTAGCTTTGAGCGCCTTGTCCTCCAAGGAATACGAAAAAGTTAAACCGGTAGAAAGAATGACACCTAAGTATTTATACTCGTTCACAACTTGCAATTGTATACCATTGTGTAATGAGTCGGCCGAATGTTCTCGAGCATTTAGGCAAATTAAGGGTAGTTGCTGTTGTTGAGAGCACGTTCCTTGGGTCTTCAAGTGTGCGAATTCAGGCATCACCAGGGGGGATACCCCGAGTCGTATACTGAAGGAGGGAGAGTGCTAGGAAGTGTTTCGCATGTCCGAGGGGTAGTGACAAGGAGTTGGCGACCTGCCAGTCCTGGGTAGAGAAGAGTGTCCACTTTGAGCACTGGCTATTCACTGGGCTCTCCCGTGGGCCTGAAGGGAAGGCGATCGTGTCAGGTGACCGTCACGGGTAGGTGACCGTCAGCCTGCAGGCAGAGTACAGCGACCATTCAGTCGTCCTTGTTCTGAGGAATGAATGGAAGGCTGCGGCCTATCGAGTGGTTTGCGCCTTGTTGTCTATAGAGGTAGTAAATACTTGAAGCCTCAGTCCTGGCTGTAGAGAAGTCCAGGCTGTTTGTTCAATGGGTAGCTTCGGGGAATCGAACATGAGTTTGAATAGGAGGTTATGCATTAACCACTGGGTGCCCAAGTCTTTGTTTGCGCTAGCAGCTGTGGTGTGTGTGTATGTGTAGGTGACTAGCGATTCCATTGGTGGAATAAAAATAACTTGGGAATTTATTGGTACAAATCGTGTGATGTGTGTGTACCCATGATTCCATTGGTTGAGCCAGTTAAACTCGGGTTCTCTCTTTCTTTGAGAACGAATATAAGGTGCTTGGAAAACCAGGAAGTGTGTGACTCACTTAAGGGAAAGTGAACTCGCCCGTCTTGCTGAGGGCTCAAGAAAATACAGCGTGAAGCAGAGGTTAGCTGTCGCCTTGTTGTCTCCTGGGTGGGGACGTAAGACAGTGGAGGTTGCTGTAGCCTCGGAGCCGACGACGAGAAGAATTGTCTCCCGTGTGGGGACGGTCGACAGCAAGACGTGTCAACCTGTGGAGCCTAGACAGGGAGCTGCCAGACAACGGTGGGGTGTTTGCAGCAGAGAAGACCTGTGGGAGAGGCCGACAGGAGCCCTTTCTGTGGAGAGGGCGAAGTGTGGTGGAGTCCGGGAGACTCAGTGCGAGGGTGCGACTCAAGCTACGTTGCCAGTGTCCCCCAACTGGGATTTGGCCAATCGGGAGGACACAACGGTGTGGCAGCTTCAACTCGTAGTCGCACAGTGGGATGAAAGAAACTGACGGTCAACCAAGGAATGCTGGCAAGTTATGGACGTTTATTTGCTCTTAAGGTTATAAGTGTGCAAACGGAATAGTGGAACATTGTCTTTCCTGGCTAAGTAAGAACAACTGAAGAACAGGGGATGCGATTTATGAAATTGTCTGTATGCTGTTTACATTGTTGTATGATACAGATAGTTGTGTTGTGTAGTGACGGGTGGGGGCTCGGAGTCAAGTTGAATAAAAGTTGATTATTTTCTATGAAATGTTATTGGTTTCCCGTCACCTTTGTGCGGGCCCGATGTGAGTGACAGAGTGCGTGTGCCTATGCGAGAGCGCATTTTGGTTGTGAAAGCGTAAATACTTCTGTCTATAACCCCCTGCATCCCTGAATATGAAAATCATATTTTAATAACGAGGGGGAGCGTCGGAGACCCGTCACACATTGTGAAACCATTTTTCTCGTGAGGCAACATGCCCTCCTTTACGAAATATTATAATTTTAGATTTTTCCTCATTCACGATCAGTCCTAGTTTATTGGCAGTGTTAGTTAATATATCTAGTTGTTTTTGAAGACAGTATGTGAAAGGAGAACAACGTCATCAGCAAAAAGCATAATAAGAATGTGAAGAATATATCGGGGGATAAACTTATTCCATGTTTTCCAGATAATGCAACGTCATTTGCAAGTTCATTTATGAAAAGCGAAAATAAGATAGGACTAGAGTTGTCACCTTGTTTCAAACCACGAGGACATGTAAAGGCTTCAGTAAAATCATTGTTTCCCCGAACTCTAGCTTTAACGACTTGGTACATACTTTTAATTGCATGAAGCAAAAGAAAATCATAAAAGAGCAAAACAAGAATATAAGCTTGCTGAAGGCTCATTTTGAGAAGCATTTGTTTTATTTT
>CM031610.1:41835862-41838362 GCA_018398815.1 Conus ventricosus | reverse complement strand
GGTCTGCCACCGACACAGCAGATATTTTAAAAAAGCCAATAATGTGTTTCTCTCCCTTTGTTTCTTTGTTTCTCGCTTTCTTCCTTCCTTTCTTTCTTTCTTTCTTTCTTTCTTCCTTCCTTTCTTTCTTTCTTTCTTTCTTTCTCGTTTCATTGATTTTCCCTCTTCTTCTTGTCTTTTGACTCTTTGAGGGGTCTTTGCACACAACTGTTGCACTGGTTTCCTTCTAACTATGTCGATTAGATGCAAAGGCCAGGATCTCAGCAAAAGGTGTCTCTGTCCATTCTGTAATGTAATCAGTGCACCGCACCCCCCCCCCCCCCCCCCCCGCCCCTCTGTCTCTCTATCTATCTCCCTGTCTCAACAGTTCCCTGGGGAATTGTTTTTGGTAAGGCTTCTGGATCTTGTTACGTAGTCATGGTAACTCAGTGTTTTTTGTTGTTGTTTTTTTTTCTTAACTGACGTCAGCAGATCTTCATATGATCCAGTTGACTGCTTTGGTGCACTTGTTACCCCTCCCCAAAGGATATTTGTCATGTTTTTTTTCTTTGTTGAAGGCAGTTTCTCCACAATGTGTTTAAAAGACCTGTCCTAATGCAGTGTGTCAAAATAACAGCGTCTCACACCATATACCACAGCGTCTCACACCATATACCACAGCGTCTCACACCATATACCACAGCGTCTCACACATATACCACAGCGTCTCCCACCATATACCACAGCGTCTCACACCATATACCACAGCGTCTCACGCCATATACCACAACGTCTCACGCCATATACCACAGCGTCTCACACCATATACCACAGCGTCTCACACCATATACCACAGCGTCTCACACCATATACCACAGCGTCTCACACCATATACCACAGCGTCTCACACCATATACAACAGCGTCTCACGCCATATACCACAGCGTCTCACGCCATATACCACAGCGTCTCACGCCATATACCACAGCGTCTCACACCATATACAACAGCGTCTCACACCATATACCACAGCGTCTCACGCCATATACCACAGCGTCTCACACCATATACAACAGCGTCTCACACCATATACCACAGCGTCTCACACCATATACACAGCGTCTCACACCATATACCACAGCGTCTCACACCATATACCACAGCGTCTCACGCCATATACCACAGCGTCTCACACCATATACCACAGCGTCTCACACCATATACCACAGCGTCTCACACCATATACCACAGCGTCTCACACCATATACCACAGCGTCTCACACCATATACCACAAAAAAAGGGTAACAGTTGCTGAAACCAAATCCTTAATTTGTTGATTTGCCTCTTCTTTAAAAAAGCGCCTTTTTTATATACCTCACAAAAGTATAAGAAACACAGACTCAACAATAATGACAACTCGAAAAAGCAGTCCGATCGTATGCATATATATCACTATAGGAAAAACTGTTTTCAGTTGTTAGAATTATTCATTAATATTTTCCATCCAGACATTATTTAATTTGTGCAGAGAGAGAGAGAGAGAGAGAGAGAGAGAGAGAGAGAGAGAGAGAGAGAGAGAGAGAGAGAGAGAGGAGAGAGGAGGGGGAGAGAGAGAGAGAGAGCAACAACAACAAAAAAGCCATGATTCATGAATATTTTTTTACACAAAAGCGTAAACAAAGGCATCCTACTAGAACATCTATTTCCTGATTACACCTGAAATGATATTGCCCCGCTTTTTGGTCATCATCATCATCATCATCATCATCATCATTGTCGTCGTCGTCGTCGTCGTCATCATCATCATTATCATGTTTCTTTCTTTCTTTCTTTCTTTATTTGTGTACTTTTGTATGTATGTATGTATGCATGTACTTATCTGTTTATCTATAAAGTCACTTATTCATATATTTCCTCTTCTTTCCTTGTCCAAAATTACTGATGAAGATGGCCACATGAATGCCAACATCACACAATCTGTGACTCCCACTTACAGTGCCGTTTGGCCATTTACAATTCTGTCCATTCCACAGGGAGAGTCACCGAGTACAGGCGACAAAGATGACAGACAGCCTTCCTGCAAGGTAAGAAGATCGCGTGCCGAGGCTTCATCCATTCACCCGGCCATCTACACGTCAGACTGTGTCCATGGAGAATCCAATCCCTCGCTGACTAAAGACGGCTGGGTGGGGAGTTCACCAGAACCTGAGGGCCATTGTCTCCACACCTTTTCATGGACTGACAAGAGTCGTGTGTAGGCTTAACCAGTAGCTTGCGTGGAGGACTTTTCACGATTGATGTCAAAGTCAAATATCTGAGTCTAAACAATAAACACACACACACATACGAGCGCGCGCGCGCGCATGAACACACGTAAGCACGTATGCACGCACGCATGCACACGCGAGCGCGCGCGCGCACACACCCGCCCACCCACCCACCCACAAGCAACATTTAAATTAAATCTACGCACTGGTATGGTTATCAAGTTCCAGAGCAGGGTTCGCAGTGGACTGCGAG
>CM031610.1:41818362-41820862 GCA_018398815.1 Conus ventricosus | reverse complement strand
CCCATGCCTACTTTTCAATTTAGAGGCCCTTCCAAACATGGATCTGTGATCTCCCTCCCCCACCCATGCTTTTCCACTCCTCATCCCACCCCTACGCTCATCCCTCAACGTATTCTTCAAGTTGCAAAGCGAGACGACTGCAGGCGGAAATCTAAACAAATCTTAAATAAATGTTAGCGAACCGCCCAGAGAACGTGGACAAACGAGTCACAAGACAAAAACACAACGCGTTTCGACCTCTTAAGTCTTCGTCGGGTGATACATAAACGAATAAAACAACGAAAATTCACTTAGCTTTGATCGCTTCAGATCGCTTAGGGTTCAGCGTTTGAAACGCCTTCTTCCTTGCGCTGAACCCTAAGCGATCTGAAGCGATCAAAGCTAAGTGAATTTTCGTTGTTTTATTCGTTTATGTATCAGCCGACGAAGACCTAAGAGGTCGAAACGCGTTGTGTTTTGTCTTGTGACTCGTTTGTCCACGTTCTCTGGGCGGTTCGCTAACATGTATTCTTCAAGTCATTTCTTTATTTTCCATATCTTCACGTGCATTTGTAGACAGTGTCAGCAGCTTCTATCACCAACATGCCTCTGTGTCTTCTTCGGACGTGGTTTTATGCAAAGGCTTTATTCCATTTTTGTGTGCTGGCTCTCTCCAAAATGATCTATGTCTGCTGCATTTTACGATGGCAACGAGCAGAAGATGCAAAGCAGATCCATGACACTCTGAAACGCCTGATAGAAACATACCACACACCTAACGCCCCATGTCTGCTGAACATACGTCATTTTAATCGCTTGTGGAGAAGTCCCTTTGCACGTGCAATGAGTCTTTTACCACTCCCCGTGCGTGTCTTGCTGAATCTGGGTCTCCTAATTTGCTTGTCGTCGTGCTCATTTAGACATGCAATGAGTCTTTCATCCATGCCTGCATTTGCTGCGTTGTGTCTCCTGGGTTGCTTGTTATAGTTTTCTTTGCAGTTGATTTTGAATCTTTGCCCGGCTGAATTTGTCTGCAGAATCGCTTATCTTTACCCTTGCAATGAGTCTTATACCTATTGATTTTGTCTGGCTGAATTTGCACCTCCTTTCCCTTTGTTTTTCCTGTAATGATCCTTTCACAGATCGCGAGAATCCCGTTGAATTGTGTCCTCTGAATCGCTTGCTGCCATGTTCGTTTGAACTTAACATGAGTCGTTTATCCTGTCTATGTCTTGCTGAATTAACGATTCCTGAAATGCTGAAATTGACTGTGCGTGGCAAAGCAAACATCTTCTATAATTATTAACTGTAGCCAAGGTACTTGGCATTGGTGATGACTTTTTAATACCATCGACTGTATCTCGTCAATTTTGGGTTTCCTGATTGGCTCGCCAGACCGAATAATATGTGTCCTTATGACATAATTTTGATGAAAAGTAAATCATAAAAGAGCAAGACGTAAGCGATGACTGACTGAATTTGTAAATGAGCGTGTGAGAAGCCGAGAAAGGTATTGGGTAAAAGATAAAAGAGAATTACAGAGAGAGAGAGAGAGAGAGAGAGAGAGAGAGAGAGACAGACAGACAGACAGGAACAGAGACAAAGAAAGGGATAGAGACAGACAGACAGACAGACAAACACACACATAGACAGACAGACTGACATAGACAGGCCGACAGCCAGCCAGCCAGCCGGACAGACAGACAGAAAAAAAAACCCAGTTGAACAGATATAGAAAAACGTTCACATTTTCCTACAATCCTATTTTCTGCTTTGAAAAATAATCCAGTTGGCTCTTTCCCCGCTGAACCATGTCCCGCAATGCCCACTCCATGAAGATCTCCATCCAGTGACCAGCTGAACCATGTTCCGCAATGCCCACTCCATGAAGATCTCCATCCAGTGACCAGCTGAACCATGTTCCGCAATGCCCACTCCATGAAGATCTCCATCCAGTGACCAGCTGAACCATGTTCCGCAATGCCCACTCCATGAAGATCTCCATCCAGTGACCAGCTGAACCATGTTCCGCAATGCCCACTCCATGAAGATCTCCATCCAGTGACCAGCTGAACCATGTTCCGCAATGCCCACTCCATGAAGATCTCCATCCAGTGACCAGCTGAACCATGTTCCGCAATGCCCACTCCATGAAGATCTCCATCCAGTGACCAGCTGAACCATGTTCCGAAATGCCCACTGGATGAAGATCTCCATCCAGTGAACTGCAGGGTGTGAACTAGAGTTCCCATATGAGCAATGTTCACCGCGCTATAACAGTCATGTACCAGCTGAACTCCGTGCCACGGCAGATAGAGATTTACGGACAATTTCTCATTGCTTTGGGCCAGCTCCGCATGCAATTCAAGGTCCGAACATGGGGAGACATAAAGAGCCGCATGTTCTCTCTTGAGCAGCTGATATTATTAGGCAAATGCACTTGCATGTGCGGGTGGTAACGTGCGTTCACGCGCGCAAGCTAGCGCTCTGGCGCGCACCTCGCAGATACACACAGACACAG
>CM031610.1:41810862-41813362 GCA_018398815.1 Conus ventricosus | reverse complement strand
GCAGGGAAGACAGTGGAGAACAAGGGCCTGCAGGGAAGACAGTGGAGAACAAGGGCCTGCAGGGAAGACAGTGGAGAACAAGGGCCTGCAGGGAAGACAGTGGAGAACAAGGGCCTGCAGGGAAGACAGTGGAGAACAAGGGCCTGCAGGGAAGACAGTGGGCAGACGAGGGACTGGAGCAGCATCGCTGAATAACCCTGGGCACGAATGGAGTCTGTGGCGTTCAATCAATCAACGTTTTCACCGCCGCACCTCCGCTGAGCCGTCCCTGCTCTGTTTCCATCGTGTCGATCTCCGAGGGGAAAGTCTTACGAAGGGAAGCAGACCATGCGCCTTTCCCTGCGCAAACGAAACTGCGTCCCCTCTGGGACACTACCGATTCATTTTTTTTTTTAATGAAAGACACACAGTGCATTTCTGTCACTGCATTGCTGTGAAATCAGTGGTATTGTGGCATGCTCTCTTGCAAACGATTCTCCATTATTCATTATTATTGTGTCAGCGTTGCACTGACATAGGAAGTATTGTTCAAGGTGAATTTAGCGACAGCCTCGTCAACAAGGATGACACCTATGCTTTAAAATGTTACAACAATAATGTGAACGAACTCGGAAGCCCAGCAATAAATCTTGGGATCGTTTAATGTTCAAACCATTGCTGTTTGCTAATGGTGTCGGTTACGGGTTTCAGCCAAGATGTTTTTATTAAACATTGATCGTGTACAGACGTCGCGGGAATGTTGATAATTTCTGGAATGAGTTGGAGAGTTAACTATTATACTGCATGGGTGTGGGACAACCCTCGAGTTCCCTACCCTTCTTCTACAGATACGGACACTGTGAAAGTGGGGATCCCTTACATCAAAGGAGTCTCAGAGCGTCTAGCCAGGACCTTCCAACAACATGGATGCAGTGTTCCACAAACCCCCAACTCCCTACGCCAGCAACTGACCCATGTCAAAGACAAAACGGACCCCCTCAAGCAGTGTGGTGTAGTGTACCAGGTAGGGTGTCAAGACTGTACCCATACCTACATTGGCGAGACAGCAAGACCACTCACCACCCGTTTACAGGAACACAAAAACCGATCTACTTCTGCCATACACGAACACCTGCAAGCCACAGGCCACAGTTTCAGCCCCCAAGAAACCAAGATCTTATCTACAGAGCCCTTCCTCACAAAAGGAAAAGTTAAAGAAGCCATTGAAATCAAGACCAGACGCCCCAGCCTGAACAAAGATCAAGGTTTTGAACTTCCACCCATCTACGATCAGATCCTGACAACTGGTCACCCCACACAACAGTCGCCCCACCAGGCCTCGCTGCCACAACAGCAACAGTGAACTGAAGAAGACAGGGCGACCCTGTCGAAATATTCTCAAAGTAAGTTTTTGATTCTGAGTCGAACTACTTTTCTAACACTATCATACTGTGTTTTTCTTTTACCGTCAACGTTCTTTGTAGGTCATATGCGTCCTGGTACATAAAATTGTCTGGTCGTCAGTCCCATTAATCTTTCTTAGCTTTTGACGCACACTATTTTTCTCACAATTTCCTCATTATTTGTGGAACCATTGTTGGACTTTCGGTGGACCAGTACTGATCGGTCCATACATCAACCTGTCTTTTGACAAGCTACGTTGAATGTAGCAAGTGATTTCCTTATGTCAGTGTGGATATTCAATCGAGGGATGGAGAGAAAGAGAGACAGTGAGAGAGTGAGAGAGAGAGAGTGAGAGAGAGAGAGAGAGAGAGAGAGAGAGAGAGAGACAGAAAAAAGAGAGAAAAAGAGAGATAGAGAGAAGGAGGGGGAGAGAGAGAGAGAGAGAGAGAGAGAGAGAGGAGAGAGAGAGAGAGAGAGAGAGAGAGCAGAAAAAAGAGAGAAAAAGAGAGATAGAGAGAAGGAGGAGAGAGAGAGAGAGAGAGAGAGAGAGAGAGAGAGAGAGGGAGAGAGAGAGAGAGGAGAGAGGAGAGAGAGGAGCGCAGACAGACAGACAGACAGACTGAGAGAGAGAGAGAGAGAGAGAGAGAGGAGAGAGAGAGAGAGAGAGAGAGAGAGAGAGAGAGAGAGAGAAAGAGAGTTTGTTACTGAGCGCGCCGGTCGGGGGGGGGGGGGGGGGGGGGGGGGGGGGGGAGGAGAAGAAAATATTGCTTTTGTTCCCCTGTCAAACTTGGGCTGGGAGACAAGAAGATGGAAAGACGTGGCGTATTTGTTCATCGTTTCTTCTCATCTGTTTCTGCAGCTCCATAGCATCCTTTTCTTTTTTCTTTTTCTTTCCTTTAATTAATCCACGACACCAATAGTCGAGCGGCAAGACATAAGAAAGAGATGGGACCCCCCCCCCCCCCCCAAACAAACACATATAAGGAAAAAAAAAAAGACAGAAAGAAAAAAAACAAAAAACAATTAGAGCAATTATATAGAGACGAGGGAGTGAGATGGAATTCGCCACTGTTTCTTTTAAAGAATCAGTTCTGGAGAGTGTAGGCAGGCTGCGAAA
>CM031610.1:41775862-41783362 GCA_018398815.1 Conus ventricosus | reverse complement strand
GCATCGCCTTCCTCATCCTCATTCTCATCGATCAGCATATAAAAAAAGTCTCAAATTCTGTGGCCCTTCATGCCCTGCTCTATGGTGACCTCAGTTTAGATTGCTTCTGCACGTCCATGGCCTTGGTTTGAAATTGTCAGGATCACCGGTGTCAGTAAATTCAGGGGACTGTCGTTGGATGGACGTGGCGGCGCCCTCCGAAAGGAGAGCTCACTGACGCCGGCTCCGCGACTAAGGAATTATTGTCGTCAGTAGGGGCTTTATCAGGTAGTGTCCTGCGTATGTTAGATCAGAACAGGCACAACAAACCGCCGAAGTGACTAAGCAGTAGTGCAGTGTCTCCTCTGGTGGGTTGCCTCTGACGACTTGATATTGACTGCTCCCTGTGGATTGCCAGCGCTGGCTGGGGCTGTGGCGAGCCGGGTCGGGCTGTGTCTGTGGATGAGGGAAGTCGGAGTAAGTGTCGTGGGTACAATGCCACTGAGGTGGCACAGAAGTTGGGACAGCAATAGAAAAAGAATAGCATAAACTTTAATGAAGCGTTGTCTCTAGAATATTGAATGGAACTGTTGTGGAGTGATTTATAGCTTAAAAAATTCTGAGCCAATTATTATACGATTTATACAGAAAAAAAACCCAGAAGAGTGAGCTGGACAAACAAGATTATTCTAAAGATGAAAGAAGCGTCTTTTCTGTCTCATGAAACTATCAGCTAATTTCAATATTGGTTACTGAAATCGAACGAATTTTAGACAGAAACCTGGTAATCATTCGTCATCATACAACTACTACATGAACCAATAAGAATGAGCGCTATCTAGAAAACACTTATTGACCATATTCATACATCTTCAGTTAACACCATCATGGAATTAATTCATCTTTTACGAGGTCAAAATGAGGAGTAACAGTTTAATACAAAAACAAGAGAGCAACTCATAGATTAAAAAAAATTGACAATGTCTCTTTACTTCAAGATTTAATGAATTCTTGCCTTTATTCGGTGCATCAATTTACAGACTCTGTGGAGGCTTTAGAAGTTTGGTATGACAGATCCCTGAGTGTATCTGACAAGCAGGTATCGTTTAAAACAATGTGTGTTAAAAACAATTGCAAGCAGCCTTGCGTCAATGTGTGTTAAAAACAATTGCAAGCAGCCTTGCGTTATCAACGATGTAAAAAATATCGGCAAAACGAAACAGACGGATTAAAAAAAACAACAACAACAAACAAAGAATTTTAGTCAATTTCTTAACACGATCATCAAAGAAAAAAAAAATGCCGGTTTGTTCAAAACTCTAAAAACATATCTTCATGTTCCAATATATTCTTTATGGGCTTGCATGAAGATCACAAATCTCTTATTAACTTTAAGGAAAATAATACGAGAGATCTTTCATCTGTCAGAAATGATACATTTTTCCCTTTACGATTGTTATTTTTCTTTTTGTTGCTTTTCGTGGCATATTCTTGTCGTTCTTGCTCCCCCGTGTTATTTTCGTCATTTCATCTATGTATTTATCTATTTTGCTGACCGCTATTTTTGTTACATGTGATAAATTGTGTTCCCTTGCCATTTTTCTCAGATGTCATATATTTCGTCTTCTTACTATTTCAACAGACTACCTTTTGCTTTATTTTTTTTTTTCCAGATGTCTTAGCTATGTTGTATCACATATTAAATCTTTTATTTTGCTTTCTATAATAGCCTGGTCTGTTATTACTACTATTCTTCTTGCTCATTTGTATGATGTACCTTTTGTTCTCCTATTCACTTGTCAAATACACCGTTTGCACTTCTTACCCTCCTGTCACATAAGTGTTTGTTATTTCTTTCGTATTCGCCACATCAATTTCTTGTTCTTGCTGGGTTTTTTTCAAATACCTTTCGTTCGTCTTGCTATGAAATATAATTTGGTATAACATTTGTTAAATTATCCCATCTATCCGCTATACCTGTTGTTCTTCTTTCTTTCTTTCTTTCTTTCGGTCTCTCGTTCTGTCTTGAATATGTATTTCCTTGTCCATTTATCAGATATGCATATTCCTGCTCTTGATCATTTGTCAGAGATACGTTTCTTCCTTCTTCTTGCTCATCGTTTCACACATTACGCTAGGTCTCTCCGTTCGATTGCGTTTTTTTCTGTTTTCCTCTCAGAAATATTCTTGCGTTTTCCTCTTTCGTCTTTCAGTGTTAAGATAGGGCAACCTAACCCAGGGCGAGAGCTTACTCGGTCGCTATCAGTGGGTGATCTCTTCTTCCACTCCCTTTCAACATAAACTTGCGTTTCCTATGTGTATGCATTCATTTTTAGCCCCCATAGCTGCCACATACCTACACTTCAATGTACATGACTTGTGGTTGAGGATCTTCTTTATTACACCTGTGTAGGCCTCCGTCGGTCATAGCTGATCATGGATGGAGTATATCCGACCTAAGATTTATATCTTTTATTTCAATCTTTGTTACATCATTTGTTTGTTTATTACATCACTTGTTTGTTATTACATAACTTGTTTATTACATTACTGACTTTCCGACACGTTGTTCCCTGCCACCTTTCCTCCGTATTTCTCCCTGCCCCCTCTCTCTCGCCTTCCTCGCCCTTGCCCCCCCCCCCCCCCCCTTCCCCCTTCCCCCCCTCCAACTTCTCCCGTCGATACAGCCTCTGTACCTGACAAGGTCCAACCCACTTCTGACCCTCGTCTCATTGGCCACTCCCTCCCCTCTCTCGATCCCTGTCTCTACACTGTCCTCACTGGTCTGTTCACCCTTTATCAGCTGTCACCCCGGTAGACATCTGGAAGGAGTCCTTTTCTTTTCTTTCTCATTCTGTTTTTAATTTCTTTTGACGTCTGTCGCTTGTGCCGTCTGGAGAAAGGCATAGGCCTATTTGTGTAAAATTCATCTGGCTGTTTCGCATTTGTTTTTTACATTGCATTCTGGTTTTGTGTGTGTGTGTGTGTGTGTGTGTGTGTGTGTGTGTGTGTGTGTGTGTGTGTGTGTGCGTGCGTGCGTGCGTGCGTGCGTGCGTGCGTGCGTGCGTGCGTGCGTGCGTGCGTGCGTGCGTGTTCGGTTGTATTTTGGCTGATCAATGCGGGTCGTGCTCTTGTTTTCATTTTCTTTCTTTCTTTCTTTCTCTCTCTCTCTCTTTCTTTCTTTCTTTCTTTCTTTCTCGTTTTTGTTTTAAGAGACAAAGAAATCAACAACAACAAAAAGAGAAGAAAACTCAACAAGCGAGAAAAGAAACAGAAAGAAACAACAAGGCCATTTTTTGTTTGAAATATGCTCACCTATTTTTACTGCATATTAAAAAGAGCCAAGAGAAAGAAAAGATGAATTCTTTCTTTAATTCATATTTCCTGAACCAGAAACAAAAGTCATTCAAAGCAGTAGAAACGCATGGCGATAAAACGAAAATACTACAAGAAGCACAAATTTAGACATGGAAAGATGTTATATGTCGAAGATGCAGTTAAACAAAATAAACAGTTTGTAGTCCACCAGGATAAGAACTGAACTCACACAGGAGAGTGATAACTTTGTCAAGAGGTGAACAGACTTATTTACTTCATGAAGGTGTCATTACATAGATGAAATGTATTGGGTAGTGGTATGATTGATCTGATACAGATAATGATGAGATTTATTTCAGCATAAGACATCAAACGCTGAACCGATCGATTCAAACAAAGAAACAAACAACACACACACACGCGCGCACGCACACACACACACACACACACACACACACACACACACACACACACACACACACACCAAAACTAAACGTTTTTAATCGAAATTTAGAAACAGAGGGGGTTAGTTACCGCCTAGGACATAGACAAACAAAGTACAGGACAAGGCACAATGCATTTCGACCTCTTGGGTCTTCTTCAGGCAAAAGCAAATAACATTTAGGACAGTGAAAACGAAAAACGAGAAACCACTTATCTTCTCACATTCGAGCACGATAAAAAAAAAAATCACACACAAATTACGAATCGGCACTTCACACATTAATTTTTAACGTTAGCTCGGACATTGCAGTTAATGTTTGTGATCCTGCCTCCGATGATCTGCTTTCATGTTCTTAACAGACAACGCTGAAATGATTTGCAGCCGGTAATACGTAGCTAGCTTACTGTTCTTCTACCATGTTTCCTTCGGTAAAGTGAAAACGATTTCCGTAAAACGAACTAACTCTGATGGTCCACTCCAAACGAAGCCTCTGAACCCAACCAACACAAAACTAAAGAAGAAAAAAAAAAAAAAAAAAAAAAAAG
The DNA here is from genome assembly GCA_018398815.1 of Conus ventricosus. NCBI lineage: Eukaryota > Metazoa > Mollusca > Gastropoda > Neogastropoda > Conidae > Conus > Conus ventricosus. The sequence goes on along the minus strand of CM031610.1, from coordinate 41,779,075 downwards.
AAACAACAACAAAAAAACACGAAACAAAACAAACGAAAACACAAAGCCATCAGAAAGCAAGTAGACCGAAAGAAAACAAAGTGTTGTAAAGGAGGTAGTATACACTCAGTAACTGTTTATGACTGATCTGGACGTGAAGAAGTCAAATAAACCAAGACTTACATGGGCACGAATCATGACAAAGAAATAAGCACCCGCTGTACACAAAAACCACAAGTGTAAAGTCCGGTCCATCGACTTACTGATCAAGCCAGTAGGCTAAAGACAGATTCCTTAGGTTGCAAACTGAAGTCTTAAGTAACAAGTCATCACTTTAAAAAAAAAATCAATATGTCTAAACGCGTTGTGTCTGTTTCGTAACTTGTTTGTTCCGTTTGTTTTGCTGTCCAGGAACCTCATCTTTGCTCTCTTGCTTCGATAGAGAAGTGACTTACCAACAATAATCCGTATTTTAATTTGTTGTTCTTGTTGTTGTTGCTGTTGTTGTTGTTGTTCTCGTTTAGGTTGATTGTTTGTTTGGTTGTGTAAATAAGAGTACCCGAACAGTAAAAAAAAAAAAAAAAAAATTCCCTTGCCTCTGACAATGTTTCCTATCGATCTTCAAAATGCTACGTTACTTTCCTCAGTCTGGGATATTTGTCCAAAACTTTTGATTTGTCGAATACAGTATGAAACATCTGGTTTCGGGAAGGAGGACGCGGGGAGGGTGAGAGAGCAAGGGGAAGAGGATGCGGAGTGGGGGAGGTAGAGTAGCCTGAGGACGAAAGCCTTGGCATACGTCATCCATATAATTGACGTCTGACTGGAACACCCTGTAAAACAACGGTGCCGCATCAGCGATAAAAGTTATTTTCGCAACAATATATCATTTCCTCTGAGCCAGTGCGTCGCCCTGTTCCATTTGGAATTGTTTGTGGATCACGACCCGGCCCTTTACTTCTCTTCCCCCCTCTGGTCTTTTTATCAATACTGAGCTCTTTTCTTTTGCATTCCTGACGCACGGAGCAACACGCACCAGACAAAGCGAGAACTTTCCAGTCATATATCTAGTAGGTGTTTGTCCCTAACTCTGTGTGTGTGTGTGTGTACTTGCGCATATGTATATATGGGGGGAGGGGGGAGGCAGGGGAGAATGGGTGGTGGGTGTGTGTGACTTTACACAAAATAAATAGTTGTAAAACCCAAAGAGAGAGAAGGAGAGAGAGAGAGAGGGAGGGAGAGAGAGAGATGGAGGAAGAGAGAGAGAGAGAGAGAGAGAGAGAGAGAGAGAGAGAGAGAGAGAGAGACAGAGACAGAGAGACAGACAGACAGACAGAGACAGAGACACAAATAGACAGAGAGATTGAGAGAGAGAGAGAGAGAGAGAGAGAGAGAGAGAGAGAGGAGGGGGGGGGGGGGGCAAGGAGGGACAGAGGGAGAGTGATTGACAGAGATTGTCTGTGAGTTTGTGTGTGTGTGTGTGTGTGTGTGTGTGTGTGTGTGTGTGTGTGTGTGTGTGTGTGTGTGTGTGTGTGTGCGCGCGCGTGTGTATATATATATTGTGTGTGTGTGTGTGTGTGTGTGTGTGTGTGTGTGTGTGTGTGTGTGTGTGTGTGTGTGTGTGTGTATGGGTGTGTGTGTATGGGTGTGTGTGTGTGTTTTATGACACTAAATAAGTAGTCGTAAAACTCGTGAAAAGGATTTTGTACGAGAGAGAGAGAGAGGAGAGAGAGAGAGAGAGAGAGAGAGAGAGAAGAGAGAGAGAGAGAGTTAGAAAGATAGGTGTGGGAGGGATAGCAACACAGAGAGATGGATAAAACAGGGGGGACATTGGCGTCCCGGAGGCTGCCTGAAATATTTCCAGATGAACGACATAAAGCAAAACCAAAACAAAGCAAAGCAAAGCAAACCAAAACAAAGCAAAGAAAAAAAAAAAAAATCATAACAACATAACAGAACAGAACAGAAGAACGGAAAAGAGAACATATGAAAACTAAACAAAGCAAAACAAAACGATATGAAATGAAAACAAAACGAAGCAAAATAAAAAATAAAAAAAACAACACCCCCACCCCCACCCCAATACACATCAAAACAAAAAACAAACCAACAAAAAGACCGAAACTCAGACAATACTTTTTAACCCCTTCTGAGCCTAATGGAGCACTGGGGTATAAAGGGTGTAGGGGGATCACTCACTGTCATGGCACCGTACGACCCATTGTCATGGGATCACGATGATGGAGCGTCGTGTCTTCGGAACACTGACCCGCATTACTGAAGACACAACCGTGAACTGAGGTGAGAGTCGCCTCCTACGTGTTCCGCTGTACACGTCGTCCCCACCGGAGCCTGCTGCAACTCAAAATGTCACTGCGATACAAACTGCCACCTGTTAGCACTCTATGCCAGCGTTGCTATACAAAATGTCACCGCGGTACAAACTGTCACCCGGTAACACTCTATATCTGCGTTGCAACACAAAATGTTATCGCGGTACAAACTGTCACCTGTTAGAACTCTATACTAGCGTTGCAATACAAAATGTCACCGCGGTACAAACTGTCACCCGGTAACACTCTATATCTGCGTTGCAACACAAAATGTTATCGCGGTACAAACTGTCACCCGGTAACACTCTATACCAGCGTTGCAATGCAAAATGTCACAGCGGTACAAACTGTCACCCGGTGACATATAATACCAGCGTTGTGGAACAAAATGTCACCGGTCACCCGGACACAGAATGCCACTTCGGCACCTGAGTGGTGTTTGGTGCTGCCAAGTCACATGTTTATGTATACGCTGCGAAAAAAAAAAAGAATCATCGCAATATGTAAATCTGTGGTTTGCACTCATGTTTGAACGGTCATTTTTTTTTGTGATGTAGGTATTTAAAGGGAAGTGAGGGGACACCAGTTCCCGGAAACACTCCTGTAGTTTACCTATGTAACTTTGCGGTGCTCTTCCCGGAAACACTCCTGTAGTTTACCTATGTAACTTTGCGGAGCTCTTCCCGGAAACACTCCTGTAGTTTACCTATGTAACTTTGCGGTGCTCTTCCCGGAAACACTCCTGTAGTTTACCTATGTAACTTTGCGGTGCTCTTCCCGGAAACACTCCTGTAGTTTACCTATGTAACTTTGCGGTGCTCTTCCCGGAAACACTCCTGTAGTTTACCTATGTAACTTTGCGGTGCTCTTCCCGGAAACACTCCTGTAGTTTACCTATGTA
>CM031610.1:41750862-41753362 GCA_018398815.1 Conus ventricosus | reverse complement strand
TGTGTGTGTGTGTGTGTGTGTGTGTGTGTGTGTGTGTGTGTGTGTGTGTGTGTGTGGTGTGTGGTGGTTTCAGTGCAGGGAAGGTTCAGGCAACAGAAAGGGAAGATTGCATAGGCAACGTCTTCCATGATGCCATGCCTTAGACACGGTGAGTCTTTAACAGTTCACTGCCCTGGTGGACATTAGGCCATGAAGCTGTACCGTTGTTTTTCCCGTGCCTTAGACACGGTGAGTCTTTAACAGTTCACTGCCTGGTGGACATTAGGCCATGAAGCTGTACCGTTGTTTTTTCCGTGCCTTAGACACGGTGAGTCTTTAACAGTTCACTGCCCTGGTGGACATTAGGCCATGAAGCTGTACCGTTGTTTTTCCCGTGCCTTAGACACGGTGAGTCTTTAACAGTTCACTGCCCTGGTGGACATTAGGCCATGAAGCTGTACCGTTGTTTTTCCCGTGCCTTAGACACGGTGAGTCTTTAACAGTTCACTGCCCTGGTGGACATTAGGCCATGAAGCTGTACCGTAGTTTTTCCCGTGCCTTAGACACGGTGAGTCTTTAACAGTTCACTGCCCTGGTGGACATTAGGCCATGAAGCTGTACCGTTGTTTTTCCCGTGCCTTAGACACGGTGAGTCTTTAACAGTTCACTGCCCTGGTGGACATTAGGCCATGAAGCTGTACCGTTGTTTTTCCCGTGCCTTAGACACGGTGAGTCTTTAACAGTTCACTGCCCTGGTGGACATTAGGCCATGAAACTGTACGTTGTTTTTCCCGTGCCTTAGACACGGTGAGTCTTTAACAGTTCACTGCCCTGGTGGACATTAGGCCATGAAGCTGTACCGTTGTTTTTCCCGTGCCTTAGACACGGTGAGTCTTTAACAGTTCACTGCCCTGGTGGACATTAGGCCATGAAGCTGTACCGTTGTTTTTCCCGTGCCTTAGACACGGTGAGTCTTTAACAGTTCACTGCCCTGGTGGACATTAGGCCATGAAGCTGTACCTTTGTTTTTCCCGTGCCTTAGACACGGTGAGTCTTTAACAGTTCACTGCCTGGTGTGACATTAGGCCATGAAGCTGTACCGTTGTTTTTCCCGTGCCTTAGACACGGTGAGTCTTTAACAGTTCACTGCCCTGGTGGACATTAGGCCATGAAGCTGTACCGTTGTTTTTCCCGTGCCTTAGACACGGTGAGTCTTTAACAGTTCACTGCCCTGGTGGACATTAGGCCATGAAGCTGTACCTTTGTTTTTCTGTAGCTTTGTAACAGTCGAACAATAGTCCCAAGTCCACAGGGACAGGAAAGAACACGTTTTGGAACGATTCACACCCAGTGAACAGTGAAGGTGGTTAAAGATCGGAGACAGAAGAAGAAGAAGAAGAAGAAGGAGGAGGAGGAGGAAGAGGAGGAGGAGGAGGAGGAGAAGGAGGAAGAGGAGGATGAGGAAGAAATGGAGGAGGAGGAGGACGAGGAGGAGGAGGAAGAGAAAGGATCGAGTAATCAAATAAATACGCCAAGAAAGAACAAAAGAAGATGAGAGACAGACAGACAGACAGACAGACAGACGTGACAGAGAGACAGGCAGAGAGGCAGACAAAGACAGGGAGGGACAGAGTGACCAGAAAATCAAATTTGTCAGACTACCAATCCGTACACAAGGAATTGTACTTGCAGTAGATAAAGAGAAAAAATATCCTCGGTATGAAATATCATACGGTGAAATTTTGTCCTGACGTTGCGGTACAAAACGTCACTGCAGTACCTGGGCGACACTTTGTACGGGCAGGTCCATCAGTTGTATCCATCGTGGAACAATAGACTGTCGTCACATGTAAATGGCGTTTCTGTGTACCGCGTCAGAACCCGATAAAATGGATTTTATCACTGAAGTGAAAGCAAATTTGTTTACCAGAGGAAGAGGAGAAAGTACATTTGTTTATCGGAGGAAGAGGTCAGGGGAGATGGACTCAGAAAGTGATAGAGCCTAAATCAAAAGCAAATTTAGTGTAATTCCAGCATTGTCTTTAAGACATGACCCAAATGGCATCTTCAGGTCCACGACAAGCTCCCATGAATGACAGGGTTTAGTGAAGGGCCAAGGTTGTACATGAGTTTCAGTTCCACAGGACACAAAAATCACGATGTGCATCAATCGCATCGCCGGGGCTGAAACTAGAACCAAACTCATCCGGCTGCGGTCCGGCTGCGGTCCGGCTGCGGTCCGGCTGCGGTCCGGCTGCGATCCGGTTGCGTTTGTCGTATCCGGCTAGCGTATAGCACAAACGCATGGCCATCATCAAACATCATCAAAAGTCCAGCTGTTGTCCGTTTGTCAACATGAGTGACCGAAGGCATTCCTGTGCGATACCAGCTGTTAATGGACATAACCCGTGCGCTGCAGAAGCGTGTTTACATGACTTACATACTATATAGTTCCTCTTTCCCTTGAGAAGCCAGGAATAGAATATCGCCGGGAGTGAATGTACTTAGCTTCTTTACAAAG
>CM031610.1:41713362-41748362 GCA_018398815.1 Conus ventricosus | reverse complement strand
GAAAGGCGGGGACAAACAGCAGCACAGTTTCATTTGCATCAGAACTAAGAGAAATATGATTTGTTTCGAGTCACACCTAAGGGATGAAGTAGGTAAACCGAGAGATGTGCAGAATACTTAAGAAAAGAGACAGAAAGATGGACACGGGAGGACGGAGAAAGGGGAAGAAAAAAAAGAGTGAAAAGAGAACAGGAACAAACCAGTGCGGAAAAGAAAACAACAAAAACAAGCCGGAAATTAAAATTTATAAGGAAAGAAATAGATTGAGGAAAAAAAAAAGATTTAATGAAAAAAAAAAAGGAATTGGTGATTTTTTTTTGGAGAACAGAGAGAGAAAGAGAGAAAGTGGTTATGCCTGTCCGTCCGCCATATATATATATATATATATATATATATATATATATATTATATATATATATATATATATATATATTTTATATATTATATATATTATATATATATATATATTTGTGTGTGTGTGTGTGTGTGTGTGTGTGTGTGTGTGTGGTGTGTGTGTGTGTGTGTGTGTGTGAGAGAGAGAGAGAGAGAGAGAGAGAGAGAGAGAGAGAGAGAGAGAGGGGAAAGGAGAGAGAGAGAGAACTCAGAACTCAGATGGTTTACTTCATATAAAGGCCCATTGCCCCTTATGAAGGGGGGTATGGAGAAAGTAACAACAATGTATGAACATTACATAACACATCAAAGACTGGATAAAATTCTCATTCACGAAGTCATAACTGATCGAAATTGAAATGCCTTGAACAAGTAAATTGAGAGATTTCTGACTACACTTTCATTTTGAGATGCCATAAGCAGACTTAACGAAATTGACAAGGATCCCTGAAAAACTTAACTGGTTTTATATTGCGCTCTTAGACTAGATAACTTGCAGCAGCATAAAAAAAAATGCAACTCGTCTTCTTTTCCATCATTGAAAAGTGGACAAGTCAGATCCATTCCAGCATGTTTACAGTAGCGATACCTGTGCTGTGTAATATCTGAAATTCCAAGTCGAAAATTTGGTCATAATTAACTTCAAGTGTTTGCCTAAATCCATTTGCAGATAAAGTTTGACATCGTGAACTGTACAAAATGTCCGATACCTGGTAAATCTATCGCTATTTTTGACGTGAGCGTCCATTCTTGCCACCTGCACGCAATCAATTTTCTTTAAATTCACAAAGAAATAATCTATCATTCTGCACACCTTGGTTCATCCAAACATAACCAAATCCAAATTTTGTATAACTGACTACGGATATTTGACACCCAGTTTCTTTTATCTCTTACATCTAGGTCATATAACATACATAAGCTTTCCGTGGTAATCTATAATCATTCATTTTAGTTAATTTTAACCAGTATCGAATACAGCTTAATACAGAATTTATGTAAATAGGATATCTATTGGTCTCTCCATAGACAAGGTCATTGGGTGTTCGCATTTCGACTCCTAAAAACTTCTTAAGGCAAAAAGATGTACTTTTTCGCATTGACGGGCTGAAAACGTTAGTCCCCAAAGTTCTGCACCGTACTGAGCAATGGGCTGAACCCTGGGAATCAAATAACTTCAACAACAAATATAAACTAGAATTCTTCAAAACATAAAGTTTTCTCATGATACAAAGCAGAGCTTTCTTTGCTTTACTTACCAGGTCATTGCATGCTAATGTGAAGCTGAGTTTTGTTGAAAACAATATACCCAGTATTTATAAGCATTTACCACAGGCATCACAGCATGGCTATACGTCCAATGCTCTCTTGCTGCTAAATAACCACCTTTTCTGAACACAAATTATATTGCTCTTACTTAAATTCACTTTCAAATCAAGAGAAAAAGCTGCGCGTTGCAGACTATTTAACTGGGTTTGCAAACCAATAATTGTCTCTGATAACAGTACAACATCATCTGCGTGTAGCAAGATAAAGAGCTCAAAATAGTCGATTGTAAACATTGCACCATGTTTACCATTTTGAATTATTTCTATGGCAAGTTCATTAATAAACAAAGAAAATAAAACCGGACTGCACACATCACCTTGTTTAACACCATAAGTGCACTTGATAAAATCAGTTAATTTATAACCACACCGTATCTTAACTTTAACATTATTATACATACTTTTAATGCAATGGTATAGATTACCACTTATACCATTTTTTACTAGAACTGACCAAAGAATTTTCCTGTTTATAGTATCAAAAGCTTTTTCAAAATCAATAAATGCAACATATAATTTTCTGTCAAAAGAGAACTGTTTTTGAACAAGAGCTAACAAAGTAAACATGTGATCAATAGTCGAATAATTCTTTTGAACCCTGCTTGGTATTCCCCAGTAATGTTATTTTCTTCAACCCACTCTTGTAAACGATGATTAATAACTGTATTATAAATTTTACTACTAATATTGCATAGCGAAATGCCCCTGTAATTGTTAGGATTGTTGACATCACCTTTTTTGTACAGAGGAAATACAATACTTTCTGTCCATGTGTTAGGGAATATACCTTTCTGAAACAAAGCATTAAAGAATATGACAAAGAAATCTGCAACAGAATCACCTGCATTTTTTAACAACTCTCCAATTTTTCCATCCGGTCCAGCAGTTTTTTTCATTTTATCTTTCTAATTGCTAAAAGAACTTCCTCTTTTGAAATTGGTCGATTAAAATAAACTATCATTATCATCAACATTAAATTCGTCATCATCTGCTTCACTTTCTTTTTCGAGTAAATTTTTTAAAGTGTTGAAACCAGTCATCCAGAGTGATATCATTACTAATGTGTTTTCTTTTACATGAAATTTTATTTACATTTTCCCAAAATTGTTTTTGATTATTCACAGAAGATAACAATTCATTTAACAACGACTTATGAAAATCATTCTCTTTGCGTTTTAACAGATGTTATACTCTCTACGTGCAATGCAAAAAGCATTTTTCGTCTTCATGATCTCCTGTTCGACGGGCTGTTTGTAAAGCTTTCTTAAATTTTTCTTTGTTGTTTTACATTCATAATCGTACCAGTCATCTGATTTATCATTGTCACAGTGCTGATCTGCTTATTCATGCATTTAGCGCATCGCTTAATACAATCATTAAAAGTAGACAAAGCTTTGTCAATATCATAGTCGATTAAAACGTACAGCCAGCTCTAATGTTCTACGAGATTCCTCAGAGTGCATTGAGTTAATAAACCTGGCGCTGCATCATTGTTCCAGACTATTTATTTAATGTTTGCTTCACATCTGGAGATTTCATACTGCCATGCTCTTCCGAAAACTTTAAGTGTAATTCAAGTGGCATATGATCTGAATGAAACATATCATGAATATTGAGTTCACACAAGGATTCAAATATGGCAAACAAGTCATTTGACATGAAAAAGTAATCATTCACACTACTGCCTGAATCTGAGATGTATGTGTAGCAACCATAGTGGTCGCCATTACATGCACCATTCAAAATACGTAAATCAAATGTAGTACATAAATTCAACATAAGCTTACCATATTTATTCAGCACTTTGTCTTGAGAATTCCTTTTGCTGATCGAACTGCTTGTTTTTAATGAGTAAATAAAATTTTCACTACAAAAATCATCAACGTTTATATCAGCAGTTCGACTGTTGAAAAACTCCGACAATACAATGTATACATCATGAAATGCAACTGAACAATCTGCTAAGCATTCTTCCAGAAGACCAATTTCCATTGTTTACATCAAAAAAAGAATAAAATGGTGACCCCTCAGGCGGAACTATGCACACATGTACAATATATCTCTCATGGTACCTAATAGAGCTTTGTCTATAAGAAAAACAATAATATTTGAGTAATCTACGTCAATAGATCGAACAAATGGAGCATACATTCTCTTAATAAGACACACAACTCCACCCGAAAAAAGACCATGTTTAGACAATTTAACAGCAGATTTACAAAAGATCATATAATCAACAAATAAATCTGACTGAAATGTCTCTGTAAAGGTTTCAACAAAACAAATGATGTCAAAGGAACGAACATAAGAAACAAAATCTTTATGTTTTATTTAGGGAGCAGTCCATTGACGTTCCACTGCAAGACTTTAAAACGCTTTAATAGAAAACGCACGTGCTTCACAATCAGAATTAACTTGACCTAACACAGAGCGCGACCGTGAACTTTTTGCACGGCCGCACGGCCCTGTAACCCGTTCGCTCACACATTCTTCACTGTCACTGACAATGTCACAAGCTTCAAACATACAAGCACGTGCAGCGTCAGCCTCACAAATGTTCTCCTGTTGTTCAACCGGTGTCAACTTATTGGATGCTCCGCCTAAACTAAATGTGGAAAAAACATTATTCACACAACAAAACATAGAAGAAACACCTTCACAAGAAGAGCGGCCACTGTCCTATTTCTTTTCACTCAGCTTGCCTCTGTGTCTACAAAAAACTTAGTACCCTCTATGATGAGATGGTCAAATACCATTGACGCCTTTTTATTGGCTGCCCTGCTTGTTTCAATGGGGTAAAAAATTTCCGTCTAATTTCTCTAACCCTGAAAGAAAATCTTCCCCAATGAAAATCTTAGTGCCTTTCAATTTCCCTCTCGCCCTAAGTAACTCTACCTTGTCCTTGTAGAAGGTACAGCACCCGATTATCGGAGCGTTGGGCCTCTGGTTCAAACGATGTAGGCGGTCGAAGGGAACGTCCTTGGCCCCGCTCCAGTCGGTCAGTGAAGAGTTCCCCGACAGCAGCTTCCAGGTCATCTGCCGATCCTTCTCTGGTTTTGTGGAGCCCATGGATGATGACGTTCTTCCGTTTGGATCTGCATTCCAGGTCGTCAGTCCTCCTCTCCATCTCTTCCATCCTCTCTCCAGGCGGTTGTTGCTCTCCCTCAGCGCGGCGTTTTCTTCTCGTAGGGCGGGTACATTCTTCTTTCATGTTCTTCATTTCCTCGTGCATCGTATCAAAAACCGTCTCTGAGGCCTCTGATGTCATCCCTCACCTCATCAAATTTCTGGTTCAACTGATGGAGCATAGACAAGACATCACTAGAGCACCGATCTCGGTTCTGGGAAGCATCCGATGGTGTGTCTCGTGCACTAGCACCAGGAGAACGAGAGGACTGAGATCCAAGTTGCGTTTGTTTCGTGGAAGAACGGGGTCCTGGATTCAGTTCAACGTCGCCGCATCGTAACAGCAACAAACTCCCCAGAAGAAATAGGTGAGGAGGAAACCAAACACGACACCGGTTGTCCTGTTTTCAATGTTTAGTCCAAGTCGCGGTAGATTTGAATTTGCACGTTTCTTCATAAACGACACAAAAAACAAAAACAAAGAGACCCCATCGCTGTCTAAAATCCAACGTTTCTGAAGGCATGGCACCTCACAGCAGTCTCTGCCAGAAATGAGTCCACAACAATGTCTATAACACTTATAATTTGCTATTTTTTCAGACGCGATTCTACATGGTGTTTCACCGGCTGACATCCACTCCAGCTCCCCCCAGAGAGAGAGAGAGAGAGAGAGAGAGAGAGAGAAGAATGAGTGAGTGTGTTTGTGTGATGTGTGTGTGTGTGTGGTGTGTGTGTGTGTGTGTGTGTGTGTGTGTGTGTGTGTGTGTGTGTGTGTGTGTGTGTGTGTGTGTGTGTGTGTGTGTCTGTCTGTATGTCTGTGTCTGTCTGTGTGTGTCTGTGTGAACATGACTTCCATTTTATGTCAACAGGTGTCAGCAGATGACAGCGGAGCAGAGACAGAGGTCGGAGAGCTGCTGCACAGAGGGGGGAGGGAGAGGTATTGTGTTGGACCAGCCCCTTGTACCACCTACAACACCCAGCCAGAGATCCCTGAGTTCACTTGTCAACCTGGCCTGAAGATCAGACCATAGGGGGACAGACTAGTGGACTACTACCGTTTTCATCAATGATTAATTACTGGACAAACGGATTGTTGAGGTAACCTTTCTGCAGATCAGCTGTCTCTCGTCCAAGCACATGTGTGCTCGCATCAAGTACTGAAACCAACAGAGTGGCCTGAAATGTCCAGATTTTGGGGGGGCTGTCGTTGTTTACAAAAGAGGCATCAGGAAGGAAACTACCTCTGTGTGTCCTTCAACCCCCTCTTCGTGTGGGCAGCCTTGCTTCCGTCCTCAACATATAGTTCTGCATACATACAGTTTTGTTTATCATCTTTGTGGATATTTCGTAATGTGCCTTAGGTAAGGGAAAGCAAAATTTTCCTTATGATCTTGTTTTTTACAATACTTCATTGTTTTGTTCCACATGATATGATAGTATCATAATATTATGTGTAGAAATTGAGTGAAAAACTAATACACCCATTTTAGTGTTCTTGGATGTGGGTGCAATTATTACCAAAAGATTGAGCATTCCATTTCCTTTCACAAAAAGTACAGGGTTTATGCACATCTGATTAGCAGTTTTAAAGCTAGAATATTTTCTTTTTTAATTATTACCCTCCGTGTCCAAATTATCCTGGCAAATAGTCTTTCAGAGCAGAAAAAGGGTCAGGCACTTCAAGTGATCCTGATTACTAGCCTTCCCGACAGATGAGGGTTTTTTTTTTCTTTCACTGGTTTCCCCTCAATTGGCGCAATTATTTCATTTTACACCAGCACAAGGCAGGACCTCTTGATCACTCTTCACGTTTGACACATTCCTTGCAATCCCAACATCTGCAAGGCTTTGTTTTCTCTCGTGGACAGATTGCACTGCTGGATACGGTGCAGAATATGGGGGTTAATGGTTTACACTGCCCCTCCTTTCCCAATCTTACGTCTCCTCCCTTGCCCTATTTTCTGCTCCTGTTCGAGAACTTTCTGACGATTGACTACTCTCTTCATAATAGAAGAAACAGGTCTGCTGCATCCCTTACTTCACCCACCCTTTCTTCTTTTTGTGGGGTCGACTTTATTGGTTGTGTCAGATCTTCAGTCCTGTCGCTGCGATGAATTCCACAGTCTTCTCGAGGTCTTGAACACTGCCCCCAAAGCTGCATCGGCAGCTCTGTGCCTCTGGCCAGTTTTGACGCTGTAGAGCATTATGGACTGGACAGTGTTTAAGGATGTGTTCTGGGGTCCGAGATCCAGTGCCACATAAAACATTCGTCTGTGTGTGCAATCTTGACTCGGCTTAGGTGGCTCAGCCGTCGGCAGTGGCCAGTTCTCAGTCTGAAGAGGATTGTTCGCTGGTATCTCTGGAGCTGATGGATTGGATCGCACCACTGTCTGCATCCAGCTTTCTCCTCCACTAGTTTTGGTACTGATTTTGAGTGACAGCCCCCTTACTTTCGACGACTTCGGGGTTTTGTGGACGCCTGAAAAGAAAACCGGACCCTACTCACCTTCTCCTGCTCTATTTCCTGCATTCTTCTAATTGCCCCTGTTTAGGATTAAAGTAAGGATAGACTTAAAGTGATTTACACCACGAAGACTAAATAATAAATTGATAATTGGATAATAACATCATACACGAACCACGCGGTTTCAGTCTCAGACCCTTTACTGCCATGGAACCCTCCCCGTTTATTCATCACCATAACTAAGTTTTCTAGCAACAGAATCAATCTCTCTATTCGGTCAGTTCGTGTGGCAGCCACTCACCAACCCAGCCCACTCCCCTCAACCCACCCCTCTCACCCCACACCCTCTTTTTAATGTGATTTTCTTGGCATTCTTAGGCATTGACAAAGGCATTACCGATCCTGCAACATCCGGTCCCTTTTTTGTTTGCCACTTAACCTTTTCTCCAAGTTGTGCTTGAGACAGCGCACCATTTGATGTATTACGGAAGTACGTTAGATCGGGATGGGGATCAACTGCTGACAGAAAAGAAGCAGGAGTCTGGAGAGATAGGCTGAACACTTTAACCAGGTCCTCAACCGCCCTGCCTCAATCAACGACGAGGCCATTTGCACGCCTACCTCAAGCGGAGATCAGGCAAGACCTTGACAACCTCCCCACTGAAGAAGAAGTCAGAAGGGCAATCAAACAACTTTTGTGTTGGCAAAGCGCCAGGACCTGATGCAATCCCTGCCGAAGTTTACAAATCAGGAAGCCCAGCCTTGACACAGAAGCTGACGCAGCTCTTCCAGTCCATGTGGAATAAAGAGAGGGTCCCGCAACAGTTGAAAGATGCCAACATTCTCCACAAATACAAGAGAAAAGGCAACCGCCAGTTCTGCATTAATCACCGAGGCATCTCTTTCTTGTCCATAGCTGGGAAGATCTTGGCTCGTGTCCTGCTCAACCGCCTTCTACTACACCTCGAGCAGGGTCTCCTCCAAGAAAGCCAGTGTGACTTCGTGCAGAACATGGAACTGCGGACATGATCTTTGCTGCACGACAGCTCCAGGAAAAATGCCAAGAGCAGCAGAGCGATCTGTCGTGACCTTTGTCAATCTGACCAAGGCCTTCGATACGGTCAGCAGAGATGGCTTGTGGAAGATCATGGAGAAAGTTGGTTGTCCCAGCAGGTTCATTACGATCGTCCAACAGTTCCACGACAGCATGATGGTGAAAGTACTGGATGATGGAGACGAGTCAGAAGCCTTTCCAGTGACCATCGCCGTAAAACAAGGCTGCGTTCTCGCCCCTACACTCTTCAGCATGGTCTTCTCCGCCATGCTGACTGATGCCTTCTGTGACTGCCAGTGTGGCATACACATCAGATACAGAAGTGACGGTGGGCTGTTCAACCTCAGGCGACTGCAGGCTGTTACAAAGGTGAAAGAGACCGTCATCAGGGACTTCTTGTTTGCTGATGACTGCCCTCAGTGCCATCACAGAGCAGATGATGCAGCACGAAATGGACTGTCTCTCACGAGCTGCGATAACTTCGGTCTCACCATCAGCACCAAAAAGACCGAAGTGATGTATCAGCCTGCGCCAGGTAAACCCTACCAGGAACCACACATCACGGTAAAGGGACAGAACTTACAGGCAGTTGACAACATCACCTATCTGCGCAGCAAACTCTCATGAGCTGTGAACATTGATGCAGAGGTCAGGAACAGGATTGCCAAAGCCAGCTATGTGTTTGGGAGACTCCGTGAAAATGTCTGGGAGCGGAGAGGACTAAGCCTTACCACCAAGCTGAAGGTCTACCTTGCAGTGGTACTAACCACTCTTCTCTATGCCAGCGAGACCCGTGCCCAGATCGGCCTCACCAGCCACCTGCGGACCCACACACAGCGATCTTCCATCTGAGATTGAAGTCATCGTCATCTTCGAAATCAAAGGACGAACAACAACAACATATAAGGAATAGAGCACAACCTTATCTTCCATTCTTTGCCTTACCTAGGCTGACCCTGGAGAAAGGTCCAGTGACGGTGACGAAAGATCCACTGACCACAGGGAAAGTCCTGTTGAAGTGGGAAAGTCTGCAACTTTGGATTCTCTCTTGAGGGCACATAAGACCGTATGGCGAAAGCTTGGCTGTGTCTGGAGTGGCACTGTTTTCATCTGTCCGTGGGCAGGGGTGGTTGAGTCTGTGGGGTGTGCTCGGCAGCTGGAGGGTGATGTTTTTCGCCGGTGGGCTCTACAGTCATGAAATACGGGCTGGTAAACCCATGGGGATGCTATTTTAAGGCTGTTATAGAGTTGCATCCTGTAGTCGGATTTACCTCCGTTCAGGAGCAGTTATGTCCCTTGATATCTTAATGGGAGTGTCCTGCGCGTGCCTGTACCCGTCAACACAGCGCAGGCCTCCAAGGGTGGTACAGGTCACGAGGGCTGACTGCTAGAAGTCAGTAACTCGATTTTTTTCGATTTTGAGATTTTATACTCTTCTGATAGATTTGGACTCCCTCTTTCCGATGGCGATGTCAGATTTTCGTTTCTAGTAAAATTGATTGAGTTATTAATTAAAACCTAAATCAATTATCTTTTATCCCTGGTTCTTTTGATAGCAAAAAGTACTTAAGTAAAGTTCCAGACTTATAGCTCGCTTTGTTCTACAGGGCACCACACAAGTGTGGGAGCTAAATGTACGTATCTTGCTATCATGACTTATAGCAGTGACAGCAAAGCACTCATTGCCTGGCAGAGTACTGCTAGAACTCGGATTCTCAACTTACTGAGTTATAGCAAACAAGTTTTCTTTTAGAATCATCTCTTGCCACTGGCCAAAACATAGCAGGTGCAAGATACCGACTTGTAGCAGGTAGCGTCGGGGGTCTGCTTGTGTAAACTTGGTGTTGAGATATGTGCATCTGGCACTTGTCCGGTTGGTCTATCAATTAAACACATCGGGCAGTAGGCAGCATTTCCAGCGTGGGAATGGCTCCTTAATTTGGTTACCACGACTAGGGACGATTTCCTGGACACAGCAGTTTTCTTCCCATTTTGCCATTTTCATTTGAAGAAGCAACACATTTTCTCAGTCGGATTTTCCAGCCTTTGTTCTTCCCATTTTGCCATTTTCAATTGAAGAAGCAACACACTTTCCCAGTTGGATTTTCCAGCCATTTTTCATCGCATTTCTCTCAAAAGGTAATGATGTTTTATTTTTCTGTCACTGTCTCTGTCTCAGTTTCTCTCTCTCCCCCTCTCCCTCCCCCCCCACCTCTCTCTCTCTCTCTAAATAATCTTATCTCTGTGCATGTGTGTGTTCGTCTGTAATACAAGCGAAATTACACAAGTTATGCATGTGTGTGTGGGGTGTGTGTGTTGTGTGTGTGTGTGTGTGTGTGTGTGTGTGTGTGTGTGTGTGTGTGTGTGAGAGTGTGTGTGTGTGTGTGTGTGTGTGTGTGTGTGTGTGTGTGTGTGTGTGTGTGTGTGTGTGTGTGTTGTGTGTGTGTGTGAGAGAGAGAGAGAGAGAGGAGAGAGAGGAGAGAGAGAGAGAGAGAGAGAGAGGGAGAGAAAGAGAGAGAGAGAGAGAGAGAGAGAGAGAGTTTTATTATTTAAGTAATATCATCATGAGCTGATGCAACTGTTTTGTTGTTTACAGCCGCGGTGTAATGATGGCAGAAGGAGCTGAATATCAGCCGGACGAGGCAGTGCCCCCAGTGAGGACGAGGATGAGGAGGACGAGCCATTGTCTGCTCTCAGACGTAAATATAGGACTGATTGTTCAAGTGATGATGAGCCGCTTATTAATAAAGCGAAACAATCAGCTGACAATGCACTTGATGCAGCAAAACGTGCGAGCTTGGAAGAGGCTAAAAAGCGTCAAAAAGAGACATTGGCCCACCAAACCTCACTTGACAACATCCTTGGATCAAATGGATACGTTCGCGTTCCGATCAAAGCTGATGGCAATTGCTTTTTTGAAGCTGCAGTGACACACATCGAAGGCGTGACAGCCAGGAACTACGGGCCAAGCTGTGTGATCTTCTCCTGACAGAGAGGCAGCTGTTCATGCCATTTCTGGGGGCTGAGGCGCGTGACATGGACAACACTGCTTACATCGATGCCATCGAGGACCTCCGGACTGAAGGCAGATGGTCCACAAGCATTGCTGATCTCTTGCCATGGTCTGGCAGAATGGACCAAAAGGCGTGTGGAGATCTTCACAAGCGAGGGGTCCAAACTCAATGTGGAGCCAAATAAACGCAGGAGAATTGACAAAGCCAAATATCAGTCTTGCCCTGTTTCAATGCGACCCTCAACACTACGATGCCTGCATGTTCATTCCGCAGCCCACAGAGCAGTCCAGCTATGACTCAAGCGGTGTGACACAGAATGACACCTTCCCTGACACTTCAGCAAGCCATGCATCTCCAGGGTCTCCTCAGCAGCATTCCACCCCAAGAAAGCAGGGCCTCTACAACACCCCACCAAAAAAGAAACTGTCAAGGAAACGTTCTGCCAACCCACAAACGTGGAAAAAGAACGTTAGAAAGGCTCTGAAGCTGCAAGGTAAAGAACATGTAGCTCAGTCAGGAAAAACCATTCAGCAAAAGGAAATACGCTCTGTTGACTGCACCAAATGCAGGTTTTGATTGTAAAAAAATTGAAAATGATGATCGCCAGGCAATTTTCGACATTTTCTATGCCTTGCCATCCTATGACAGACAAAAGCAGTTTGTATGCTCAAATATCACTGAACAAGAGAGCAAGACCATACTCGGCAAGGACAAGTGTCCATTACCCAAGAAACGCATCGTAGCCAGATCCTATCACTTCACCATCAATGGCAGCAGGGTCAGGGTGTGCAAGAAGTTTTTTTTCCTGCGACCCTGGATGTTGGAGAGGGCTATGTCAACCATGCCATGGCCAACAGCGATATGGGCACCTTTACAGGAGGTGATGGACGGGGAAAACACCCAGCTCACAACAGGACACAGACAGCTGCGGTGGAAGACGTACGAGAGCACATCCGATCCTTCCCCTGTGTTGAGAGTCACTACACAAGAAAGGACACCAAGAGACAGTACCTTGACCCTGCTCTCACCGTCACCAAGATGTACCATCTGTACAAGGAGAAATGCCAGGCTGAGGGAAACACTCCAGTGTCTTGTCGTAAATACAGAGATGCATTCAATTCGGATTTCAACTTATCCTTCCACAAACCAAAGAAAGATCAGTGCCTAGTGTGTGTGAACTATGCGGCAAAACTCAAAGAAGGCGTAACAGAAGATGAGGAAAAGGAATACCAGAGGCACACCCAGATGAAACTAAGAGCAAGAGAGGAGAAGGCAAAAGACAAGGAGCTGGCCAAACAAGATTCGTCAATCCATGTTGTTACTCTTGACCTTCAGGCTGTTCTACCAACCCCATGCGGCCTTGTTAGTCAATTGTACTACAAGCGCAAGCTCTCTGTGTACAATTTCACGGTGTATTCTCTGGCAGATGGAAAGGCAACCTGCTATGTTTGGGATGAGACAAATGGAAAGAGGGGCTCAGTGGAAATTGCCTCTTGCCTTCTTTTCTATTCCAGTTACTTCCAGTGACAGTGAAAGTGGTTGTGCTCTATTCAGACTGCTGTGGAGGACAAAATCGCAATCAGTACTTAGCAGTAGCCATCCTGTACGCCCTCGAGCAAGTTCACAATATCACTTCAGTCACCCACAAGTACCTGGAGACCGGCCACACGCAGATGGAATGTGATTCTATGCACTCAGCAATTGCATTCGCACAAAAAGCAAGCCCTGTTTACACTCCCAGTGGCTGGGATATTATTTTTCGCTGGCGAGGCGGCACAACTCTACACTGTCGTCCCATTCGGTTCAGTCAGATCCTTGACTTCAAGCACCTGGCATCACAGGTCATCCGCAACACCAAGGTGGACAGCCACAACAAGCGAGTGAGCTGGCTGAAGATGAAGGTGATCCACTTCAGCAAAGGCCAAGACACCATGTACTTCAAGTATGACTTTGATGACAGTGATTACCACCAGCTCTGTCTCTCAACACCCTCAGCAAGGAGGAGGCAGCCATCTCTGGGGCAGATCATCAAGCCCCGTTACCAGGGCAAGCTGCCCATTTCAGAGGCCAAGAAGCGAGACCTGCTTTCCCTGTGTCGCTCAGGTGTGATTCCAGAGGAGCACCACCCCTTCTACAACAACCTGCCGACCTTGGCCAACCAGGTGGACTGTCTGGAGGAGCTGGATGTGAACGACTGTGACAGTGGGGAGGAGACAGACTAGAATTTGTTGCAAATCTGTTTGGGGAGGGTGGGATGGGATGGGGTTGTGTGTGTTATCAGTCGTTACTGTTCAACTGCAGAGAACAATGATTATCACAAACATTGTGCTGTGCTAGAACTGACTTAGAGAACAATGATTATCACAAACAGTGTGCTGTGCTAGAACTAATTTAGAGAACAATGATTATCACACACAGTGTGCTGTGCTAGAACTCATTTAGAGAACGATGATTATCACAGTGTGTTGTGCTAGAACTGATTTAGATTATTCATGAAAGGAAAGCTTGAAACTGTACATGTTCTGAATTGTGGAGATGGCATTTGTGAGATCGGAGTGGTATGTGGATTTCACTGTTGGAATAACTATAATCTTGGATGGCTAGTCTCAACAAAATATTCTTCGTCAGCGGCGAAAAGAACGGAGGAGAACAGTTGGTATGTACAGTTTTTATGTCTTTTTTAGTATTTGTACATAGTTTTATTTGCAATGTTTGATTGATCAATGTTTCTCCTCATGGGAAAGGCACATTTACTTTGTTTTCCATGTCTTGCTGTCTATCAAGTTGAAGGAATATTTTTAACTAAAAAGACTTAAGGCAAATGCATAGTTTTATCTCTAGAAACACACTCCATTTATCTCAGAAGGAAGCTTAATAAAACTTCTTAATTCGAGTTGAGGATTTTTGTCAGTATGTTGAAAGGGACCCATGCCATAAGAGAACCTGCTAGAGGTAATTATTTTGGGATAAAGACTGATAGCTCCCAGGATTGGCCAGCAATAGGGGGGGAATAGTGCGTGCTAGAATTCAGCAATCCAAGTTGAGTACTTCTAGCAGCCACAGTGCAATCGCCCTGTACCACTTACGGGGTGGGCTACATCTCAGTAACAGTTGTTACTAACTTCTAGCAGTACAAACATGGACAGAACAGTGGGTCAAAATGCTGCTGAAATTGCTTATTTCAGTTGGTACTACACATTACATAAAAATGAATGTAGGCATTGTTTTATCCTTTACATATTTACATCACCTTTACACCATATGTTTACGTTGAACATAGTGAATTTGCAAAGCATTCCGCTCATAAGAAACATAAATATAGCTGCTTAAACTTTCTCTTTGTGTTTTCTTCAAAAGTGCAAAATTCAAGTTACGAAGTTTCTAGCAGTCAGCCCTCGAGGACTGCTCAAAAGGCGGGTGAAGACAGTGCTTCTATGGGTCCTCCCCAGCACCTTCAGGTGTTTCTTTTCTCCTCTTCCATTCAATAAAAAGCTGTAATATAAACAGGACATTTTACACATGCTTTCACGCTGTGAAATATACCTTGCAGTATCTTTAGCGTCCAAAAGAAATATTTTAAAGTACATTCATTAGAATAATTCTAATGACTACATAAAAAGCATTTCTGCCAAAAACAACAGCAAGACCAAATGGGTTTTTGTTTTATCTCAGAACAATAGATTATGAAACAATAGTTTATCCGAAGACGAACATACAGTTCTAAGGCAACCTTATGTTTTATATCATTCCGTTGATTTCAATGCACTTTGCAAGATGATTGTTAAACATTTAATTCAGATACTTTTACAAATCTACTTACCGGCCACTAGGACACTCATACCTACCTTTGAAGAAGACAACTCAGGAAGTGTTAGGAGTATCAATAACTCCAGTCTTACGTAGAAAATGAAAAATATCGATCTGCACCCTTGGATATCGCTGTGTGTCAAATAAAAGTTAAGCGACTGCAGTTCAAAGAACTTTTAAGCGTTTCGATAAAACACATTCTCTACATGCAGCTGTGCAGAGAGAGAGAGAGAGAGAGAGAGAGAGAGAGAGGGAGAGAGAGAGAGAGGGGAGAGGGGGGGGGGGCGAGCGCACTGGGCCGATGGCTCAACAGCTAGCCCAATCTACCGCTCATTGCATCCATTTATGTCACCGCCTCAATAGGCTTGGGACTTGCCCTCCATTGAAATCCAGCCAGCGTTCCACAGAGATCCAGTTCACCTTAACATCGCTCTGATGCACAAGTTGGAAACTTCACTGAGTTTAACTCTGCATTCCCTACTGCGCCTCTCAATTCTGTCTTCTCTCTGCTGATCAATTGCACGTCTTTTTTATCTGCTGTCAACTCACGCTGTGATCTCGTGAGGGCGTCCATCTGGTGACCTGGATAGTGACTGGAAAGATTCACACGTTCTCAGGGCGACCACCATGAACTATCTTTCTGATGGCTTCTGCCCATGTCGTTTGGACTGTTTCGTTGGTCCGTTAAATAGGACAGCAGAGGTGTGTTTTTTATATTGATTCACTTGTCAGACGTATATGCTTTCCTGTTTTGTGTGATGAAAGCTCTTGAAAACCTTTCTACATGGTGCTATTCTACATGCATGGTAGGAGAGAGTCGTGTAAAGCTTATCCTGTCTTCTGTAAGATTATATAAAAAATGATTAATGAATGAGAGACTACGAAGACAGTCGTTTTGACTGCTGGCACAAGTCAGTGAGAAAGGGGGACAAACACTACAGAAGACAAACAAACAAACAAACAAACAAATCTTGTCACCGAAGTTTGAAGAAAACATTTGCGAATTGTTCTGTTCTTGTTCAGTGACAGATTGTTTCGCTGTAGGCTGTGCGGGCAACTTCCCCCCCCCCCCCCCAACCCCTCTTCCCAAGCCTGAATTGGCTGTTCATCGCCTGAGGATGAGACTAAGTCTTTTGGGAGGAAATAAAAAGTGGTATCTGAAGCGAACGTGCTCAAACTGTTAGACGTTTCACGTTCTCGGGCGTTTCTGATGGTTCTTTTATGATGACACATGATCTATTTTCAGATCACGTTTCCACGGTCCTGTCCTGCCCTACGGCTGCATCGGCTCGTGTAGCACCACCATAAAGCTCTTGACAATGAAAGCTGGCCTAATGAATAAACACGTAAAAAGTATAGAATGGACCGATTAAAAACAAACAAATTAACAAAATCAGGCAAACGCAAATACTTGTAATGATTGTAATCCCAATATCAAGCTTTCTTCTTAATGAATAAACCCCTAAAAGAATATAGAAGGGACCGATTAAAAACAAACAAATGAACAAATGTAGACGAACACAAATACATACAATAATTGTAATCCCAACAATCAAGCTTTCTTTACTTTGGAACAACTGCTTTAGGTAAATTGTTTTAAAAACAGCCGAAGTGGAGTTTGGTTGTATTGTCAAGAAATTAAAATATGTGAGCACCATTGAGCAAACACGCATCAACTGGCAACCAAGAGCAGATGACAGGCTTTTTGAATACCTCACACAGTGAAACCAGTAGCTGTTTTCTAGTAGCCACACTCACTTACAGTCACGTGCGCGGTCAAAAGTGCTTTATGTAACCACACACACACACACACACACACACACACACACACACACACACACACACACACACACACACACACACAAACTGTCTGTGATTTGCTACGTTTCACTGATCTGTGACGTTACTTCATTGTCTTTGTATGCCTGACTCTACCCCCCCCTCTCTCTCTCTCTCTCTCTCTCTCTTTCTGTGTGTGTGTGCGTGTGCGTGTGCGTGTGTGTGTGTGTGTGCTTTATCTAAAATTGCCATATGTTCTTTATGTACACCAACTCCCTCCCCTCTTTATGGACAGAATAATCCAGACTCTCTAAGCTTCAACTTGGATGCTCTCTCTGTCTCTCTCTCTGTCTCTCTCTCTCTCTCTCTCTCTCTCTCTCTCTCTCTCTCTCTCTCTCTCTCTTCCCCCCCCCCCCTCTCTCTCTCTCTCTCTCTGCAACCCTTCACTTTCCCTTCTCTCCACATTACCCCAGCCACAACAAAATCCAGAAGGCAACGAGAATAAATGTCCCACAGAGAAGGCAGTGTGACAGACACCTCACACATGATGGCGCGTGATGCGACCTACTGATCACGTCTTAGGCCAGGACTGCTGAGACAGTTCATTCGCTTTTATCAGCCGAACAGCACCCTCGCTATCTGGAACACGTCAGTCAACGGTGGATGAGCCAGTCTTCCCAGTCTGATACAAAGCTACCTGAACCAGACTTTGACAACACTCTGGTCAGGGTCATGCCCCACGGGGTAGAAGGCCAGTTGCTCTTCTTTGTGAATTTGTGTAATTGTTTCCTTTTTTTGTCTCTAGGGGTTTATTTATTTATTTGTTTTGTTTCTTCATCATGGAAGATTTTGAGCATTCCTCACACAGAGTTAGAAACTGTATTTAACTGAAGATAAACTTTATAAAGATATATTCCCTGGTGTGTGTGTGTGTGTGTGTGTGTGTGTGTGTGTGTGTGTGTGTGTGTGTGTGTGTGAGAGAGGAGAGAGAGAGAGAGAGAGAGAGAGATGGAAAAGAAAAAAAAAAGGTTAGAAAAAGAAGTGAAAGCAAAATCTACAATTAGAAAAAGAGGAGATAGACGAAAGCTACAATTTCAGCTGGAGAGAGAGAGAGAGAGAGAGAGAGAGAGAGAGAGAGAGAGAGAGAGAGAGAGAGAGAGAGAGAGAGAGAGAGAGAGCGAGCGAGAGAGCAAGCGAGCGAGCGAGCGAGCGAGAGAGAGAGAGAGAGAGAGAGAGAGAGAGAGAGAGAGAGAGAGAGAGAGAGAGCAGAGAGAGGAGAGAGAGAGAGAGAGAGAGAGAGAGAGAGGAGAGAGAGAGAGAGAGAGAGAGAGAGAAGAGAACATGTATTGAGTTGAGAAAACTTGAACAGAGTAAGAAAAACTATTGATGTCAACGCTGGTGATGCTTATCAGCATGGTCTTTCGTATTTTTTAAAAATACAATAATTATTTTCAAAACGCACGCTGCTTCTTCTTCTGCATAGCCAAAGGGACAATGGCATATCTGTGTATTTCCTCTCTTTTTGTGGTAGTGCAGTGTCTTTTTACCATGCCCTTTTTTCTAAGCAGTTAATCACGGGGACCAATTTGAAAGGAAATTTTGTTGTAAAAAAAAGATCACTGCATAAATGAAGGTTTCCAATAGAAATTTCATGCTTTCAACCTGATGCGAGCGTGTCATTTGTTTCTTTTCACTTCGTTTCAGTCACTGTCTTGAATAGTGGATTGATCTCTCTGGGATCATCCATGATTTTGAAAGTTTTTCTTGATTTGTTTTTGCATGGGCAAATCTTCCAAAGCGCTTCGAAAGATTTAGCAGTTTTTTTCTGGGTGAACAAAGTTTTAAAACTGTTGACGACGTCGACCAACTCAGGGATCAGTACAAGAATGGACATCATGGAAAAGAGTTTGAAAGGAGGCCAAATATTAAGCTGAAATGACTATCAGTTCCTTTTCTTCTCCGCTTCTGTGTCAACAGAACAGAGAGGGAATCATCGCGCGTGTTGTCTATACCTATCCTGTCAGGGTCCAAACCAGCGAAATATTGTAGTTCTATTCCAAATCGTCCCCAGAATCAGGCTCAGAATGCTCCTTAGTAAAGAGAACTAGAACAAATATGCCTGATTTATCACCCACACATGGTGAAAATGGTGGTAAGATATGGTGCTAACTTTACTATCTTTAAAAACTGCACAGCTGGTGTTAAAGAAGGTAATGTGTGTAGTGCTGTATTATTCTCTTTATTCATAAGCGAAATGGCATTGTGAGTAATCAGCAACGGGAGACATGGAGTTACTCTTGTGCGTGGTACTTTTGAAATATTAATCCTGCTGGTTAATGATTTTTATTTTTAGACAGTTATTGGTGTGCAGACAGAGCTAAATAATCTACATTTGGCATCAAAGGC
This sequence comes from Conus ventricosus, assembly GCA_018398815.1. Lineage (NCBI taxonomy): Eukaryota > Metazoa > Mollusca > Gastropoda > Neogastropoda > Conidae > Conus > Conus ventricosus. The sequence goes on along the minus strand of CM031610.1, from coordinate 41,728,991 downwards.
GACATCTCTCTCTCCCCCCTCTCTCTCCCTCTCTCTCTCTCTCTCTCTCTCTCTCCTCTCTCTCTCTCTCTCTCTCTCTCTCTCTCTCTCTCTCTCTCTTTCTCTCTCTTGTTCTGGACTGTCTCCTGCCTGACTGTCTCTGTCTGTTTCTGTCTGTCTGTCTGTCTGTTTGTTTCTGACTCTCTCTATCCCCCCTCTCTCTCTCTCTCTCTCTCTCTCTCTCTTCTCTCTCTCTCTCTCTCTCTCTCCTCTCTCTCTCTCTCTCTCTCCACGTATCAGTGAACCAACTGACATTTCTTCCATCTAAACTTTTGTATCATAGAGGTGATCATGCCTGCGGACATTGGAAAATATTAAAGGACAGTCTGGTAACATTGCACTGCAGTCTTCCATAAATATAGTCTGGAGCTGGAAGATGAATAATTTTTAAAAAAAATAGCATGCAAGAGACAACGATGCTTCTTCTGCACAAGAAATGTTGACCAGAAAAGCGCAGCAACAATGCCAGCAAAACCACGTGTTCATCAGGCCGACTTCAGTGGGCACTGAGATAGCTCCGAGCAGCTGACATCGATATCTATCGCATGATCCTGGGATTGCAGTCAGAGTCCATGACTGCATGAGGATCAACCCTGCAATCTCCAGGGGAATTTTAAAACAATATCGTTTCTTCCTTTTTTTTATTTGCTGCAGAAACAGGTCACACATAACATTGGTGTTATTTCTGAGAGCGTTCACCCCATAAATATACATAGATATGCACACACTGGGAGTATCAAAACACGCGTGTCTTTTCCAAGCCAGTTCTGTTATATGGATTCATTTATTCAAATCGCGTCTATTTTGCGCACTTTGCAAAACCGGGGACGTTCAATTCACGTCAAGCAAGCCTTTCACACAGACAGACAGACAGACAGACAGACAGACACACAGACACACACACACACACACACACACACACACACACACACACACACACACACACACACTCCCCCTCTCTCTCCCTCTCTCCTAACATTAAAAAAAATCATGTTCTGTAAATCTCTGCCAAGTCAGTGTTGTAACGATGGAAGAATTGTCAGCTGATATTTGTTTCTCCCCCCACTACTTATCTATTCAGCACGACATGTGACATAAATACATTACAGCAGGCTGAAGAAGAGGCCACTTAAAAACAAAAACAACAACAACAACAAAAACATAAGAAAGCAAAACTTAAAAACAAAGCAAAAAGAAAAGTACAAGAAAACCAGGACATCTTGACCGCTCTTCATGTTCATACATTCCCGACAGTCTTCCTGTTCAGGCAGAGTCTTCCTCAAAGATGGATTGTTCAGTTGGATTTACTGCGCAGGAAATGGGGTCAGTTGTTTGTATTGTTCAGTTGGATATACTGCGCAGGAAATGGGGGTCAGTTGTTTGTATTGTTCAGTTGGATATACTGCGCAGGAAATGGGGTCAGTTGTTTGTATTGTTCAGTTGGATATACTGCGCAGGAAATGGGGTCAGTTGTTTGTATTGTTCAGTTGGTATACTGCGCAGGAAATGGGGGTCAGTTGTTTGTATTGTTCAGTTGGATTTACTGCGCAGGAAATGGGGGTCAGTTGTTTGTATTGTTCAGTTGGATATACTGCGCAGGAAATGGGGGTCAGTTGTTTGTATTGTTCAGTTGGATAACTGCGCAGGAAATGGGGTCAGTTGTTTGTATTGTTCAGTTGGATATACTGCGCAGGAAATGGGGGTCAGTTGTTTTGTAATGTTTCAGTTGATATACTGCGCAGGAAATGGGGTCAGTTGTTTGTATTGTTCAGTTGGATATACTGCGCAGGAAATGGGGTCAGTTGTTTGTATTGTTCAGTTGGATATACTGCGCAGGAAAATGGGGGTCAGTTGTTTGTATTGTTCAGTTGGATTTACTGCGCAGGAAATGGGGGTCAGTTGTTTGTATTGTTCAGTTGGATATACTGCGCAGGAAATGGGGTCATTGTTTGTATTGTTCAGTGGATTTACTGCGCAGGAAATGGGGGTCAGTTGTTTGTATTGTTCATTGGATATACTGCGCAGGAAATGGGGTCAGTTGTTTGTATTGTTCAGTTGGATATACTGCGCAGGAAATGGGGTCAGTTGTTTGTATTGTTCAGTTGGATATACTGCGCAGGAAATGGGGTCAGTTGTTTGTATTGTTCAGTTGGATTTACTGCGCAGGAAATGGGTCAGTTGTTTGTATGTTCAGTTGGATATACTGCGCAGAAATGGGGGTCAGTTGTTTGTATTGTTCAGTTGGATTTACTGCGCAGGAAATGGGGTCAGTTGTTTGTATTGTTCAGTTGGATATACTGCGCAGGAAAATGGGGTCAGTTGTTTGTATTGTTCAGTTGGATATACTGCGCAGGAAATGGGGTCAGTTGTTTGTATTGTTCAGTTGGATTTACTGCGCAGAAATGGGGGTCAGTTGTTTGTATTGTTCAGTTGGATATACTGCGCAGGAAATGGGGGTCAGTTGTTTGTATTGTTCAGTTGGATTTACTGCGCAGGAAATGGGGGTCAGTTGTTTGTATTGTTCAGTTGGATATACTGCGCAGGAAATGGGGTCAGTTGTTTGTATTGTTCAGTTGGATTTACTGCGCAGGAAATGGGGGTCAGTTGTTTGTATTGTTCAGTTGGATATACTGCGCAGGAAATGGGGTCAGTTGTTTGTATTGTTCAGTTGGATTTACTGCGCAGGAAATGGGGGTCAGTTGTTTGTATTGTTCAGTTGGATTTACTGCGCAGGAAATGGGGTCAGTTGTTTGTATTGTTCAGTTGGATATACTGCGCAGGAAATGGGGTCAGTTGTTTGTATTGTTCAGTTGGATTTACTGCGCAGGAAATGGGGGTCAGTTGTTTGTATTGTTCAGTTGGATATACTGCGCAGGAAATGGGGTCAGTTGTTTGTATTGTTCAGTTGGATATACTGCGCAGGAAATGGGGTCAGTTGTTTGTATTGTTCAGTTGGATATACTGCGCAGGAAATGGGGGTCAGTTTGTTTGTATTGTTCAGTTGGATATACTGCGCAGGAAATGGGGTCAGTTGTTTGTATTGTTCAGTTGGATTTACTGCGCAGGAATGGGGGTCAGTTGTTTGTATGTTCAGTTGGATATACTGCGCAGGAAATGGGGGTCAGTTGTTTGTATTGTATCAGTTGGATTTACTGCGCAGGAAATGGGGTCAGTTGTTTGTATTGTTCAGTTGGATATACTGCGCAGGAAATGGGGGTCAGTTGTTTTGTATTGTTCAGTTGGATTTACTGCGCAGGAAATGGGGGTCAGTTGTTTGTATTGTTCAGTTGGATTTACTGCGCAGGAAATGGGGGTCAGTTGTTTGTATTGTTCAGTTGGATATACTGCGCAGGAAATGGGGGTCAGTTGTTTGTATTGTTCAGTTGGATTTACTGCGCAGGAAAATGGGGTCAGTTGTTTGTATTGTTCAGTTGGATATACTGCGCAGGAAATGGGGTCAGTTGTTTGATTGTTCAGTTGGATATACTGCGCAGGAAATGGGGTCAGTTGTTTGTATTGTTCAGTTGGATATACTGCGCAGGAAATGGGGGTCAGTTGTTTGTATTGTTCAGTTGGATATACTGCGCAGGAAATGGGGTCAGTTGTTTGTATTGTTCAGTTGGATTTACTGCGCAGAAATGGGGGTCAGTTGTTTGTATTGTTCAGTTGGATTTACTGCGCAGGAAATGGGGGTCAGTTGTTTGTATTGTTCAGTTGGATATACTGCGCAGGAAATGGGGGTCAGTTGTTTGTATTGTTCAGTTGGATATACTGCGCAGGAAATGGGGTCAGTTGTTTGTATGTTCAGTTGATATACTGCGCAGGAAATGGGGTCAGTTGTTTTGTATTGTTCAGTTGGATATACTGCGCAGGAAATGGGGGTCAGTTGTTTGTATTGTTCAGTTGGATATACTGCGCAGGAAATGGGGGTCAGTTGTTTGTATTGTTCAGTTGGATATACTGCGCAGGAAAGGGGGTCAGTTGTTTGTATTGTTCAGTTGGATATACTGCGCAGGAAATGGGGGTCAGTTGTTTGTATTGTTCAGTTGGATATACTGCGCAGGAAATGGGGTCAGTTGTTTGTATTGTTCAGTTGGATATACTGCGCAGGAAATGGGGTCAGTTGTTTGTATTGTTCAGTTGGATTTACTGCGCAGGAAATGGGGGTCAGTTGTTTGTATTGTTCAGTTGGATTTACTGCGCAGGAAATGGGGGTCAGTTGTTTGTATTGTTCAGTTGGATATACTGCGCAGGAAATGGGGTCAGTTGTTTGTATTGTTCAGTTGGATTTACTACGCAGGAAATGGGGGTCAGTTGTTTGTATTGTTCAGTTGGATTTACTGCGCAGGAAATGGGGGTCAGTTGTTTTGTATTGTTCAGTTGGATTTACTGCGCAGGAAATGGGGGTCAGTTGTTTGTATTGTTCAGTTGGATTTACTGCGCAGGAAATGGGGGTCAGTTGTTTGTATTGTTCAGTTGGATATACTGCGCAGGAAATGGGGGTCAGTTGTTTGTATTGTTCAGTTGGATTTACTGCGCAGGAAATGGGGGTCAGTTGTTTGTATTGTTTCAGTTGGATATACTGCGCAGGAAATGGGGGTCAGTTGTTTGTATTGTTCAGTTGGATTTACTGCGCAGGAAATGGGGTCAGTTGTTTGTAATTGTTCAGTTGGTATATACTGCGCAGGAAATGGGGGTCAGTTGTTTGTATTGTTCAGTTGGATTTACTGCGCAGAAATGGGGGTCAGTTGTTTGTATTGTTCAGTTGGATATACTGCGCAGGAAATGGGGGTCAGTTGTTTGTATTGTTCAGTTGGATATACTGCGCAGGAAATGGGGGTCAGTTGTTTGTATTGTTCAGTTGGATATACTGCGCAGGAAATGGGGGTCAGTTGTTTGTATTGTTCAGTTGGATATACTGCGCAGGAAATGGGGGTCAGTTGTTTGTATGTTCAGTTGGATATACTGCGCAGGAAATGGGGGTCAGTTGTTTGTATTGTTCAGTTGGATATACTGCGCAGGAAATGGGGGTCAGTTGTTTGTATTGTTCAGTTGGATATACTGCGCAGGAAATGGGGGTCAGTTGTTTGTATTGTTCAGTTGGATATACTGCGCAGGAAATGGGGGTCAGTTGTTGTATTGTTCAGTATGGATATACTGCGCAGGAAATGGGGGTCAGTTGTTTGTATTGTTCAGTTGGATATACTGCGCAGGAAATGGGGGTCAGTTGTTTGTATTGTTCAGTTGGATATACTGCGCAGGAAATGGGGTCAGTTGTTTGTATTGTTTCATTGGATTTACTGCGCAGGAAATGGGGGTCAGTTGTTTGTATTGTTCAGTTGGATTTACTGCGCAGGAAATGGGGGTCAGTTGTTTGTATTGTTCAGTTGGATATACTGCGCAGGAAATGGGGGTCAGTTGTTTGTATTGTTCAGTTGGATTTACTGCGCAGGAAATGGGGTCAGTTGTTTGTATTGTTCAGTTGGATATACTGCGCAGGAAATGGGGGTCAGTTGTTTGTATTGTTCAGTTGGATATACTGCGCAGGAAATGGGGGTCAGTTGTTTGTATTGTTCAGTTGGATATACTGCGCAGGAAATGGGGTCAGTTGTTTGTATTGTTCAGTTGGATATACTGCGCAGGAAATGGGGGTCAGTTGTTTGTATTGTTCATTGGATATACTGCGCAGGAAATGGGGGTCAGTTGTTTGTATTGTTCAGTTGGATATACTGCGCAGGAAATGGGGGTCAGTGAAATTGGGGTCAGTGAAATGGGGTCAGTGAAATGGGGGTCAGTTGTTTGTATTGTTCAGTTGGATATACTGCGCAGGAAATGGGGGTCAGTTGTTTGCATTTTCCCGCCCTTGCCCCGCCTCTTGCTCCATGTTTCACTTTCTGTTCCTGTTCGAAAACTTTGGGGTGTGGTGGGGGTGGGGGTGGGGGTGGGGACTCTGCACTTCGTTTATAATAGAAAAAAAAGGATCAGCTTCATCGCTTACTCCCCAACGGATTCTATCAACAAACTCTTGGACTCTAAGGCGCCTGAAAGAAGGTTTCCGACTCCGGAACTCCTTCCCCTGCCCTCCTCCTGCCTTCTCCTAGGCAGCTGATCTACCTTCTTTTTTAAAGTTAGAGTGACTTAGCCCGAAAACAACAACACTCGTAGACACATGAAAAACAAAGTAATACGTGACCACCCAGCATCAGTTACAGACCCTTACAACCCCCTCCCTCTCCTCCTCTTTCCCAGGATGACCTTAGTTTCCTTGTAGAATTTCCAGGCAAGGGGAAATGTGCAAATGAAAAAGAAAGCGATTTGTCAAAGCTACACAATAAAAATGGTGCCAGGCCAAAAATGACGCAGAGAAAGTAGAGTACTGCAGAGAGGAATGACTCACAGCAGCATATGCCGGAGAATCGGTCGTCTCTATTCTGTCCATTCGGCGGCGGCCGCTGCATCCCTTTTCATTCCTTTGCGTCTCATGACGTTGACAAAGGCGTTACGATCCTGCAACGCCCAGTATCCATTTACATGCGTCAATTGTCCCCCGCTTGTCTTCGCTAACTGAATTCCTCGGGCGTGCTGGAGACTGCGTTTGCGTTCTTAACGTGTGTAGGCACGTGATCAATTGGTAACCCAAATAGGTATATCAAACCACTTCCCGCCGGAAAGAGACCGCGGCTGCAGGGGACTACCGATTCAAAGAGGCCGGAGAGAGGTGGAGAGTTGGAGGAATTCGGGAAATAATGGAGTGGGTGGGATGGTGGGGAGTACAGGCAAAACGGTGAGGAAGGGGTGGGGGTGGGGGGGGGGGGGGGGAGGAAATGATGTTTAATGTCTATCCGTATTTAATATTACGCTGCATTTCGAAAGAACAATAAGGTACAGAAATATTTTGCGGCAGTAATAGGTAATATAACAACGTAAGACTAAAACCAATAATAATAAAAATAAATTCTGGCTACAGCTACAAATGGCATTCTATGCGCAAGACACAACTGATGGCACTATACAGTAATCGGACTGGAATTTTGCTGAGAAGTGACAAATGTGTCAAACAAATCATACGTGAATAACCTGGTTGCACAGAACAAAAGCATCATCATCAGCAGCAGCAGCAACAGTAGCAACAACAACAACAGCAACAACAACCACCACCAAACAAATCTAACGATTTTACTTCCTCTGGAATCATTAGTAACGCTATATGAATAGCTCGGAATAATGTGAAGTTCATGTTGATAATGTACCTGGTCTCGGTGTCAAATAATATATATATATATATATATATATATATATATATAATATATATATATATAATATATAATATATATATATATATGTGTGTGTGTGTGTGTGGTGTGTGTGTGTGTGTGTGTGTGTGTGTGTGTACTCCTAAAACGTCCTTAAAGCACACAAATGAAACTTTGTAATACGAACAGCAGCGGCAGCACCCAAATCCCCACAATCCAGCACCATTGAGCAATTGATTACACCTCAGTATTAAGAATGTGTAATAATACTTTAAGCGAGCTGTTACGAAGTATGTACAATCGATGCAAAATTTTGAAAAAATGCAGTTCTAGCTCTGCTTGTAAGATATTTACTGCAAGCCACAAACCTAGGTCGAATAGAAAAAAAAGCAGATGTTCATAACAATTAACATCAATTTCTTCCCCATTAACATCAATTTCTTCCCTCTCTTGCTGCAAGATACCTGGCTTCTCTTAATACAACAACATCGCCCCACTGTAATATGTATCTTAAGTCAGAGTTCAGATGCTGCATTACATAACATTTTCAGCTGGGTCTGAAGGTCAACTGGCGTTTCCGACGACAAAGCTATACCAGCTATTGACAACAAAATAAATAATTCAAGTATATCGGAAAACATTGTTGAGGAAAAGCAGAGAGAACACTGGGGCGATGCTTTAATAGCCAGCTCAATCGATTGCTCCTTTCATCCATTCATATTACCACCTCAGAGGGCATGAGAGAGAGAGAGAGAGAAGAGAGAGAGAGAGAGAGAGAGAGAGAGAGAGAGAGAGAGAGAGAGAGAGAAGAGAGAGAGAGAGAGAGAGAGAGAGAGACAGACAGAGACAGACAGACAGACAGACAGACAGAGAACAACAGGGTGATGGCTTAACAGCCCGCCCAGTCTGTCGCTCTTTGCATCCATTTACGTCACCACCTAAATGGCTTGGGACTTTGCGTCCTTTGAAATCCTGTCAGCGTTTCACACCAATCCAGCACACCTTAGCACTGCTTCAATGCACAAGTTTGAAACTTCAGAGAGTTTAACTCTATATCTCCCCTCACCTCCCTCTTCTATCCACCCAGCACCCCCCCCCCTTTTCCCCCACTCCCTTGCTTCTCTTTGCTGATCAATAGTACGTCTATCTTCTACCGTGCGCTCATGGTGCATTCTCTTGAGAATGTCCATCTGGTGTACAGGGGAGGGATAAGAAAGATGACAGAGAAAAAAAAGTCTCAAGACAACCACCCGTAACGTTAAGTCAGTCTGTGAAACACGACAGAAAATCTTTTGCGTATTGATTCACGTGTCAGATATGAGTACTTTCTGGGGTATCTCTGGAGGAAATCTCTAGACGGTGTTTTCCTAAACGCATGGTAATAGTTTATAAGAGTTTTGTAGCAGATATACCACAGGTTATGTCGACAATGTTTGTTTGTTTGTTTTATTGTCTGTTCTCCTATCTAGGGCCTTAAACGTCATTATCTGGAGATAACGGTTCTTTTGGATTGAAACAGGAATAATACTTAAAACAAACGTAGTCAAACTTGTCAGACACAATTCAAACGCCATAGCATTTCTGACAGCCCTCTTATGACAACACAGTATCTGTTTTCAGACCAGGTTCCTATGGTCTTGTCCGACCCTTAAGCTGCATGATCTCATATAGCACTGCTTTTGACCTTTTACAAAGGAATGCTTCCTTATATATTACTTCACGTGAATGTACAGGTATAAAAATATAACAAGTACCAATAGGCTGACCTAAAAACAAATGAGCAATAGAAAACAAACACCCAGGTAACTGAAATTATTGTGGTCTTCAAAGTGGTCACATGAACAGCCAGGCTTTCCTGGCTAGGGCACAACTACTTGTATTAGGAAAGTGATTTAAAAACAGTCAGAGATATGTGATCTGATTTGAGAAATTTAAGCATGCTTGAGCAGACACATGTATTAGCTGGTAACTACGATCTGATGGCTGGCATGATGAACACGTCGTAGAGTGAATCCAACAGCTGCTTACCGGTGGTGTCCATTCTCACTGTCAATCACGAGGGCATATGTTAAGTATGTATATACGTAAGCAACCTTTGCCTGGCAGTATGTTTCTTTTTGAGTCTGTAATCCTTTCTATGTCTTTCTCTGCCTGGCCCCCTCCCCTCAACATTAGCCCCTCCTGCTCCCTTCGTGTGGAACCCCCAGAGGGCAGCGAGAAAGCGAGAATAAACGTCCTGCAGAGAAGGCAATGTGACAGACACCTCACAGATGATGGCGCGTGATGCGACCTACTGATCACGTCTTAGGCCAGGCCTGCCGCGACAGTTCATTCGCTTTTATCAGCTGAACAGCACCCTCACGTCCATCGTTGACTGACGTATCTGGAACACGTCAGTCAACGATGGACGTGCCCGTCGTCTCTGTCTGATACAAAGCCAGCCGATCCAGACTTTGACCGTTATGCGGGAGCCGTGAAACGTTTCATGCTGAACGAAGCGACCAGTGCAGTGCACCTTGCCCTTTTGCTGATGTGGTTTGTGGTAAGGATCAGGCTTCAAAGCTGTCTCACAGAATTTGATGTGCGAAAGTTTCAGTATACCTCTTTTTAAAGAGGTCCACCAGCTTCAAGTTGCACACACAGTAAAGCATGAAACTATTCGTCTTTTGCTTCCGAGCCTTTATTTGAACTGCACTCTTTCTTCTGAACATCCATCTTCCATCAAAATTTCTTCCCTCTTCTCTTGATGACAAGATCCTCTGTACTGCAAAGTCCATTGCAGAATGGCATGGGTGAAGAGCTTTACTGCTGCTCAGACTGGAAGCTATCGCCCGTCTCCATCAGCTACAGTCTGTTACTGTCTTCATTTAAAACTAAACTACGTATATATATATATATATATATATATATATATATATATATATATATATATATATATATAGTACCGCGCACCGTTCCAGCAACTTACAGAGCAGCTTGGTGTTGCAATGACTGCAAGAAATATTGAATTATAAACAAAGCTTGCTCTTATGTCTTAGATTGACGAAATAGGGGAAATAAGCATTCATATCTGCAGTGGTAGATGATTCTGCCAAATGCATCTGTCACACGGGCGAAGACTTTTCCAAGACTTCTAAAATTAGGCACATCTCTAAGACTTTTCTCCCCTGTGACTGCACGACCAAGACCCCAGACGTCTGGGAAAATCCGATTCTTCAGTCTTGGGCCTAGTCGTGGGTTATTGGTCTGGACCAATAACTTTTTCAAGTCTTGGCGACTAAAATTCGAAAAAACATCGGCGAAACGTCCTGTCGGGTCCTGTACAGTCCTGGCCAGTGCTGCCCAGTCTTAGTCAGTGCCGCGCGGTGTTGAAAACGTCCGCGAGACGTTTTGGTGACGCAATGGGGGCGTAGCTGCCACGCGCGGGAAAAAAAATAGGTCGATGCGCGCGCAGCACTGTTGCAGGTTTGGCATCGGTCTTGGCTAGTCCTGACCGGTTTTGAAAACGTTCCCTCGAGTCTTCTAAAACTTGAGCCAAGACTCAAAGAAGACCTGCACAAGTTTTCCAGACTTCAAACTTGGTCTTGGCAAAACCAAATACAGCGTCACAGACAGCCAGCGTCTCGTAACAGCCAGCAGGCAGCGAGATTATAAAAAAGGGGCGGTGCCTCTAAGTCTTGGAAACGTCGTGGCCAATGTGACAGCAGAGGCGAGACTAAAAAACACCAAGACTTTGGGGCCGTTCTATTTATGGAAGTCTTGGAAAGTCTTCGCCCGTGTGACAGATGCATAACTAACAGTATGTGCTTGAGTGGGTGAATGGAGAAAAATAAAATAAATGCTTCCAAAAATGAGCCTTCAGCAAGCTTATAGTCTCCAAGGGGAGACATCCTCCAATAGGGAGGGAAACTCACTAACATATAACGCCTGGTCATATACCGATATTTCGAAACCTTGTTGTTTCTCCTCAGTGACCGCGGAAAGTGGTAATTTGACTCCTCTGCCTTTTCAGTTTTAAGAAGAATGCAATCCCAGAAAAGGCTGGTGTGCAATACCGTAGTATATTTGTTGAGTTTTCAAAAAACCAACCAAAGGTGCCACCTAAGAAGCAAAAGAAAATCATGAAAGAGCAAAACAAGCTACATTTTCTTATGAAAAGTAAAAAAAATATAAAAAATATCCTCTTAAGACACAAGTGCTGAGGGTCAGTTCTTGCAATGAATCTGCAAGGGACTAAAATGCAACAAAACTAATAAATTCCAAGGATAAGTACCGCGCACCGTTCCAGCAACTTACAGAGCAGCTTGGTGTTGCAATGACTGCAAGAAATATTGAATTATAAACAAAGCTAGCTCTTATGTCTTAGATTGACAAAATAGGGGGAAATAAGCATTCATATCTGCAGTGGTAGATGATTCTGCCTAACTAACAGTATGTGCTTGAGTGGGTGAATGGAGAAAAATAAAATAAATGCTTCTAAAAATGAGCCTTCAGCAAGCTTATAGTCTCCAATGGGGGAGACATCCTCCAATAGGGATGGAAACTCACAAACATATAACTCCTGGTCCTATACCGATATTTCGAAACCTTGTTGTTTCTCCTCAGTGACCGCGGAAAGTGGTAATTTGACTCCTCTGCCTTTACCACTTTCCGCGGTCACTGAGGAGAAACAACAAGGTTTCGAAATATCGGTGTATGACCAGGAGTTATATGTTTAGTGAGTTTCCCTCCCTATTGGAGGATGTCTCCCCCTTGGAGACTATAAGCGTGCTGAAGGCTCATTTTTAGAAGCATTTTTAGAAGCATTTATTTTATTTTTCTCCATTCACCCACTCAAGCACATACTGTTAGTTAGGCAGAATCATCTACCACTGCAGATATGAATGCTTATTTCCCCCTATTTCGTCAATCTAAGACATAAGAGCAAGCTTTGTTTATAATTCAATATTTCTTGCAGTAATTGCAACACCAAGCTGCTCTGTAAGTTGCTGGAACGGTGCGCGGTACTTATCCTTGGAATTTATTAGTTTGTTGCATTTTAGTCCCTTGCGGATTCATTCCAAGAACTGACCCTCAGCACTTGTGTCTTAAGAGGATATTTTTTATATTTTTTACTTTCACAAGAAAATGTAGCTTGTTTTGCTCTTTCATGATTTGCTTTTGCTTCTTAGGTGGCACCTTTGGTTGGTTTTTTGAAAACTCAACAAATATACTACGGTATTGCACACCCGCCTTTTCTGGGATTGCATTCTTCTTAAAACTGAAAAGGCAGAGGAGTCAAATTATCACTTTCCGCGGTCACTGAGGAGAAACAACAAGGTTTCGAAATATCGGTATATGACCAGGAGTTCGCAGATGACATTGACCTGATGGGAGGCAGCAACGAAGAACTACAAGACCTGACAAAGAGACTGGAAGAAAGGGCAGGTGCATATGGAATGGAAGTGAGCACAGAAAAAAGCAAAGTCCTGGTCAACAGCACAACCAACACCCATGCTGAAATCTACATGAACGGACAACAGCTTGAAGAAGTGGGCGCTTTCAAATACCTTGGCGCCACTCTCACCAAAGACGGTCGCTCTACAACAGAAATCAAGACCAGACTAGCGATCGCAACAGCAGCAATGGCAAAGCTAAACAAGATCTGGAAGAGCAGGGAGATCAGCTTTCCTACAAAGATGAAGCTGTACAAGTCCCTGGTGCTGTCCATCCTGCTGTATGGCTGCGAAAGCTGGACCATGACAGCAGAGACCACCAAGAGAATCCAGACGTTTGAAACTAAATGCTTCAGGCGCTTGCTCGGGATCTCTTGGCAAGACCGGAAGACAAACGACCTTGTGAGGAGCCAAATAACATCACTTGCAGGCCCCCAAGAACCCCTCTTGGCAACAGTCAAGAAGAGGAAGCTGTCGTGGTTCGGGCATGCCATACGCCACAATTCACTGCCCAAAACAGTCATTCAGGGCACGCTGGAAGGCAGCAGACGAAGGGGACGACAAGCCAAATGCTGGATGGACAACATCAAAGAATGGACCAGGATGGATGGCCCTACGCTGATGCGACAGGCAGAGGACAGGGCCGGATGGCGGTGCCTGGCTTCGAGAGTGTCTCTCATCTCTCCTCTACGCCCATCATGGGCAAGAGAATGATGATGATGATGATGACCAGGAGTTATATGTTAGTGAGTTTCCCTCCCTATTGGAGGATGTCTCCCCCTTGGAGACTATAAGCTTGCTGAAGGCTCATTTTTAGAAGCATTTATTTTATTTTTCTCCATTCACCCACTCAAGCACATACTGTTAGTTAGGCAGAATCATCTACCACTGCAGATATGAATGCTTATTTCCCCCTATTTCGTCAATCTAAGACATAAGAGCAAGCTTTGTTTATAATTCAATATATATATATATATATATATATATATATATATACAACAAACTAATAAATTCCAAGGATAAGTACCGCACCGTTCCAGCAACTTACAGAGCAGCTTGGTGTTGCTTGGTATTTTAGTCCCTTGAGGATTCATTCCAAGAACTGGCCCTCAGCACTTGTGTCTTAGAGGATATCTTTTTATATTTTCTACTTTTCACAAGAAAATGTAGCTTGTTTTGCTCTTTTATGATTTTCTTTTGCTTCTTAGATGGCACCTTTGGTTGGTTTTTTGAAAACTCAACAAACATACTACGGTATTGCACACCAACGTTTTCTGGGATTGCATTCTTCTTAAAACTGAAAAGGCAGAGGAGTCAAATTACCACTTTCCGCGGTCACTGAGGAAAACAACCAAGTTTCGAAATATCGGTATATGACCAGGAGTTATATGTTAGTGAGTTTCCCTCCCTATTGGAGGATGTCTCCCCCTTGGAGAATATAAGCTTGCTGAAGGCTCATTTTGAGAAGCATTTATTTCATATTTCCCCATTCACCCACTCAAGCACATACTGTTAGTTAGGCAGAATCATCTACCACTGCAGATATGAATGCGTATCTCCCCCTATTTCCTCAATCTAAGACATAAGAGCAAGCTTTGTTTATAATTCATGGGCTATGCATGTCCTGGGTAAGGAGAAATAGAGAGAATGTGCACGGGTGTATAGACACGCGTGCGTGCGCGCGCGTGTGTGTGCGTGTGTGTGTGTGTGCGCGCGCACGCAAGCGTGCGCGCGTACGTGTGTGTGTACACGTGCCTTTTAATCTACAGCGCTTTGATATGTTTGGAAAGCGCTATGAATGTCCTTCGTCTTCTTCGTCTTCTTGTTTTATTATTATCGTTGTTATCATCATCATCATCATCATCATTATTATTATTAATATTATTGTTGTTGTTGTTGGTATCATCACTATCATTATCATCATCATTATTATTGTTATTTGACGCCTTGAGCCTATCAACAACACTACCACTAGGCACGCCATAATGCTTCTCCAGAGAATCAACTAGCTGACAATTTTTAGCATTTAAAAAAAAATTAAACATCATTCTTCCACCTGCAGGAAGAAATCGAAACAGGCCGATAGAAATGGGAACCCCAACAATGCAGCTGCATTTCACTTCCAGTGGATTCGTGTACCAGTCGAGCAGTCGGCAGCGCTCTGCAAATGCTCAGAACTCTCACAAGGTACCGTTGGCTTATCGTGGGACATGCCACACGACGCAACACTCCAAAACTTGTCATAGGTCATGACATTGTTCCCGCCTCTGTGGACTGCGTGTTTTACCTGAAAATATTGTTATGTGACTAAGATCTTTTAAAACTTGAAAAATGCGTTATTCTCCTGTAAATATTACTAGGTGACAAAGACCTTTGATTGTTGAATGCGTTTCACCGAAAGTATCGTGTTGCAAAGCCTTAAACCGTGAAATTCGCGTGTCACCTTAAAACGTGACCAATTTCAAGAGTCGCTGACTGCATGGTTCACTTGAAGATGTTGTCGTTGTTTGACATAGGTCTAAGCTGTAGAATACATAGTTTATCTGAAAACACTCTAGAATGAAAGAGGCCTTTAGAATTGAACTTTTATTGCGCTGACTTTGTTGTTGTTGTTTGCTTAAATTTGTAAGTGACTTGCCCAGAGCCATTTTTTTTTAATTACACAAGCTTACTTACCGACCACTTTTTCCCTTCAGTTTTATGGCATTTTTTTTTCCTTTTTACCCCACTCCCATCTTCCTCCCTTCTCCCGCCGCTTATACCCCCATCACCACCCCCATCCCCTCCCGAATCTCAGGGTCTTCCCTTTCCACGAGCCGAATATATGCACAGACACTCGTTTTCCGCATCAGACACCTTTTTGATGTTTTTTTAAAAAAAAAAATTTTTTTTTTACGAGTTC
>CM031610.1:41685862-41705862 GCA_018398815.1 Conus ventricosus | reverse complement strand
TTTCCAGTCTTCCGTATAGTTTTACTTTCGGGGGAGGGGGAGGCCACAAGTTTTTGAAAAGAGAGGGGAGAGAGAGAGAGGGAGGGAGGGAGGGGGGGGGGAGCCAGGGGGGGAAACGGAAAAAACGGGGGGGAGGGACGAAAACTTTTGGGGCCCTTTTTTTTTACCCCCCACCCCAGCGAAAGAAAACATTTCCCCCTGAAGGGGGGCGGTCTGAGTCTTTCCCTTAATTGCCCCCCTGACTAATACCATCCCCCCCCCCCCCCCCCCCCCCCCGCCCCCCCCTGAAAGCTACCGCAAAAAAACGAAACCCCTTTTTTCGTACTTGTACGGGGGCGCGCGCAAAAAAAAAATAAACTTGAAAATAAAAGGCAAACATTTAGGGAGTTGTAACATTTTGCGAGCATGAAAAAAAAAACCCAAACAACAAACCAAAAAAAACAAAAAATAATTTATGAAAAAACCATCCATAAAAAATTTAAAATCTGCCTTCTGTCCCAAATTAATTTTCTTGAGTGCATTCACAATTTTTTTTATGAACAAAGTACTCATACCTTTATAAGGCTCAAAATTTTGCAGGTCCATTTTGAAATACTATTAAAGAGCTTATTAAATTTAAAAATTTTTTCATACACAAAAAAACATTTCTTTTTTTGTACAAATTGGGCAAAACCCCCTGGGACGTGCCATGTTTTTTGGGCCCGGGTTTTGTGTACAGGGAAAACCTTTTTACAGGAAAAAGAACGGGGACGATTTAATGTGGGATCTAAGGAAAATACACTTGAGAGGGAGGCAAAAGAGAGAGAGAAGAGAAGAGAGAGAGAGAAGAGAGAGAAGGGGAAAAGAGAGAGAGAGAATGAAGAGTGTGTTTTTCGGTCCCGAATAGTGTGCGGGGGGCGCGCCCGGCGCGCGCCTGGTGTTAAGAGAGAGAGAGGGGAGAGAGGGGGAGAGAGAGAGAGAGAGAAAAGAGAAAGAGGAAAAGACCCCCGAAAAAGAGAAAAGAGACAGAGACAGAGAGAGACGACGAGGGGACAACAGACCCGACGGGAAAACATACATTGGGCTTTTGAGCCCTGTCCCTAAATTTAATGGTGCCCAAAAACACACGTAATGTGCAAAAAAAGTCCCCCTAAAACCATTTTTTATCCCAATTACCCCCCCTCTCGGGTTGCTCAAAAACCCAAAAAAAAAAACAAAAAAAAAACCCAAAAAAAAAATTAAAGGGGAATATTTTCTTAGGGCCAAAAAGCCCTTGTTTAAAACAAGGGCCCTGGGTTTTTATACGATCATAACAAAACATGCCCCCCAAAACATCCCCCATCAACCCCCCGGAAAAGTGCATCAAACGTGATTACATTCAATTTAAAACAAGAAGGAAATTACCTGCAATGTAACAAATTGTCCCGAGGTTAAAGAAAAAAAAACCCAAAAAGGGGCCGGGGTCTTGATGGGGCAAAAATGATCAAACCCCCGGGTGATTTAAACCAAGTTGTGTGCAAATAGAAAGAGGGGGGGAAAGGGGGGTGCAGCCAATGGAAAAGCAAAAGAAACAGACCCGCAGACAGTGTGTTTCGCCGCACGCCCCGCGTGGGGTGTGGTGGGGTGTGTGTGTGTGTGTGGTGTTGTGTGGGTTTGTGTGGGTGTTTTGTGTGTGTGTGTGTTGTGTTTCGTGTCGTGCGTGCGCCCCAAAGCGCGCGCGCGCGATACATAAAAAAAGCACAATCGATTTAAAAAACGTTCCCCAACATTTGTGATCTGACAAATACATGGGGCATAAGACATTATACACATCCCCCTCAAAAAGTAAAACAACCCCCCTTTTTCGCCCAAAAAATGTCCTTTGGGATATACTCACAAAGCCGTAACCTTTAAATACAATTTATTCTCCCAAACTCTGTGCTTTTAAAAGGCCCCCCGTTTGCAATATGACCAAAAAACCCAAAAAGCATTTTTCCCATAAAAAAAAAAAAAAAAAAACCCCCTTTTTTTTTTTGTACATCGTCATGAAAACCCCAACACGTTTCCTGTCAAAAAAAGGCGGGGGGTGGGGGGGGGGGGGGGGGGGGGGGGGGGGGGGGTTTTTGGGGGGGGGGGGGGGGTGGGGGGGGGGGGGGGGGGGGGGGGGGGGGGGGGGAAAAGAACTTTAATGTCATATTTCAACCCAACCCCCCAATTTTCAAGAAACAAGAAAAAAGAGAAAGATAAAAGGAGAGAAAAAAAAAAAGGAAAGAAAAAAACCAAAATTTTATTAAAAAAGAACCCCCACGCCCCAACCCCCCCCCTTAAAACCCAAAAACCAAAGGCCACAAACGGAAACCGGAAACATCCAAAAACAACCCCCCAGCCAAAAAAAAAAAAAGGCCCAAAAAAATGACACAACCAAAATTTTCCAAATTTGTAAAAAAGGGGGGAAAAAAAACCCCCCCTCCACCCCCATTCCCCCAAAAAAATTTTTAGAAGGGGAAAAGGGGATGAGAATAGGGAAAAGGGTGCAACAACCCAAAAACCAAAAGGCCCTCCCCCTCCCCCCCCCCTCCCCCCCGTCCCTTTTAATCGGCAAAAAAAAAAACAACAAGTTTGCCCCCAAAAAGGGGAAGGGGGAAAACAGCCTTAAAAAATGCCCTCCCCAAAAGGGCCCCCGCCAACAAAAGAAAGAAAGGATTTAAAAAAAAGGGGATGGGGGGGAAGAAAAGCCTTTTTAACACCCCCACACACAAAAAAACAAAAATCAACTAAACGTCCCCCCCCCCTTTGGGCCCCCCCCCCCGCGGGGTTTTAAAAAAAACTAAAAAAAAACCAAATTACAATTTATTTCAAACAGTTTTAAAGAAAAACAACCCAGAAAAAGAGGAAAAAGGAAAAAAAGGGGAGAAAAGAAGAGGGGAAAAGGAAAACCCGGACCAGGGGGGCGAAAAAACAAACTTTGGGGTTTTTTCCCCCCCCCCATCAACCCCCAAGAAGGGGAAAAAAAAGAAAGGAGAACATTTATTAAAAAATTTTTTAAAAGGGGGGGGAAACCTTTTTTTAGGTTTTAAAAAAGTAAAACAATAAAAAAAAACAAACATAAACCCAAAATTGGGTTGGGGGGGGGGGGGGGGGGAAGGGGGGGGGGGGGGAGAGAAAAAGGGAGACAAGAGAGAGAAACAGACGACCCCGCAACAGGGCCCAAACCCGAAAAATTGGTTTTCCCCTGGGCGCCGTCGGGGGGAAGAAAGGGAAAGGAAAGAAAAGTGGCCAAATCAACCCTAACATGGGGAAAAGGGAACCCTTTTATTAATTGGCCTTTTAAATTTTGGGCCCACTTGGAAGAACAAGGGGGCAAAGGCAAAACCCCAAAAAAAAAACCAAAATTTTTGGGGGTGTGGGGGGGGGGAAAAGGGGGGGGCCAGGGGAAGTCATTTCTTTCCCTTAAAACCTTTGGGATGAATCGGTTTTAAACCTTTCCCCAAAAAAACGAAAACCCAAGGTTTTTCCCGGGGTTTTCCCTTTTAAATTTTTCCTTTCCCTCCCCCTTCTTCCCCCCCCGCCGAAACCCTTCCCACTCCCCCCCCAGGCCCCGGCAACCCCCGTTCCCCCGGGGAAATTCCCCGGTCCGCCTGGGGGGGGGGGCCCCGGAAAAACCTTCTTTTGGGTTTTTAGCCCGGTTTTTGGAAGGTTTTGAAAGGGGGGGGAAGGGGGGCCCCCCCGGGGGGACTTTTTTCCCCCATTGTCTTCCCAACAAACGATTGAGAGAGTAGATATAACAGTCCCAGTAATATATCAGACGAGTGAGAGAGAGAGACAGAGACAGAGAGAGAGAGAGAGAGAGAGAGAGAGAGAGAGAGAGAGAGGGGAGAGAGAGAAGAGAGAGAGAGAGAGACAGAGAGAGAGAGGACAGACAGACAGAAACAGACAGAGACAGAGAGAGAATGTGTGTGTTTCCGCGCGCGCGCGCGCTCGGGGCGGAGAGAGAGAGAGAGAGAGAGAGAGAGAGAGAGAGAGAGATGCCTATTTATATCAACCATATTCATAGGGACAGGGAATCCTTTCGATTATTTGGCTTTGAATTTTGTATTCCCGTTACTGTGGAAGAGACAAGGTGCAAGGCAAAAAACAAACATAAACACAAAAGGTGGTGGTGGTGGTGGGGGGGGGGGGGGGGATGCGGGCGGGGGCGGGAGGGGAGAGTCATAACTTACTTACCTTTGGGATGCACATCTGTTATGGAGAGACTTCCACTTCGTACGATTCCACGTCATCCTCAGTGTCGCTCAGATTTCCATGGAATCCCTCCACAGTTGGCTGTTCCCTGGGCGACACAGTCTGCACAGTAACACTGGGCGACACAGTCTGCACAGTAACACTGGGCGACACAGTCTGACAGTAACACTGGGCGACACAGTCTGCACCGTAACACTGGGCGACACAGTCTGCACAGTAACACTGGGCGACACAGTCTGCACAGTAACACTGGGCGACACAGTCTGACAGTCTCCAGAGCTACCAGTCCTTGCATGTGCCACACTCGACTGTCTGTCTTCACGAAAGTTTGTCACAGAAGTCGTCGACTGTCTTTCTTCACACACGGTGGCCTTGGTCGATGTAGATGGGCGGTGAATACCTCCAGGGACAGACGATGGACATGTTGGTCCCCGGCTTGTCCTCTCTATCGTCCTCTCCGTCGTCCCCTCTCTCCCGACCGCTCCCCCTCCTCCAGGCTGCACGCGTCCCGGATCCCCGTCTGCCTGTGGCCCCGAGACCTCTGGGTGAGGGCGGTGGAGTCGAGCGAAGCCCTGTTGACTTTCCCCATGTCTCCGTCTTCTATGTTCAGAGTACTGTGGTCGGTCAGCTTGCAGTATAATTTTCCTTGGAAAGACCAGGCAGAAACAACAGCTGGGTGCCTCTTCATCTGCAATAGTCTTTGCGTGTTCAGTTAGGTGAGGTCTTCGTTTATGAAGATCTTCGTATTTTCATTCCTCAATGTTTTCCTCTGCCTAAATATTTCAGATTTGATTTTTCTGTTTGTTAGTCTGACTATGACCGGTCTATTTTGTCCGTGCACAAATTTTCCCAACTCTGGCGTGACACTGATGTGGGCAGGGTGAAAAGTAGAGACTCCCGCGTTTTCTGTCTAAGGTGTAGTACCTTGATTTCTGTCTTTTCTGGCGTTCTCTTCTGAGAATCTCCAGGCAAATCGATTATTTTAAAGTTGTCCTTTCGTGTGTATTGCTCTAATGTATTTCGAAGTTCTTTCTCTTGCTTGATTTTTTTCTCCAGATGATCGACTTCATGTATTATAACTCAGAGCATTTCTTCTCCAGTAGTTCTGTCTGTTTCCTCAGGTATGAATTTTCTTTTCTAATTTCAAACATTTCCGACAATACCTTTTCTATTTGTGTATTAATTTTTTTCCGTTTGTCTTCTCCCATCCTCATACCACTTTCCAGACGACGTACAGCGGCGGTAACTACAGTGTCACTGTTCTCTAGGATTACCTTTTGAGCACCTCACTGCTTTTCGTCGCTGTTGGTCACACTGCTGGCAAAGTCAGTTATATTTTGTGCTGTTGTTGATCTGCATTTTTTTGTTTACTACTTGCCGAACGTTCTCTGCTAAACACTTCCTCGTGAACATGTTCCTCTTCTGTGCGAGGGTAAATCGACTTTCCTGTAGAAGGGCTTTCACTTACTTGACGTGAAGCATTGGTGGGTCTTTTTGTTCTGGTTCGGTCTCCTGGTGTTGTCTTTTTGGGGCCCACTGTAATGAAAGAGTGACTAATTTGAACACAATCACCGAGCGAACGACGTTACAGTTGGCGGAAGTTCGCAAATACACCTTCAGCACACTATGTCACTGGTGAAACCGTTCGTCTCTCCGTTTTTGACGTGACTGAATGAATATTTCTCTTTGGCAAGAAAAGGTCTTCTTCTTGTTCTTCCTTTCAATGTCAACAAACGCTGCAGTGGATATCTTGCACTCAGATTCACGCGTAGCTGAACCGTGACACATTTTTCCTCTCAGCTGTGCGAAGTCCGGAGAAGTGCACTCCGGCCATTTCGTGCGGAGCGCCGACAAAACACGTCTTACTCCGACGGTGACCAGTTGTCAAGTCCATTTTATCGATGCTTTTATTCACGGAGTGTCGCATGCAAAAACAAATCTCATGTTGTTCTGATTCTGCTTCCTACTTGATAAACAAAAAAGAACACGTAGTCTCTCTCTCTCTCTCTCTCTCTCTCTCTCTCTCTCTCCATATCGATTTATTATTTTTCCTATTTACATCTGATCAAGAAAATTTCTTGAGGTGTGGCATTATAGTCATGCAAATGAATTCATTACAGAAAATATATAGTCACACCAAGTTCAATTCTTCCAAATAGGAAAAAAGGTCATCTTCAGATGTAATTGTTATTTATCACTTCGAAAACAGTCATTTACACGTAACGTTCACAATTTAACAGTATTAAGTTATTTATTATTCATTTATTTATTTATTTGACATGCTATTTTTAACCGATTATTTATTTACTTATTCATCTATTTATTCACTTATTTGATTATACTACTACTTATTTACTCTATCTAGCTTTCAGTCTGCTTTAGTATCCATCAGTGTGGTTGTCTGTCTGTCTATCTGTCTGCTTGTCTATTTGTCTGTCTGTCTATCTATCTATCTATACTCACCTGTCTGTCTGTCTTCCTGTCTATCTATCTATCTGTCTCAACAGGGACGTCCTGGCCCAGGCAGGGATGCTTAGCATGTTCGCCATGCTGTCACTGAGACGCCTGTGCTGGCTTGGCCACGTCAGCCGCATGGACGACGGTCGCATCCCAAAGGACTACAGGCTCCAGACCTACAGGACCACTCGCCCTACTCTACCGGGATGTATGCAAGCTCAACTTGAGGGCAGACAACCACGACCCAGCAGACCTGGTGACAGCAGCTTCAGACCGGGTCAGCTGGCGTCCCATCTTCAAGGCCGGCATCAAACAAGCAGGGCAGAAGAGGAAGGCCCAGTGGGAAGAAGAGAGGCGCCGCAGACTGCAAAGAATTGCGTCGGCACCAGTAGACACTCATGACCAAGACTTCACCTGCAGCAACTGCAACAGTCTTCCACTCAAGGATCGGGCTCTTCAGCCACAACAGGCACTGCAACTCCACAACTGACTGATCCACACCATTGTCGTTCGAGACGGACGGATGCCATCATCATCATCATCATCATCATCATCATCATCATCATCTCTCTCTCTCTCTCTCTCTCTCGCTCTCTCTCTCTCTCTCTCTCTCTCTCTCTCTCTCTCTCTCTCTCTCTCTCTCTCTCTCTCTCTCTCTCTCTCTCTCTCTCTCTCTCTCTCTCTCTCTCTCTCTCTCTGGATCGGGAGAGTGTTTTGACTGTGCGTGAAGCAAATACTTTCATGAAGTGTCATGCCTTCGTCACAACTTGATTTTCGAGCGAGATGTGGGTGCTTTGTACGAGTTTTTTTGTTTTGTCGTTTATGGCTAAAAGAGCGGAAAATAGCGTCGCCATGCCCTGAAGACACTGAAGTTGAGAACGGCGGCAGATGGTGTAACGGCAGGCTGCCTCCTCACGCTTTTATTCTGGGGTAGTTTACTGCTCCAATGCGGTGATGTGAAACAAAATCCTGGGCCACGGAAGGGCAGCTACCGCCGGACCTGTCTGAACTCGTAACAGTCGCAGTGCCTGCACTGAGAAAACAGCAAGTCCGTCGTCCACCAAGTCATCCTCCTCCCAGCCTGATGAGTTACCCATCCTCATGGATGTTGTGTCCATGCTTCAGGATTTGAACAGTAAAGTGGATAACAATTCATCAAAGACGACATTAAAGACATTCGTGATGGTTTCGCCGGTATACAGGAAGAGATTCAGGTCCTGAAAGGAGAAATTGCCGACCTTCGTGAAGAAAATGAAATGCTGAAAAAGAGGATGTTGCACACAGAGCGCAAAGCTGATGACCTAGAAGGACGCTCCAAGCGAAATAACTTGATTTTTTAATGGTCTTCCTCGTAAGCCAAACGAAACACAGGCGGAATGTGAGGGCATCGTCGGCGACCTGCTGGTGGATGAAATGGATCTAACTCGCGATGTACAGTTCGACAGGGTGCATCGCTTGAATGGCAAATCCAACTCGCCCGTCATCGCCTGGTGCACCTTCTTCAGAGACAAAGAGAGAATCCTTAAAGCAAAACGTAATTGAAGGGCAGTGACGTGTTCGTTGGAGAAGACTTCTCTTTGCGCGTGAGAGACTTAAGGAAACAACTGTCCCCGCATATGAGAAGGCCAGAGAGGAGGGCAAGCGAGCGACCATGCTATACGACCACCTCCTTATTGACGGGCAAAAGTACTATCTGGGGGAGGTTGGGGGGGGGGGGGGGGGGGGAGGGGACTCTTACAGAGTTTAAAATTGGGGGGAGGCCAGCCCAATCGACAACCCGGGGCATTCTTAAAAATTTCCCCCCGTGCCGTTGGGCCCCAAACGCCCCAAAAAAGGGGAGTGGAGGGAAAGTGGTGGCGAAAAACTCTGTCCCGGGGAACCCGGGTGGCATTTTTATAAACCCTGGGCGCGCAAAGGGGGTTTTTGGAGGGAGGAAAAGGGAAACAAAGGAAGAAGGATTTTTTTATTGAATTTTTTAAGGATCGAAAAGTTCTATTGGGTGTAAGTGACTGATTTTATTGGGTAGGTTTAAGGATTTATTATGTACCAGTTAAAAAACAATGGTGAGGGAAAAGGAATTTTAAAAAACATTTACCGAGGGTTGATATGTGACTCGCAGGGCTGACGGTGACAGTGACTTAGTTGTTGAAAGGGGAAATTTCCCAAAAAGGAAATGTTTTTCATGGAAAAAAGGGACAAAGGGGGAAAATTTATTTGGTTTGGATGAACGGTGGGGCAGAAAATTTGAGGGCCCGAAGGAAAGTTTTCAGGAGTTGGAAAATGAGTTACAATTTTTTTTGATGGTTGTGAAGATGTTATCGTTTGTGGTGCTTCTTTTTTCGTTCTTGCACTGGAATGCAAACGGACTCTTTTTCTTAAACTCAATTTATAAAGACTTTACAATTTTCTGTTGAAATTTTTTGTCTTCATAGGGCTTTTCGAAAAATTTTTAGAGGATTTCTCAAAAATTTGTATTCCAGTTACATTGTTTTCTGTAAAAAGGGGACTTAAGTTTTCAAAACAAGGAAGCGTTTGGGGTTTATGGGTTCATTTAAAATTTAAAATTTTCATCCTTTTGTTCATGAAAAAAAAGCAGGCTGCCCCAATAATCTTTAATTTTTTTTTTTTTTTAGGCGTGTTTGGCTTTGTGGAAGGTTTTTTTGGGATTTAATATGTACTTATTTTCCACCACAAGGGGGGCGCCCCCATTACACTTATTTATGTTTTAAAACGGTATTTTTGGCTTGAAGAATGTCTTTTTTTTTCATTATTCGAGTTTGTGGACGTGAAAGTGATCTTGTCAGGCGGGTTTGAAAAGTAGGGCTTTGATTTTTTCTCCAAAATTTTTTTGGGTTGGAAATAATTCTTATGTTCACTTCGATTATAATCGTTCTTTTTTTACTAATAGCTTTAGAAAGTCTGCAGGGCTGTGTTCTCAAAAAATTATGGGGAATTTTTTGGTAAATTTTGTGTTTTCAAACCCCTTTGGGCTGTGGAATTTTTAAAAGGCCCCATGTAATTTGGGGTTTCTGAAAGTTAAATTTTAAAGTTTTATATACGCCGGGTTTTTAGCGTTATGATTACTCTTCTTCTGTCTAGGGGCTGTTCTTTTCAAATTTTGGGCTTGTGTTGAATTTGGGGATTTCAGTGGAATAGACTCGTTTATTTGCCTATTGAATTACATTTTTTTTTTTTCAAAAAGACCAAAAAGGATCGCAAGGTTTTAACCCGCAGAAATTTTAACCGTTCATTTTTAAAAGTTTGTTTTGGGGGGAAAAGGATTAGGAAAAGTCTATTCCAGAAAATGCTCTCAGATGAAACACTTTTCCGTTTACTTGAACTCAAATTTTTTAGATCTTTTATGTAACGGTGCTCTGTATATGTTTTAAAGACGGGTTAAAAGAAGCTTGTTGTTTGAAGAAGAGAATTAATCAGACAAATACGATTAAAAACAGGGACTGGTATGTTTTTTGAAAGTTGGCTAGGCAAAGTTAAGGCAAAAAGTTTCTTTCTATAAATTTTGAAAGACGAGAAGAACGAAGCAGTGATGCCTTTTCTGCATGCAAGAAGGGGAAAATTTAAAAAATAGATTTAAAAAGGAAAAAAAAAAATTTTAAAAAGATTTGTTTTAGTTTGGCTTTTTTTTATCAGTAAACAATCAGAGAGAATTTTGGGGGGAAAAATGCATAAAATTTCTTTAAAAGAAAACTTTTCAAAACCTTTAACGTCGAGGGCTGGTTCAAACATTTCAAAATTTTTTCTTGAATGAAGTAAAAAACAGATGTAAAGTTGTAACAAACTCAGCTGGAAAAAAACAAAAAGTATCGGGTGAGGGGAGGATTGGGTTTTATAAACCGTTTAAGAGAAGAAGTTTTGCTAGCTGTTTAACTTGTTTAAAAAAACAGGAAAGGGTGCTGGACCAGTTGAAATTATTTATTTGGGTTTTTGAAGTAAAGGTGGGGACCCAGTTGTTGACTTTTTGAAAAGCTTTTTAATTTCGTTGTTTGATTAAAAGGGTGTTCCCAGACAAATGGACAAAAAACCCCTTGTTCAACCCCTTTTTTTAAGAAGGGGGGACGTTTTAAAGATTTTTTAAAACCTTTTTAGAGGCATTTACTGTGTGATTCCCAGCAGTAAAATTTTTAAACCCAATTTTTAATTAAAAGATTGCTGGAATTTGGGTAAAAGAAAATTAAAATTTTCAGGGAACATCAAGAAAGGGTTTTACAAAAGGGTTTTTTCCACAGGCGTTTACATGTTTTTCCCCTTTTTGGCATTGTCGAAAACAGTTTTGTTTTAATCGTAAATTTTTTTGTAGCCTTTTTTGATTTGAAAAGGGCTTTTGATTTGATTTAAAAAACCCTTGTTTGGCCCTTTATTTTTAAAAAAAAGCTTTAAAGGAAATTTTATTTAGGTGTATTTGTTGTTGTATGGAAAAAGTCAAAAACCCGCTTTTAAAAACGGAAGTAGTGTAACAGATTTAATTTTAAATTGGGACCCGTGGGTGGAAAAAGGAGCGCCCGCCCGCCCCCTATTTTTTTCTTTATTTTTCAAAGAACTTGGGATTTGAGGTGTTAAAGGGTGGAAGAATGGTGCAATGTTTTGTCTGAGTGTTTGAATTGTTTATATTATTTCTTTCTGATGACGTTTCCTTTTCTCTCTGAGGTTTTCATCGGGGTTTTAAAAAGCGTTTTAACAGTTTTTAAGTGCAGTTTTTCTGCCCCTTTCATTTGAAGGTCAAAATTTTGGGTAAAGCTTTTTTGTTGTATTCAGAAAAGGGGGGGATTTTGCTGCGAGGGGAAAGGAGGACATATAACGGAATTGTTATGGGCCGGGGTTTTGGGAAAGTTTACAAAAAAAATGAAATTAAATTTTTTAACAAAGTTCGTTTCGTTTTTCTGATGTCGTGTTTTCAGTTTTTCCCGGGAATAAAAAGCGTTTTTTTGCTTTTTTCAAAAGTTATGTAAAAAAAAAGTGTTATTTTTTTTCTTTCCCTTTTTTTAAACAAATTTTTTTTACTTCCCCAAATTTTTAAACCCATTGTTTTTTTAAAAATGGTGCAGAGCTTTGGGGCCCGACAAATTTCCCGCAATCCTTTTCGAAAAGGTTTCAAATTTTTTTTGCTCTTAAAAGGTTTTTTTAGGGGAAAAAAAGGGAAAAAAAAAACCCCTAAAAAAAACCCCCCCCCCCCCCCCCTCCATAAAAAACCCCTAAAATTTTTTATTAAATTTAGGGGTTGGGGGAAAGAAGTTTTTTTAAATTTTGGTTTTAAAATTTTGAAAAAAAGGAGGAAACGAATATAGAAATACCCCCACAAGGCCAAAAGTTTTCTTTTGATTTGGGGGGCTTGCGTTTATTTTAAAAAAAAAATGGGCCTCTTTTATTCGCTGTTTTTAAAAAATACTTGGGTTTGGGTTTTAATTTTGTATGGGCCCCAATCAAGGGGGGAAGGAGTTAGCGGTTTCTTTAAAAAGGGTTTAAGGGAAAGGGTTTTTTTTGTTTTTTCGATGGCAAGAAATTTGGAAAATTTTTTTTCAATTTTCAGTTTGGCCCCGGTTTTTGTGTGTACAGAACCCTTTTGGGCCCGGGTTTCCCGTTTTTAAAAACTATTTTTTATTCAAATTTTGAGGACATTTTAAAGTTTTTTTTGATAAGTTTTTGGTTTGGCTTTTTTCCAAAATTTGGGAGTACTTTTTAATCGTTTTTTAGATAAAAACACCCGTGGAAAAAAGACTTTAAAATGTTCCCTTTGTCCCAAAAAGAGAAAGAAAAAGAGATGCATTTTGTTTTTATGCTGTTCCCGTTCTTCATGGAAAAATACATACCGTCGAAAAAACTTTAAAATTCCAAGTCAGTTTTTGTATTGCTCTTTCTTTCCCCCTTTGAGACTTTGTCAATCATATTTTTAAGGCTTTTTAAAACTTTTCGTTTTTTTTATTTAAATTTCCCTTTAAAATTATTTTCCCAAGGGGTGTTTATAACGATGTCATTGTTTTTAATGGAGATTGGGGCAAAAAAAAAAAAAAAAAAGATTGCATCTAGGGACCCCTTCATGAGGGGCAATGGCCTAACATGGGTTAAAGTTTTTCCCTCTCCTCTCTCTTCTCTCCTTTTCTCTCTCTCTTTTCCCCTTTTCTTGTCTCTCTCTTGTTGCCTAGGGATGTTTGTATGCATGGGTTTTATGTATGTTTGTTGTATGTATGTTTAAGTATGTATGTTTGTTTGTTTTTTTTGTATGTATGTTTGTATGTTTTTTATTTATTCATATAGGGTATTTTAATTTTATGTATTTTTTTATATTTTTTTTAAAGTTATGTCTGTCCTTTCCTCTGTCTGTCTACCCTTTTTTTTACAAATTTTTTCCCGGGCGAATTTTTTTTCTGTTTCTTTAATTTTTCTCTGAAGTGCCGGTTTTCCTTTCAAATCTGAAAAGAAAACTACTTTTCCTTTCACAAAACAAACGATTCATTACAAAAGCTTTCTCCTCTGTCCCCCCATCTCTTTCTTTTTTTTTGAGTTTTCTGTCTGTTTATCTGTCTGGGCTTTCTGTCTTTCTGCCGTCTGTTGCTTACCCGTCTGTCTGTTTTTTCTCTCTCTCTTCTTTTCCCTTTTTTTATTTTTTTTCTTTCTTTCTTTTTTTTCTTTTTTTCTTTCTTTTTTTTCTTTCTTTCTTTTTTCTTTCTCTTCTCTCTCTCTCTTCTCCCTTCTCTCTCTCTCTTTTCTTCCCCTCTCTCTCTTTCTGTAATTCCCCCGCTTCGTTTCTTTTAAGTCATTTATTATTCATTTTCCTGTTTGAAGTGTTAAAACTTTTTTTAAAAGGGATGTCTTTGGGTATGGGGTTTGGGGGTTTTCCCCTTTTTTCTTCCCAAAAAGAAAACTAGGATAGCTCATCACATCCCAACCCCCCCTTCCACCCCTTTCCCCCTTCTCCTCCTTCTCTTTCTCTTTGTTTTCTCTCTCCTCTCATTTTTCTTTTCCCCTCTCTTTTCTCCCTCTCTCTTTTCTCCCCTCTCTTCTCTCTTTTTCTTTGTCTCTTCTCTCCCCCGTTTCTACCCCTCTCTGCTGTCTGGGCTGTTTTTTTTTCTATATATACATATCTTTTCTCTCTCTCTCTCTTCTCTCTCTCTCTCTTTTCTCTTCTTTTCTCTCTCTTCTCTCTCTCTTAATGATTTCTTTTGGGGGAAAGAAAATTTAAAGAAAGAGCAACCCGCCCCCCAAAAACTCTTCTTCGGGGAAAATACACCGTGACACAAAACCGCCCTGACTCTCTTTTTTCAAAGCAGAAAAAAACTTTTAAAAAACAATTTAGATTAAAAAAAAAATAAAAAAGGTTTTAAAAAAATTTACTTTAAAATGAAATGCCTTAAAATATAATGGCTTTAAATGACAAAAAACAAACAAAACCCAAAAACACGGGGATTTAAAAAAAATCAGGGGTGCAGGAGTGCTTTGCACTTCTTGTGCACGACCGGCCGGGCCCCAGCTCAACGCCCGTCTGTTCAAAGTTTTTTTGTTTTCTCTCTGGCAGAAGCTAAAAAAGTTTCCATTTCCCGTGTTTTTGTTTCGGTTTAAATTTTGTTTTGGTCTCAAGAAGGCAGAGAAAAGAGAAAAGGGAGGGGAGAGAGAGAGGGAGAGGGAGAGAGAGAGGAGGGGGGAGAGGGGAGGTGAGGAGTGGGGAGAGAGAGAGGTGAGAGAGGGGAGGGGGAGAGAGAGAGAGATTTGGGAGGGAGAGAGGAGGAGAGAGAGAGAGGAGGAGAGGGGTGAGAGGAGAGAGAGGGGGGATTTTGTGGTGTGTGGGGTGTGTGTGTGTGTGTGGGTGTGGTTTTGTGTGTGTGTGTGGGGTGTGTGTGTAAAACTCATTCCCAGAAAAGATGTTTTTGATCCCTCCTTTGCATTAAAGCAATTTCGGGAATTTTGGGGCCCCCTCTCTCTCTTTCTCTCTCTCCTCTCCTTCTCTCTCTTCTTTCTCTCTCTCTTTTTCTTCCTTCTTCTTTTGCATCGAAAAGAACGAATTTTTATTTTATATCTAAACATGAGGAGCCCCAGTAATGTCATTCCCATCAAGACAAATAGTTCCAAAGACAGCTAATTCACCTGTCCGCCCACGAAGAAACGAGTCATGGAACTTTGACACTATCAATCAGTCACTGATAACACCGGCGGTACGTCTTGAAACCCCATAGAAAAAAGAACAAAACAAAGCATGAAGCCTATATGTTTTTTTTGCTGCCATTTCTGTGTATTGCCTTTTATTTCATTTCCTAATACACTTTCTTCCAGCTACTCCTATTTTGTTTGAAGAATGTATTTTGGTTTACAAAATTAAAACATGAAGTAATGTCTTTAGTTTTACAGCAACTTTTTTTCCTCCCCACACTTTCGTTTGGTTGCATTTACTACTCTTCGCTGGCTGCTCTGGGGGTGCTATGGATTCTTTTTTGCACCCATGGTGGTGAGAACACCACAGTATTGTGGACTGTGGTGTGTCTCTATTTGACGCCGGGAGCGCAGACACAACCAGCCGTGCCCTGATGAGTCCCGATCCAGCGGGCGAAAGGCCTAGGAGCAGGCATACAATATATCTGCCTTCAAAAGGGATTGCGATGGTTCCCTAATACAGCTAGAGAAGAGTTTTCATTTCTGTAACTTTTTTTTTTGAATTTCATTTTCCCAGTTTCTCCATCTTCAAACTCCCCTCCCCCCCTCCCTTCAAGTCCAAATCTTTGCCAGACAGTTCAGTTGTTGGCCTGCGCTTGTTTTTCCCCCACTATTAGATTGTTCGTCTATGTATTTGTCTGACTTTATTCAAGTTTAAAAGGCTGTGCCAGTCTTGAATAAAAGTTACTCTGTGTTAGGTTTCCTTATGGGAGCAAAACATACCCACTTGTTTACTGTTTATCGTTTACTGTTCCCTACCTCATTTCATTTCCGATCATGAAGTAATAGATAAAACACCCTATATGACTAGGATGTGTCACTAGACACTACACACCAGGTGAAAGACAATGGGGGTGGGGTACAAATGGGAAGGATGGGAGCCATGCAGATCTTGTTTGCCTGATAATCATCTTTGGGAAATCTATTGTTTTCTCAGATTAGTCTGTTGCCTTCAGTGTAGAACGTTTAGCACTGTTAATGCCTAATTGACGTAGAAATGGTACAAAGTGACGCATATTCAAAGTCCTCATTAATGACTACCCCCCCTCCCCCCCCCGTACAAAGTGACGCATATTCAAAGTCCTCATTAATGAACTACCCCCCCCCCCCCCCACCTTTCCTCCTCTATATTCGCCCATTCCCACAGAAATCCTGCTGCCTGTTTAGTTCTTGTATGGCGAGCGACATCAAGTTGTTGAAGAAACGTAACCTTTTCCAGGGCTGTGATTGTTTTATATTTGCAAAGTGAGGCGACTGAGGTGGAAATCTAAAAAATTTTATTTTCATTGACACGAACCGAAGAAAACGTGACAAACAAATCACAAACAAAACATGCCCGGTTTCGATTTCAGCGTTCATGCCATCTGCGTAAGTAAATGAAGATAGGTGATCGTTTCATTTTCGCTGTCCTGAGTGTTTTGATCTTGCTGAAAAGCAAGGTCGAAAACGTGGGTTTTTTGTCTTTGTTTTTTTTTCTACGTTTCCTTACGTTTCGTATTAATTACATATAAAATTTGTTTTTTTTTAAAATTTGTGTGGTTTTGCGTGGTGGTGCGTGCGGCGTGCGGGGCGTGCGTGGGTGGTGCTGCGTGGTGCGGCGTGTGTTGGTGTGGTGTGTGTGGGTGTGTAATTTGGGCCCAGAAAATAAATTCACGTACATCCTTGTCGGTTTTGAAAAGATTTGTTTTATCAATAAAAAAAAGGAAGTGGCTGAGTGGTTGCAAATCCTTGTGGTTTTTTTTTTTTTTAATTACACCATACATTTTATATATATATAAAAATTTTATTTTATATATATATAAAAAATATTTTTAAAAATTTTATAATATTTATTTTTTTAATATATAAAAGTCGTGCCAAATTTTTAAAAATTTGCCAAACTTGTTGATAGGCAGCTGATTTCCTGTCTGTTTTTGACGGGGTTGCCTAACATGAAAACTGTTTTTTAAAGCCGTCCTTAATCTACAACTGGGTGCCAAATTTACGATGGGCACCCTATTGAAATTAGGCAAAAAATCCCTGTCTCATATTGGAATTAGTTGCTTTTTTAACAAGCTTTTTTCTTTTTTCATAGGCCTATTAGATTACTTTATTTGTTTTCTAATACTCCCCTTTTCCGACCTCACCTTCCTTTTAAAACCCTTTGGTTTTAGACTACAAACAAAGCCATTTGTTTTGCAGACATGTATTTTGTAAGTTCGGCTAAACGTGCCTTTACACGGGTAATTGAATTGGGGACGTGGTTTCCCTTTTTTTGACTCAAACACCAGCTCACTTGTATTGAACATGAATTGAGGGAGTGAGCTGCCCACAAAAAATTAAAAAGTGTAAACCTCAGAAAGGCATTTCTAATCACCAGCATTGAGTGTCATTTGGGTTGACTTGGTTATTCAAACTGAACCCAGGCTGAGGAAAAGTGTTTTTTTGGAAAAACGTTTCGAAGAAGAATTGGATGGACACATCGAACAGTTAAGTTGCCTGATGTGAGATGTTCAGAGTATGGGGGTTGAATGGAAAATCTCCAGAAAGCCTACTATCTCAAGAAAAATTTTCCCGATGTTTTCAAATTTTGCAGGACGAAGAAAATAATCAAGGAAAAATTTTCCCGTTTTGTATTACAATCTCTTTTCCCCTCTTTCTCTCCTCTCTCTCTCTCTCTCTCTCTTTTCTCTCTTCTCTCTCTCTCTCTCTTCTCTCTCTCTTCTCTTTTCTCTTTTTGTTGCAAAAAATTCATTTCACTGTCTGTCGTCGTATCTTCACTGTCTTTTTGCTCACCCCTCACACACCTCGCACTTTTGTGTAGTTTGCGGAAAAGAATGAGAAAAGGTCAAATACTGCTACAAAAAGGGAGTGTTCGACACCCCTGTACAAAGTACCTTTCGCTGGGATGGGGAAAAAGAGCTGCGACACGTTCTATCGATAAATATTGCAATTTTCAAAAAAAATAATTTCCCTTTGTGACAAAATGCGAAAAAATGCCCAAAAAAAAAAGACAAAACCAAACAAAAGGGTTGTCGGCGGCCTTTAAAAAAAAAACCTTTGCCCAAAGAGGAAAATAATCTCATTGTAAAGGAAAACAAACCCCCACCGTGGATTTAATACACTTAAATTACCAGGATCCCTTTCACAAAGTTTGTAGGTTTAGGGCCCGAAGTCCAAAAAAGCGTGAAACGGTACAATCTGATTGACATTTTTTGTTGGATTCCCCCCCCCCCCCCCCCCCCCCCCCCCCCCCCCCCCCCGGCATACTCAATCAATAACGGTCGGAATTCACCCCATCTGTATCAATGAAATGAAATGATTTGGCCACAGATAACATGTCCAGGATCCCCCCAAAACATCCCCAAATCCCCGGGGGAGTGTTTAGAGACGAACGCCGACGTGAAACAGATGTTTATTGCCTGGACAATAGACAACAACTCCAGTCAATGGGGCTGAAGGGGTCTGCGGTTTGTAATGCGCAAAAGAATCCCCCCCCCACAGGAAACTAGCCAAAGAACACCCTTTGGGAAATCTTTTTTGGTCGAAAGGGCAAAACTGGTCTTGAAAGAAAAATGTCTGCCTAAGAGGTCATAGAGAAAATTTTGGAGAAAGAAGAGGAGCTTTTACCTTTTTTCGCAGAATTGACAGGTTTAGATGAAGACCGAAGCTGAAGTTGAAGTCAGAACAGAAGAGGGGTGCAACGGTGTTTAGTTTGGCGAAAAGTGCAACTGGTGTTGAAGTTGTGGGAGAAGAACGGTCTGGTGTTGAAGTTGTGGGGAAAAACGGCAACTGGGTTTAAGTTTGGAAAAAGAAGGGAACTGTGTTGAAGTTGTGGGAGAGAAGGGGTGCAACTTTAAGTGTTAATTTTTGGCAGAAAAGGTGCAACTAGTGTTGGTTTTGGCAGAAGAAAAGCAAAATATTTGAAATTGTGGCGAAGAAGGTGAAACTGGGGTTGAAGTTGTGCAGAAAAAGGTTTTCAAAAAGTTTTAAATGGTAGCAAAGAGGGAACAGGATTGAATTGTAGTGGAAGGGGTGCAACTGGATCTGAGGGGTAGGGAAAAGGGTGCAAATGGGTGCCAGGAAAAAGATGCACGGTTTTGGGGGAAAAAATAGAATCTCTTTTGTTCTTGCAGACGTGATGAACTAAGGGTCAGGAAAAAAGAGAGCTGAAAATGCTGCACACAACCGGAAAACTTGACCTTTTCGGAAATGATGTAGTTTTTGCCCTGTTTGGGGATTTGACAGGGGTAGATTAGATTGTTGGGGAAAGTCCCCCGGTTTTGTCATGGCAGTTCGAAATGCAACTACCAAAAAGGTACAAAGCAAAGGCACGTGAAGGGTTGGTTTCAAAAATATCATTAAAGCGATCGAGGGAAAATTTAGGGGCATGGTTGAGAAGCAATTACTGCCCTTCAGACGATCCAACCTTCATTTAGGGATGGTGGGGGAAGGGTTTTCCAAATTTTCTCTGCCAAGGTCTTTTCTGACGAAGAGATGTCTTTCAGAAAAAAAAAAACCCCTGTGCCAAGCCCTTGCCCCCCCAAAACAAAACTGCAAAAACAAATTACTTATTTTGATAGAATAATAAAATGAACGGTCCTTTGTACAAATAGCAAATCTTTAGTAACACAAAGACTTTCTTGGGGTGATAAATAGAAAGGATTGTAGAAATTTGTGTAAAAAAAAAATGTTTGGTCAAAAAATTAAAAATGAATCATTAATCAGAGCCTTGTTTTGTTTTTTTTTTTTGTTTTTCAAAAGGATAATCTTGAAAAAAAATTGGCAAAAACCAGTAACTTACAGATAGGCAATTCAGTTTCCTAACTACAAATGAAAAAGAAAAAACCCAGCATTTCCTAAAATGTGACTAGGCACTTTTTGCCTAAACCCACGGTGGCGCCAATCTACAGACTAGGGTGCTATCTGTAAATCAGGCATGTTTTTTTAAATCAGTTTACATGTTAGGGAAAAAAGGCCATGCCCAATTTACAGATAGGGAAATCATTGCCCCAGTCAACAAGTTAGGCAAATTTACAAAATTTGGCACGAATTATATTTTATATTATTATAAATATAATATATATATATATATATATTTTTATTATATATATATTTTTAATAATATATATTTCAACGTGCACCGCATGGACAAAACCCTAAGTTTTATAACATAACAAGTATCTTTACGTTTTTAAAAAAAAAAA
>CM031610.1:41673362-41680862 GCA_018398815.1 Conus ventricosus | reverse complement strand
GAAGCTTTGGCGGCATAATTTATTTTATAGGTACGACTCTTTCTCAGGACGTTAAGAAAAGTTCAGAGTTTCTTTGAGACTGATAATGTTCCTTCAGTTTCAGGCGGCGTCTTCGGGATCATCCATCAAATAGTCAAAATGCATTTCCGTGCCACGTACTGTGAAATGAAGCAGATAGATACATAAGCAAATGAGTAAATAAATGAATAGATAGGTACATTTAGACAGAAAGAACTAAGTAAACAATGAAAGAAAAGAATAACAAAAAGGCGAGTATACTATAAATTGTTCGCTTTGTCTTTCTTTTAAGTGCCTGCCTCTCTCTCTCTCTCCTCTCTCTCTCTCTCTCTCTCTCTCTCTCTCTCTCTCTCTCTCTCTCTCTCTCTTTCTCTCTCTTCTCTCTCTCTCTCTCTCTCTCTCTCTCTCTCCTCTCTCTCTCTCTCTTACTTAGGGTCCAATGCAAGAAAGCCAACTGGTGCTTACTCCGTTTTTTCCCATCAATAAACAAGATTCGTTGGTTCGTTGGTTCTCTACTACTCTCTCTGTCTTTGAATCAATTCATCAGTTCATCCACAGTGCAAAGAAATAGAAGGAAGCCATCCCTCTCTCTCGCTCCCCACTCCGCCCCCCCCCCCCCCCCCCCCCTCCCCAAATGAAAGGTTAAAAAATCTCATTCGGTTAACTAGAGAGAGAAAAGAGAGAGAAGGGGGGGGAGGGAGGGCAAACGAGAGAGAGAGAGAGAGAGAGAGGAGAGAGAGAGAGAGAGAGAGAGAGAGAGAGAGAGAGACAGAGACAGAGACAGACGGGGAGGGTAAAATCAGAGAGAGTGAGAGAGAGAGACAGACAGACAGACAGACTTAGACAGATACAGATACGTCGAACACACACACACACACACACACACACACACACACACACACACACACACACACACACACACACACACACACACACACACACACACAGAGAAAGAGAGAGAGAGACAGCGAGAGAGAGAGAGAGAGAGAGAGAGAGAGACAGAGAGAGAGAGAGAGAGAGAGGGGGGGAGAGACAGACAGACAGACAGACAGATAGACAGACAGACAGATACTTCGACAGAGAGAGAGAGAGAGAGAGAGAGAGAGAGAGAGAGAGAGAGAGAGAGAGAGAGAGAGAGAGAGAGAGAAACGTTAGACAAACAACCAACTCCCCGTGCAAACGTCTTCACGGGTGGATTTGGCAGTTGTGTACAGAGAGGGTCTCAATCCAGAAATATGGCTTGACATCAAAGCACTAAACAAACCATGGAATGTAAGTGTTTTGAGGCGTGGCATGCTCTCAAAAGAAGACCAGAATTACACCAAACTTTAGACCTAACTAACGACCCTATTACCATCCATACGTACTCACCCACTTCACCCTTACCCCCTCTATCAATTATTGTGCATAGTTTTACGGATTTCTACCGGTGCCATAACTCACAGTCTATAAAATACTATAGCCAACTACACCTGACATCAGCTAACTCAACAGTTACCTTATCTTTACACCAACGGGGCTTCCCACAATTAGTCCAATTTCACACCCATTTTAATCTTTCAGATTGGAGCTACTTAACAGACATTATCATGCACACATGAACAAAAAAATGGAATCAACTTTTAAACACACACAAAAAAGATCATAGATTAATCCTAAAACCTCACTCACAACCCTTCTCTTGTGGGAGCTGGGTTCCCCCAAATGGTGCCATTTTGCTGATTTTAAACCGTGTGGACTTGGAACCACATACGATGTATTTATGATGCATATGTGATAGGAAAAAGACAGAACAGACCTTCAGAACATAAATAGATAAAATAAATAGGTAAATAAATACACAAGTAAATAAATAAATCAATAAATTAACAACTTTTTTTTTAAAAGACTCCAATGAATATCCCGTTTGTCTGCCTGCGTATGCCAGTAACGGCCTCAGCTTATGGATTCCCTGAGTGTGACCCAAAGAAGAGGCGAGCTGAAATGAGTTTCGTCTTGTATGTGACCATTCTTACTCATTCAATCGTAAAAGGGAAAAAAACTAGAAACAGAAAATGTACATGACGCAATTTGAGAATAAAACCTTTTATTTCTAATCCAACAAGTGACTCTTGGTTTGCGATATGTGACAGGGATACATACATTTCTCCGTATTTAATTGCGGAATGATAACAAACCAATTATCCATGGTCTCCTTCTTATAGGATATTTGGAAGTGCAAAACACATTTTGCAGACGGTGATTTTTTTTTCTTTAACAGACAGTGACTCTGGCGCTGTTTGTGTGATTCCAAAGTGGTTTTTAGCATTTGGAAGGAGACAGAACATGCTTCAGGAAGCGAGGTCACAGAGGTGGCAAGAACTCATGTTGCTGCTGGCAGTCGCATTTATGAAGTTTTGCAACTAATTCCACTGCCCTTAAAACAGAAGTATGTTAAACTGCGAGCAGATTAAAACATTAATCCCAGTCAGCGGACTAACTATGTTGTTATCCATGGTTGATTTTACAAACTGTACGTAATTTAGAGTATCCACAATTCAGCCATTTACTTCCTTTCTTTGACTTTTCCACACTTGAAATATAAGGAACACTTCACAAAATGGATCGATATATTTAAAAGAAAGATATCGGGATATTGACGGTCTTTGTGTGTTCGACTTTCCCGAATAGTTTTTTGCTGTTATATATTATATTTGATTCTTATTAGGTACAAGGGTGCACACACACACACACACACACACACACACACACACACACACACACACACACACACACACACACACACACACACACACACACACACACACACTATTAAAACAAAATCAATAATATATTTAGCATACACAGCTCTAGACAACTTGCATCTTGCAAAACTGTTCAAGTAGACTTCTGCTTCCAGACACTTCTTCCCGGGTCTTACTGCGGACGCCAATTCAGCCACGGAAATGAAGAAAGACAAAAAGAAAAAGAAAAAAGAAAGAAGAATGTGCAGGTAGGAAGAAATAAATATGGTCAATCTGATTAAGAGAAAGAAAAGGAAGAAAGAAAGAAATGTGCATGCAGAAAGAAAGAAATATAGTCAATCAGAATGCGAAAGAAAAAGGAAAGAAAGAAAGAAAAAAAACCCGAAATAAATAAAGAAAGAAAGAAATCGGAAAGAGAGCCAGACAGAAGGGAAGAAAAGAAAGATACACACAGGAAATGGATCCGCACCATCTGTGTCTTTTCTTCAATCGACGAAGATAGCTATGCTGCTGATAAAATCCTCCTCTGCCGCCCGTCTCTCTATCTCTGGTGAGAATGCTAGATTCTGCGATACTCAAAAGAAAAAAAAAAGAAAAAAAAAAGAAAAAAAAAAGGAAAGAAATAAAGACAGAAAAGAAAAAGAAAATTGCGCAACAATGCAAAAACGTTCACAGGAAATGTATTTGCCGTCCCATTACTCAAACACCCAGTTCTGGAAATCCATGGGACAAGATGGGGTTAGGGAACTTCTCTTTTGATTTCGACTTTCGCATTTTATGCTCACATCTTCATTCTGTGTAAGATTAAAGTGAAATATTCCTGGAGCATAATGGAAATCCTTTAGAAATAGCACAGGAACACTGGAAGATTTCCGCTGACCCGACGGTATAACCAGCCTCCTTGTGGCACTGGTTAGCGTCAAGGGCTTACAGGTCGGGTTGCTGCCGGTTCGAGTCCTACGTCAGGAATTTATTTATGGACTTTCCATCCCTTCTCGGTTTCTACCCTGACTTGAGCGACTTATGTGCTCAGATTGGAAGACAGTGTTTAGTTTCATCAACTTGATGGGTACGCTTCTGACAATGTTGCTAGTGTTGCTCCAACTTCTTGTCCAACACTGTGCTTGTGCGTTTTCGGGCCTGGTCCATTTCGGGGTATATTGTGAAAGGAAACGTACAGCGCAGCACGCTTATGCAGTCTGATCACAGTGGAAAGTTAAAACATCATCTTCATTAGCCTTATCCTAGTTGATCAACGTAAAAAAAAAAACTTTACTTTTTTTTAGGGGGCTCCTATGCTTTGTCTCGTAATTAACTCGGTTTTAGTATTCTGTCTACGTCAATGCTCGTGACCAGTTTGTCTGAAGGTCATCGGTAACAATGTGCTCATAGCAATCATTGTTGGATGGACATTTTAGCCTCCCCATCCCCAAACCCACCGCCACCACCAACACGAATGCTCATTAACGCCTGATCCATGACTAAGCAGATTTTCTTCTTCTTTCTTTCTTTTCTTTCCTTTTTTTTGGATAGATGGTGCCTAGCGTATTTTCGATCATTGAAGGCATCACTGAAAACCCGAAGTGATTCGGCAGTTGTGTAGTGTCTCCGCCGGTGGCTGTTTAATGGCGAGGGCTTGTAAGGTAAGACAAAAAAAAAATTCAACAAACCCAAACAAAAATCAAACAAAACACATCCTTAATATTGAGCTTTTGACGAAAAAAAAAGTCTTCGAAGTAGATGCTCTCCAAAAAGAAATGTATTCCCCTTTGAACATTTTTCTGTCAAAGACTGAGGTGGAATATTACTGACGATAATCAGCCATCTGCAATGATCTAGGCAAAGTAGATTTTCATGAATTCGACCTCAATGTATTTAGTCTTAACTGTCTTCAATAGCAAGCGCTGTCTCCAGAAGATGTCCTCCCTTTCCGAGTTGTCGTACAACAGTTTGATATCTTGCAAAAGCGCAACTCACTGGCATTTAAACAGGATCCTACATTATTTTATCAAAAACAGCAAATGACAAAAATATTCTGTCACTGCAAGCGGAAAAGATGAAGGTGAGTGCGGATAACGAAGGAACTCTGACAGATTCGCGATAAGTCAATCTTATTAGACCAGTGACAGAAAACGTGTCCCGAAAAGACGCTTAGGTAATAGTGTCCCTTTTCCCAGGTTCTAAGGTAACGAGTTTGGTAATACCCGAATAAAACTGGATTTAGGTGGTCTTAATTTCAATGTTCGCTGGTTTGTAACCATGATCACATTTTGTTTCATCGAAGACTAAGGTGAATGCAATGAAAAATATTCGAAGGTATTTAACAATCGTCAAATGAACATTATTAAGGCGTATATGTTATGGAAAAGAACTCTTGACACATTTTCGCAAACTCGGCTTCAAAATTTGAATCTTCGGGGGAGGATCATTTGTCCAAGAAGAAAGTGTGTGGGATGTCTTAGTACAGGTCTACGCTGGCCAGAGCTGTTTTGTGTAGTGATTGAATTAAATGCACACGACAAACACATGTGCAGGAGGAAGAACGTTGGGGAAAGAGGGGTCTGAAATCGTAGGAATATATCCTCAACTCTGCTTACTCACCACGTTCCTCTTCTTCCCCCCTCGCGTTATCGTAGATGAAAAATAAGTACTTTCAGGACAAGCTTTCTTCGACGAAGGGTGTTCAATTACTGATGTCTCCAATGGCCAGCCTTAGCAAGCCTCAGACAAAACTTAATATGAGAGGTCCAACTTCCTTCAGTACTAGAACACCTCTAACCAAGGTTTGTTATTAGTTTTCTAATAATTCCCTTTCAGGACCTTTAACTTCAGTCGAAAGAATCAGCAACAATATCAGCAAAACAACAACCTGAACTCACTTCTTATAAAGAAACTCTATATAATGCAGTGGTTATATTTGAGTCTTTGACAGAAAGGTGTCCCATATAGAGACCTTATCCAAGGACTCCAATATGGTGGTTCTTTTTGTCAGATCTTTCAGGGTTTCCTTCCTCTTCACGATCAGTGGGCTAACGAATGAACAGAAAATAAAACAAACATCACTAACGTGGCAGCAGCAGCACAGACATCGGAATGTAGGTAAACCTGACCTCTGGTGGATTGTGTCAGATTATTGGGATTCTATACTTCCTGTTCCTGTAGGTAAACCTGACCTCTGGCGGGAATGTGTCAGATTATTGAGATTCTATACTTCCTGTTCCACTAAGCTTTTAGGTTTCCAGTGGTCTTTAATCAACATGTGCAATTTCTGCTCCTGTAAGTAAGGACGTACGCATGCACTTACGCACGCATGTACTCACTCTCTCTCTCTCTCTCTCTCTCTCTCTCTCTCTCTCTCTCTCTCTCTCTCTCTCTCTCTCTCTCACACACACACACACACACACACACACACACATATATATATATATATATATTTGTTAAAAATATTTTTAAAATGAAGTGCTAAAATTCATCTACAAGCTTGTTTCAATATACATGTGTACATATCTCTCCTCAGGATGTCTCTTTTTTGTGGCACGCCAACGGTCTTTAAATATATATATATATATATATATATATATATATATATATATATATATATATATATATATATTATATATATATACGCACGCATGCGCGCACACACACACACACACACACACACACACACACACACACACACACACACACACACACACACACGCACGCACGCACGCACACACACACACACACACACACACACACACACACACCACACACACACACACACACACACACAGAGGTAATGTATAACAAGAAATTCACCATTTTCGTGGGGGGGGGGGGGGGGGGGGGGAATGCTAAAGCTGTTCAGTCAGGCGTAAGACTATGGTTTTTTATTGTTGTTTTATTTAAGCTGCTCGCTCATGCAGTGACTTTGATTTTTTTTCAATGTTCACTGGTGAAGACAGTAACTTTGAAGTTGTTTTTTTCATGCGTGTGCATTTCCCTAGGTATGGGCAACAACAGAAACAAATCCGAGCAAAAGGATGAGAGAACCAAAATGAATGAATAAATAAATGTAAACGAGCGAAGAAAATAGCAACTATATATTATGCACCGTAATCATCAACAGCAGCAGCAGCAACAACAACCGCAACAGCAAAGCAACATTAGCAAGAACAGCAGTTCAACAACTACAAAACAAAACAAAACTAAACAACAACAACAACAAGTTTTGATCTATCAACAGCGCACAGTAAATAGCCTGCAATATCTGCATTTTACTTTGAGTTTCCTGTTGAAAAGAGCTGAACCCCTTGACCGCCCTTTCTCCCCACACCAGTCTTCTTCTTCCTCCATCATTGCAAGAAATCAAGACTTTCAGAGCAAAGACAAGACCAACCAAGGTCTCTGACAGGAAATATGTACACGTGATCACTGAAATAACAAGCTTGAAATAACGGGCTTCAGGAAGCCTTTGGAAAAGCTGAGCTTAGGGGCTTTCCTCCTGCATCACTCGCTGCCTGGTCAAACGTGATCGCATCTTCGATTGATCCCTCAAGAATTAAGACGAATACTGTTCACGAATATTGAGTAATAATAGTAGTAGTAGCAGCAGCAGCAGCAGCAACAAGAAGAAGAAGAAGAAAAAAGGAGAAGAACAAGAAGAAGAGGACAACAACAACACCAATAATAGCAACAGTAAACAACAATCACAACAACAATAGTAACACGACCCACTGTGCAAATATTATAG
>CM031610.1:41647587-41667587 GCA_018398815.1 Conus ventricosus | reverse complement strand
TGTGATCACTTGACCTGCAAAGCGCGGCAGTACCTGCAAAGCTCAGCGGCAAAGTAGGCCAAACGACCCTACTGTGATCACTTGACCTGCAAAGCGCACCTGCAAAGCTCAGCGGCAAACTAGGCCAAACGACCCTACTGTGATCACTTGGCCTAGTTGATTGAGGTGCGTGCGGGACACAACCTGTTTAGTCACAAAGCAAGAAAGTGGCCCTAGTAGTTTCACTTCTTGTTTGTTTGTTGGTGTTTGTGTGTTTTGTCCTACCCCACGCATGCACACCCCCCACCCCCACCCTACCCACCCCCCACCCCATGCATGCACACACTTAAGTCACTTCTAAGTTCTTACTTAAGTCATCCTTAAGTTCTTAATTAAGTTCTTAATTAAGTTTTTAATGAAGTTACTTCAAGTTCTTAATTAAGTTCTTAATTAAGTTCTTAATTAAGTCTTAATTAAGTTACCTCAAGATTGTAATTAAGTCGTCCTTTAAGTACAACCAAGTTCTTATTCAAGTTATCTTATAATTATCAAAAAACAATACAATCTATGTTTTTATCTTAAATAGTAGATGTCTAATATAGTACACACACGCCTCAAAAAAACGCGTCATCGTTGAGGATGTCTTGCTTAACGCCCTTGGTGTGAGATCGGTCAGCATAGATCTTAATGAAGTTCTTACATCCTAAGCAACCGCATTGATTACAATTCTGGTCTATGGAAATGTCTTTTATAGACTCCATGTCTTTATTTATTGACTCCATCATTTTAAACAAATAATAATCCGCCATGATCTATTTTTATCAAAAAAATTTAAATTTAAGTTCTTAAAATATTATTGCTTTTTAAATGGATCAAAATGATTTTTTGTATTGGTGGTGCTGGCGTGCTGTTGTCTTCTTCTGTATTTAGTGGTTCAGATTTTTTTGACTGCTTTTGTTTTTGTTGCCATTGGTTTATATATTTTATAACCGTAATAACCGCCCCCAGCAGCAGCAAGGGCGCCAAAAATGGCAACAGTTTTAAGTTCAATATTCCATGAAGACTTTGGTGCCCTTGAATTAACTTGCTCTTGTTTTGGAGCTGGCATTGGATCAACTGTTGGCGTTGGCGGTGTTATGTTTTCATTATGATTATATTCTGTGATTGTAACTTTAATTTTCTTTGTCTGTTCAACTCTGGCTACTCTTTTTCCTGCTGCAACACGCCCAGGATGCTTTAGCTTTTCACTCGTTACTATCTCTACCTGATTCAGTGTTTTCTGATTCAATGTTTCCTGATTCTGCTGATTTTCCGACTCGTTCATTTGAAGGGGAAATAAAATCTATATGATTAAAAGTAATTAATCCATGATTAACGGCGATAACAATGTTTCAAATCTGTAATATAAATCACAGCTTAGAGACTCTAATGACTTTGTTAAAACTGGATCTTGCGTTAAATCATACGTAAGATCTTGTTCAGAATCAATGGGAGCAAATCTACTGAA
Source organism: Conus ventricosus (assembly GCA_018398815.1). Taxonomy (NCBI): domain Eukaryota; kingdom Metazoa; phylum Mollusca; class Gastropoda; order Neogastropoda; family Conidae; genus Conus; species Conus ventricosus. The sequence continues at coordinate 41,666,101 of CM031610.1, read as the reverse complement.
CTAGTTTAGTGTACAAACTAAGAACCGTTTGTCCTACACTTTTTACCATTCTCGACCCCAGCTGCGCTTCATACCTGTTATGATACTTTATAATGTCTTGCGGCGACATCTGTTGAATCTGTTCTATGCTGAATTCAGTTCCGAGGAACTGTTTTGTTTTCCCACATGCTGCCAAAGAATACAACCTTTCCTTTTTGGGCATAACAGCTTGGTCATCAACTTCTTCATTTGTAAGTCCAAGACAGTGTAGGCCGCTCTGTAGCTCTAGCAGATCATCGCTGTTCATGTTTTTTATTAATTATAATTATTTTATTTTTTAAAATAGCGCCGAAAAAACTATTACCAACCTCGTATACCATTCTGCTGTTATTGGAGGTCTAAGTGTAGGATACACGATGCTTGGTAAAAGCCTGTTAAAAATAAAACCGGGAGATCTTGGCAAACTAGACTTTGAGGATTCAGCAAAGCTAATCGCTATTATACAGCTTCCCTTTGCTACGAAAGATTTTCTAGTTAAGCAAGGAATAATTCCAGAGAATATAAATATGTAAAAAAATACATTTATAAAAAATGGCTTCACTCGTAATGATGATAGGTGGGGCTGTGGTGAATGCGCTTGCTTTTAGCGGAAGTAATTACGCGTTTAGTAAACTACGGGATGACGGCGAGAGAAAAAGACATAACAAAGCTGTGGAGCAACTAGCTGCTGCACAAGACGCCTATGAAAAGCAGAGAATTGAGCAGTTAGATTTTATTAACGACACACTGAAAAAACAGGGCATGCAGCTTACACATTTAAAGATGTTGATCAAGCGATAAAAGAATATTATCTAGTAACGGGCAAACCAAACCAGACATTGCCCCCACCAAAATTCAGTGACTTTTATCAACCATCAGAAAAACAAAAGATGCAAGAAATCGCGTTTATTGTCGTTGGTATGACTGTTGTCTATTTTGTTGCGCATAATATCAGCTGAATAAAAAATGAACAAAATTTATTATTCGCCAAAAGGATATTGGAAGGGAATAACAGCAATTAAAAAGCTAAGCCAAGCAGCTGGAGTCAGTGAACAAACAGCAAAGGAATGGTTATCTAAACAAGCGATTTGGCAAATTTATTTACCTGCGCCTAGACGAATACAGAGACCACACTTTGTCAATACAACTCCAAACGACACCCATCAAATGGACCTTCTATATTTACCCTCTGATACGATTAGACGAAAAAGATTTAAGTACGCACTCACAGTCATTGACATAGCTTCAAGATACAAAGATGCGGAACCATTAACACAAAAGAGTGCTTCTGCTGTTGCTGTCGCTATACAACTGATATACCAACGAGGCCCGCTAACTTATCCTCGCATGATTCAAGTCGATGATGGAAAAGAATTTAAAGGCCAAGTGAATCAATTATTGTTAAAACATAGAGTTGCCATTAAAAGAGACATTCCAGGAGTTCATAGATCACAGGCTTTAGTCGAAAACTTTAACAAACAGTTAGCTGAAAGACTTTTTTCTTACCAGTATCACAGAGAGCTGATTGACAATTCTCGCAACACAGAATGGGTTAGAAGACTGCCCTCAGTTTTGCGCGCAATGAATAATGAAGAATTTAAAGGGCTAAAACCAGTACAAGCAATCAAAAGAAAAACAATAAATGTTGCTGAAGGAGAGTCTTCATCCAGCAAACTATTACCGTTTGGTTTAAAAGTAAGGTACCTTTATTTACCGGGGAAGCAGAAGGGAGGACTCGCATCAGGGCAACAGATCCCGTTTGGAGTGTTGACCCGTACGAAATAAAAAGAATTGTAAAGATGAATCCGCCCGTGTATTATTTACGAGAAACTGACACAACAAAACAACCAGCTCCTCAAAGATCTTTTGTGAAAGAAGAACTGCAGATAATCCCACCAGACACAGTTCCGCTTTAATTAATTGACGGTTTCTCCAATGTCCATATGCATATGAAAACTCTGGATTAACAAACACACGTTTGTGTTTGTTCTATCTAATGACTTCTTTGTTACAACAGTTGTGTTGATCTCATGTAGATTAGATCGTAGTTTTACGTTGTCATGATGAAAAGTCTTATTGTCAAACAATGCTTCTTTGTAGTTGTCATGCGATATGTTTGACTGCACAACACTGCGGGATATTCCTTTTGCTTTTTTGATAGTTTTCTCCTGGCTCGAAATACTGTACATTTTCGACCTTAAACCAACAAACTCCTTGATCACCTTTCCAGATAATTCATCTTTCATCTTCCTAAAACCTTCTTGTTAGTAATAGAATGCAAAGGCGAATCTTTAGGGTAATCAGATGTGTCGTACCATCCCGCATGTCCTTTAGCTACTTCTAATTCCATGTCTTTATAGATGTCTTCAGTAGGGATATCTATAACAAAACTATCTGTATCTGTGTAAAGCACTCTAGACTCAGGATACGAGGGTTTAAAGTAGTCCATAAAGAAATTCTAACATCAAAAGCTTTGATAATTCTAAAACAGTAAACCCAATAAATACAGGTTTGTCCAATTTGACTTTCTTTTTTTTCATCATTATACCAAAAAGCTGATCATGAAATCTTCTGAAGTCCTGATAATTAGGTTTAGAAGTCAGCTTAATTGCATCGTTCTCTTTGGTGACCAATCTGACACCCTTTGCGCTTGTGGGGATTCCCATAGTCTTTCCGAAACAGCTGTTGTTCATCAGCTTGAAAAAGTCTTTTTCTGAAGCATCTGGGGATTTATTTTCTGAGATCAGTGTTCTTCATGATGTATGGTTTCATGAACTGTTCTTGATCAAAAGCAATTATACGATGAACACTGTCAACTTCAAACCATGTCTTAAATAAAATTGTAGAAGTCTGTAATGACAGACATAATTTTTTTGCCTCGAAGATTAGGCACAAGTTTAGGCGGCTCTTTTGGGATTCATTTTTAGACTTTCTGCTGCTAAAGGATAGTCATTAGCAGGCAGGGAGTTCATGAGGAATTTCTAAGTCAACTTCAGAATGAAACCACGCTGTTGACCCCGGCGTCAAATTTGCCCAACCACTTTAATGCTTTTTGAATATATTTGTACTGCCGCCTGTGTACTTTTTAAAGTTACGTAAGGGAAGTGATTGCGCCATTGCCCAACCATACAGATTGTTTGCATCTAAATACATGAGATAGTTAGACCTTTTATTTGGGATCATAGTCTCCAAGTATTTGTTGTTTGCTTTAGAGAAATTGATGCACACCATACTAATTCCTCCGCGCAATCCGTTTCAATCATCTGAATCATTGGTAAATCTGACAATAAATCAATCTGTACTCCAGTAAACTTTAAGAAAGCGCCCACTCACCCGGCGCAGAAATAAAAATGCCGGGAATCCAAACTGTAATGTTTCATGCAGGTCTTTCTGTAATTTTTCAAAGACGTCCGCCAACAAAAAATGTATCACCATCAAGTAGAGTCATGATAGTCCCCATTGTTTTAACACTCTAACTTCTGCCACGCATCTTGAGCATGCTGGTAATCAAAAATCACTAAATGTCCTTTCCTCTAAGACTAGAAAAGAACGCGCCTTTAGGTGGAAGTGTATCTTCATCAAACCTTTTTCCCCAACTGTTCAAGTACCCCATAAGGGTAAACACCCTTTCTAACAAGAGTTGATCAAAATATTCTTCTGTTATTGGCAGGACTTTAAAGACAAACCCAGTGACTCTAATGATCCCATCATGTGCTGCATAGAGTCATAAAAAGACATGTTATTTAAAGTGAAACACATGTACTTTTCTGATGACTGTGCAATGCATGACACCCTGAAGCATCCCCCACTGCTTTCATTATAAGAATGAGAGTCGTAACCTCGCAATATGAAAGAAACGGGCAGCTTCCATGTCTTGGGTTTCAAACTTTAGTTGAAGATTGCAGTTGTTGTGCGCTGCTCCTCGAACTTTCCACTAATGTGATCATGGTCTTTTACTGTTGGATTGGCTTCGTCTGATGAGAGGTCTAAACCGGGGCAAAAAAGGGCCCCGCCCCACAAATCCAACAATGTTGCTGAGTCATACTGTTGTTGGTCTTCAGGCGTCATCATGATTTCAGATAAATTCAGATTATTAGAACATCATTACGCACTTGCTGCATGCGTTTAAAGAAGTTTTCTGCAGCATTAGGCCCTCTATATAATTCTGGTGCTGAATGAGCGCCATCCGACCTGACAATAATGAAGGCAAATGAACAAATCGATGATTACCTTTAAAAAGACTGTTTTTCAAAGGTTTTTGGGGCGCGGCCCTTCAAAAGGGAACAATAAGCGATTCGAAGTCTGCGTAAACAATGTATGGAAATTTTGCATCCGTTTCCAGTTCTTAAAACTAACTTTAGATCCGGTGGGGGCGTAATTAGTTCTGTAATTACAGCAACTGGGCCAATACAATGTTTCTTATGTTCGCTCGCGCTTGAACAATGGAATCTTGTTAAACATTTTCTGCAAAAATTCTTGTTTATTCTTTTGCTTTGAAGTATGCGTCAAATCTACTCATTTTTTCGTATCAATGTGTAATGTGGTAGCCCCGCGGGGCGAAAACATCAGAAGTAAGTCAACATGATTTTTGTCTGGCTCGCCAATCGTTGGACTGTTTTTGGGACACTCTAATAGGCACCAAATTTGTTTCCTCATCCCATGTGTATACTTAACAGTTATTGGTTGTTTGTTCTTCAAACTGATCAAGGGAACCACGCTAACGGGAAAGGAATTCCACTAAAGTTAAGATCATTGATGTAAGGGTGATAGTTAACACTCTCTCTGCGTTTTGGGGGCGTAAATGCCCCCTTGCGAGAACACACCACATAAAACATTTGTTGTCGTCTGTATTTTTATGTTTAGAACTGCTCTTTTGCAACTAATGCTGGGGGTAGTGGAATGTAAACCTGCCTACAACGTTGTATACTTAGACTTTTTTAATCTGACTCTAGGATTTTCGCCTCTGACCAACCAGAGCCTCTCATTTAGCTTCTTCACGGCCACATCAAACTGTGTAAGCAGCGGGTCTGCCCAACCAGGCGTTAAGTCATTATGAAAAAATAGTCGTTGTTTAGTTGAAACCCAGACTTCTAGATTTTCTTCATTTATTGTTACATAGTCGATTAAAACAGCTAACATTACTTTAACTGGTGGTCTATTGTTAGTTTACCTGAACTTGAAAAATAGCATGAGCAACACTTGCCCGTACGTTTGCTGGATCAATGACTTCTAAATCAATATCATTCAGTGCTCTTGAAAATCTTCTGCATTACTTCAAAAAATTTCGTCTGGACCTTCATATTTTATCCATCTGAGTTTCCTTTTCTAACTCAAAATATTTATTTAAAATCAAAAAAAATAATTAATCATATCGATGGGTTTTTGTGTTTAGACTCATAAACAAAAGTATAAACCCCCTTTGGCGTTGTTTAATGTGAGCTGTTAGAGCAAGTTTAATGTTCGTTTACTTTTTTTTAAACATCCTTTTTTATCTGCTGGGGGTCGGGCTGTTGAGAAAAACTTGTCCTCGCCTTCTTTGAAGATCAAACTTTTGTCTTTTGTATCATAAAAATCGGCCTGTAAACGTTTAAATTCTTCATCTGTGATTTTTGAGTCAGCATGCTTTTTTTAAAATCAGCTTAAAGGGAACTAAGTTTAGCTGTTATTAGTTGAACCAGGGCTGTGTGCTTTGGTTTAGTTTTTTTATTTTTGCTAGCAGCACCTACACCAAATAACATAGCCAAGAGCTAAAGAAAAAACCCCCCTAGAGGTAAAGCTGCGGGTGCGCCTATGCCTGATGCTAAGAGACCAACACTCGTTCCTGCTGATGCGGCGCTTATAGTCGATGCCCATTTTAACATGGGTAACACATTAAAGACAGCAGAATACCTTCGTTTGGCTTTCTGTATTTGAAAGGTCCTCTCAAAGTTTTTGGGGGGGGGCATTTGTGTAATGTTTGTTAATCTAAAGGTTTTTAATGCCGGGGTTCTACTATCTCTTCTCTTGGCGACTCTGGCGCTGTAGGCCACATTTGGATAAACTTGAACAGACATGTTTTTTTTAAAAATGAAAAAATAATTTAGTATTCTACAAATCTAATCTTTTCTTTGTAATATTCAGCTGTGCATCAATTAATAAAAACAAATTTGTACATTAAAGTGTTTATCATTCTTTTTCTTTCTAAATTTTGAATGTTTACGTCTTTAACCGTTCTCCCACTTCCATGCAACTGATTATCCCTGTGACCTTAGGTCAATCCATAAACCGTAATTTTGATGTTAAATAATCATCAAGCCTAACACTGTGAAGGTGAGATCTTTAAAACGCAAGTCGCTGTTGGAACTCTACCCCTCCCACCCCCAAACAATTTTCTTATTTCGTCAAAATGATGAAAAGGGTCTAAGTCCGCTAGCATAGATTTGGTTAGGACTGCCGCCCATCGAACATTGTACTTTCGTTATTTTTGGATTAAAAACTTTTCACTTGCTCTGCGAATGGTTCTTCATCTTCACACAGCAATAAAAAAACCTTTAAGCGATTTTGCTGCGACACTAAGATAAATTCCATATACGTCTGCCCTGCTTTTAGGATATGTTGAATGATGACGCACGTTTTCGTAATATATTACTAATTGTGACTCATATTGTTGCTCAATAGCCTTGCTAAATTAGAGTTGCTAAAAACATCAAACCTAACGAGATGTCAGAAATGCTGTACTTTGCTTCGGTGTCTGTTGATCTAATAACACGTGTAGTCATTAAAAGTAGTTCGTATGACAATCTGTCTTTTAATGCCCCTTGTAAGTAATGGGGCATGCGCTTTTAAAAACCCCAAAATCTAGGGAAGGGAAAAAAGCGATTTCCAAACGCATAACTTACAGCTAAAGCCTTTTGCTGCTTTTAGCATCTGGTGCGAGTTCGCGTCTATTCTAAGTTTTAGTGCTTCTTCATTACCAATTCCTGAAACCAAGATCTTCCCTTTCATTCGCGGTTAGCCTAGATCAGAATATTAAAAATATGTCTCATTGTGTAAAGAAAATACTTCTTTCCCCTCAAGTTTATAGAAATTTTCTAACGATTGCCCCGCCCTAGATTCTGGACAACTGTTCTTTTTGGTCTTTTTGTTGAAGCGAGTTCTATTTTGAAAGTAAGCCGTGCAAGCCGGGCACAATCAAATCATCCGCTCCTAGTCTGGAAATTTAACAGTAAGAATTGATCCGCATCAATAGTAGATGGATTATTTGGAACAGTAATATTCCGTTTATTTCCCTTCACGCCCGGGGGTTTTCTTCAGCTTTCTATGCGGTCAAGAATCGAGCCATAACTTGTGACATTTTATAAAAAAAAAATAAAAAGTTAATTTTTTAAAAAACATGGCGGAATTGGAGGTGAAAAGATTATGTTATTATGATCCTGCAGACAACATGGATAAAAAGGACTCCTTTAACACAGCACACTCATTGGGGGATGAAATACCGAAGGGAGCAAGGCGTGAATTAACCCGAAAGTAAGGTCAGATCATTATACCAAAGTTTAAGACAAAAACCTCCCGAAACTATATACCCTGATGATTTTGAACTAAAAGATAACCCAAATTTGTATTTAGAAACGACAAAGGAAACGTTTCCGCTTACGTATAAACTAAACTCATCAAAGTTTTAAGCAGGGGTAAAAATTAATCAAAAGCTTAGTGCGAGCGAGCGGATCCGCCTTGGCTTTACTAAACCAGAATTAGATACGGAGGCAGTTGCAAAACTTCAAAACACGCTACAAGAACTCCCAACAGATAACCAAATGCAAAACATAGAACTTAAAGATTAAGTCAAGCAGCGGACGAAGTAAATACAATAGTAGCAAACTCACTGAAGAAGAAGAAACAGAAATTAAAAACTATACACGAACCACGCTACCTGAGAGAGATTAAGTAGCCCTTGATCGTACTTAAGAACCATCCGAGGGGAATTAAAAAAAAATTTAGCAAAACTGGGTGTACTAGAATAAGGATATAAAAAGAAAAAAGAAAAACTCGTTGAGGCTGACGACTCCATCGAGGACCTGAGGTTAAAGAAAGAATAAGACAAACCCTAAAAAACTCTTGAACAACGAAGATCAGCAAGACTAGAAGCGCTGACTACTAACCGAGACCAATTACGACTCAAGTGAATAAATAAGAAAACTATCGAAAAAATTTTATATAAAGACACAACGCTAGCAGAACGAATACGAACACTGTTTAGAGAGCAAGGTGTCACATTAGCAACGTTATAAGGGCCTTAGGATTTGCAATAATACACGGTGAGGCTATTAATGGGCGTGGTGGAGGGCAAAGTCAGTGCCTCCATCGCCATCTCCTGATAAATCATGGAAAAAAAACAGCTTGATCATCTTGCATTTAATTAAAAAAATTAGCGGGTAAAGCTATGACTCTTTACCAGGTATATTAGGAGTGTTATTAGCTGGCTTTTGTCAAACTGCAAGCAAAGTAGTTGGCTTTATGGCTGAGCCATTAGGGGCATTAGTTCTCTTAATAGTTGGGTTACTATTTAGTAAGATAAAGACCAAGTAATCCTAGGACAGTTAATCCAACAACTAGCGCTGTCTTTTCATATTCATGGGCATTACCTTTTTTGCGGTCTTCAACAGTCTTTTGGCGTTGGGCCCGGGGGTTGGATGACTTAAATTTTTGGGGGTTTTTTTTATTTTTGTAATAGCACTGGCTCAAATTTATGTCGTTTTTTTCCCAACCTTCTGTCATTGCCTGCCACAAGGATTTTCATTATTGAGTTTTTTATTGTACCTATCTGGGGTCTGAGGTCCCGAAGGCAGCATGTATAAACCATGCCAACAGCAAAGTCTACTTTTATCTTGCGTATTGTAAAACATTTGGTACCTTTTAATACTTGAAGGCAAATCAAATGTAGAATTAATGGCGTCCTCTAAAATTTGCTAAGTATTGTTTTTGCGCATCAAAACCAGTAGAAGGATCAGTTATGCTCGATCTCGCTTATGCTTGCGCACCTAGCAAACACCAAACGTAAGTACGAAAGAGTCGTTTTTTTCGTTCTATTCCCGCTTTAGTTAAGCCCTCAGATATGTCTAAGAAAATGTTTTTCCATGCTGTTTTATGCTCTTGCTCTAATGGACCCAAGGTGAACAACTGTGCCTGAAGAGAAAGATGTGTAAGGAGGAAATTTCCCGTCATAGTTATACTTTCTGTGCACGCCCCACAAATAAGGGGTGCCTAAACCTGATTAAGATCCGACTTTGTCTAAAGTCTGTCTTAACATTAATATTGAATTCGTTACAGATCCTTTCAAAAGCCTTTGTAGGTTTTTTCCCCTTGATACCTTGGAAGAGAGTCCCCGCAAGAACTACATAACATGGCTGAACTTCATACCATGAGTTGTACGTCTTATTCATTTCAAGAATGTCCCCATTGGCGACAGGGCTCAAAAGACTCATGCAGGGAAGTTGATAAACCCTTTCTTTGAACACAGTACAGTAATATTAGTTCTCACAAGATAGACCCTTCTTTAGAAAAAGATTGTTTTCTGTCCATTTACCGTTAGTGATACAAGCATAACGAGCCACCTTTTACTGTAGGTTCATCAACAGTGTGTCAGGGTTATAACGGGGTGCCGATCAAATTCTAGTTTGGTAAAAGACTTAAAGAAAGTTTTCTTCGTTCAGAATGGCTACCACACTTAAATTTGATAATTCAATCCAGCAGTGGAAAATTTTGACTGTTACGTTGAACGTCTTTACCATGTACTTTGAAGCGAATGATATAGCTGATGGGAAAAGAAAAGTGTTTTCCTGTCAGTTATTGGTGCAAAATACTATTTACTCTTCGGTTCGCTGTGCCACCTGACACACCAGCCACCAAAACATTGTTCAGCTTGTTGACATCTTAAAGGCACATGTAATCACCCAAGCCACTGGTCATAGGCGAAAGGGTTTAAATTTTACAACAGAAAACAGAATGACTTGGAAAACGTGAATGACTTTGCAGCGGAACTTAGACTTTAAACATCCACATGTTAATTTTGGGCATTTTTGCAGGAGGCCCTTAGGGATAGATTTGTGGGGTGGCCTTTCTGATGCCACAACTCAGAAGAAGCTGCTGTCAGAGAAAAATCTTACCCTTTGCGAAGGCCGTGGAAATTGCCCATGCCATGGAAACAGCTACATGCACTCTGCAGCTCTTCATCCAAAGTTTTTCTGATGACCACCCTCTACACCTGATTGCACATGATCCAGAGAAGGGCCCCATTTCAAAAGCCCCCCGACAAAACTGGGAATGTACAAAACCAAGCAACAAATGTTACCGATGTGGAAAAAAGCATTCTGCTGCCAGGCCCTTTCAGGACTACACCTGTAATCATTGCAAGAAAATTGGACATTTGGCAGCTGTCTGTCGTTCAAGAACAAAACTGGAACTTTTTTCCTCTTTACAGAAGTTTTGTCTCTGAATACCAAAGAGGACATAGAAATGGTGATGCACATTGAAAAGAGAGATAACAAACCAAATACTGCACACTCAGGTTGAAGGCAAACCGATGCTCTTTGAAGTTGATACCGAGCTTCTGTCAAATCCCGATCAATGCAGAGTGTTTGATGACACGTTGGACAAGAGCATTTCATTGACCAACCCGTGAAACAAATAAAAACAACACCGGCCAGTCATCCCAGTGCGAGGAAAAGCTGTAGCCAAGTCTGCCATCAAGACAAGTCTGCCAGTTACCTCCTCATTGGTCAGTGGAAGTGGACCCAGTCTACTCGGAGGAAATGGATTCAAGTTTGGACATGAAACAGACATCTGGGAAATCAAATAACAATGAAACCACCCTCACCTCAGCAGAATTGACCATTTTCCTAATCTCTTCAAAGAGAACTTGGACATGTAAAGTCATGTCCAGTTACACTTTACGTTTAAGATGGCTGCAAACCCAAGTTCTCAAAGCTAGAACTGTAAACCCTACCACTAAGGGACAAAGTTGAAGCTGAAATCCAGAGACTGGAAGATAAGGAATCATTGAACCAGTTAAGCACTCAGCTTGGCAGCGCCGGTCGTGCCAGTTCAAAAGCCAATGGAACTTACGCTGTGTGGTGACTACAAAGTGACGGTAAACACAGTAGCGAAAGCAGATGTGTACCCATTGCCTCGAGTTGAAGATCTGTTCAATAAAGTTGCTGGAGGACAATCTTTTACCAAACTTGATTTGAAGCATGCAACCAGCAGCTACCCCTTGCTGAAGAATCCAAGACCTGACTACCATCAACACACAGAAGGGCCCTTTTTTGATTCAATCGATTGCCCTTTGGAGTCCAGCTGCACCACCATTTCCCCGCGAACAATGGGCAGCTTGCTACAGGACATTCCGCAAGTTGCGGTGTTTCAGGATGATATCTTGGTCACTGGCAGCACAGATGAAGACCACATACTTCACCTCCGAAGTATTTCGCAGACTTGAAGCAGAAGGTTTTCGATTTAAGAAAGAGAAATCCAGTTCAAGCTACCTGAGTTCATACTTAGGTCACCGAGTCAACGCAGAAGGGGTCCAGCCAACACCGGAAAAAAATGAAGGCTGTCCAGGGAAACCCCGACACCCCCAAAAAGCAACTGAGCTAAAGTCGTTTTTGGGCCTGATTAATTTTTTATGGGAAATTCTTGCCTCACTGTCAAATGTACTTTTCTCCACTTAACAGACCCCCTTTGCAAAGGTGTTGTTTTCAGATGGGGAAACAGCAGGGTCAAGCTTCAAGAAGTGAAGGACATGCTTATGTCACCAATCTCCTATACATTTCAACCAAAACCCGGGGTGACTTTGTCTTGCGACGCCTTCTGCGGTGGCTTTGGGGCAGTCCTTTCCCCCAAATGTGGTGATGGGTCGAGCGCCCCCCTTGCCTATCCCAAGGTCACTGAACAAAGCGGAACGAAATTACTCCAACATTGAAAGGGAAGCTCTTGCAATCACCTTTGGAGTGAAAAAAATTTCGTGACTATCTTTTGGCCGCCATTTTTTACTTGTACACTGATCACAAGCCCTTGATGACATTGTTTGGTGAACAAAAACCCATTCCAACAGAGGTTACTAACCAGGATTTAAAGATGGCAAGTTGTTGTTTACCGTACACATACACTATCCACTACAAGTCAGGACCACAATGACACATGCGACCTCTAAAGCAGGGTGCCCATGCCAACCACCATGCTGAGCCCGAGACTCCAGAAGAATTCATCTTCCTGATGGACCTCTTTTCCCCGACAAACCCGTTACTTTAGCGGACATTCAGGCAAGACTGATCGTTACCCGTATTGTCCAATGTCAAGAAATACACTTTGGCAGGATGGCCCTCAGAATTTCCCGGGAAAATGGCAATCACCCAAAGAAATTGTACAAGACTCATGAAACAGAACGTGTGTTCAGATGGTTGTTTACTCCCTTTCGGAACAGAGTTGTCGTACCTCCGGCTTGTAGGAAAGCATGCTGGAAGACTTCATTCTTGTCACCAGGGGTCTGCAAGATGAAGAGCCTTGCCCGCTCTTATGTTTGGTGGGCCCGGACTTGATGGGGGACATAGAAGCTACTGTCAGAGAGTGTGAAGCATGCCAACAAGTTCGCCACATGCCTCAAAAAGCGCCACTCATCCTGGGAGTGGGCCTGAAAACCGTGGCCAGACGCATGTAGACTTTGCCGGACCTTTCATGGGACATATGTTTCTGGTACTGGGGATTCTCATTCGAAATGGAGGAAAAATTTAACAATGACTAAGATTACGGCAGAAAAGATAGTTTGCTGTTTGAGAGAACTATTTGCTACACCCCGGATTGCCAGATTCCATTGTTTCTGACAATGGTCCCCACGTTCACCAGCGCAGAGTTCAAAACCTTCACTCAGTTTCTGGGCGTCGCCATGTTCTTGTCTCACCAAAACCATCCAGCTTCCCAAAGGCCTTGCAGAAAGAGCGGTTCAGACATTCAAAGAATCCATGAAGAAGATGTCGCCCAAACTCACTGTGCAACACAATTGGCCACCTTCCTTCTTCAGCAGCACATCACACCCCATTCTACTACTGGTGTGCCGCCTGCAGAACTTCTCGTGAAACGGAGACTAAAGACTCGTCTTGATCTGACACAGCCAAAACTGTCTCGCAAGTCGAAGACATCCAGTCCAAGCAGAAGATGCCATCATGATTTCGGTGCAAAAGACAGAGAATATAAAAGTTGGTGACAAAGTGTATGTCGTAACTTTTGGGCCTGGCAAACTTGGCTGTTTGGAACTGTTGTTGAAGTCACCGGCCCCTGTCCTTCAAGGGTTTAGATAGGAATGGTCGTGTGATCAGGCCCACATTGATCACATCCGCAAACGTTGGACTGATGACAAAGAACCTACGACCTACCTCTTTCCCCTGGTTGCGGATCCCACTGTTTCCAGTGAGGAGCCCACAACCTCCATTGCCCCTACGCTTGTGGCCTATTTCCTGGGGCCGCTTCCATGGAACCAGTTTCCCCCTGTGACTGCTCCTGTCCCTTCCAGCCACGCCTGTTTTCCCCGACCTCTGCAGCCGGCATGGGGGCACCACACTGTGCCACGGCGTCCCCCAAACCGGAACCTATCCTCCAGGGCTGCTTTTGATTTCCAGGGTCACCCCTCCTGCCTTGGCTGATCGGGCCCAGAAATTCTGCAAGGCTCCAGATCGATTGGATCTGTGATCGAACTACTTAACTGAAATTTTTTTCTGTTTTAGTTCAAATTTGACCGGTTTTTCAATCGTTTCCATTTAATAACAGTGTTTGTGTTAATGTTTCATTGAAGTTGAACTACAAAAAAACAAACAAACCCAAGACAGTTTTTTTTGAATGACAGTGGTCAAACTTCTGCTTAGGACAGAATTTTTTTTATGACAGTGTTCAGTGTTAACTGCCTCACTTTTAGTGAGAGTGATCGTTGATTTCTTTTATTTACTTACTCCAGTTCCTGACAGTATTTTTGCTGTTTAATTATTTTACATAAAAACTTAAAGCGGAGGGTGTAGGGTTGTTCCCCTTGATACTCTTTGGAAGAGAGTCCTGCAAGAACTACATAACATGGCTGAACTTCATACCATGAGTTGTACGTCTTATTCAGTGCAAGAATGTCACAGCCTTCATATCTATTTGGTTGCTGAATGGATTAAACGGTTTGTCATTTGGTAATGGCGCTCGCAGTTCAGTCAAAATACGTCTGAAGGTGTAATAAAAATGAAATCTGTACACTGACCTCACCAAAGGATCAGGATGATTTAAATGATTAGCATACGACACTCCACACCCAGTTGTTGCACAAAACACAGCAAAGTTTAACTGGTTCTGATAAAACTGCATCGGATGACTAAACCACACTTTTGCGATGTAGTCTTTTTAATAGGGGGGTTAAGATATCTGCTTAATGGAGTACTCACCTTTTTATGAAAAGTGACAGTCTGGGTCACAGCAATATCAAGAGTATCAGTTGCTATATTTTTAAGATTGTAGTGCGGCCCAACAGAATATTTTGCATCTTTAGTATATTTGAACGCACTCATTTTTATTTCGTTTAAAAAATGTTTGTAACAATAACAACTCAAGACCGTCCTTCGTCTTTAGAACATGCTATTGAGAACGATTGTGGAAGCAGAATGGTCGCACTCCATGAAATTTTTTACAAAGTCGTATGGTTTAATATAAGCAAAACCAAGAAGAATAATAAGGTTCAAAAATTTAATAATAAAGGAAACTTAGTTGGCCAGTTAATCATACCTGATGGTTATTACGGGTTTTGCTCACTAAAAGAAGCAATGAGTAACTTCGACATTACTCTCAAACTTAACCCGTTTAGTGCCTCACAATAGTACAAACAAAGGTGTTCCCAGGTGCCGGGGAAATCTCATGATTTGGGGGTCATAATTAACAAAAAATTCTAGCTCAGAAACTACAAAAGATAGAAAAATGAAATCTATATCATTTTTGAAGGAAATTGAATGAAGATTTTGAATCTGGGCTTCTTTTGTTTTAATTTTGATAATACAAAAGTATTTAGGCTTGTAGATTTGGATAGATTTTTTTGCACGATCAAAAACATATGTATTTACCACATCCAAACAAGAACACACAGCAAAAAAGTTGAAAATAAAGTTTGTATTGTCACACTACACCTGCAAATGAAAGTAAAACAGTTTGGAAGTCTATCAAGACGCTCACACTCGATGCAGACTGACCAGTCCACGACCACGCCCCCCCCCCCCCCACCACACCCCCTTGCTCAACTTCAACCCTCTCTTTCACTCCTCATCTTCCCCTACCTTTTCGTCTGCACCGTGTCACGCCGCGAGCAGGCCACGATCCCCTCTCGCACTGATTTCACATCACTGGACACCAGCACGCAGTGCAGAGTACACACTTGGCTGGCTCGTTCGACTGACGCTGTCAGCTGAACACACACTGAGAGGTCACAGAGCCCTACTCAATAACTGACGAATATGGTCGGCAATTCCACCACTATCATCATCTCACCTTCATGCTCGAGTTAGTCGTTGAATAAAAGATTATTGTGTTTGTCAAAAATCATCAGCAGAGCCTGCTCAGCTGTGTAAATACGTTGACTTGGTCGCTGAGCTTGTCAGGTTGCGCCGCCATCTTTGCAAGCGAGACACGAACTGCTGGCTGGTCACCCAGTCAGTGATAAGAATAAATGGGCTTTCCCCTCACGTGTGGTCATTTACATATTATTTTAAGACTACAGACATATAAGGCTTTCTACGCAAACTCTATTTGAGTCCGTTGATAGAAATAGTAACGAATGAAAACTCAAGAAAAATGCATGACGTCAGGGGACTGCCCATAGGCACATGGAAAGCACTTTTATTTCCGCGTCAGCTGACTGACTAAAGGCGCTCAACGGGTTAACAATGCGAATCTGAAAACAATGTTGACATTCAAACCTGAAAAAGAAGCAGTAGGTTACCTTTTTGATATAGAGCTAGCTAAAATGTTAGGCTTTGCAGCTGACGCTCAAAGATTTATTGTTACATCAAACAAAACTACTTATGAGGGAGAAAATCCGCTTGATCTTGCAGTACATTCATTACTTTATGTTCATTTGGACGAGCTAAGCACTGATGAAAACTTATATGATGGAAGGCCCTCAACTGTTTTAAGAGCTCTTCCATCAGGAAAAGCTGCATATTGCGATTATGAAATTATACAATTCCCTAATTTACAGTTTAAAAGATTAGTTTGTGGGAGGGTTGGATCATTTAATATAAAGATCACAGACAAAACAGGAAAAGTCGTGAAATGTGATAACCTGCACATTGTTTTGGAAATAAAATAATAAGTTGTACTAAAAAATGTCGCGTGGGCCAGAAGAATCCGGAGTTACATTAGCGCCTGTGAGGTGTATAACTTTAGAATTAAAAGACCTTGCAGACGTTACAGACTTTGAACAGAATGGTGAGATAGGCACTTTGTATGGTTTTGAGTACACTAAAGATGGTGATTATAAACGCAAAGAGGTTGGCGACAACAACAAGTTTCCTAAACTAGAACAACTGCGCAATCTAGAAGCAAATAATGTTGGCCAGTATGAATATAAAATAGTTCGAAAACCTGACCTCAAATGGCATTTAGAACCATATTTAGAATGGGAAATAAAATTTGAATTCATAAGCCCATTTACATTTTTTAGCCGTCAAAAAAGTTTCAGAAAAGCATTCAACTCTGGCCCTTTACATGTAAGTCTTATGCCGGACGACAATAGTCAGAAAGAAATTGAAATAACGCCGTATGGGAAAAAACAGTACATCCTCCACAGAAGAGAAACGGTTTTAAAGAAAGCTTCTACAAAATTACAGTTCTTTCCAAGCAGAAAATTAGGAGACACGTTCACAATGATATTTGAAATTTCTGTCTTTAAAGATGTGGAGAGGGATGGGGTTGTGGGCGTTAGTGACGTCCTTATAAAAGGAATTAATATTAGCTGGCAAAACTTAGACGTTAAACGCCTTAAAGTTACCATCGTCGTTCTTCACAATGGTGAGGATATTAAGATCATAACAACAAGCAACAAAATCAATGTTGACTTAAATAGAAACAATCTTACAGAACTGAATTGGATTAATCTTACACATTTAGGCCTCATAGGGTTTTATTATACTGAACAAGTTTTGACGGAGAGTATGATAAAAATAATAACTGGATTAGATTAAATTCTGTTATAAAACTATGGAGCAGTTAAACTTTATGACAAAAACCCCTCATTGTTCATTAATTTGTGGACAAACTGGTTGTGGAAAAACAATATTTATCCTCAACCTGTTACAAACAGTTTATCGTTATAATTTTGATCATATTGTAATTTTCTGTCCAACACTTAAATGGAACAAAGCATATCATGATAGAAGGTTTATATGGTCTGATGATAACATATTTTTAGTTAATCCTAGCAATAAACTGAGTGAGTGTCTAGAACGCTTTTTTATATTGTTTGAAGGAACGCAGACACTATTTATTATAGATGACTGTTCAGCAGAAAGAGACATAGTTAAAAAGAGAAACACTTTGTCGAAACTAGCCTTTAGCGGAAGACATGCTGGGATAAGTGTGTGGATTTTATGTCAAAAATATAACTCAGTTTTAAAAGACTTTAGAGAACAGTTAAAGACTGTAGTGTTATTTCACATGAAAGACAGAGATGCATTTGATGAATGTTTGCGTGAAAATGATGTTATTGAAAATGACCAGGAAAAACACAGGATTAAACAAAAATTAAAGTCTGAAAAGTTTAGTAAATTAGTATTAAAAACGGATAATCCTACACAGTATGTTTGTTTGTAGATAATCGTTATTTTTTGGTTATTGAAGTCTTACTTGTCAGAGAACAGGGAAACACGGGTCAAGGTCGGCCGCTCGAAACCGGTTAAGACCGGTTGAGAGCGGGTGAGCTTGACCCCGTGTTTTCCTGTTCTCTCAATTACATGGGGCGGGAATGAAACGCTTTCCTACAAGTTGTTCGAGAGGACAGCTGCTGTGTGGTAATCAGGGAATTCAACAGCTGAAAAATGTGTTCTGGAGATGCCCTCCGTGCTGCACGTGTTACGCTTAAATGAAAACGCATTCTATCTGGCTTTATTTTATTTCATTCTCGTTTATATTGTCTTGTTTTGATTTTGCATCAGTCACACAATGGTGACGGAGAGTACAGCCATGTCTTTTTTTGTTTTTTCTTGACCGCTATGTATGTTGGCAAGTTCATTTTTATCTCCCTAAAGGGCATTTCAGCAAGAAAATAAGTGTTACAAAAAAAACCCCAAGAGCAGGATGTATAGAGAAGGGAGGTGAGGGGTGTGTTAACATGCAAATATATATATATATATATATATATATATATATATAGAGAGAGAGAGAGAGAGAGAGAGAGAGAGAGAGAGAGAGAGAGAGAGAGCGAGAGAGAGAGAGAGACAGAGAGAGAGAGAGA
>CM031610.1:41625087-41632587 GCA_018398815.1 Conus ventricosus | reverse complement strand
GTCGTCAGGCCGCTTGGGGGGCTTTATACTTCAAGGAACGATAACCGAACATTATGGTTCCCATGACATAAGGTGAAGACAGAAGAAACATATGGCGCTTCATTCAAAACGAGCATAACGGCAAAAATGCGTTTTGCATGCGTAGAGTAGGCTTCGTCGTCCTCGTCCTCCTCCTCCTCGACCCCCTCCTCCTCTTCATCATCATCTTTTCCTCCTCTTCCTTCTTGTTCTTGTTCTTGTTCTTCTTCTTGTTCTTCTTCATTCCTTCTTCTCCTTCTCCTTCTTCTTCTTCTTTTCCTTCTTCTTCTTCTTCTTCTTCTTCTAGAGTTCATTACCTTCCTTTCCCACTAATAAACATAAAGAAATACCACTGAGTCGCATTCTCTCTCTCTCTCTCTCTCTCTCTCTCTCTCTCTCTCTCTCTCTCTCTCTCTCTCTCTCTCTCTCTCTCTCTCTCTCTCTCTCTCTCTCTCTCTCTCTCTCTCTCGTACTGCACATCTGTCCACTTTTTAAGCACTAAACAAAATCGCAACTAATGCAAATCCACATAATATCTCGTATAGAAACAGAAGACATGTTCCTAATGATATCAACGTAAGAAATGAGTTTGAATGCATGTGAAACTTTTCTTTGCGAAAGTTATGTTCAAATTTGTCGTTTCGATGATAGTATGGAACAACTCGCTTTACAATTCTTTCTTGACTATGATTACGACAAATGACACTACCAATAACGTGAGGACAGGGGCAGTTGACTTCTTCAAAACGAGATCAGAAAGCTTTGAGGATAGCTGACTGAGGATTTCAAGAAATCGAGGATTACAGTCAAGTTCGCCATAATTTAGCCATAATTGAAAACACGCTTTAACACGCTTTAAAGTCATAATCTCTCTCTCTCTCTCTCTCTCTCTCTCTCTCTCTCTCTCTCTCTCTCTCTCTCTCCTCTCTCTCTCTCACGAGTCACGAGTCTCTCTCTCTCTCTCTCTCTCTCTCTCTCTCACACACACACACACACACACACACACACACACACACACACACACACACACACACACACACACACACACACACACACACACACTCACACACTCACACATGCGCGAAAGGGTAGACACATTATCATAATACAGAAGTGACATAACATAAGATTTGACTGAATTAAGAAATAAAACCAGACTTCAGGAAGAAAACAAAGCATAAACATAGTACCAAAGAGAGGCGACTCCAGGTAGAAACTGAAACAGACTTTGACCGGAATTGTAAGTAACTATGGCTGTTTACAGTAGTTTGTCTTGTAATTTGTTTGTAACCGGCGGGATTTACTTAAAATTCCTTTTTCAAATTCAAAACATGAAGAGATAAACGCAATGACGCTTAACGCACGGAGAATGTCTGTTCTCTAGAAGCTGATGGACGACATCCCATGCTGTGTCAAACATAATAAAGCTGTTTATCATCCGGAGTTATTCCGGAGTTGTACATATCTTAATTTAGTCTTTAATTCGTTTGTACCAAATAACTGACATATGAATTCTCATAACTGTACCCGATCAAAACAGTGAGAGGTCATTTCCATTATCATTTATTTTTTTAAAAGACGCAGGCCGGGGATGACTCCGACTAAGCAACATCCGATACACTAAACAACCAGCAGGTTATCTGCACAGCAGCGCACATCACCCAGCCAGTCAACCCAATGAATTTCTGTTTGTTCGGGTGAACAACAAACTTCTCTATCAGACAGCTGACAAGCCAACTGACTCTCTAACTGACAGACCCGCTATCTGAATAATGAATCAGCTCACTGAAACGTCAAGTAGCCAAGCAATTAACTCTATCACCCACAAACGAACCATCGAACTTATTTATTGCTATGCAAAAGAATTAATCAATAAATTCAATTCTATCACCCACAAACGAACCAACGAACTTATTTATTGCTATGCAAAAGAATTAATCAATAAATTCACTAACGGGAAAAATAACGAACTAACGTACTTGCAAACGAACTAATGAACTAGTCAACGAAATAAAATGAATTGAGTAGCTAAATGATTTACCGAATAACTGATTAATTAATTAACGACCAAACAAACCAACGAACAAGCCAAATAAATCACCACCCGTTTAACGAATTAATGAACTCTATTGGCGTTCCTCTGTCTACCTATCTCTCCGTCTGTTTACCTCTTTGTCTGTCAGTCTGTCTGTCTGATCTGGTCTGGTCTGTCTGTCCGTCTGTCCGTCTGTCTGTATGCCTGTCTGTATGCCTGTCTGTCTGTCTGTCTGTCTGTCTGTCTCTCTCTCTCCTCTCTCTCTCTCTCTCTCTCTCTCTCTCTCTCTCTCTCATGAGCAACATTTTTTATTTCAGTGCTCCCTCTATCAAGACCTAAGGAGTAAATTTCTCAAAGAATTCGCTAGTTGTCCCCTTAATTTGCTTCTTAAGGTATCCAGTGCTTCGCACAGACATAGCCTATCAAGGTACATTTTTCATGCCATAAACAGAAGGATCAAGTCAATTTTTTAGTGGATAAATTACTGCGGACAATTACCACTACCTTGGTTTTCCTTGAAATGACTGACTTCATTCGTATTGTAATTTCGTGTACCCTAAACGTATCTGAATAATGTATCATCTTTTTACACGAAGTTTTGGGGAATTATTATTGCAATGCTTTTTGTGCTGTTTGCAACACATATATGCTAACTCCTCCCCGTTCCTACCCACTTCCCCCCTCCCCCCCCCCTCCTTTCCCTTTGTACCTTGTATTGTGGCCCAAGGCCGATGTACATTAAAGTGTTCTGAGTTCTGAGTTCTCTCTCTCTCTCTCTCCTCTCTCTCTCTCTCTCTCTCTCTCTCTCTCTCTCTCTCTCTCTTCAAACACTTCTCACTCAACGAAGGCTCGCAATTAGTTCTTGTGGCCGGAAAACTCGAACCAGTCACAGCACGGGTCTGCTGTGAACAGCAGTGCTCTAAATTTGTCTGGAATTCGTCCACCCTGGCAACATGTTCTGTAAACAGCAGGGTCACCGCTTATTTACGAACAGAGAGAGAGAGAGAGAGAGAGAGAGAGAGAGAGGAGAGAGAGAGAGAGAGAGAGAGAGAGAGAGAGAGAAGAGAGAGTGCGAGTCGGGTAATTGTAATTACCTGCTACAGAAAAAGATGTTTCCCTGTCCAGGCATGGTCTAAGAAGTGGGATGGGGGAGAAAATAGGTGGAAGGGGATGGGGTTTGACACGGTAGGAAGCAGGGAGTTGAGATGGAGGGGTGTCAAACATCATTTCAATGTCAGTACTAAAAGCAGTGTTCACTTTAAGGCAAAGAGAATGGAAATAGAAAAGCAACGGCAACAGAATGACTGACTGCACAGGCAATATTGAATCAGATGACAATGGAATTGCAACAACAACAAAAAAAACAGGCAATACTGGTCATGTATTGAACTGGAAGCTGAGTTGTTCAGGTATTTGTATATGTGATTAGTTCCACTCAACAGAAATGACATCGGTGAGAGATGCTCAGTGCAGCATCGTTGGGAACATCACTCTGGCAGCAAACATGAAACGTGCAGGAGTTCAGATCAAGATGACGGACGTGTCTAGCAATCACAGGCTCCATCATTCACGGCCAACAATGGAGGTTGGTCATACAAGTGTATTAGATGAATTCTTTTAATATCTCACAAGAAACACAACAGAAGTTACATCGTGAACACAAACAGACACACAAGAATATCCCCCAATCATACTTCATGAACTTTGCCTGGTACAGGCGTTCATCGTGTCATAACTCCCTGTTCATACAGTGGAGAGTAGACGGCCCAAAGACAAAAGAGGTCCAAAGAGGCCCTTGAAAGACACCACACAATATAACGCACTGGAATGATTCGTCAACTCTACCTTGTTGTGCATGACCATCGACAGAACAACTGGTCCCTTAGCTCCAGGAAATCCACCACGGCGTCCTATCACCGACTGTCAATGGACAAAGACGTGATGTACTAGTTCACTGGCATTTGTATATCGTTAGTGCCACACAGGCGTTCAATAGGAACTAGGATAGATAACAATAATACCGGGCACTTGTCAAGCAAACAGTTTAATGCTTGATTCACATCATTTCACAAAAGGACACTGTAACTACCTTGCGTGCAAAAAATCGTTCACTTCTACTCAGCCTGTGTAGTGAGCATAAACACAATATGCGCACGGTCCTGCATGTATTCAAGCCAACACATAATCCCGATGTACATCACTCATCTTTTTAATGATGACGAGTTAATTGCGGATGGTACGCTCAATCGTGCTGGCTCCGTGACTATGCAGGTATTATTATCGTTAGCTACTAGGCGTAGTAAATGATGTCCTGCATATGTTGGATCAGAACAGACACCATTGAAAACCACGAAAGGATTCAACAGCAGTGCGGTGTCTCCTCCGGTGGGTTTGTTCACAAAGGCTTGCTATCAAGTTGCTTGCTGTTGTGTGCAGATGGGATGTGGTTGTGTTCGGGGAAGCAGGAAGGAGTGATATAATAGTAATACCGAGGAGAAGGCACTTAGGGCGGGATGGGAGGGAGGGGGGGGGGGGCTATGGAGGAGATGAGGGAGTGTGACGCTATGGAGCAGATGAGGGAGTGTGACGCTATGGAGGAGATGAGGGAGTGTGACGCTATGGAGCAGATGAGGGAGTGTGACGCTATGGAGGAGATGAGGGAGCGTGACGCTATGGAGGAGATGAGGGAGTGTGACGCTATGTGTATGTTGTGGGAAGAGGGGGGACTACCTTGTTCTACGGGACCATCGGTAGACAGAAGGGGGTTGGGATGGAATATAATACTGACAGCTTTAAAAAGCAAGATCAGCATCTCCTTTTAGTCAATTGATTGTAATGCGCCTAGGAGCAAACGCCATTACACCGAATTCTGAAGAGCCGACACATACGTACGACATACGTAAAATTTTAACACAACAGGCATTTTTTTCCGCCATAAAAAAGAAAAGCATTGTAAATTTGGAGTCGCGCGCGCGTGGTGTGTGTGTGTGTGTGTGTGTGTGTGTGTGTGTGTGTGTGTGTGTGTGTGTGTGTGTGTGTGTGTGTGTGGTGTGTGTGTGTGTGTGTGAGGGGAAGGAGTGGAGTGGGTGCCGGCTTATGTGACTACGTGCGTGAGTACGTGTGTACATTTCGCGAGCACGCGAGCACTTTGTGTGTGTGTGTGTGTGTGTGTGTGTGTGTGTGTGTGTGTGTGTGTGTGTGTGTGTGTGTGTGTGTGTGTGTGTGTGTGTGCGCGCACGCACGAGCGTTTCCGTGTTCGTGTGTGTGTGTGTGTGTGTGTGTGTGTGTGTGTGTGTGTGTGTGTGTGTGCGTGCGTGCGTGCGTGCGTGTGTGTGTTGCGCGCGCGCGCGCGCGCGCGCGCAACAAACAAATCTTGGTGGTGGAGGAAACAAGTACATTTACGGAGAGATAGAGAGAGATTCGGATTCGGATTCGGATGTTTTTATTCACAAGGCCTAGGCCCCTTATGAAGGGGTATGGAAATAGTACATTGGAAACAAATGTATGCGACATGCAACAAAGTATACCAAATTAAGACAAATCATTTGTAACTTTTAAGAGGTAGCCATTTCTCCTAATTTTAAATGCCTTATACAAAAATAACGAAAGATTTTTAACATCTATTGTTGAAGCGACGACATCAATAGGGTCATCTAAATAGGGAAGGCTGTCTGTAGAATTTCGGTTTAATCAGTTCATTTCTAATGTCCATGAGGGCTGGACAACAAAGAACAAAATGCATCTCATTTTCTTGTGACATTTTAAAGAGAGGACAAAGCATATCATTGTCATCAACATCGGTTTTGTATCTTAATTTATGACTGCTAAATCCGATATTCCAAGTCAAAAATTTTGCCATTATGTATTTAAAGTGTCTATCCATTTCTAAAGTTATATAAGGTTTCAGATCATGAGAATTACCAAACGTCTGTAAAAATCAAACCTTTTACTATTATGCACATGATGTAACCATTTTTTGCCAAGGGCAGTCAACTAGCTTTTGACGAAAGCAACTTATAAACTGTTTAACATTTCCAACACCCTGATTCAGCATACAAAACCAAAACCGTATTCAAAAAGACACATACGAACTTTACAGCCCAGTTGATTTTTCCTCTAGATCAAGATCATAAAGCATTTTATAAGCTTTACGAGGTTTTTCTTTTTCTCTTCCATATGGAGTAAATTTAGCCAGTATCGGATGCATTTAACGGCAGAAACATTATATATAGGAAACCTATTTCGTCTCACCATACAAAAGATCATTGGGCGTCCGTTATCTACACCTAAAAATTTTTTTTAAACGCGAAAAATGCACAGATTCACAATGGATTGCAGCGTTATCTAATCCCCATAATTCCGATCCGTACTGTGCAATTGGCTGCACTTGACTATCGAACAGCTTCAGAACACAGAAAGGACGTATTTTTTGAAAACATGTAATTTTTTCATAATACAAAAAGAAACATTTTTGGCCTTGCTAGCAAAAATCCTTGCAAGCACTGACAAAACTCAGAACGAGTAGAAAAAAGTATACCCAAATATCTATAGCATTCACAACAGACATGGGAGCTTTAAATTATATACCCATCGTTTCTCTTGCACTCAAATAACCACCCTTACGAAACACAATAATGTTACTTTTAATAAATTAACTTTCAGCTGGAGAGATCAGCTGGGGCGGTGTAAGCTATTCAGTTGTGTCTGTAAACCAATGATTGTCTCTGATATCAAAATCACGTCATCAGCCAGTAACAGAATAAACAATTCGAGTGCATCAGAAGTCAAAAAACCCCCGTGTTTCCCTTTAAATTAATTACCTCAATTGCTAGCTCGTTGATGAACAGTGAAAATAAAACTGGACTACAGGCATCGCCTGTTTAACCCCGGCTGAACAACTGATATAATCTGTGAATTTAGCTCCGCAACGAACTTTAGTTTTCACCTCATTGTACATACTTCTAATACATCTGTAAAGTTTACCCTTAATACCGTTTTTACTCATAATTGGCCAAAGGAGATTTCTATTTAATGGAATCGAAAGCTTTTTCAAAATCATGAAGGCTACATATAATTTTCGATTAAAAGAAAAACTGTTTTTGAACTAAAGCCAACAAGGTGAACATGTGGTCAACAGTCGAGTAAACCCTTTTTAAACCCAGCTTGATAATCACCCGTATATTTTTATCCCTCAATCCATTCTTGCAGTCTGTTATTAATTATCATCCCAAAACATTTTACTACTAATGTTGCTAAGAGAAATACCCCTGTAATTGTTTGGATCATTCGCATCACCTTTTTAAAAAATTTGGCCAATTATTGATTCTGTCCAACTGTCTGGGACACACCATCATTAAATAATTTGTTGAATAATTTCAGACAGAACTGCACTACATGGGTAGAAGAATTTTTAAAGCCTCCAATGATTCCATCAGGACCGGCTGCCT
>CM031610.1:41617587-41620087 GCA_018398815.1 Conus ventricosus | reverse complement strand
CTCTGTGAACAATCGATGGAATTGCAGTGACTGGTATTGGACTCAACGCCACAAGAATGATTAGTGCTAACAGCTGGCTCTACCCAGATAGGCGCTGTTGGTGTAAACGAGTGCATGGCCTATTAGGTGATTTAAACTTCGTCTATAGCCACGGATAAGCGCTATATAAAAACCTTTGATAATACGATAATAATGTAATGTTGATAATGATAATGGTGGTGGTGGTGGTGGTGGTTGGTGGTGGTGGTGGTGGTGGTGGTGATGATGATAGTGATGATGATGATGATGATGATGATGATGATGATGATGATGATGATGATGATGATGATGATAACAACAATAACGATGCTGCTGCTGCTGATGATCATGACATTGTTATAATTGTTATTGTTGTTATCATGATTAATGCAGTTGCTATCCTCTTCCTCCTCCTCCTCCTCATTATCATCACCACTACCATCATCATCATCGTGATCATCATTATTAGTATCATCATCATCATCATCATTTGTTGTAGTATATTGTTATTATTATTATTATTGTTATCTATATCGTTATCATTGTTATTATTATCATCATTATCATTATTTTTATTAGAACTATTACTATTATCATTATTATCTGTCAGCGATGCTTATATTTTCTTTTAATCTTTGGAATCTCTTTGGAGGGCCTTTGACGACTAATTTCTCTTCTTTTTTCTTTCTACTCATCCTTAACCCGTTAACTGTATTCTATCATTCCTTTAGCTGCCATTCGAATCATGCACAACTGTTGAATACAAATACGTGAAATGAAAATATATCAACACAGCATTAGCATCAGCAGTAAACATATCAACAGCAGTATGCAAGCATTCTTTAAAGTGATCTATGTGAAGTTCATTCTTATAGAAGTGCAGGTTGTTTTCGCATGACCCGCTCTTCTTTTATCTCCACGGATTAAACGTTTGTTAGTCCCATGTATTTTTCGGCTTCAGTTTCACCGACGAGTGTCAGGAGAATAATATGAAAAATGAAAATAATTCATTACACTTCATCCTCGCTACGAAACATATGCAGAGTTTACATTAATCACCATTACAAAATAATTTCACGATAATAAGTCAAACAACAATCAAATTTACCCAAAAGATTGACAGGTAACAGCATTTGTAGAGCCATGGTAAATCACTTCTTCTCCTTTGCCACTCAGTCCAAACTTAGAGATATAATCATCCATCAGAGAGAGAAAAAGATAGAGAGAGAGAAAAGGGGGTGGGGGGGGGAAGAGAGAGAGAGAGAGAGAGAGAGAGAGAGAGAGAGAGAGAGAGAGAGAGAGAGAGACAGACAGACAGACAGAGAGAGAGACAGAGAGAGAGAAAGAGAGAGAGAGAGAGAGAGAGAGAGAGAGAGAGAGAGAGAGAGAGAGAGAGAAAGAAAGAGAAAGAACAAAAGAAACAGGTGCAGCGAGACAAGCAACAAAGAAATAAAATGGCAAGGCACAGACAGAGCCAGACAGGTAGATACAACAGAGTTCACTGAACACACGTAGTGATTTGTAAATATTCCTTGACGCATAACAATGTTTATGAATGAGCTTCGTCGTAACGTCCTCTCAACGTTTCTGCCAGATTTCTTCCTCCGCGGTCTGCTAGCAAACAACCCTGCAGCTTGGGATTCCATTACACGAACACAACATGGTGCTGACGGAGCCTGCACTGGCACTGAAAGGTGATGAAATGGCGCCAATATGTTTTGCAGCTGAACAGCTTCCTTCTTCTTCTTTTTTCTATTCCAACACTCAGATGGTGAAGCCAGTTGCCCGCACGAAGTTGGCTGTCCTCCGAAGGTCTGCCAGGTCCCCGTAGAGCTTGGTCCTCCGAGCCACTGGCTCCGGCCATGCGTCCTGCCTGGCGGTAGCTTCCTTCTTCATTTTTGTTCTTAATTTTTGTTAACTGCTCCCTTGGATCCTCCCCAAACCTTCCTCTTTTCCTGCTTTCCGTCCGTCCCTTCTTCTTCCTACCTCATCATACTTGTCGTCTGCTTACCCAACCCCCCCCCCCCCCCCCCAATGTGCCTCAGTCCTATTATCACCACTTCCTCCAATCTCTGTATTATGCTACCTGTTCCACTTGTCTTCTCTCCGCCCCCTCTCCTACACTCCCCCCCCCCCCCGCCCCACACACCCCCTTCTGCACCGTATCTTTAACAACAAAATCGAACAAAAAACAAACGAAGCTGAAACAAAAGAAAACAACTGCTACTAACCCCCAAAGTTGTTATCCAGTAGGCTTAATTCTTTCTTTTCTTCTGATCCCGTTCAAACAATAGTCCACCGCGTCTCCAATGTATGTGTAATAACAAACAAAACCCACAGTTTGAGCAGTTTTCGATTGTCTTATTTCCTCAGTGACTTGTAAGGAACACGTATTTCTGCAGTATATATATATATATATATATATATATATATATATATATATATATATATATATATACACAATAAACCAATAAATTCCAAG
>CM031610.1:41572587-41605087 GCA_018398815.1 Conus ventricosus | reverse complement strand
GGGGGGGGGGGGGGGGAAGAAGAGGGGGGGAGAAGGGGGGAGGGGGGGGGGGCGGGGGGGGGGGGAGAAGAAGGGGAAAAAGAAACACTTTGGGACACTGCACACAACATATCACACTTGCAGCTATGTTCTGTTAAAATGACTGTCATTATCCTTTTACAATCTTAGTAAAAGCACATGTGCAAACCAGAATCTATTCACTGGGAGGAAAATAATATCAAGGATTTCAGCATAAACCCCACCAAATATCATAAAGGACAGGGGGGAAGAGAGAGAGAGAGAGACAGAGAGGAGGAGAGAGAGAGAGGAGAGAGAGAGGAGAGAGAGGAGAGAGAGAGAAAGGAGAGAGAGAGAGAGAGTGAGAGAGAGAGGAAGAGAGAGAGAGGAGAGAGAGAAAGAGAGAGAGAGAGAGACTAGGAGAACTATCTTATTACTAAAATACTTTGCAAGAAATAACTTTGCAAGAAAATAGTGCTAACCCTCATATATGTCTTGCACCGATTAAAATATTCCAGTCTTTAGGGATTGGTGTCTATTGTTGTCAAAGGTTATACAGAGGGGGGGGGGGGGGGGGGGGGGGGAGAAGAGAAAGGAAGGGTGGGGGGAGGAAACATTTTGTGACACTACACAAATGCACACAACATTTCATACTTGCCGCTTTCTTCTGTTAAAATGACTGTCATTCTCCTATTATGATCTTAGTAAAAGCACATGTGTTACAACAGAATCTATCCACTGGGAGGAAAAAACAATTCCAGCAGTATCAAGAATTTGAGCATGAACTCCACCAGATACCAAAACAGGACAGAGGGAGAAAGAGAAAGAGAGAGAGAGAGAGAGAGAGAGAGAAGATGACAGAGGAGAGAGAAGAGAGTGAGAGAGAGAGGAAAGAGACGAGAGGAGAGAGAGGAGGGAAGAGAGAGAGAGAGAAAGAAGAGGGAAAGAGAGAGAGGAGAGAGAAAGAGAGAGAGCGAAAGAGAGAGAGAAGAAAGAGAGAGAAAGAAAAAGGGGGGAGAGAGAGAGAGAGAAAAGAAAGAAAGAGAGAGAGGAGAGAAGAGAAAAAAAGGAGGAGAGAGAGAGAGAGAGAGAGAGGAGAGGAGAGAGAGAGAGAGAGGAGAGATGAGGAGTGAGGAGAGAAGGGAGAGCAGAGAGAGAGAGACGAATAGGAGAAATATCTAGTTACTAAATACTTTAAAGAAAAATGGTGCTTACCATTATGTCGTCTTTGGGATCTTCCACTAAAAAGTGACTTAAAACCATTCTAAAGAGAGCACAGATTAAACATTCCTGTCCTTGGGGAGGAAACTGACTGACTGCTCAACTAGAAAAACCAACGTGAACAAGTCTCAGTTAATCGCACACGCAGGAAGGGCACATCCACAGGCACTTAAAATGCACAAGCAAATCATTTTAAAACACCTGATATTACTATGTAGAGTCTATTACTCTTCATGATAGGAATTTGACAGGCGTCCTATTCTATGAATAGTTTATTATTATTCTTTTGAGAAGTGCATTTATATCCTTTCTTTTATTCAGACCAATAAATATAGTGCCAAGATTGGCTTGCCAGTATATTCTCTGGATGCAGTCTGTCTACACTTTCGACTTTTTCAATGGGAACAATCTTGAGGAATGGCACTGAGCGATCAGTGGGGTGGTGTGTGAGTGCAGGCGTGGCGGGCCACGTTGCACTTATGAGCATACCTAAGATTGACATCGCTTTTGTGGTTCGCCCACCGAAAGCCTTAGATTCTCTGTAGAACCCACATACCATTCATTTGAATGCAGTGTGCACCAAACTATGTAGATCACATTTGGTGCTTTGCAAGTTAAGTGTTGTTTAATTTTCCATTTGCGATTGTCCCAAGGTGAAACGAAATGTAAGTCTTCTCTGAATGTTTGCAAGTGTCGCACCTACTGCAAGGGAAAATTCCTGGCTCCTGTGTAGGCCCATGAGGGACAAACCGTCTGGGGATGGTAGGTTTGTAGATATTTCCATAGTTCTTTCTCTTTCTGTCAGAAGAGATAATAGTCCCTCTTGGGAAAAGTTCTTACATTTTGTGGATTGCTATAGAGGAGGTGGAGGTTCTTTTTTATTATGGAGGATTTAGAAGGTAATCTGGGGTCATAAGTAGTGACCCATGCCAGTTTTTTTACCTTTATTCTTTTTAGCGTTTTGATGTAGAAGTTTTTTCCTATCTTTCTGGGCACCTTTACGGATCTCTTTGTGGCTTTAGGCCAATGCCATCCTGATAATACAAGATACTTGGCATATTCTTGGACTCTTGTTTCCAGCTGGGTGTCTGTACTGACTAACATATGGAGTCTGTGTGCCTATTCCTGATGCTAAGCCCTTGAATACAGACGGTGCATGGCAAGAATTAGGTGGAAGGTATGCATTGCGTTCTTCGAGAAAACATTGTACTTATCCTGCCTTCATTTGTAATTGAAACTGTCAAATCTAGGTAGTTTTTTTCTGCCCATGTTCCACAGTCCATTTTATACTGGGGTGAAGGTTCTGAAGATGTTCTTCGAAGTCGTTGACGGGGCACTATCTAGCAGAATCATAAAACCCATCATCTCTAAATCTACTCCAATCCAGAGATGCGAGCTCATGTTTACTGGGCTGGGTAATATATGAGGACAGAAGGGGTACTGGACAAAACTCTACAAGTTTCTCATCAACACTCCCATAAAACAATTCAACGTAGTCACAGGCATGGCATGGTCCCATGGCTGTGCCCGTTATTGGGGAAGCATAGTGCGTTTCCCCTTCACTGTCTGTAAAAAAGCAGCTATTGTTGTCCAGGGCTATTTTCAGGCCTTCTATTATGCACTCTGTTGGTACTCCCAGAGGGGACGGAGTGTGCTTTCAGCAGTTTCTTAACTGCTGGGATGCCATGGAGTTGTCCACACTGGGATATAAGGACACTACATCCAAGTAGCCAGGCAGGCACTTTTTGGTAAAGGGGCCATGATGTCATTTATAGTTTCTAGTTTGCATAGGAAACTCTTTGGTATCAATGACCTGGAACCTCAAGCTACTTGTTAGGTGGGCAATGGCTTGTTGAACGAATTTTGACAATGGCTTACATGTGTGCCACAACCAGATAGGAGCAACCTGTAAGGGTAGGGGAATGGTTTAGGGTCTTAATAAGGGGTTTGCATTTTAGCTGGGTGACTATTTGACACGTCTTTAACAAATGTGACAATGTCTTCTGGTATTTTACCCTTTTTCTCCCATTTATCTGCCCATTTCTCTATTTTCTTCACTGTAGTATCCGTGGGGTCACGGTTGAGAATCTTATAATGTTTGTTATCAAAAATGGTTTCTTTAATGTTGACATCATCTGTATTAAGTGAAGTGATAACTGTCACTCCTGACTTGTCAGCAATCTGCATGCTGCATCATGGGTCAGGGGCAGGTTCTGTAGTTCCTTGAGGGCCTTGCGTAGTCCTGGCGTCAGGTTGTCTTTGATGCGTCTGCGGTTGTTGGCCTCCATGAAGTCTCTGGAACAGGCTTCAATGAAAGTCTCAAGAGCAGGGTCATCTTTAGGAGCTGATCTTGAGGTGTGTTGGTACCACGGTCTTTTCACAAAGTCCTGGTCTGTAGTTACATTCTGGTGATTCAGAATCTTGTTTTTTTAGTTCAAAGTATCTATGCCACCTTAAACGTTCAGCCCAGGCATGGGTACATATTACCTGGTCAGAGACATCAATAGGATCTCTGGGGGTGGGTGCAAGGAATCTGACATTCGACATATCTGGATTTGTTCTGGGGATAGAACCACATTGTCAGCAGCACGATAGGGTCGAATCGCTTCAGGTCACTTTCTGTGGGAACAACATTTCTGTTAGTTTCATTTTCCTTGTTCGAGAGTTTCTATTTCTCCTTCACACGATGTGTGCGCTTTTTGAAAGCTGCAGTGGTGCTTGGGGCAGATGTTTGCTCAGTAATGGCTTCCTGGCTGCAGGTACAGCTGTAATTTTCACAGAACCACTATTTTGTTGTACAATGTGGTAGGGTTTTTCAGTCAATGCACTTGAGGTAAGTGCATGCAGTTTCCTGTGGAGAGTGTCTCTAAGGTCCTGCAAAGTTCCAGCAAACAAAGTTCTAGTGTGATACACATATCGGTCCACACTAGCTTTACCATACAGTAAATGACTTCTTGTTTCACCTGATCATAATATTCACAGGTTTCGGGCTGCAATTTGACTTGCATCGGTGTGCACAAGTCCCAAATATTGACGCTAGCAGT
The DNA here is from genome assembly GCA_018398815.1 of Conus ventricosus. Lineage (NCBI taxonomy): Eukaryota > Metazoa > Mollusca > Gastropoda > Neogastropoda > Conidae > Conus > Conus ventricosus. Next base: position 41,600,825 of record CM031610.1, on the reverse strand, counting down.
AATAGATTACAATGAATTTTATCTAACAAGAGAAGGTCTATGGGCTTTTAGGAGAGGTTGAAATTCAGCTTCATGCCGTAAGGCACAAGTTTCTTCTTGATACAGTCGGAGAGAAACCATTCATGTAATTTGCTGCGTTCAGGAGTAATATATGCACTGCGTAGTTTCATGATCCAGTCTGAAGCCATGTGGTGTTACCGGCACACTTCAGCGGGAAAAGCAGGAGTAGCAAAGTCCAAAGACTAAATAACACAAGGAAAAACTCTCCCACTGCCGCACCAGCACTCGTGGCCAAGGAGCCAAGTTGGAAGTCTTAAGACTTGATAAGAACAACAAAATAAAAGACTCGGAATCCAGGTAACCTTGGCTTCAGGATTTATTCTAAATTTTCGCCGAAGCTTCTTCAGAGCTGAAACAGAAACCACGCATCGCAACTGCAATTAAACAACAAAAAGAGGGGAGGGGGGGGGGAAGAAGGGTGGGAGGGGGGAGGAGAAGGGGGGGGGGGGGGGGGGAGGGGGGGAAGAAGGGGAAAAAGAAACACTTTGGGACACTGCACAACAACATATCACACTTGCAGCTATGTTCTGTTAAAATGACTGTCATTATCCTATTACAATCTTAGTAAAAGCACATGTGCAAACCAGAAACTATTCACTGGGAGGAAAAAAATATCAAGGATTTCAGCATAAACCCACCAAATATCATAAAGGACAGAGGGGAAGAAGAGAGGAGGGGAGAGAGTGTAGAGAGAGGAGAGAGAGTGAGAGAAGGAGAGAAGAGAGAGAGAGAGAGAGAGAGAAAGAGGGAGGAGAGAGAGGAGAGAGAGAGAGAGAGAGAGAGAGAGAGAGAGAGAGAGAGAGAGAAGAGAGAGAGAGAGACTAGGAGAACTATCTTTTACTAAATACTTTGCAAGAAAATAACTTTGCAAGGGGAAAAAAGTGCTAACCCTCATATATGTCTTGCACCGATTAAAATATTCCAGTCTTTAGGGATTGGTGTCTATTGTTGTCAAAGGTTATACAGAGGGGGGGGGGGGGGGGGAGAGAGAAAGGAAGGGTGGGGGGAGGAAAACATTTTGTGACACTACACAAATGCACACAACATTTCATACTTGCCGCTTTCTTCTGTTAAAATGACTGTCATTCTCCTATTATGATCTTAGTAAAAGCACATGTGTTACAACAGAATCTATCCACTGGGAGGAAAAAAACAATTCCAGCAGTATCAAGAATTTGAGCATGAAACTCCCAGATACCAAAACAGGACAAGGGGAAAAGGGGAAGAGAGAGAGAGAGAGAGAGAGAGAGAGAGAGGGGGAGAGAGAGAGAGAGGAGAGAGAGAGAGAGGAGATTCAGATTCAGATTCAGATGTTTTATTCTTACAGGCTTGGCCCTCAGAAGGGGGATATATATACAGAGAACATAGCAAAGTCGCATTGTGAAAACTGATTATAAATAATTACAATGCACAAATGCTTCTCCGTTTGAAAGCTTTGAATAAAAAAACTGTGAACTGTTTTACAGTGTTTTCATTTGCAGATGACATTAACAAAGTAAGCTTGAATAAGCAAGGTCTTGTATAAAATTTTTGAGAATAAACTTTTCTCTTATATCTTGTAACTCTGGACAAGTCAATGCAAATGTACTTCGTCTTCTCTTGACTGTTGACATAATGGACACAACAGATCAGAGGCATTTACTGTCTATAACGGAAATGATGAACACGAATATCAGAAACACCACTCTAAATTTGTCATCACAACTTCAAGTGCCTGTCCATAGTCGTTGACATATACGTTGGGAGTGAATGCATAATATTGAATGTTCTATAAAAAACTAAACCTGTCACTGTTTTGAACATGAAAATTCAGTCTTGCCCCCTACAGTCAATTAGTCTTTCTTTGAAAGTACGAACGAAACTGTTCATATCCCCGACACCTTGGTTAAGCCATTACGTGCCCGAACCATATTCTTATAATTTTGCTTTAACACGTGACACCCAGTTAATCTTGCCTCTATTATCTAGTTCTACTAGCATTTTTATAAGCTTTATGGGGTAATCTATGTTCAGCCATCTGAGTTAATTTGAGCAGTATTGATACATTTAACAGTGAAGTGCAAAGATATGGGATATCTGTTAGTGTCTCCATACACAAGATCGTTTGGGGTTTGTGACGATACACCAAGAACTTTTTCAAAGCAAACAAATGAACCTTTTCGCATTGTCCAGCGGCAGCATCAAGACCATAGTTCAGCCCATATTTGTAGCATAGGCAGGATTTGAGCATCAAACAATTTCAAAACAAAGCAAGAGATTCATTATTCAGCTTCGACAACTTCTTCATAAAGCATAGCAATGCGTTTTTTGCTCTGCAAGCAATATCTTTACATGCGAAAGTGAAACTTAATCGCGTAGAGAAATATACTCTAAATATTTATATACATTTACAACAGGCATATTTGCCCATCATATGTCCCTTTTTCACGAGAGGAAAGGTTACCCCCTTTTCTGAAAACGATTATATTACTTTTACTTAAATTGACTTTCAGCTGGAGTGAATTGGCTGCCCTTTGCAAACTGTTTAATTGAGTTTGGAGGCCTATTACTGTCTCAGACATTAATGCAACGTCGTCGGCAAGAAGCAGAATGAATATTTCCATAACTCATTTACAAAATGGGCACCATGTCTTCCAGAGTTTATCACCTCCAAAGTCAGCTCATTAATGAATAAAAAAAACAAAACTGGGCTGATACATCACCCTGCTTAACACCTGATGTACAATTAATATAATCAGTTTAAAGCAGCACCACATCGTACTTTTGCCTTTACACAGTCGTACATACTCATTAATGCATCTATACATTTTTTCCATGAATACCGTTTTTTTTACAAAATAGGCCAAAGTATGGTTCTATTAATAGAGTCAAACGCTTTCTCAAATCGATGAAAGCAACATACAACTTACGATTCAGACAAAATTGTTTTTGAATGAAAGCCAACAAAAGTGAACATATGGGGCTATTGTGGAACGATTTTGTTTAAACCAGCTTGAAACTCACCTGTAATGTTATTGTCCTCAACCACACTTGAAGTCTTTTATTAATAATTGCACTATTACAGTTTGCTGCAACATTGCACAACGAGATTCCTCTATAGTTGTTTGGATTAATAACATTGCCCTTTTTATATAGTGGTACAACAATTGACTGCACCAACTTTCAGGTACACTCCTCTATCAAAAAGAGAATAAGAAATTTTACCAAAAAATTCCATTACCAAATTTGATTTGTGGCATTTTTAATTAATTCCCCTATGATTTTATCCGGACCCGGCAGCCTTGCGACTTTTCAGTGTTTTTAGCGCATTCAAAAATTCTTCTACTGAGATCGGTTGATTAAATTATTTTCACTGTCACCATCGTTATTTTCATCATCATCATCTTCATCATCATCATCATCGTCATATCATCATCATTGTCATATACATCATCATTATTTACAGCATCATAAGCATCTTGATTACTTTACTTTGTCCTTGAACCAGAACATTATCAAACTTGTCTTTTCTTTCTAACAATTCTTTAAAGTGTGCGTACCAATCGTTTATGTAATGTCATTCGAAAACTGCCTTCTTGTTGTAGATATTTTACGCACAGATTCCAGAATTCTTTTTGATTATTTATGATCGTAATAAATCAGTTAATAGGGTTTCATTGAATTGCTTCTCTTTTCTCTTTAACAAATGTTTATATTCACGTCTTGCTATACATAAAGAAGTGCGATCAGGTGGAGACAAAGTATGCTTAAATTTCTTCAACAGATTGCGTACGTTTTCTTTTCAGCACGACATTCTTTATCATACCCGTCGTCATCTTTCACGCACCTACCAATGTGTATTCTTTCTTCATAAAATCTGCTGCATCTTTTATACAATGATTAAAAACCTCAAGTGCTTCATTGATATCTATATCTATTAAACTGATCGCCATTTCAAACTGACTTTTGCATGTCGTTTGAACAAAGTTGTCTCTAAACACATTTGCTTTGGGTTTCGTCCATATAAACTTTTCGAAAATATGAACATCCCCCTTTACACAAATTTCATTATCCCTTTGGAAAGTGAACGTATAATTCCAAAAGGCAAATGGTCAGATTCAATTCTGTCAGACACATTCATTCTGATGCTATCAGAAACTATTGGGAATACAAATTCATAAGACAGCAAAAATAATCAGCTACACTGTTACCATTATCAGCTATGTACGTGTAATGACTTGAAGGTATCCTGACACATACCATTCAAAATACACCATGTCGAAAACTGTACACATGTTAAGTAACATTTTGCCGTAATTATTGAGCACGCGGTCTTCAGAATTTCTGTTGAGTTCAAAGGGCCACTCAAATGTTGATCAACAAAATCACACACGTTGTTTCTAAGTCACAAGAAATATTTGAGGTTTACAATTCAAATCTCCATTGATTACTATTACATATCATGTTCTTTATTATAAAGCAGACATTCACATAAAAAATCTTCCAATAAGAAACACCATTTTCACAATCAAATGCATATAATATGGTGAGGTTTTCTGGTGGTATATAAGCACAAACTACATGATGTGTTTTTCAATGCCGAAAAGGCATTTATCCAACACAAAAAGCGTAAAAAAGATGAGACTCTACACATACGGGTTTGACAAACGAACATAGCTCATTTCTTATCAAAACATATGATTCCGCCCGAACGTCTTCCGTGTGCGACAGTTTTAAAGCAGGTTTACAAACAACGTGTACCCTGTAAAATAGGCAACTGAAAATCTTCAACAAATGTCTCAACTAAACAGACAAAATCAAAGGAACAAATATATGAAACAAAATCACGATCATGTATTTTTGTGAGTCCATTAATGTTCCAATGAAGAAAAGAAAAAATGTTTCATTTTATTACATACATTAATATCATCAAACTCATTCATCATAACGAGGTCGATCTACACACATTTCCATTCGACACATCGCCAACAGAACTGTTCACGTGTACCGGCGACACAGAAACCTCGTCACAGAAAAACGGGCGACAGTTCTCACGTGGCGCCAACTCACTGACACTGTCGCGCTGTGACAAGGCAACCGGCGTCGACTCAGTGTTCGTTCCCTTCACAGCAGCGGACAAAAAACGAGGATAAATACAGGACCGGCCGAAAACCCTATTTCATTTCCACTAGACGATCAACCCAGTCCAACGTTGTAACGAGTTCCGTCCACAAGGAGATGATCATTTGGGTCATTGCGGGACGTTTCCCGTCACTTCTGGCCTGTTTAAGATGAGGGGTCAGTTTTTTCTTATGTCTCTCACTCTTGCGGAAAAGTCCTCCCCTACAAATATTTTGGTTCCCTTGAGTTTCCGCTTAGCTCTGAGTATGTCCATCTTCTGTTTATAAAAAAACATCGTGCAATTATCGGGGAATCCGGTTTGGTGTTGACACGATGGACTCTATCGAATTCCACGTCGCGAGGGCAGTTCCAGCTGATCAGTGATGAGCTCCCTAATAATGTCCTCACACTGCGCACTCGTCTCATTCTCCTTCTGGCGAGACCATAGAAGAGGATGTTGTTCCGCCTGGACCTCCCCTCCAGGTCGTCCGCCTTCCTTTCCAGGTTGTCCATTCTCGAGGCCAGGTCGTTGTTTTTCTTTCTCTGCAGGTCGTGGTTCTCCTGTCGAAGGTCGCCCACCTCCGTCTCAGCCCTCTCAGCTCCTCCTGCATGGCCGCATTACCCCTCACGTACAACACGCATTGTCTGCTTGACTCGTCGACTTCTGTCCATCGACTGGAACATGGTCATGAGGTCGGACAGGGACGGCTCTTTCACTGGTGGTTAGAGGCGCCTCCCTGAGGGTTGACAGGTTTCTCCAGGCTCACTCTGCCACTGCTCGCCCCAGTGCTGGAGAATCGGGTCTGCTGGTGCTGTCACGGCCCTGCGAAGGGTTGGGGCCAGGGTTGCTTTTCAACATCCCCACAACGGAGGAGAAGGCTCCCCAGAATAAATACGACAGGAGCAAACCTGCACGACACGTCCACTCTCCGGTTCATTGCAGTATGGCGACTCGCATTGAAACTTTCTTCCTAGCCCGTTGAAACATGAAGGCTTGGAATACGGGCAGGAAGGAGCCACAAGAGGCCCTAAAGTCCAAGAGAAAGAGAGAGAGAGAGAGAGAGAGAGGGAAAGAGAGGAGAGAGAAAGAGAGAGAAAGAGAGAGAGAGAGAAGAGAGAGAGTGAAAGAGAGAGAAGAAAGAGAAGAGAAAGAAAAAGGGGAGAGAGAGAGAGAGAAGAAGAAGAAAGAGAGAGAGGAGAGAAGAGAAAAAACAGGAGGGGAGAGAGAGAGAGAGAGAGAGAGGAGAGAGAGAGAGAGAGCGAGAGAGACCGAATAGGAGAAATATCTAGTTACTAAATACTTTAAAGAAAAATGGTGCTTACCATTATGTCGTCTTTGGGATCTTCCACTAAAAAGTGACTTAAAACCATTCCATTAAGAGAGCACAGATTAAACATTCCTGTCCTTGGGAGGAAACTGACTGACTGCTCAACTAGAAAAACCAACGTGAACAAGTCTCAGTTAATCGCACACGCAGGAAGGGCACATCCACAGGCACTTAAAATGCACAAGCGATGGGATCATATGATGGTGCAGAAACATGTGAACTGGTCGGACTATTCATGCTGTCCAACATCAAGAAAAATCTCGGAAAACAAGTCGGACTATACAGAGACGATGGCCTTGCTGCACTAACCAACAATCCAAGAACCATCGAAAACAAGAAGAAAGAACTATGCAAAATCTTCCAAAACCACAACTTAAAGATTACCATTGAAGCAAACAAAAAGGTAGTGAACTACTTAGACATAACACTGGATCTCAACAATCACATATATAAACCATAAAAGAAACCCAACGATACATCTCTTTATGTACACACCAAAAGTAACCATCCACCATCTGTATTAAAGACCATAATCCATGGCATAAACAAGAGACTATCAAACCTGTCATGCAGTGAGAGAGTGTTCAACAATGCAGCAGTAGAATACCAGGAGGCACTACAAACAAGTGGATACAATTACAAATTACAATACAACCCAGACAACAACACAAATAAAAGCAAGAAAAATAGGAAAAGAAAAATCATATGGTATAAACCCCCATACGATGGGAAACTCAAAACAAACATAGGGAAAGAATTCTTCAAAATCCTAACAACTTCATTTCCAAAAGAACACAAACTGTCCAAAATATTTAACAAAAACACTGTCAAACTATCGTACTCATGTATGCCCAACCTCAAAAACCTAATTGACGCATCCAACAAAATGAAAATCAACACAGCAAAGAAAGGTGAAGAAAGGAAATCTTGCAATTGCACCAGAAAGGAGCAGTGCCCACTAAACAATAAATGTCTTCACAACAACATTGTATACCAGGCTACTGTGACATCAGAAAATGAAAAAGAAACATACATAGGGATCACTGAAAACCACTTCAAAACCAGATATGCAAACCACAAACAGTCATTTAATAAAGAAAAATACAAAAACCAAACAGAACTGAGCAAATATATCTGGAAACTTAAAGACGCAAAAACAAGCTACAATATATCCTGGAAAAGTGCATCACCATACAGCAATGTTTCAAAAAGGTGCAACCTATGTTTAACTGAAAAATGGTTAATACTATGCAAACCACACTTAGCAACTTTAAACACCAAAACAGAAATAGTAAACAACTGCAGGCATAAATGGAAATCGTTGTTAGTGAACACACCCAAAACAAAAACCTGAAAGCCCCCCCAAAAACACGTGCAGCCAACCCGCACGTGCAAACAACCGCAAACGGGAGCCCACACGCTATATAACATCGGCGGTGGGCAAACCAAAAACCATCCTGATGACAGCGCAACACGCTCGAAACAAATTTGTAGATAGTTTTAAGATTCCTCTTTTAACTTGTTTTAACTATATATATATATATATATATATATATATATATATATATATATATATATATATATATATATATATATGCACGCATGCACGCATGTACACACGCATGTACGCACACACAGATAGATAGATAGATAGATAGATAGATAGATAGATAGATAGATAAATAGATGGATAGATAGATATATTAATTGATTGATTGATACATAATTGTGTGTAGACAGACAGACAGACAGAGAGACAGACAGAGAGCGAGAAGCAGAGTTCAACTAAGCATACATTGTCTGGAAAATGCTGGCACACATGAATGTCAACACACATCACCACTAGTCTCCTCTGCATGTACATAAAAAGGAGAGAAAAACAAAACCCTCTTGAGCCAGTTGGAGAAGAACAAGATTCAAACAACGCTGTAAACAACGACTCCACCGCGCCACAGAGAACATGTGAAGGAGCACACGGCGCCCACGGCTGGTGCTGATGACGTGGTTATTCTTAGTGTGTCGAGTCCTGACCCCTGCCGTCTTTCTTTCTTTCACTGCTGTTCAACTGCCTTTCTTTCCTTCTTTCACCAGTCCTGATGAGAGAGAGAGAGGAGAGAGAGAAGAGAGAGAGAGAGAGAGAGAGAGAGAGAGAGAGAGAGAGAGAGGAGAGAGAGAGAGTGAGTGAGTGGAGAGTGAGAGAGAGGGAGTGAGAGACAGAGAGTGAGAGAGAGAGCGACAGAGATACAGAGAGAGACAGACTCAAGCCTTAAGGCAGACAGAAACAGAGAGAGAGAGAGAGAGAGAGAGAGAGAGAGAGAGAGAGAGAGAGAGAGAGAGAGGAGAGAGAGAGAGAGAGAGAGAGAGACAGACAGACAGACAGACAGACAGACAGAGACAGAGAGATTAACGGGCATGCTTCCACACTGAAAAGCATATATATATATATTTTTAATATACGAAATCTTCTCTCCCAAACTGAACCGCAAATTAAATCATGTCATTGGCAGTCTACACATTCACTCTAAACACAAACTGAAGGTTAGGATCTTATTACGCACAATGAACACAACACAACTGGAACCCGTCACCATCTCCTCAGACACTGATAACACGGCTACAACACCTTCTGCCCCTGCGTTGTCTCATCCTCTTTCCTCTCTCTACCTTCTCCAGCCTCTTCGAGCCCACCTGTCTTACCATGTCTGCCTAACTCTTAAACTACTCTGGGGTTTTTTAAACTCAAACTTCGGTTGTTATCAGTGGTTGAACAGCTAAACACGCCAGTGCATGCCTACCTGCTGTCTTTTTCGTCAACCAGAAAACAATTACACACCAGCCCCAAAGACGGAAAAGAGGATCAAATACTACAAGCCTGTGTGGTGGGAGAATTACAGAGAGACCAGACAAAATAGGATGGCAGAACGTGATAGAAAGAGGTTGCCACCAAAAGATGGAGGATGGTGAAGATCTTTTCGCAGTTGCAATGTTTGGATTGACAACTATAAGACGAAACTTTTCTATTTGTTATCCTAAGTGATTTCTTTTTTTTTTTTTTTCATCCGCACCTCCTTCATTCCTTTGGCTGTCTTTCTGTTTCTTTGTCTGTCTGTCTCTTTTTCTGTCCGTTTCCGTCTCTATCTCTGTCTGTCTCTCTGTCTCTCCATCTGTCTGTCTGTCTGTCTGTCTGTCTGTCTCTCTGTCTCTCTGTCTGTCTCTGTGTTTTCGTCTATCTCTATCTGTCTGTGTGTCTGTCTGCCTCTCTCTCTTTTCTTTCTAAGTGTGTGTGTGTGTGTGTGTGTGTGTGTGTGTGGTGTGTGTGTGTGTCGTGTGCGCGCGCACATTACTTACTGCTTAATCTCATCGGGTAATTAAGCCTAGAAACGACATACTGGAAGAAAAGGCTAGGCCTAAAATCAGTCCTTGATCAAATAAAGAGTTCCGAGTTCTCTCTCTCTCTCTCTCTCTCTCTCTCTCTCTTCTCTCTCTCTCTCTCTCTCTCTCTCTCCTTGGCTTCAGTTATCTCCATCTCTGATACCTAGTTTTGATATTTTTTTCCGAAAGCTTGATTCTTGAGAGAACATCGTCAGCTATTTATCAGCTTCATAAAAGCAGGGGAGTAAAGTTGCTTGTCCTTGTAAAGTTCTGTTTTCCTTTGAAAGGGTACAGTAGATTAAAAGACGTGTTACAGTGCGTATGGCTTCGTCTGCACCCTCTAACTCTCCTAAGTAATCTACATCTGTGATTGCATGTCTGGGTCTGCTTCTGTCTGCGTACAAGCTCCAAGAATTGCAGCAGGAGGTCTAATCATGTTTATCTGATGCCAGACTCTCAGCCCACAGGCAGACCTTCCAACAGAGAGATACGTGAATAGCCTGTGTGGAAAATCTATTACATTGTTTTTACGAACTTTAGCAAAAAGATCTTGATTGCCATAGCAGCAGAGAGAACGAACATAAACATGTGGATAATGGTCTCTGTGTGTCCACGTGTGTGTGTGTGTGTGTGTGTGTGTGTGTGTGTGTGTGTGTGTGTGTGTGTGTGTGTGTGTGTGTGTGCGTGCGTGGTTGCGTGCGTGTGTGTGTGTGCGTGAGTGTGTGTGTGCGTGAGTGTGTGTGTGTGTGTGTGTGTGTGTGTGTGTGTGTGTGTGTGTGTGTGTGTGTATGTGTGTGTGTGTGTGTGTGTGTGTGTGTGTGTGTGTGTGTGTGTGTGTGTGTGTGTGTGTGTGCGTGTGTGTATGTGTGTGCATGCGTATGTGTGTGTGGGTGTGTGTGTGTGTGTGTGTGTGTGTGTGTGTGTGTGTGTGTGTGTGTGTGTGTGTAAGCCTTTGATTACTTGTGGGAAACAAATGTTCTGAAGATAACCCAGTAACAAGAACTACAACAACAACAACAACAACAACACACACACACACACACACACACACACACACTTACATGTATGAACTCTCCACTTTACACACGTGCTCAGTATTCTAAGTTGAGGCTTTTTCTCACTGGATAAGGACAGCGAGTGATGTTATTTATTAGCCTTACTGCTGCAGTAACAACAACCACATCTATAATCGCTAGTGACCGAAGCGATTGTTGCAAAGTACTTTGACCTCTGCTGGTATTTCTATGAGACTGTAGTCTGCATCAGAGAGAGTTTGTTAGATGTTCTCGAATGTCATTTTGAAAGTGGGCAGTGAACAGCACGATTTCAGGTTTTGGAACACAGAGTTCCAAACGAACTTATCCGAATATGCAGAACTAGTTTTGAACATCTCTTTCCAAGTAAGTGATGGAATACAATTGTTAAAACCCTATTGACACGAAGCTCGAGAAAGTAAACCGTTGAGTATTGTGGGCTGAGATCATGGTGTACTTTATACCTTTGTACGGATTTGTTTGAATATAGTTGCGTGTGCAGCAGCAATATATATAATTTAGCTTGCTTTTCTGAGGTTCATAATGACGACATTTGTAGAATTATGTTCGCAGCTCTTCTGTATTTTAAATTTAGTTTTCTGTCGTGACTCTTTGCCGCACAGACCCAGACTACAGGTGCATAGTTGATGTGAGAGAGACAGTGATTCTGGAGAGAAAGCAAAATTTTCGAGTGTCTATACCTATGTCTGGCTTACGTTGTTTAAGCATAAAGTTACTGCGAGCCAACGTGTTAACAACAGATTCAATGTAGTACTGCAACTTCGGTTCCTCGTCCATTGCCACTTCCATAACTCTGTGCTTTTGCGCTTGTTCTATGATATTGCCATCTATAGTCAGACTAAGACTTCTAGTTTCTGTTTGGTGTTTTTGTCTGGAAGGGATTGCGATGCTTTACGTCTTCTTAGGATGAACTTGTTAACAATTGAAAACAAGTGCAGGTTAACAATTCTTCCATTATTATAGTAATGACTTGGCAATGATTTGAAATATATATATATATATATATATACTACTGAACAATTTAATAGTGGGAGAAAACAAGTGCAGGTTAACAATTCTTCAGTCATTATAGTAACGACTTGGCAAAGATTTTATATATTAAAAAAAAATAAAATTAAAGATGAAGAAAATGGGGAATATATTATAAATATGACAAACCCTTCACTAGCTGCCTGAGGGAACCATCGTACTCCCCTTCGAAGACAGATCTATTTGTATTGCCTGCTCCTAGGCCTTTCGTCCGCTGGATCGGACTCATCAGGGAGACACGGCTGATTGTGTCTGTGCCCTTGGTGTCAAATAGAGACACACCAAAGTCCATAATTCTGTGGTGTTCTCATCACCAAGGGTTTCAAAAAAGAATCCAACAGCACCCCCAAAGCAGCCAGTGAAGGGTAGTAAATGGAACAAAAGGAAAGTGTGGAGAAGAAAAAAGTTGCTAAAAAACTAAAAGCATTATGCAAACAGTATGAAATATAGGGGACAATCTTTGAGCCTATGCTTGAGGATCCATTCAAGGATGCAAGGGAGATCAAAAGATATGGAACAGTGTGAGTGGTCAGCTCTGCTGTTCAATAACCCAAGCATTGTGAGTGGCTAAGAATTGTACAGAACAACCTTTACTTGGATCTCCTAAGAGATGCAATCTCCCACTGATTGACCAAACATTATACTACTGAACAATTTAATAGTGGGAGAAAACAAGTGCAGGTTAACAATTCTTCAGTCATTATATATATATATATATATATATATATATATATAATATATATATATATATATATATATATATATATATATATATATATATATATATATATATATATTTCAAATCATTGCCAAGTCATTACTATAATAATGGAAGAATTGTTAACCTGCACTTGTTTTCCCCATTACTTAATTGTTCAGCATTATATATATATATATATATATATATATATATATATATATATATATATATATATATATATTTTTTTTTTTTTTTGTGTGTGTGTGTGTGGTGTGTGTGTGTGTGTGTGAGAGAGAGAGAGAGGGAGAGAGAGACAGTGAGAGAGAGAGAGACAGAGACAGAGACAGAGAGATCAGTGGGTTGTTTCATCAGTTTTGTAGTGAAATCATTGTGAATCGTGAAGGCTTTGCTCCTCAATATGTAGTATCAAGTGAATGTGTGAGGACATAACAGACTTTCATAGTGTTGTGCAGACATGTGGAAACGGAGAACGGAGATGCAAGTACCTTCAACCGATATGGTCTGCTGAGCCCCATCCTTTGCTAGAAATAAGCATGATAGTGGTAATTAAAAACAAAAACAAAAAAGAAAAAAAACCCAAAATCTGCATGCACTACTCGCGACCAGAAAAGAAGACAGAAACGTTGAAGAGGTGTAGTCTTTCCATACTCCGAAATGTCAAAACAAGCTCCAAACAAATCCAGACACGCTGTTTCAGAGTCGTCTTCCTACCGTTTTGGAATGACATTCTGTGATGTGGGATCCTGAACACCTGGTGCTCATATGAGAATTGTTTTAACACTGCATTTTCTCCGTATCCTGCAAGATTTCAGTACACAAACTGCTGTGTCTATAAACGGGTGGCCCAAATCAGTCTTTGCTGTATGGTGAGTTTGGCAAGAAAGAGAGGTACGAACAGACGAATACTCAATGAAGTGAGAGAAAGAGAGAGAGAGAGAGAGAGAGAGAGAGAGAGAGAGAGAGAGAGAGAGAGAGAGAGAGGGAGGGAGGGAGGGAGGGAGGGAGATAGTTAGCAAGCTAGCTAGCTAGTTACCAGACCACTGGTACATACGGCAATGTCTCTTTGTATATACAACACGCACAAACATGCTTAAAGTTTCCTCAGGTCATTAACATGTCCGTAACCCCATCTCATCATAATAAATGTTATTATATACTCTTCCATATCACGCCATATACCCCTCCACAACCTTCCATATACGCTTTCGTGAGCTTTCACAAACCTTTCTACATCATTGTTCGATATTTTTTACCTCCAATGTAATCCTTCATGACCTTTTATATACTTTTTCTTGACCTTCCACAACCTCCATAACCTTTGATGACATTTCGCATGTCCTTTTATGACCTTCTATCTACCTGGTTACGGCGTTTTATGACATCGCATGCACTCTTTTATGTCCCTGAGGATGTAGGACTACCAGGTTGGAAACTATTTACATATGAGAAAACGTTATGATGCTCCCTTCTCAGTGCACTGAACTACATTTTAACATACAATGTGAGCATACAAACTGGGTGTATAATTCTATTCTGAGGGTTCCTTTGTTGGAGTCATGCATAACAAGTTATTGTAGAATTTCCATATCTCACCACACATTGACTTACAGATTCTGGAACCTTGAACGTAAGAATCTGATCTTCTGCGTGTATAAATGTACGATGAATTTGAGGGACCTAGCAAGTCATAAACATGTGGAACTGAGGAATCGGTGGGGGGAAAATCCAGTTCCTCCATACACCTGCGCTGCTGGTCTGCAATCCCGCTGTCCTCAAAATGACCGTCCAGTTCGCCTGATTAACCGCTCGGATATCCCATCTGTCACAAAACAACAGGTTTAGACAGAGAAGTAAACAAAGAAAGCCCACCACCACTGGAGAACATGTGTTAGGGTCATACCACCTGCCGAAGAAATGGCTTCAAAACGTTCTACATCTGCATCTCCTTCTCCTTACTTGTTTTAAACCGCCTTTGACACAGTACCCAGCCATCACCCTGCTCCCCTTCTCTACATCTCCCTATCTCGCCCCTCCCTTAAACAAAACCCCTTTGTCTTCTCCTCCCCGCTAACGCTCGTGCACAATGTACTCATCTCTTGAAACGCTGAGTATGCAGTCTCCACGTGCGTGTGTGTGTGTGTGTGTGTGTGTGTGTGTGTGTGTGTGTGTGTGTGTGTGTGTGTGTGTGTGTGTGTGTGTGTGTGTGTGTGTGTGTGTGTGTGTGTGTGTGGTGTGTGTGTGTATGTGTGTGTGTGCGTGCGTGCGTGCGTGCGTGAGAGAGAGAGAGAGAGAGAGAGAGAGAGAGAGAGAGAGAGAGAGAGAGAGAGAGAGAGAGAGAGAGAGAGAGAGAGTAACAATATTCTCTTTTTTTCCGTTTCATATTCGTAGTTACGAGACACACGTGTGCATCTTACAGACAACAACATATTCTGTTATTTGTCAACACAGCATGATGATTACTAGGCGGTAAAATCCCTCAGGCCTCTCGTGGTCTCTAAACCTCAGAGAACCAAACCTGAACATAACGGAGCCTATAGCATAGTAGAAGCACTTCGTTCTTGCTTTTGATATGAACATCAATGCAGTAACGCGTTTGGTATGTGTGGAATAGGCTTCTCCTTACATCCCTTTTTCACACACCCTTTATATGTCTTCGCACTTCGCCGCTCCTTTTCCACACATGCAGCAAACCCCCCCCCCCCTCTCTCTCTCTCTCTCTCTCTCTCTCTCTCTCTCTGGCATTTGTGATGAAAAACACTTTTTCTGTCTACCACATTATTCTCACAAGCTGTCAACTCCACGCTGGAGTGTTGGCAGCTACTCAACGTGAGGAGGAAACGGAGAAAAAACAGGTTGATTTAGAACTAGAAAAGGACAATGTTGCAGACTTAATGAAAATCAGTGTCAAGGCATTACGTTTTCAGTTTAGGTCCTCCAGAAGGGAGGTCGAGTTTGTGATGGCACTAATGCACATCATGACCAATTCACTAATGCACGTCATGACCATTTCATTAAAAGAGGACGTACTCTGAGAATGTCAATTTTCTATGTGATGACACTAAAGTAAGTGATGGCCGTTTTGTCCTAGGAGCACGTGGTCTTGAGGTTTATCGATCCTGTATGTGATGGCACCAAACTAGGTGATGGCCATTTTGTCCGTTTTGTGTGTAACTGCACTAAAACAACATATGGCCATTTTGTTCAGCAGGACGTACTCTTCAGGCCCAGGATGTGATGGCACTAAAACACATGTTGGTCAATTTGACGGAGACGACGTACTTTTCAGACTTGAACACGCAAGACGTCAAAGTGCTACCAAAGCAAGTATTTTCCATTTGGTCCTGAGAGGACGCACTGCTCAGGTTTGTCGACCCAACGTTTGATGGTAGCAGACCACGTAATGTCTGTTTCATAGTGAGAGAACATATCCTTCGGTGTATTCTTCGATGCAAAACTCACAGTCTCACAGTTAACACATTATGTGTACAGGCATGGTGACCAAAATGTGCTAGATCAATGCACAAGGAGTAAAACCATGGCTTGTAATGCTGTGATCTTACTAATTATTTCAAACCCAGTTTCTTCTTCTCTTTTGTTCTCCGCGTTCTCCCCATCTCGTTCTCCCCATCGAAACATGAGTGTAGATTTTACAAGCGATACGTACGTGCAACCACACAATGAATAATCTGGGATATGGGATCTCTTTTTTATGAAAGTGATAACGTTTGATTTGGCAAAAGCTGTAGCAAAAACTTCATTATCAGAGAATCTGTTAAATCACAGCACAAGAAAATTGTTAATTGTTATATTTCCATTTCCAGCATTTCACTCGAAAGTCTGTGTAGGCCTTAATCATTCTTGATCTTATAGTGTTTATGTTGACAGTCACTTCTTGTCTGCAGAATGAAGCACTGAATTACAGTTCTCTGAAATCTCCAACATCTTCAACCAACAGATCACAGTTAATGACGTTTTCATCCCTAAAAAGTGCTGCAATGTCCTTAAACCATTGCTCCGTGCTACTCTCATTAGAAATAATATATGTCTTTCTCTTCATTGATCTGATTGATTACCATAACAGACTGGAATTTTTTTTTTTTTCAGTTTTGAATCTTGTTTGTTTTTTTTAGCTGCCGCAGTTTCTTTCTTTCCGTTTACATAAATGTCTTTGCGGTGGTTTTTATTGTTTGTAGTTAATTAATGACTAAATCATTCGATGCATTCTTTTCACATTTTTCTATCTTTTTTAATTATACAGGCAGCAGCTCCTTACAACCATATAGAACTATATGAACACAGTCATTAACATTAATAGTTTATGTATCAAATGCGCTGAAGAAACCATCTTTCACTTGATTACCGTCATGTTCATCCTTAGAGAACTGTACGTTATTTACTTCTTTTTTGTCTGTCCTGAACCGCTTCAGCAGAATGACGTCTTCACCGTTCATGTCGTTTCAACGTCCACACTTTCATACACACTGGCTGCTTCCGTCGCAGTCCCGGCAACGGCAGTCTACTGGGAGAGTGGATGTTCAGTCATCATTGGGCAGCCCACTAGAAGAGACATTTCTCTGCTGCCGAGTCACCTCGGTGCCTGTTCCAATCCCACATTCGCGTAAAACCACATGCTAAGCCCTGTATTGTCGACAATAATTGCTTGGTCGCGGAACCAGATGGTGCCACCACTTCCGTCCAACGACAGTGCCCATGTACTCGCCAGTAGCGGTGACATCGACACAAATTGACCAACGGTACAGACGGGAAAGGGAAATCAAAAGTGAGGTCACCATGAGGGCAGAGTATGAAGGGTCATAGAACTTGAAGCATTCCCTTTTCTGATCGATGAGGATGAGGACGTTGAAGCTGATGCCATGGAATGGAATTCTATTCCGGTCCGAGAGCGCATGACAGGGGTGCACATTATTTCCTGTTTTACAATACATCCCGGCGTCAACATGCCTGAGAGACATAGTCACGTGCATTTTGTAAACAATCATTAGAACTGCTCGTTGTTTCCGAACTGCACGAAATGATACAATGACCCCGCCCCCCCCCCCCCCCCCCCCCCCCTTAAAAAAAATACACACAAAGAAAAAGAACAAAAGAAAACTAATAGTAATATCCTTACAATCAAGGTGGATAGCTTATTCCCCTTTGCCGCTCAGCCAAATCCATAGACATAGCTACGTATCAACAACAAATTACTCACAGCCTGTCTTCACATTGAGAGAGAGAGAGAGAGAGAAAGAGAGAGAGAGAGAGAGAGAGAGAGAGAGAGAGAGAGAGAGAGGGGGGAGGGAGAGAGGAAGGGAGAGAGGGAGAGAGAGAGAGAGAGAGAGAGAGAGAGAGAGAGAGAGAGAGAGAGAGAGAGAGAGAGAGAGAGAGAGAGATTAAACAGCAAGGCATAGACAGACAGACGGATAAAGCGAAGTTCACTGAACAGACATAGTAGATTCTAGATATTCCCTGACGAAAAACAATGTTTATGAAAAAAAAAACTTTTGCCGTAACACTCTCTCAATATTCCTGTCGCATTTCTTCCTCCCCGATCTGCTAACAAACAACGCTGCACACTTTGGAGCAGAAGAGAACATAGCCTCGGCAGAACACGTTGTTCCACTGGCACTGAAGGTGAGTGAAGTGGTGCCAATACGTTTTGCTGCTCTACAACTTCCATCCTTCCTTATTTCTTGTTAACATATCACTTGAATCTTCCCCTCCCATGAGGAGCCCCTCCCCTCCCCCTCTCCCCCGTCCCATCCATCCCCACTCAGGCCCTCTGTCATCCCAACCATCCCCTTACCTCTCCCCACCCCACTCTCCCTTCTTCTTCCAATAGGATCTCTCCGATCGCGAACCTCCCAACTTACTCCTCGCACCACCCCCCCCCCCCCCCCCACGCCCCTATCCTCTCACCTTTCCACCACACCCTCTGCGAAAGAAAAGTAACCCCATGAACTTTTGTTATTCTATTCTTGCTTCTAATCATGCTTGGAATGCAGTTCCCGACAGTTACATCCTACATTGACGAAAAAAAAAGGAGAAAATTCTTGTTTGAATTTTTTGCTTTCGCTCACTTACATTCACGGAGCACTCTTTTCTTACTTTTTTTTCTCTCTCTTGTTCTTTTTCTTCTTTTTTTATGGTGTGTGTGTGTGTGTGTGTGTGTGTGTGTGTGTGTGTGTGTGTGTGTGTGTGTGTGTGTGTGTGTGTGTGTGTGTGTGTTGTGTGTGGAGGGTCTTTTTCTTTTTCACCCGTCTCTCTTTGATTCTTCATTTGTCTTTCTCTCTATCTGTTTCCTTCTTCATCTCTCCCTCCCTCCCCCCCCCCCCTCTCTCTCTCTCTCTCTCTCTCTCTCTCTCTCTCTCTCTCTCTCTCTCTCTCTCTGTGGTGTGTGTGTGTGTGTGGTGTGTGGTGTGTGTGTGTGTGTGTGTGTGTGTGTGTGTGTGTGTGTGTGTGTGTGTGTGTGTGTGTGTGTGTATTACATGCTTTTTTCATCAGCCATATTTTTCTCTTTTTTTTTCAGCGGTAACATTACTTTTTTTCTGTTTGATAATAAATCAAACTAAGAGTAATTGCAAAGAATTAACTTGTGTATGTTCACATTACCATATCTTTGTCGAAATATGACTTGATTTGTGTTTCATTCGTCTAACGTTTGTATTACTAGAATGTTTGTATGAATCACTTTCAAGGTGCAACTGAACTTGATCAACAACTATAGAATGCCCAAGACATATCTGTCAAAGACAATGATTAATTCGAAATATTTCGAGGAAGACGTTGATGACAGTAATATAGTGATACACGGGAAACTAGCAAGTATCTAGCCGCGAAAGTTCCTTCTCGAGAGACGAATCTTGAAGGACCTCAAATCAATTTTAGAGTGACGGGTGGGTATGTAGATACCGCCACCAGCGTCTCCATAGACTTCAAGGGTGATTCGATAGAGTCTGGCAGGTGGGCCCAAGAGATCAGAAGGAATATTTTCAACCCTGGACAGAAGCATATTAACATCTTCCAGCAACTGTACTCCAAAGCGATGAGCGCAATGCTTATACAGGGTGCTATGAGAGAGAGAGAGAGAGAGAGAGAGAGAGAAAGAGAGAGAGAGAGAGAGAGAGAGAAGAGAGAGAGAGAGAGAGAGAGAGAGAGAGAGAGAGAGAGAGAGAGCACGAGCAAGCGAAGGGAGTAGCAGACAGGCAGAGAGAGAGAGAGTTTAACAAAACACATGCATTCTGGAAAACGTCCGTACACATCACTGCCAACATGCGTCACCGCCAATAGCCACAAGACTTAACCTGCAACAAAAAAAAAAAAAGAAGAAAAAAGAAACTCCACTGGATCTAGCTGGCAAATATCAAAATGAGAACACAACTGAACGTCACAACTCCGCAGTGCCAGAGAGAACATTTGAAGGACTCCAGATGCTGGGGATGCAGTGATGTATTCTCAGTGTCTCGCTCTGGCCTCTGCTGTTTTTCTTTCTTTCGTTCATTTTCCTTTACTCTCTTTCTTTGTTTCTCTCGAAAACTGACAAATGACCCTGCAGCTATGCTAGTGTTGGTAAAGTGGCTCAGAGAGAGAGAGAGAGAGAGAGAGAGAGAGAGAGAGAGGAGAGAGAGAGAGAGAGAGAGAGAGAGAGAGAGAGAGACAGAGACAGATACAGAGGCAGAGACAGAGACAGAGACAGAGTGACAGACAGTCAGACAGACAAACAGACAGACAGAGACACAGAGAAACAGGGTCACAGACAGACAGACAGACAGGCAAGCAGGCAGACAAACAGAAAAACAGCCAGGCAGAAAGACCTACAGAGAGAGAGAGAGAGAGAGAGAGAGAGAGAGAGAGAGAGAGAGAGAGAGAGAGAGAGAGAGAGAGAGAGAAGGAGAGAGAGAGAGAATTCAGCAGACATGCAAAGGTTTTCCGCACCGAGAAGTATGTTTGTTTGTAATCTTCACGGCAAACACTCCTTAAACTTGCCGCAAATTTCATCACTCCGTTGGCAGCGTACAGAGTCACCCCCAAACAAAACTGAACGTTAGAAACCCATTACGTCTAGTGAGCACAGATGGAACTCATTACTATCGCTTCAGACGCTGATCATCTGACTACAACGCCTTCTTCACCTCACAGTGTCATTCTCTTTCCTCTGTACACGTGTCTTATCACTTTCCACCCATCTCTCTAACCATCCTCGTCTAGCACCTATGCTACTCTTTTTTTTTTGTACTTCCAGCAGCTGTCAGTGGTTGAGCAAGTAGAGTTACCTGTGCATTGCCGCCTGGAAAAAAAAAAAAAAAAAAGCACGCCAGCAAGGCAAAGAACAAATAAAAATAAGAAAACAAGCTTGTTATGAAATATTTCTTCTTTTTTTTTGTTTTGTTTTCTGGAGCTAACATGCGAGTCTCTATTTCTTTCACTTGTTTTCTGGGCGTTGTTCACACGCGAGTCTCCAGGAGAGACGAGATACGTTGGGAAAGGGAGAAGATGATAGAGCTGCCACCGATGGGAAAGGGAGAGGATGATAGAGCTGCCACCGATGGGAAAGGGAGAGGATGATAGAGCTGCCACCGATGGGAAAGGGAGAAGATGATAGAGCTGCCACCGATGGGAAAGGGAGAGGATGATAGAGCTGCCACCGATGGGAAAGGGAGAGGATGATAGAGCTGCCACCGATGGGAAAGGGAGAGGATGATAGAGCTGCCACCGATGGGAAAGGGAGAGGATGATAGAGCTGCCACCGATGGGAAAGGGAGAGGATGATAGAGCTGCCACCGATGGGAAAGGGAGAAGGTGATAGAGCTGCCACCGATGGGAAAGGGAGAAGGTGATAGAGCTGCCACCGATGGGAAAGGGAGAAGGTGATAGAGCTGCCACCGAAAGATCGAAAGGAGCGAAGAAAACTGGGTAAATGTTGTTATGTTTTCGTTGAGAGGTTTAAGATATTGTTCCCCTTTTCTCCCCCCAAGTTTGATCCTGTACGTTGTTGTTGTTCCTCTGCCTGCCTGTCTGTCTGTCTGTCTGTCTCTGCATGTCTTTGTGTGCGCGCGCGCGTGCACGCGCGCGCGCGCGCGTGTGTGTGTGTGTTGCGTGCGTGCGTGCGTGCGTGCGTGCGTGCGTGCGTGCGTGCGTGCGTGCGTGCGTGCGTGTGTGTGTGTGTGTGTGTGTGTGTGTGCATATGCAGTGCGGAGCTGCGTATGACAATTGTGCTGAAGAAGGAGAAAAAATGATGACAACGATGATGTGTACAATGCAAAGAATTAAAAATAAATAAAATCAGAGACAAAGCGGCGTAGAATTTCATGGTTGTGATTTTTTTTTTTTTGCAAAGATTTCTACCAACTAAGTAGTTGTCTCTTTCTTACAAAATACCTGAGCTTCGTCTTATCCTACTCATTTATCTACTGATTTCTTTCTTCTTATTCTTCTTGTTCTTGTTCTTGTTCTCCTCCTCCTTCTCCTCCTCCTCCTCCTCCTTCTTCTTCTTCTTCTTGTTCTCCTCCTCCTTTTCCTCCTCTTCTTCTTCTTCTTCTCTCTTCTTCTTCTTCTTCTTCTTCTTCTTCCTCCTCCTGCTCCTCCTGCTCCTCCTCCTCCTCTTCGTCCTCCTCGTCCACCTCCTCCTCAACCTCTTTCTCTAGCTCCTCCTCTTCTTATAGATCCCATTTTTGCTTTATTCATCACTGTATCATTATTTACTTACTAGTTGTTAACGAGGGAAATTAATGAACAAAGAAGTATATGAATGAGAGAGAGAGAGAGAGAGAGAGAGAGAGAGAGAGAGAGAGAGAGAGAAGAGAGAGAGAGGTAGAGACAGACAGAGTCAGAGAAAAAAAACATATATCGACAGATAGACAGACAAACAGACAAATACAGGAGGGACACATGCAGACAAACAGGCGAAGAGAGATATAGATCGAAAGAAGAAAAGAAGAAGAAGAAGAAGAAGAAGAAGAAGAAGAAGAAGAAAAGAGAAGGGAAGAGAGAGAGAGAGAGAGAGAGAGAGAGAGAGAGAGAGAGAGAGAGAGAGAGAGAGAGACAGACAGACAGACAGACAGACAGGCAGGCAGACAGACAGAGACAGAGAGACACGCAGATAGACAGACGGACTGACGAACAAACTGACAAAGATAAACAGTGGTGTCGTAAAAGCAAAACGGCAAATGGACAAGCAGGGAGAGAAAGAGAAAGGGGGAGTTAAACTAACTTAACACACATGGCCTGGAGAATGTCCGCACATATCGCTGTCAACAAGCCTCGCTGCTAATCTCCTCTAGAAGTCACCTGGAAAAACAAGCCAAGTGAGCCAGCTGGTAAACATCCAAATGAAAACGCCGCTTAACATCAACAATTCCACCGCGTCACAAAGAAGACTTCGAGAACGTTACGACGCCCATGTTAGAGGCTGGTCACGCTACCTTCTTTCTTTGATTTTTGTTTTTTTTGTTTTTGTTTTTTGTTTTCTCGTTTCTTTTCGTTCTAAATTTCAGTTTTTTTTTTCTTTTTTGTATTTTCTTGTGTTTTTTTTTTTTCGTTTCTTTCTTTCTTGATTTCTTTCTTTCCTTCTGTCTCTCTTTCTGCCTTTCAGGACACTAAACGATGGCAGTTGCTGATGCCATTAATGATGATATAGCTACTCTTTTTGTATCTCTTCACTTTCTTTCTTTCTTTTTTCTTCTTTACTCTTATTTCATTATTTGTTCCCATTTTTTTTTTTCACAGAACATGGGGGAGACACAAAGCTCCCATATCATAGCTCATGATGTTTCTTTTTCAATGTGTCATCCTGACTTGTCCCTCCTTTCATTCTTGCCTTCTTTTCTGTCGTTGATCCGTCCCTTTCCCCCATCTTTACTACACTGAGGGAACACAGAGTGATTCTGTCGTTGATCCGTCCCTTTCCCCCATCTTTACTACACTGAGGGAACACAGAGTGATTCTGTCGTTGATCCGTCCCTTTCCCCCATCTTTACTACACTGAGGGAACACAGAGTGATTCTGTCGTTGATCCGTCCCTTTCCCCCATCTTTACTACACTGAGGGAACACAGAGTGATTCTGTCGTTGATCCGTCCCTTTCCCCCATCTTTACTACACTGAGGGAACACAGAGTGATTCTGTCGTTGATCCGTCCCTTTCCCCCATCTTTACTACACTGAGGGAACACAGAGTGATTCTGTCGTTGATCCGTCCCTTTCCCCCATCTTTACTACACTGAGGGAACACAGAGTGATTCTGTCGTTGATCCGTCCCTTTCCCCCATCTTTACTACACTGAGGGAACACAGAGTGATCAAGCCAGTCTTGATGACGTGTCGGTTCTAGGTGGTCCTTTTCTTATTTTTTCCTTCATTTTTGTACTCCCAGTTCTTATAGAACAGGGAGTACTTTACAATGGGAACGAAGAAATGCTGTCTGTGTGTCTGTCTGTGTGTGTGTCTGTCTGTCTGTCTGTGTGTCTGTCAGTGGTCAAAATGTGTTCCACTAGCTCCAGACAAACTTCTAGGTCGATCGTTCTGAAAATTTGTACGTATGTTCATTA
The DNA here is from genome assembly GCA_018398815.1 of Conus ventricosus. Classification (NCBI taxonomy): domain Eukaryota; kingdom Metazoa; phylum Mollusca; class Gastropoda; order Neogastropoda; family Conidae; genus Conus; species Conus ventricosus. The sequence goes on along the minus strand of CM031610.1, from coordinate 41,576,617 downwards.
TGAGTCACGGATGATGCCGGTTTTATTTTACCAGAATGGCCGTTACTAACGGCTATAACAGCCCCAAACGTGATTTCTTCTTCTGGTAGAAGAAAATGGCACTTTGTCACTTAACCCGTCACACCTAGCTGATATGTATTCTAGTTTTCTGCTCAATCAGATCTGTATTTGGTAAACTAAAAACCCCTAAACCTCGTTGATAGATTCATACATACATACAGAGAGAGAGAGAGAGAGAGAGAGAGAGAGAGAGAGAGAGAGAGAGAGAGAGAGAGAGAGAGAGAGAGAGAGAGAGAGAGAGAGAGAGAGAATATGATTAATCGTCTTTCTAATCACTTTTAAACGTCACCGGAAATTCCGTCAGTCTGTTGGCAGCATACCGATTCGCCCCAAACAAAACAGAACGCTAGACACCCATCACGTTGAGTGAATGCAGATGGAGGTAGTCACTAGCGCCTCAGACGGCTGAGGATGTAGCTACAACGCCTCATGCACCTACACATTTTGCTCCTCTTTCCTGTCGAGCTGTCTCTAACCATCCCCCGCCCATCTATGTAAACACCCCCCTCCACTCCTCTCCCCTCAACTATCTTGCCGGGTACTCTGCCTTTTCATATTGTCAGCTTCTTTTCGTTGGCTCATCGGCTCACCATACTAAGTCTTGTTGTGCCTAGCCATCTGCTGATTTCACTGAAAACAAACAAACAAACAAACAAACAAACAAACAAACAAACAAACAAGGAAACAAGCAAGCAAACAAACAAGCAAACAAACAAACAAACAAACACAAACACAAATAAACAAACAAGTAAACTCCAAGCACAAACAAGTCAGAACTAAGCACATAAACTCGCTCAACCTGTGGTTTTCTACACACATTCTGCAGTGTTCATGGGAGACTCACGGGAGAAACCAGAAAAGATGGGAAGGAAAAATGAGAGAGAACGCGGCGTGTGCCCCCCCCCCCCCCCCCCCCGCTACCCCCCGATCCTCCCCTCCCCCCGAAAGAGAGAACACGGTGAAGGAAGCTCGTTTACGGTAACTGTGTTTTTGTTGACAGGTTTAAGATGTATGATCCTCGTTTTTGTTTCCGCTAGTTTGTCCTTCTTTTGTTGTTATTCCTTTTGTCTCCTCTCTCTCTCTCTCTCTCTCTCTCCTCTCCTCTCTCTCTCTCTCGCTCTCCTCCTCTCTCTCTCTCTCTCTCTCCTCTCTCTCTCTCTCTCTCCTCTCTCTCTCGCTCTCTCTCCCTCTCCGCATGTGTGCGTTCGCGCGCGCGCGCATGTGCTTGTGTATGTGCGTGCGTGCGTGCGTGCGTGCGTGCGTTCGTGCGTGCGTGCGTGCGTGCGTGCGTGCGTGCGTGCGTGCGTGCGTGCGTGCGTGCGTGCGTGGTGTGTGTGTGTGTGTGTGTGTGTGTGTGATGCAGAGATTTGGATTTATTCAAGCTTGAAAACCATTCGCGTACATAAAGTACGTATCCATTCCACCGTTTACAACTGTTCTCTAGAACTGGCTCGCTGGTCATTATTTTGGCTGGAATCCTCTAGACGTACTACAAACCGAACTCAGTATCAAAAACCCACCGCACATTGAGCGTGCTGAATCAGCAAATCAGTGTCAGATCAAACGCAAGTAAATATGCAATAACATCATTTGAAAGTGTGAATCCTTACACGTTTTGCACACCAACCTTCTGAAAATCAGCTGTAGTCACCACACTGCTTCCTATCGAGACTCTACGTGCACGAAGAGCGAGTTTCCACACCTGCAGAGCTGAAGTCCACGATTAGAAAATTGACAGTGACAACAAGCCTCGTAGAATGGAAGGAGGAGTCAGAAGACTGACTGCCTACGACACTAACAACAAACATTGAAAATGAAATGCTAAGATGTCTAGTAGGACGGATTGTGTTCAGATCTCTGGGTGCATTTGGAATGTTGAGTTCCTCATAGAATGATGAATAGAAGAGAGTGAAAGGAAGAGAGGTGTCGATTAAGGTTTTTTTCCCCATTGATTTCTGTTCGAGTGTGTTACTTTCTTCTTAAATCATAACTGAAAGAAAATGAATGCATTATCCTATCCAATACACTTCAGGGAAATCACAGTTAGAATGCAGCTGATAAGCAGAAACAGAACATGAATTCATCACCGTATGCACTATAGTGTGTGTTAGGTTGCACACATTGATTTGAAGCAGATATACTGTGACCTGGTAACTGACTGACTGGATCCTTAGACGTCGGTCCGTGGGGGCACCCCTGAAGCAGTGACTGGTAACTATTAAAATAAAAAGACATAAAATGCTTCATAAGTTATAGACAAATGTCCATAGAAGCAGAAATACAGTTAACACAAGTAATGGTGGTTGGGGGGGGGGTAGGAGGGAGGAAATGATGGTAGGACACACACACACACACACACACACACACACACACACACACACACACACACACACACACACACACACACACACACATTAGCATACACGCACGCATGCACGTACGCACATCAGTATCAACATATTCATGTTTGTTTTTAGTTTCTGTTGTCGCTGTTGTATACGACGTTTATGGACAGCGTGTATACATCCATTAGGTGTATTTCATAGCTGAGATTCTTGCATCAGATAAAGACCTTTATGCCTTCTGAGACAGTTCTCAGACTACCTTTACAAGAAGAAGTGCACCAAGACATGCAATCACGGATGCAGGTTCCTTCGTAGAGTTCCAGGGTGCAGACAAACCGATACTGCAACAAGTGTTTTATTTCTTGAACACGCATAGAGACAAACAAGAAAACAGTGCTTAACAAGATTAAACAACCTAATCTGTTGTTTTTATAAAGTCAGTCATTTTTCTTGATGAAGTTCTCTAAAAAGATGTAACACTTTACAAAGAGAACACCAGCAAAACTAGGTAACATAGAGGAAAATGAACGAAAAGAAGACAAAAGATCCCATAGGAAGAGAGAGAGAGAGAGAGAGAGAGAGAGAGAGAGAGAGAGAAAAGGTTAGACAGACGTACAAACAGACAAGGGATAAGAGGTGGGATGGAAAAGGCGAAACAGCAAATGGACAAGCAGAGAGAGAGAGAGAGAGAGAGAGAGAGAGAGAGAGAGAGAGGAGAGAGAGAGAGAGAGAGAGAGAGAGGAGAGAGAGTTTAACAAACTTAACACACATGGTCTGGAAAATATCCACAATATCAGTGTCAACAAGTCTCACAGCTAATCTTTTCTAGAATTAACCTGAAAAAGGTGGGTCAGCTGGTGAACATCCCCATGAAAACACCGCTTAACATCAACACGTCCACCGCACCACAGAGAAGACGTGCGGACCACACCACGCTCATGTCAGCTGCTCGTTGATTTGTTTTTTCTCTTCGTGACTCGCTTCTGTCTTTCTTTTATTCCCTCTTTCGTAATGTTTCTCTTAATTTCAGTCTGTATTATTTCTATGTATTGCTTCCCTCCTGTTATTTCTGCCTGTCTCTCTTTCTTTCTTTCCTTCTTTCTTTCTTTCAATGTTTTTCTCTCAGAATTTCATACATTGTTTCCATCCTATTACTTCTTTCCTCCTTTCATTCTTTCTTTCAGTTTTTAAGAATGTCATGCTAGCGTTCTTTCTTTCCTTCCTTCCTTCCTTCCTTCCTTCCTTCCTTCCTTCTTCCTTCCTTCCTTCCTTCCTTCCTTCCTTCCTTCAATCTTCTTTCTTTCTTTCGAACTACGAAGGATGGCAAGCGATTGTGTAAGCGATGATGACAGGGCTATTTGTTAGTGTGTCTGTGGTCTATCCCTTTCTCTCTTTTTCTCTTTCTTCCTTTCTTTCTTATTTTTCTTGCGTTCTTTGTTTCTTTGTTACTTTCTTTTGTTTCTTTATGTCTTTGTTCCCTCTTGTTCAGAGTATGGGAGGAAACTCAAAGCATCCATTACTATTGTCCATGATCTGGCTGTTTTCAAGGAGTCGGTTGGACCTCCTCCCTCCTTTCCTTCTTTTTTCCCCCTTTTTCTTCTTTTTTTCTGTCTTTCTGTCCTTCT
>CM031610.1:41565087-41567587 GCA_018398815.1 Conus ventricosus | reverse complement strand
GTTTCTCTGCCATGTTTGTGTCTGTCAGTCGGTCTGTCAGTAATTTTCTTCTCTGATTCTGTCTCAAAAAGTCTGCTTCTTTTATCAAGCTTAGTTCAACATTGAAGAGCAGACGTAAATGTTATTAAAATGAGAGAGAGAGAGAGAGAGAGAGAGAGAGAGAGAGAGAGAGAGAGACATTGCTTACAAAAGCAGACACCAAAAGATCCAGGAGTCCTTCACCCAAAGAAGTGTTGATCAGTAATATTTATCATAAACATAAAAATTACCGAATTCCGTCAATGTACCGGCCACATTTCAGACTTCCCCAAAGCAAAACTGAACGTAAGAAATCCGTTACATGCGGTGAGCACAGACTGAGCACATCTCTAATCGCTTCATTAAATCGCCGGTAACGTATTTCCAGTGTGTACCGGAGTTCTATACTCTCCTCGTCTTCCTTCTTTGTCACCCATCTCTCTAATCGTCTCCAACCCCATCCCAAACATACTTTGTCTTTCATTATTACTGCTTCTGTTAGCCCTTCAGTGACAAAACCTGCGTCTGAGAATCGTTTGCGCTACCTGACCTGGCTTACTGGAACAAAACACACACAAACAGACGAACCAAAAAACAAAACAAAACAAAACAAACAAAACACCTTAAACACAACTAGTATAAAAACAGTTTACAGGGAAGCTTGTCAAATGTTAGCTGTCTTGGAAACAGGATAAACATGGGAGCTTGCCTGAGATGTATGGAGAAACGTGACAAGATGGGACGTGGGAGTGATAAAAAAAAGTGGTGCCTCAACAAGACAGCAGATAGTAAAGAGAAGTTCCTCATGGTTAAAATGTTTTCCGTGACAAGTTGAAGATTAAACACTCCTTGCTTTTGTTTCTCCGTGTGTGTGTGTGTGTTGTGTGTGTGTGTGTGTGTGTGCGTGCGTGCGTGCGTGCGTGCGTGCGTGCGTGCGTGCGTGCGTGCGTGTGCGTGTGTGTGTGTTAGTGTGTGTGGGGGGGTGGGGAGGGGGAGTGCGTGCGTGCTTGCGTGCGTACGCATGTGTGTTGTGTGTGTGTGTTGTGTGTGTGTGTGTGTGTGTGTGTGTGTGTGTGTGTGTGTGTGTGGTGGTGCGCGCATGCTGCTGCTACTACTACTGCTATATATACTTCTGCTGTTTCTGCTGCTGCTGCTGCCTATGATGATAACACTGCTACTACTGTTGCAGCTATTACTATTACAACAAATCCTGTTACTACTATTCCCCTTTACCCCTCCTCTTTCGTCTACACCTCCTCTTCCTCCTCCTACTACATCTGCTGCTGCGCTGCTACTACTACTACTACTGCTGCTGCTGCTGTCTCTGCTGCTGCTGCTACTACTACTACCACTGCTAATAAGACTACTACTACTTCTACTACTACTACTGCTACTACTACTACTACTACTACTACTACTCCTACTACTCCTCAGTTTGCGGACCTGTTCTAAGAGACTCGAATCAGTCAAACATGACTGTGCAGTCTGTCCTACCCACCCATCTACCATCCATTCAGTTTCTTTGAACCATCTATCGCGGCGTGCCCTTCCTCCCATTCCTAGAAGCGTTCTCCGGTTACAGTGCACGTTCGCAGTAAGAAGAAGACCCAGGCTTGCTTTCTGGAAGTTACAGTTTCCCTAGCAGAACTACTGATTATAGACAGACCCACGTAAGCCGCAGCATATCTATTGAACCGCCTTATCTACCAACAGTGACAGCAGGCCGAAAAGGATTTCACAAAGTTTGGCAACTTTAGTCTGCTAAACTTTCTGCTGCTCAGTGGTATTCCTGGTGACGCCCAGGGAGAAATCCACCACAAATTATGGCGAATTATGTCCAGAAAGTAAACTGGCAACAACAAAAAAAGTTGGAATACATAGAGCTCGCGGGAGTAATACAAGACTACAGCAAAATATGCTTGAAAATGATACATAAAGAAACATTCCTGAAACCATTGACACAACTTATATTTTGAACATTGTAACACAATCCTGACAAAGTGAAATCCTTCTAAAGTATTATCAGATATGTGCATGGGTTGGTGTACCATCTGTGCCATTAAAATAAAAACCCATCGACAGAAAATTCTTGCTAGTGATATTTGAAAGAACGAACTAATGTAGATTATGTTCTGAATAAGAGTGTCTCAAATCATATACTGTGTAGGTACGACGTGGGAATTATGAACTCTGGGGGTCAATGACTGGACACGCTTCAGACCTTTGCTGTGAATTATTCGCTTAATAAAGACCGAAAACAGACGCAGCTGGAAGAAACTGCGGTATACTAGTCTGCATTCTGGGACTTTGAATACAATCAGATTAACCATGGCTTTACAAAGCACTGAGAGTTTCCTGTCGGTCATTATAACAAAATTTAGTATGCCACTGAGTAGAATTGGAAAACAAACAGAAAAAAAAACAACTGTCAATGAAAAGAAAACTAGACTCCAAAATACTACATCCATTGGCTCAGAACCAC
>CM031610.1:41560966-41564987 GCA_018398815.1 Conus ventricosus | reverse complement strand
GTGAGGGAAAAAAGCTTGCTCCGGCGGGGGGGTCGGCTTGGGGAAACATGGGGGTTTTAGCCCGGAGTGCCGACAAGACGGAAGACGGCAACCCCCCCGGAAGGGCGAAAAGAAGAGTTAACTGACGTTGGGAGAAGGATGGGATCGGGTCACAGGTGCAACATTCATTTGCTTTTTTGTGTTGGCTGTGGGGTTTTGCTGTTTGGTTTTTGGCTGTCGTACTGTTTCAGGGGTTGGGAAATTTTACTTTAAAATGGAAAAGAAAAAAAAGTTAAGGTTTGGGGAAAATGTTTAGGGGGCAAACTACACGAAATATTAAGGACCACGGGGTCGAAAAAATGAGAACATTTCCTCTCCTCTCTCCTTTTTTTCCCCTCTCTCTCCCCCTCCTCCTCTCCCCCCCTCTCCTCACCCCCTCTCTCTCCCCTCTCTCTTCCCGAAGGTTTTCTTTTAGTCCTGTACAAATACGAGCCAAAACTGAAACAACTAAAAACCATCGCCGACTTTTGGTTTTGTTGCCCCGGGCCGGGACGAAAAAAAGTCAAATTTTTCCACAAACTCCCCTAAAATTTTTCCCGCAAATTTCTCGACAGGTTCAGAATCACAATGAATAAATAGACGAAGGAATGTGTGCACCATAAAACCGGGAAAAACAGGTCACTGGGGCCTCAGGCGTTTGTACTATCATAAAAACATTGCTGCATCAGCTTTCCAGCCCCTAATTCGGTCTACCTACTAAACCAAATACTCCCCCTGAGGTCCCTTGCATTTCAGCTTTGTTTTGCACTTCGTTTAGCTACTAAAAAACCCTTTGTGACCCCCCCTGCGAACATCGTGAGGAAAAAAGGATTTTAGTTGGATTATTTTAATGGTTTGCTTGTTTCTTCTTTCTTTCTTTTTTTTTTTTTTTTCTCCCCAGGAAAGAAGATAATATATTCTGAACCCGGAAAGAAATAAATATTCTGAACCCAGGAAAAAGATAAATATTTTCTGACCCGGGAAAGAAGATAATTATTCTAACCCAGGAAAAAAGAAATATATTCTAACCCAGAAAGAAGAAAATTTAAATTCTGAACCCAGGAAAGAAGATAATATATTTCTGAACCAGGAAAGAAGATAATAATTTAAACCCCGGAAAGAAATAATAATTCTGAACCCGGAAAGAAGATAATATTTCTGAACCGGAAAGAAATAAAATTTTCTGAACCCCCGGGAAAGAAGATAAAAATTTTTGAACCCGGAAAGAAGATATAATTTTCTGAAGCTAGACGTATCGGAAGGAAAAAAAATACATGGAAGGGAGAAGTGAAGAAAAAACCCTTGGAAAAAGGGGAGGTTTAAACAAGACCCCCCCCCCCCACCACCACACCGGGCCCTGCCCCCCCCTTTCCCCCCCCTCCCCCCATTTTAAAAAAAAAAGGAAAAACCTGCTCACAATTTGCCGGTAGTCGTTGCAGGTCTAAGATGTATGACCTTTTTTTTGCTTCTGCAAGTATTTTCTTTTTCTGTTTGTTTTTTCCTTTTTGCTACCACACCACCCCAAACCCTCTCCCCCTCTCGTCTGTCTTCGTCTGTCTTTCTGTCTGTCTGTCTGTTTGCGTTCTGATGTTGCTTCTGAGTGTTTCTTTTTTTGCTTCTTTTTTGGTAGGGGACGGAAGAGAGAGAGAGAGAGAGAGAGAGAGAAGAAGAGAGAGGGGGAGAGAGAGGAGAGAGAGAAAAGAGAGAAGAGAGATTTTGTGTCGTTTAAAGTACACTTTTTGGGAAAACAGTCAGAAACTTCCACGACATTCGTTTTCATACAACCAAAGAAGATCCCCAGTAAAATGAGCTAAATACTCACCATTCGGTACAAACCTTTGTATTATTACAAGTTGAACTGAATAGGGGAATCCACTGCGAATTCAGAAGGGTTTTAGGCAGACGATGATCTAACCCCAAATGTCAGAAAAACAGGCCAAATGCATTGGTCTGGATTTATACTCGTTTTCCCTCCATCCTCTAAAAATCCCGCTCCCAAACATGTTCTATTGTGGACCCTCAACCTCAGGCGTGAGTTCCACGTCCACAAATTTTGGGAAACCTATCTGACTTCTGCCCAAAGCCTGCGAATGGGGGAAAAGGGGTGGGAAGCAGACGCGTCTGAGCTGTTACAAGCATTGAAAAGAATGTAGCGGTTGTCTTCGAAATCTAGGTGCATCAAAATGTTGGTTCCTTGCAAAAAATGTACAGGAAAACGTGATTTCCCAAGGGGGGGTGGTTCTTGGGGAGTTGTTTTTTTGGGTGAGGGGAGAAGGGGGGCGTGAAGAGTTTCCCCCCCCCCTTGTCTTGATTTAATTTTTTAATCTTTCTTGTTTTACACCTCCCAAACATACTACATGGTTTCTAATTTGAGAACACATACCCCCCCCCCCCCCCCCCCCCCCCCCCCCCCCCCCACCCCCCCCCCCCCCCCCCCCCCCGGAAAAAACCCGTTTTACTGATCCTTCAATGTATTTGCTACTTTTTTCCCCTGCTTTTACCCACCACTGCCGGTGCGGGCTAATGCTGCAGGTTTCTGGGTGAATTTCGACAGGCAAAAACGATGGCAACGTCTTGCTTCACAAAGGGGTTTCTGTGTTCAAGCGCTACTCCCAGTCTCTGGTTGTCTATTTTTTCCCGCCCTTTCTCCCCAAAGCTTTTTTAAAAATGTTATTTTTCCAATACAAATTTGCTTTCTTCCCTATCACCCGTTCTAACACTTTAATCAAGGGTGCACGCCATTTGGGTGTCAGGCTCAAGCAAGAGCGCAAATATGTAAACCCATGCACGAATGGAAAAAACAAGACATTAAATTTATAAAATCCTAAATTGTGTCTAAGGACGTTTCTTTTTTTTGACAGAAAGCAGGTTAAAACACCTACCCCGTTTTACTGCCAAACAAACATTTTAAAATCGAATTTTTTTCCCCATTGAGTCTTTGACGGGGGATTTTTCAGCTAGGCTCTCTCTCTCTCTCTCTCCCCCTCTCTCTCCCTCTCTTCTCTCTCCTTTTCCCCCTCTCCTCTCTCCTTTTTTTTTTCTTCTCTCTCCCTCTTTCCAAAGTGTTTGTTTGTTTGTTTATCTATCATCTACTATCTATCTATCTACTATCTATCTTCCCATCTATCTACTGTTTCTATCTATAATCTATTTAAGCAACTATCTAAATACTACGGGCTATCTATCTGCCTGTCTATCCCCACGTCTTTTTATCGCCGTCTTTGGTTTATCTGTCTTTTATTATTGTCTCTTATTATGAATCTATTAATCTTTTTTTTGTCCATGTTTTCTATGTCTATCATACATCTTTTATCGTCTATCTTCAATTTCTATTTCCCCTATCTGTCCCATCTGCTAAAATCTTTCCACCCCTATCTATCTATCTGTCTGTTGTTGTCTATTATCCATCATTCACTTATATTGCGTGTACCTTTTTTTTCTCCTAAATTTCCTATTTCCTCTTTCCTTTTTTGTTTTTCTTCCAGCTCTCATCACTTCACTTTTCGTGTTGTATCAAAACGATTCCCAGGGAAATTTACCTTGTCTTTCATCAAATTAAACAGCCCCTTTTAAGTTTCCAAGTGCATAAAAACTGTCCGAAACTTGAGGAACGAAAACAAAAAGTAGACTGAAATACTATAGACATTAAGCTCCCCCCCCCCCCCCCCCCCTGGGAACACAAAAAACGAGATGCGGTGTGGGTGACATGGAATCTCAAGGCAGCAAAAGAGAGGTGGGTGTGGAAGACATCTTTTTCGTTGTGGTTGATTTTGTAATCAGGGGTGTTTGTGTTGATTTATGGGCGGCGTATATTGCTGTTGTTGTTTTCCTTTACTTGTTTCTTGTTTCGTTTTTCTTGTTGACATGATCTTCTTTGTTTTAGTCTTTTTGCTCCTCCTTTTATTTGTGTGTGTGTGTGTGTGTGTGTGTGTGTGTGTGTGTGTGTGCGTGCGTGCGTGCGTGCGTGCGTGCGTGCGTGCGTGCGTGCGTGCGTGCGTGCGTG
>CM031610.1:41548466-41555966 GCA_018398815.1 Conus ventricosus | reverse complement strand
CTCTCTCTCTCTCTCTCTCTCTCTCAGAGAGTGTGTGTGTATGTGTGTGTGTGTGTGTGTGTGTGTGTGTGTGTGTGTGTGTGTGTGTGTGTGTGTGTGTGTGTGTGTGTGTGTGTGTGTGTGTGTGTGTGTGTATGCGCATGGGAATGTATGTGTATAACGTGTGCGCTGATCGTGCACATGCGTGTAACTTTTGTCTTTTGCTTGTACTTTTTTGATTGTATTGACATATTTATGACTTTGGATGACTTCCCTTACCCCACCTGTCCTGTTATGACATGGGCAAATGGCCTATTCATTAAATCAGTTCGTTCGTTCGTTCGTTCGTTCGTTCGTTCTCTCTCTCTCTCTCTTGTCTAGAATTACACGTTGTGTGTATACATTAAATTGGAAAATCAACAACACAGTCATTTATTTATACATGCATACATGTATGCATGCATACATACACACATACATATATACATGCATGCAATCACCCATCCATCCATCCATCCATCCATCCATCCATCCATCCATCCACCTATCCATCCATCCATCCATCCATCCATCCATCCATCAATCCATCCATCCACCCTGTCACGGACAAAAATAGAAGACCGAATTCGTGGTCAGTCGCCAGCCAGTTTGTTTGGACATAAGCTCCAACTCTAACATCCTGGGCGCCAGGCAGACGGCCTCATGTGTCGGGTCCAGCCAATTAAGCATAGCGGAGAGGCTCCACTGAGACGGTACGGTCCAGCCAGACAGACTAAGTAGCTTGACCGACGCCTTGATGTCTGCCCAGACGGATCTCGGCGCCTGGGCCAGACTCATCCAGCCAATTTGTAGGACCAGTGCCCACAATTAAGCCGGACTTTGCCGGAAAGGGAGAGGGGGAAGGTACTGTGTAGTGGGGGTGAAATCTAGCTAATTAATTAAATGACCATTGACCACCACAGAGAGCAAGGCAGGTAGATGTGACTGTCATGATTTACATATCCAATGAAATGAGAGGGGAGGCAACCTCAAGTATAAGGCGGGAAAATACTGACCAATGGTACTCGCCCTTTGACGGATGGGTTTTTAGGATAAGAGAGGAATGCGTGAGTAAAAACGGGAGGAACGAACAGAGAGAGAGAAGAGAGAGAGAGAGAGGAAGAGGTTCTGGGTGTAAGCTCTGACGAGAGAAGAGCAGAGAGAGATGAGAGGAGTGAAGAGAACCGAGCTGTAGCATTAGCACCAGATAGAGTCTGCAGAGGGAGGACTAAGGAGAGATGTGGAGAGAGAGAGTTGCTAACTGATGAAGAGAAGAAAAAAATAAAAGGAAAAAAAAGAGAAAAGAAAAGCAACCATGTCCATTTGATAGAGCAGACTAGAAGAGAGAGAGAGAGAGAGAGTGCAATGCGTTAATGCAGGAAGAAGGAAAGGAGAACAGATCGATGTCTGATAGTCACTGTTCAACCTGAACCGGGGTTCGACCTCATACCTGGCAGCGTCACTTCGTCAAGCAGAACCACAGGCCAACGCCAGTGCCGGCAGTCTAACCTGACCAGTGCCGGCGGTCCAACCTGACCAGTGCCAGCGGTTGTGTTGTGCTTGTGAAAGTGACAGTGAAAAGAAAAGAAAAAAAAGAAGAAAAGGAAAGACAGTGATTCGTGAATAGTTTAAGATCACCTGGCCAGGTAAAGTAGAAATCTATTTATACCCGGGTTAGTTATTGATGATTTAGATAAATGGTTTTGTGAAGTTCAAGGAAAGAGAGAATGTTTTTATTTGTTTGACTCCATATGCATTGATGTTTGGTTCTATGATCATGTGTAGTAAAGTTATAGACTTTACTAGTGGTTTGATGTGACGAATGCATGATATATGAATGAGATTGTAAGCAAGCTGTGAGTGTGTTTGGGCTGTGCGCTAGTCCTTCCTCCACTGACATACCCTGAGGTTGACACACCCATCCATCCATCAATCCACCCACCCATCCATCCACCCATCCATCCATCCACCCATCCATCCATCAATCCATCCATCAATCCACCCAACCATCCATCCATCCATACAAACCGATTAACAAATTCAAATAATGTACTGATGTAAAAGTACGCTACATAGGCACTTAAAGATACATCAATATTCAGACACCTGCTACATCTAGTCCGTTGCCTCCTCTTCACAATGTTGGATTTTCTTTTATTCTCTTATTCATTAAGTCTACGCAGAGGTCACGTTTCAGTCACACTAACTGCTTTGTTTGTTTATCACAAACTTCCGCAATGCGGGAGGGGGGGGGGGGAACGAGGAAGTGATTTGATGATTTGGGTTGAGGAGGAGCGAGGGGTAGTTGAAGGGTTGGAACGTTTGGTCGCAGAGCTTCCGTGAGTTCGAACCACACACAAAGGCAGATATTACAGCCAGAAAACCCTCTCACAAACATCCAGTCAGTAAAGAGCTACCTGATTCAGTCCAGGGAAGGTGAAGGCACTAGAAGAAAAGGGTTGGTCTCCATCTCGCAAACTTCCGTGCCAGAGGCACTGTAGATTTACAAACCAGTCGCTGCCCTGTAGCCATTAGGCTGTGAGAATGTATCCTTGAACAACTACCCTTTGCCCTTCACAGAAACCACAGAACCGATTTGATTTTGAACTTAGTGAGACGAGGTAATGTTGATCAAGAGTGAAGTCATTTCATTCTAATGCAGTTCCAGATCCAAAGGAAGATCCAGAATGTTTTCGCTTTTCTTTTTTCTGCCAGGCAACCAATGGTGAACAAGTGTCAGGTTTACTGGATGTGTCCATATATATATATATATATATATATATATATATATATATATATATAATATATATATATATATAATATATATATATATATATATATATATATAGTTAGAACAAGTTAAAAGAGGAATCTTTTAACTTGTTCTAACTAATGTTGCTCCCCAAGGGGTTGAGCACTTAAAAAATTGTTTTAGGCATTTTAAATATACTGATCTATATAATGCTGAACAATTAAGTAGTGGGGGAAAACAAGTGTAGGCTAACAATTCCTCCGTCAATATTGTAATGACTTGGCAAAGATTTGAACTTTCAGAGAAAAAGAAAATAAAGGTGAAGAAAATGGGGGGAATATATTATAAATATGAGAAACCCTTCACTAGCTGCCTGAGGGAACCATCATAATCCCTCTCGAAGACACATCAATTCATATTGCCTGCTCCTAGGCCTTTCGTCCGCTGGATCGGACTCATCAGGGAGACACGGCCGATTGTGTCTGTGCTCTTGGTGTCAAATAGAGACATATATATACAAGCTTGTAGGACTGGGTGCAGAGCTGGAGTACAGTTTGCATATTGGCAGAGGTATGCATCTTCTCACGTGTCCATTTTCTTTTGGATACCCCTTCCTCCTTCCCCCAAGAAGATTATTCTCTTTCAACGCAATATTTACAATGTAAAGCATGTAAAAAGTAATCCATTGACACGAATATGTCATTACTCTTGCAACTGTAAAGCACGTATGCTGCAAATTACATAGCCACAAACCTACACGATCACATCTACATTCATAGAGAGACAAAGACAGAGACAAAAACAGAGACAGAGACAGAGAGGAGAAAGAGGGGGGGGGGAGAGAGAGAGAGAGAGAGAGAGAGAGAGAGAGAGAGAGAGAGAGAGAGAGAGGGGAGAGAGAGACAGAGAGAGAGAGCGAGAGAGAGAGAGAGAGAGAGAGAGGAGAGAGAGAGAGAGAGAGAGAGAGAGAAAGAGAGACAGAGAGAGCGACAGACAGACAGAGAGAGACAGAGAGAGAAGGAAGGGAAAAAAGTCTTATTAGGGAGTGGGAGTGGAAAAAGGTCAGAAGGTGGAAAGAAAGGGCTACGTCTTAACACCATCTTTAAGGCGAATAAAATACAGCAATCTGAGTTAAGTTTTTGTAATTTCATTGGGAATGCTGAATGAATGATCGTATGAATAATTATATTTCATAATAAAGAAATGCAGTAGCAATAGATAAGGTCAAGAAAAAAACATTCTAATCAAGAGATAATAAGCATATACTCATGGTATTCGTTTTTAAGTTCCCTCTTTTTAAATACCATTTTCGCTATTTTTTCTTTACTTCTACGGCTCAATCATAGCGTTTATTACTCTAGTCGAACATCTTGTTTTCAGCATTTCGTTTGAATAATGGCATTGATGGCACATATCCTTTCATTTTACTGTGGAAAATGTGCGGACTGCACGTAGAATGAAGATAGCAACAATTCTATCCGTAGCATGAATCTCATCCATGCCACACACGATCGGAGATAAAAGAACCTGCTCATCCCTCCCCCCTCCCTCTCTCTGTGTCTCTGTCTGTCTGTCTGTCTGTCTGTCTATCTGTCTGTGTCTCTCTGTCTCTCTGTCTCTCTGTCTCTCTCTCTCTCTCTCTCTCTCTCTCTCTCTCTCTCTCTCTCTCTCTCTCTCTCTCTCTCTCTCTGTCTGCGTTCTAATTATATTCAACAAAGAAGACCTAGAGTCTCCATGCCACACTATCCGAGATAAAAGAACCTGGTCAGCCCCCCCTCCTCCCCAACCTCTCTCTCTCTCTCTCTCTCTCTCTCTCTCTCTCTCTCTCTCTCTCTCTCTCTCTCTCTCTCTCTCTCTCTTTCTCTCTCTCTCCACTTGCATTCTAAACATACTCAACGAAGAAGACCCAGAGCCTGAAGGACAATCAGTTTTCCCGGCCACCCAGCTACTTCACGAGTTTCCCTGTCCAGGTCAAGAAGTGACTTGTAGGCTGAAGCTCCGCAGGTGAGGAAGCTCGCTCCGGTAGTTATATGGCTTGTGGCAAATATGACGGGGGGAGGGGGGGGGGGGGGGGGGGGGGGGCTGCTGGAGCGTGAGTGCAAGACGGAAGACGGAGCAACTTTCTGGAAGGGGCGGCGAAGAGTGTAACTTGACGTCGGGTTAAGAAGCAGGATGGAGGATCAGGGTACACAGGTGCAAAATGCATTGCTGCCATTGTTGTTGGCTTGTGTGTGGTTTGCTGTTTATGTTTCTGTGGGTGTAGAAAAACTCGTAGGGTTCAGATGTGCTTGCTGAAGACTGTAAAGAGAAAGTAAAAAAAAAAGTTTGAGCCCTGAAATCTTAAATAAATGTTAGCGAACCGCCCAGAGAACGTGGACAAACGAGTCACAAGACAAAACACAACGCGTTTCGACCTCTTAGGTCTTCGTCGGGTGATACATAAACGAATAAAACAACGAAAATTCACTTAGCTTTGATCGCTTCAGATCGCTTAGGGTTCAGCGCAAGGAAGAAGGCGTTGAATGAGAACGAGGCTGTTGGAAGGGAAATAGTGAGTGAGTCAAAGTCGTAATGATGATAATAATATTACTGATAGGAATACTAATAATGGTCACAATATTGAAGAAGGAAAAAAAGAAAAAAAAATGGACAAGATTACTACCAATCTTGGTGTCAATAAGTATGGGTATGGGAGAAAGGAGAGTGGGTTAGAGGATTCTTAAGCAGCAGGGTTGCCGTGGCAACAGTCCCAGAGGCGAAGGCGATGGTGATGTCAATGCTAGTGGTAGTATCAATACTAGCAATAGTATTACTGGATGATACTGTTAACAACGATAGTGAAGGTTAAGGTAACGAAAGCATGATACAGAAATATATTTAGAAAATACATTTTTATAATAATCAATAATATAAATAAAAGAGACATTAAAAAAAATAATAATAAATTAAAAAAAAATAATAATGATAATAAATGCATAAATAAGATAGCTATAAGTTATGTTTGAGGTGAATAGTGGGAGATAAGGTAGTATGTGTGTGTTTTGTGGGAGGATATTGTGGGCTGAGATTGAAGTGGTGGGTTGGTACATGTTACTTTAAGGTGTTGATGCTATGAGGCTGGAGGGAAGAAGGGGATGGGTTTACGTACTAACTGGGGGAGGGGGAGGGGGAGGGGCCGGTTTACCCCAGTGGTAGAGCGCCTGACTCGTAATCTTGGTGATCCTGGGGTTGTGGGTTCGAACCTCCGCCGGGGCGTTTCGGTACAGGGGGATTTTTCCCTCGGAGTTAACATTGGTTCTGACTCCATTTCCCATACATTCCTTCGAATGAGACTATAAACCGAGGTTCCGTGTGTGAAAGCACGCATAACATCTTGCACACACGTAAAATCCCATCACCAACTTTCGGAAGAGAAGGCCAGTTTGGCCGTTGGTATGGATGACACGTTACACATAGCATGCACCCTGCGTGAGAAATGGAAAGAATGAAGGAAGTAAGGAAAATGAGTGATCGATATTGAACGATACTGACTGGATGACACGGGAAACGACTGAATGAAGCGCCAGCTGGCAGCTCTTCAGTCGGCACTACCCAGGTAGGCAGCCCGTTGTGTAAACGAGTGTTGATTGTAAAGCGCTTAGAGCTTGGCCTCTAGCCGAGAATAGGCACTATATAAGTATTCATTATTATTATTATTATTATTATTATTATTATTATTATTTATTATTATATTATTATTATATTCACACCTATACACAATCTCTCTCTCTCTCTCTCTCTCTCTCTCTCTCTCTCCCTTCTCTCTCTCTCTCTCCCCCCCCCCCCCCCCCCCTTCACGACCAACGATAAAGGAGCTAGCATTCTATTCATTATGTGTGTGTGTATGTGTGTGTGTGTGTGAGTGTGTGTGTGTATGTATGTGTTCCATTTGTAATATCAGCCTTATTCATAGGTTACCCCACCTCCACCCCCAGCAACCGCCATACCCACCAACATCCCTACACACATCATTACTAGGGCAGGGGGGGGGGGGGGGGGGTAAGTCGATTGATGTAGCAAATGGGGAGACTCAGAGAGTGTAGGAAAAGGGAAGAGGATGATAGCTGCAACCTATGTCTGAGGTAAACAGAGGTAGGGTGTGCGTAGGTGGAGGATATTTCAGGCTGGAGCTGCAGAGATGGAATGGCACATACTACTTTTGGACGTTGATGCCATGAGGGTGGACGGTGCCCAGTTTGGCAATGAGATGAGATTCCTGCATAAGGCGTTCCAAGTTGTCACTCTTAGATTGCCAAAGTGTCAAGACTTTGACATGATTAATGTTGTGTTGGGCATGGTTGTGTAGAGCGACTGGTTTGGGCCGATGGTGGCGGATGTCGGCCAGGTGTTCAGAGATGCGCGTCTCAAGTGTGCGAGATGTCTCACCTACATAGATCTTACCGCACAGCTGACAGTGGATGGCATACACAATGTTGTGGCTCTGGCAGGGGAAAGTGCGTTTAATAGTGAAAGAGCCTGTGGGGCCATGTAGGATGGTGTCTGGTTGGTGAGAGAGCAGATTTTGCAGTTGGGTTTTGAGCAGGGGAAAGTACCTGGTGGCTTAGGTGTGAAGATTTTGTTCAGCTTAGAGCGCACCAGTAGGTCGTTGAGGTTTTTGTCACGTTTGAAAGTGATCATTGGTTTCGTCTCAAAGGCAGGTTTATGATTTTCTACCATGTGCCAGTTAGACT
>CM031610.1:41538466-41543466 GCA_018398815.1 Conus ventricosus | reverse complement strand
TGTTCTCTCTCTCTCTCTCTCTGTCTCTCTCTCTCTCCTCTCTCTCTCTCTCTCTCTCTCTCTCTCTCTCTCTCTCTCTCTCCTCTCTCTCTCTCTCTCTCTCTCTCTCTCTCTCTCTCTCTCAGGGTATTGCACAAAGATATAGAAGCACAGGGTCTTAGAAACCACTCAGTTCCATGACACTGTCTCTCTACACAATATGTATGTTATTATCCTTTTTCAGGAAACGTCTACTACCAGCACAGCTGAGTATCAAAAGTTTATTTAAGCTCTGGAAATGCAGATGGAGCAAATCATCCACACATCGATTGCAAGCGAATAAGCCAAAAACATACCTACACATAAGTTTGCATTCCCCATTTACTGTATTCCTTAACTAAGCTGTTATACCAGTCGTTCCCCTTGTATTCGCTCTCCAGCACCAGAAAATCATAACCCCTAAATGTGTTCACGAGCAAATTCCCTTGCCTGCTTACCTTTGGTTTATTAGATAGTTTTGGTTTTGACAGCAAAACTGACACAACTGTGGGATGGCCGAGAAGCTTGTCTTGTGAACTTGGGTATCTTCTTTTGTTCGTTTGAATGATACAGTAATTGCTGTTAATAAGAGAAGTGAAGTGAATCGCATCCAAAGATAGGATGCTTAGTCAGTACGTCTCGACGTCACAAATGATGGCAGCAGTGATGGTAGATGATGCTGTTTATATTGTTCTTGATTTAAAGATAGGGCAGGAGTGCAAACACACACACCCACACCCACCCCCACACCCCCCCACACCCCCCCACCCCCACCCCCACACCCACCCCCACACACACACACCCCACACACACCCCCACACACACCCCACACACACACCCCACACACACCCCACACACACACACCCACACACACCCCCACACACACCCCCACACACACCCCCACACACACACCCCCACACACACCCCCACACACACCCCCACACACCCACACCCCCACACACACCCCCCACACACACCCCCACACACACCCCCACACACACCCCCACACACACACCCCCACACACACACCCCACACACACACCCCACACACACCCCCCACACACACCCCCCACACACACCCCCCACACCACACCCCACACACACCCCCCACACACCACACACCCCACACACACCCCCACACACACCCCCACACACACCCCCACACACACCCCCCCACACAACACCCACCACACCCCCCACACACACCCCCACACACACACCCACACACACACCCACACACACCCCACACACACACCCCCCCCCCCCCACACAACCCCCACACCCCCCCCCCCACCCCCCCCCCCACACACCACCCCACACACACACACACCCACACCCACACACACACCCCCACCACACACACACCCACACACACACCACACACACCCCCACACACACACACCCCACACCCCCCACACACACCCCACACACCCCCCCCCCCCACCCCCCCCCCCACACACACACCCCACACACACCACACCCACCACACCCACACAACCCACACACACACACACACCCACACCACACCCACACCCACACCCAACCACACCCACACCACACCCAACACACACCCACACACACACCCACACACACACCCACCCACACACACACCCACACACACACACACACCCATACCCACACCCACCACACACACACCCAACAAACACACCACACACACACACAACACACACACACACACACACTTTACCGCAGTCAATTTTTCAAGTATTGTTTTGTGTAGATTCGCTGTCAGTGTTACAATCGATCAAGTTTTTTAATTCAAATCAGATAACTTTATTTTGAAGGAAATTCAACATTTAATCCACGTCTTGATATGTAAAGGAACAGATATAACTTTATTCTGGGTTCCTTCATACTGTGGAATTTCGGCAATGAACTTGCTGACAGATGTGCGAAAAAAGGCGCTGAAAATGGAACGAGGGTACAAACTATTTCCATACCGTTCACTTTGAAAGAGAGTCAACAAATTTTAAAACAAACAGCTTGGGAATATTCAGAAATGGGCGGAACCACGCTGTTATTCATGTTCAGACACAAAATTATCCTCTTTTTAGTATTGATCATTTCAAAAGCATCCTGCAATCTGCACATGTATGATATGCATCAATACAGAAACTTCGTTTCAATATTCCATCGATTGAAACTGGATGGTTTTAGAACTAAATATAGCTCTGCAACAAAATGCATATGCGGGGAAACAAAATTGACAAGAGATCATGTTTTGTTCGAATGTGTGCCTCTCAAGGCATTTCTGTCATGTTTATCAGGCATGTCTGTGACAGATATTTTTTCTGATATTGATTTTGCTTTGAAAGTTACTTTCTGCTTGATTTGTAGTCCAGTCAGGTATTTGCTTTAATCTGATATTGTTAGTGTGTGTAGGTTTGTTTGTTTATTCGTTTGTGTGTCTGATTGTTTTCTGATTTTATGTACACCACCCTCCGCTCACTCCCAGCCCCACCCCCTCCACACACACACACACACACACACACACCACACACACACACACACACACACACACACACACACACACACACACACACTTGTATGCAACATGAACAAACTCTAATCTATCTCCCTCTATTTGCCTGTCTACCTCTCCTTTCTTGTCTAATATCACATAGTTTGTGAAAAGACGTAAAATTAAAGTACTACTACTACTACTACTACTACTACTACTACTACTACACACACACACACACACACACACACACACACACACACACACACACACACACACACACACACACACACACACACATATCCTGTCACCCAAAATAACTTCAACAGCAATCATGACAGTCATTCTGATTCAGATATAGATGACTCATATAAAGAAGATGTCAAAGCTTGGCAGGTGCAAGTCTAAAGAGAGAATGAGGAATAACTTGTTGAGTGCCCGGGAAAGGGTCATTAGACTATAGCCCCTGACTGTTACCTTATTGAGGGATAGAGCAGTTAATGGTCACCATGCAGTGGGTTAAATACAGCAAAGGGGGTCATAGGGTGTCCAGTGCTTAGGGTTTATTCAAAGGCTAAAGATGAATCCGAGCTCACATCGCAGGAGTTGTAAATGATCTTCGAGGTTAAGTCCATGAAGGATCCGAAAGAGTACCCCCCCCCCCCCCCTTCCCTGATAAACACCTTTCTCACTTACTCTATCTGCGTGTTGCTAGAGTCACCGAAATACGATATCTGAATTTTTAGCTGGATATGCATGTACCATATATATATATATAATATATATATATATATATATATATATATATATATATATATATATATATATATATATATATATAGATAGATAGATAGATAGATAGATAGATAGATAGATAGATAGATAGATAGATAGATAGATAAATCAAGTATTAAGAGGAGTGTTTAAAAAGATATTTTTAAACACTCCTCTTAATACTTGTTTTATCTAATGTTGCTCCTCAAGGGGTTGAGCACTTGTAGAATCATTTTAGGCTTTTTAAACCTACTGATCTCTCTCTCTCTCTCTCTCTCTCTCTCTCTCTCTCTCTCTCTCTCCTCTCTCTCTCTCTCTCTCTCTCTCTATATATATATATATATATATATATATATATATATAACGTTAATATGAGGTTTTAGAAGTTCAAGCATGTTTACATCAGCGCTCTGCCCATGATGTTTGTGGTGTCTGTTGCTAATTGATTAAGAACAAGACTACGTGAAAGAGCAGCCCCATGTGCAAACTATGGTGGCAGCACCCCTACTCCACAAAGGGCTGCCTGCTGTGACAGCGGGAACGTCAATACACAGAACAGAGAAGAAAAAAAAGAACTTTTTTCAGGTAAGCCCCCTTTTATGCAGTGCTGACAAAAGTGTTGACAGTGTGTGTCTGTTGTCAAACAGACATGTCATGTTTTTTTCTAAGCCGTTGCTAGACGAGTTGATCGCCCCGGGCGGAAGCATCATACCTGTTTTTTCTCAGCTTGGCCAGCAGCCACAAAAGTGCTGCTGCCGGAAAGTCTGACAAATCCTCCCCAGCCTCAGGTTGCTTGGAATTTTAGGAACAGGAAACCATCTGTTGCCCCAGTGGGTCTTGAGGCTTGAAACATGGGATCCATGGGGGAACCTATGGGGCTAACCATCACGCACAGTAGAGGTGATAGATGTGGAGAGACTTCAATCCATCTATAAGCCTCCTCAATGATAACAACGGGCCTAGAGAAGCGGGTTTTCTGACACAAAAAGATGACAATGTCAAATAACTATGCGGAAGTGAAGACGTCATTGTTATAAACATCCCACTACCATAGAGAGAAATCTTTGTTTAACGTATGACATCTATGCTCCATTTCTATAGGTTTTGCTTGTTTGTCGAGCCTTAAAGCCAGCCAAGATAGGTCAGGAGACATAAACACAGAACGAAAAGATTCCCGGTCACTCTGGTCATAATGTGCTTTCCAAACAAGTATGTCCTGGTCCATTTGGAATTACAAGAAAGATAGCTATCCACAAGTCATTGGTGTTCAGCCCTATCAATCTCAATACCTCTCTTCCTCTCTCCATGCTAAGTAGCTATAAGAAGACAACAATGAATGTGCATTCTACATGATATAATATGATGCAATACAACCACACACACACACACACACACACAACACACACACACACACACACACACACACACACACACACACATTAGTATGAAATATAAGAAGAACTTACTGAAATAAATCACAAGAAATCCTTATCTTACATGCCAATGTGCTAAAATGTATATCACTGTTGATCAAACCCAGTCTTTCATTTGCATGTTTCTTTTCCCTCTGTCAAACGCTTCTGTAGTAACGAGGACGGGGCCAACAAGGACACGATTTTTTTTCTCCCATACAAGTCTCTCTGCCTACTAACAAACATGTCTATGACGTGGATGGGCATAATCATTCTAAAACTGATGCAAGTCTCACTCAAGAATAGGTCTACCC
>CM031610.1:41523466-41535966 GCA_018398815.1 Conus ventricosus | reverse complement strand
TGATTGTGTATGGCGAGACAAATAGATACCCTGTTCACATAAATTCTGCCGTTAGGTGCATGCATTACTGGTTAAAGTTGACAAGAATGGATGAGTCAAGATTACCGCGAAAAGCATATAGAACATTATTTGAGTTAGACTCTCGTGATAAGACAAACTGGGCGTCTGATATTCGCTGTAAGTTATACATGTTTGGTTTTGGTTATGTGTGGTTAAACCAAGGTGTTGAGGGAGTGGAACAGTTTATCGCTGACTTTAAAGAAAGACTTGTACTTTGCAGATGGCAAGAATGGGATTTTCATGTCAAGAATAGTGACAGATTTAGTGTATATAAGACTTTTTGCACAATAGGAATAGATAAAATGCATTTAACGTTAAATCTAGACAGACATATCAAGATTATTACAACAAGATTCAGACTGGGTATTTCAGATATTGCTGTACATAGATATCGATACAAACAACATACCCCTGTTGATTTGATTTGTCCATTGTGTAAAAAAGAGAAAGAAGATGAAGTGCATTTTGTTCTGTGCTGTCCTTTACTAAACGAATTAAGAGAACGTTATATGCATTTGAAATACTACAGATTTCCTAGTCTTTTCAGATTAAGTTTACTTCTAGCTTCCAATAATGAACGAACAACTAGAAATCTGTCCATTTACCTATACAAAGCATTTAAGCTACGATCTGTTCTTGTTTCTTAATGTAAAGCATTGAATCAGTTTTTGAACGTGTAAAATATTCAATGATTTCCAGATGCACCCCTTCACGAGGGGCAATGGCCTATTTGTGAATAAAATATCCGTATCCGTATCCGTATCTCTCTTCTCTCTCTCTCTCTCTCTCTCTCTCTCTCTCTCCTCTCTCTCTCTCTCTCTCTCCTCTCTCTCTCTCTCTTCAGAGCAATCCCTTTCTTCTTCTTGTTCTCGTTGTCGTTGTCGTTGTCGTTGTTGCTGTTGTTGTTGTTGTTGTTGTTGTTTCTTCTTTCTTCTCTTCTTCTTCTTCTTCTTCTTCCTTCTTGTTCTTCTTCTTCTTCTTCTTCTCCATATCCAACTTCGTCATCTTCTTCTTCTTCTTCTTCTTCTACTACTATACTTCTTTCAGAAAGTTGGTCCAAAATAAAAACAACGGAGCCTCTATTGGAAAGCTATTAATAAACTTACGAGACCGTGTTCATCAAGACAGGAATGTTCCATTCCAGTAGAAACACTAAATGATCATTTTGCCAATATTGGTAACAAGCTAAACATAGGGAAAGATAAAACTAGCATTTTTAATACTTTTAATACTGCGAATTTACAGAAATTTTGTGATGCAAAAAATATACACGCAAAGTTTTCTATTCCCCTAATATCTGTTAATGAAGTGTTTTTATATCTATCAACTTTGAAAAATAAAAGTTCATACAGCTTTGATGGAATTAGTCCAAAGATATTAAAACTATCTGTACCATATATTGTAGATTCTCTTACATACCTCTTTAATCTATGTTTATCTAAACATTACTTTCCAGATGCATTTAAACATGCAAAAATTATCCCTCTGCACAAAAAAGGGAATTTAGATGATCCAAATAACTACAGACCAATTTCGCTGCTATCGTCCGTCTCAAAACCATTAGAACGTCATATCCATCACCATCTATCATCTTTTATTGAGAAACATAAACTGTCGTATATCAATCAGTCAGGATTTAGGAAACTACATTCATGTGAAACGGCTTTGTGTCGGATCACAAATTTGTGGCTAAAAGATATCAACAACAGGAAAAGCAGTTGGTGTAGTGTTTATTGATTTAACAAAGGCTTTTGATTTAATTAATCACAATATACTGCTAAAAAAGCTTAATGTTTACGGCGTCGACAAACAATACGGAATCATTTTTTAGATCTTATTTGTTGAACCGTACGCAATCTGTTTTTTTCACGAGGTGTTATTTCTTCTAAGAGACTGTTGCCAAGAGGCGTGCCACAGGGATCAATCTTAGGTCCCCTGTTGTTCTCCCTCTACTAAATGATCTCCCCTTTATCAATTCAAAATGCAGTGTTGATTTGTTCGCTGATGATACATCTTACAATACTCTAGTCATAGCATCGATGAAATTAATTATCGTTTAAATGCAAGCATGAAATCAGTGGAAGACTGGTGTGATTCAAATGACATGCTTGTTCATCCTCATAAAACCGAGTCTATGTTAATATGTGTACGTCAAAAAACAAGTCATAAAAGAAGCAAAATTAAAAATAATGTACAAAGATAAAACAATAAAACAAGTTGCAAAGCACAAATTATTAGGCATCGTCATCGATGAAAATCTTTCCTGGCACGATCAGATCCATAACCTAATCAAACAAGTCTCGTGTTGTGTGTTCCAGCTGTCACAGATAAAACACTTTCTCAACGAACATTCACGAAAAATGTATTATTTTGCTTTTGTTCAGGCTCAATTAGACTACTGCTCTATAATCTGGGGTAAATGTGCGCCATCTACTTTAAAACCACTTTGTTCATTGCAAAAACGAGCCATTAAGATGGTCAGCTGTCAGAAGCAATCCGATCCTTCTCTGCGTGATGTATTTAGGTACAATAGAATACTGCCTCTTCACTCATGTATAACATTCAACACTCTGATTCTTATGCACAAAATTGTTCATGACGCATGCCCAGATTATTTAAAATCAATAGTACATTTACATCACCATCATGATTCGCTCAGATTCATTATTCCTAAAGCTAATTTAGATTTATTCAAAACAAGTTTCTCCTTCTGTGGCTGTAAAGAATGGAACAAACTTCCAGCAAAACACAGAAATATTTCCCAATTATCAGCTTTCAAAAATGAAGTAAAGTTACTTCTTTTTGATACTCATGACTGACCTATGCGTAGACATTAGCCTGACTATACATACGTACCGGAGAGGAAAAAAAAAGTGTAATGCTGATAAACGATGCAGTTGATTGAGATGTGTGTGTGTGTGTGTGTGTGTGTGTGTGTGTGTGTGTGTGTGTGTGTGTGTGTGTGTGTGTGTGTGTGTGTGTGTGTGAGAGAGAGAGAGAGAGAGAGAGAGAGAGAGAGAGAGAGAGAGAGAGAGAGAGAGGAGAGGAGGACAGGGAGTGAGAGAGAGAGAGAGGGAAAGAGAGAGAGAGACAGAGAGAGAGAGATATTTTAAGCATGAAATCGTTTATTGATGTTATTTGTAATTCGATGTTACCTTACTTTTTAAATTGTAGTTATTGTTGGGCAGAATTGAAAAGGCCTTCAATGAGCCTAATTCTCAACCCATTAAAGATTCATTCATTCATTCATTCATTCATTCATTCATTCATTCATTCATTCATTCATTCATTCATTCTTCCTCTTCTTCCTCGTCGTCGTCGTCGTCGTCGTCGTCGTCGTCGTCGTCTTCTTCTTCTTCTTCTTCTTACTGTTCTTGTTCTTGTTCTTGTTTTCCTTTTCTTCTTGTTTCTTCTTCTTCATATCCAACGTCATCATCATCATCATCATCATCATCACCTTCTTCTTCTTCTCTTCTTCGTCGTCGTCGTCGTCGTCGTCGTCGTCGTCGTCGTCGTCGTCGTCGTCGTCGTCGTCGTCGTCATTGTTGTCGTCATCGTTCCTCTCTCTCTCTCTCTCTCTCTCTCTCTCTCTCTCTCTCTCTCCTCTCTCTCTCTCTCTCTCTCTCTCTCTCTCTCTCTCTCTCCTCTCTCTCTCTCTTCTCTCTTGCATGCTTGCTTTCTTACATCATTAATATGAGATATAAGAGCTGGGTGTAATTTTTTCATGCCTGTATAACAATGAATCTTCCTTCTTACACGCTAGTATGCTAAACTGTGCGTCAATGCTGTGGTTTATTTTCTTCCTTTGTGAATAAACCTCCTGCAGTGGCCAAGAGTGGACCAACAACGAAACAGCTTTATTCTGATACAAGGCTCTGTACTCACCAACAGATGACAAATAAGCCACTCACGGACAGAATGCAGTCTACACCTACAACTCACCTGTGTTGTTTTTAAGAAACATAAGGCGTCAGTCTTGTATTTAGTGGCAACAGTACATCCAAGAAATTTAAACTGTTCTCAAGCGATCCTGTCCTATGCGTTGTGTAAATCTGTGTCATCCTTCCAAAGCAATCTGAATATTTTTAAGCTATACATGTAAGTCGTGAATGAAGACAGAGTATGAGAGATGAGATGAGGTGAGGTGAGGTGAGGTGAGGTGAGGAGGGGGAGGATAAGAAATGGCGCCTGCTGATCAAAACAGTCGTCGTTAACTGCTGTCTGGCTTGGGTCCAGATTGTGTATCCCTCTTACTATGCTTGTGAAACGGCAATGTTCACTGTGAATCTAGCGTACATTTAGACGTAAACGCAAACATTTATGTAGCTCTAATGATAGCCAGGGGGGTGCGACAAAAGTGGGGCCTTGTCTGGAATCTTCCCAATTATCCTTGGAGGAAAGCTGGCTGGTGCTTTGGAATTTGTTTGAGCTTGTATACTTTGTTTCATGTTCCTTTGCTTTCTTTCTTTTTTTCCTCTTTGAAATGGTTTTGTTACTAGTATCTTGCTGAGCTGATAAATTTATTATGCAATAATTCCAATGTGACATACGCACGATATTGTGTATTGATATCAAGTTTTGCCGTTTTGCCAGGCGTATCATAAATGAGTAGAGACTGACTTTTCTATTACTTTAACTCTCTTATTTACACTACATTCTTCGTGTGACAAACCGGGGTAATGCTAAAAGGGAATCTCAGTGAAGATCTTGCAGTTTGTCATGATTTCAAGTGTTGTAAATTGTACATAAATGTAAAACATTTGTTTATAAAATTTGAAAAAAAAAGTCATCCAGCTTCAAATTTGTTGCGTGCAGGAATTTTGAGTAGAGGTTCCAAAAGTAGCTGATACTTAACTAATGGTACAGCTTGCACAGATGGCACTGTTGTGGATTATAACTAGTTTTTTGTTGTTGGTAGCAAATAATTCTTGTCAGCCCTCTGTTGAATTCTAGAAAGGAAGGAGAAAAGGTATGCCTTTTGGTAAGTGAGCTAGCAGAATTCAAATGTATTATGATAATCTGGTGATAAAAAAACGTGATAATTAAATCTAAAGAGCATTTGGAGGAAGATAAACTCTATTGACGGAATGTTGTATGGCCCCAGAGGTAAGTAGATTAGAGGCTGAGATTTAGATTTGAAATTCTGTCTTTTCAAAATAGCATGCCATTGGTGGCTTTCTCTAAGTGTCTGGCCAAAAGGCAATACTGGAGACAGGAATCATTGTAGATTTCCATGGGAATTATGCTAAGTGGAAAGTATGCTCAGGCTTATGCTGGTCTTTTAGATGAAGAGGCAAGAAATCGTATCATTCGAACGCCTGATTTACTCATGAAGATTAAGTCTCGACTGACTGTTATTGGCTCAAAAGTTAAGAACGAACCAGGTGCGTAGTTTCCTTATCCTTTTCGAAAGCTCCTGATTTGGATCAGCCACTGTTTTGAGCTGTCTGGTCTGATATCACCTATGAGGAGTTACAGGCTTTATTCCTTATAAAATAGTTGTTTAGTGATGCTCCTGCAAACTTACAGAACCCTCCAACGGGGACATTGGTAACGTTACTCCGGAGAACCTGGTAAGGAATGTGCTTAAGCAACAATCTCTGTACATATCCCATCCTTTTGCACACAAAAAAGATCCCATTACCCACTTGAAAGGTTTTGGTCTTGGAGTGAATGTGAATTCTCTTTTGTCAAAACACTGTAAAGCGTGATTTATACAAATAGGTGGTTGTTCCGTCGAAGTTCAACCTGATTTTTTTCTTTTCTTTTCCTTTACTTGGGCACATGAGTAATAACAGAAAAACACTTGACATTCAAGACAACTGTGGATAATGTTTGGCAGCAGTTCTACAGCTCAGGCATATGTACTAATGTGAGGTGTTTCTGTCACGCTTCCGACTCATGTCAGAAAATCATTAAGAATGAAAAACTCCATGGAACTCCATGGAGTCCAGATTCTGTTGTCCAAATCATGGCTGTGGAGGATAACGCAATTTTCGCAAACTTCCATCAATTCCATAGATGGGGAGAGTGAGTGAAGGCATTGTGACAGAAACTGTTCCAGGAGATTCTCCACGAGTACTGTTCATTGTGATGACAGTGACAGATCTTAGAATCGCATCTGACGTGTTTCATTTTGTGCCCTGCCACAGGCTGTCAACTTAATGGGTGACTGGTTTAGTATAGGATGCTGTGTCTATATTCTCAGACCATGGAAGTGAATTCTGGAATTGAAAGTGTAGGCACTAAGTTTCTGAGTTTGGCATTTTGCGAAATCGTGGACTGAATGATGCTGGCCTGTGGAGCTACAATTAAATAAAAGTTACATTGTAGGCAAGCATTTTACAAGTTTGAAACTATGAATAGCCCTCTCCCGTTTCTACCGCCTTCAGTCGGCCCTGCTTTGTACGGCCTCTGGTTTCTGCTAGTCGTTTCTGTCTTGGCTGTGTGTGGGGACCGGACTGCTGTGGTGGGAGGGGGTGGGCAGTCAAACAGAACTGGAATGGGAATGACAGGTTTCCCTCCATTCCAGATATTTTTTTTCATTAACTTTGACATGTAAAAATGGACTCAACCAGAAGCACATTTTTGGAGGGGGAGTGGGTGGAGGATTTCGACAAACAAACTTCAGGCATACATTGCATTTGGTTGGGAAGGCTAGAACTGCAGAATGGCTTTTCGTCTGTGATGAGACCGTTTCGTTGACTGGACCTAAACAATCTGTGTGAAGCTAGTTCGATTTACAGAAACCCTGATTTTAAGTCTTTCATTTGTTTTGATCTGGACTATATCTGGACTACGTAGAAGACTGCAGTATGGCCGTGGTGATGCAAGTAGCGTTCTGATGAGGGGGGTGGGTGGCTGTTTATCTACATGTTCGATTCAGTTTAATAAAAACATAGAAGTACTAGGATACATTTCTAAACTAGATAATCTTTTTCTCATTCCTTTCTTTGCATGTAAGAATCTTCGACAAAAACAACAAAATTAAGAGCATATACGAATTAACGAAATGTTTGTCTTTATGGAGTTTGTTCAGACATGATATCACAGTTGACTAAGGTAATCATTTAAAGCACATCATCGCCTGGTTAGTAAATGGGGGAAAACAATGGCTGGCGCCTGACGAAACAAACGACCTCAAGACGACGCACAGAATGGAGGTTCAGCTTCACTTTCATCATCAGTCACTTCGTTACCTAGTAATAGAAGGGAACAGATGCCCCCTCTCCTTGGATTATTCTGCCATTGCTTCCCTTTCCCACCACGTCCACTCCCCTTCCTGCTAACACATGCCACGCAACCACACCAAGACTGTTAGTCTACAACTTACATGTGGAAGAAAGTGGAGCTCTGGGTTCAGGCTTTCTGTAAAATCGATCTGGCATTGCCCAGATTTTTGTTCTTATCAGATTGTTTAACACCCGAGGGAATCGGGTCTCAGATGACACCATTTGAAAAAGTCACAACCAGAAACTCGGTTGTAACGATAAAGAATTGTAAGTGACGGCTGAAAGATAAAGGCTTAATTTGTCAGTCCTTTTAAAACACAACTTTTTTTTCGTCGGTTACTGCATGTGGGCACAGTGTATTCTAAGATACGTTGCAGCATGTATTGATTTGTCTCCACTACGTGACCCTTACTAAGTAAACAAAATTTGTGAATCCATATCTGGTTCTATATACCTCTGTGACTGTGTTCTAAGAGATGTGACAGATGCATCGAGAAAACAGAGGATGGACACAGAAGTGGGTGAAGATAGTCATAGCAGACTGATGCAAAACTTAGCCAAGGATGGGCCTACCAACTAAAGAACACGCAAAAAGAATAGAGTTTGCACCGAAATTCATTTACATCATTTTCACACATTTTGGCAAAATAAAGTTGTTCATAGCAGTGGACGTAACAGCAGAAAGAACT
This sequence comes from Conus ventricosus, assembly GCA_018398815.1. NCBI lineage: Eukaryota > Metazoa > Mollusca > Gastropoda > Neogastropoda > Conidae > Conus > Conus ventricosus. The sequence goes on along the minus strand of CM031610.1, from coordinate 41,527,985 downwards.
CATAGTAGGGTTAGCAGCACAAGGAACTGACATGAAAAAATTGTTTTTGCAAAGCTATGGAACATTTCTCGCACAACGTTTGTAAGGGAGAACGGTAATAAGAAAGTATTTCGCTGGAGCCCTGAAGAGAGGCTGTGCAGACTTGAAGCAGACGGCAGTTAAACATACCAACAGGAGCCATTTTTATTTCACTCCTCTCGACCCTCCCTCCCCCCCCCCATCCCCCCCCCCCCCCCTCTGTTTCTCCCCATCCCACTGCCAACCCAACCTCTGCAACCCCTTCCCCCTAATGTTATACCCAACATTCTTGACAAACAACATGAATTTCATGTTCACTGCATTCTTTTCTTGTGCTGCTCCTTTGTTGTAGGCCTGCTTGTTAGTAGGTAGAAAACCTTGCGCCATGTGAACATCGTTTCCTTATCAACCCATATTCTCATATCCACAGCAGGTGTGTGTAAAAAGAATAGTGGAACCAGACATGCAATCACAAAGACTGCATGTGTTCAGCAATCACTCATGATTTAGTACACTGGTATAGACAAAGGAGAATAGTGCATTATACAAGCATGGCAAACTTTCTGCAGGTTCTTCTGACTCATTTGAACAATACAAACATCCTGCAAAACTAGGGAACAGATAGAAGAAGAAGAAGAAGGAGGAGAAGAAGAAGAAGAAGAAGCAGAAGAAGAAGAAGAAGAAGAAGAAGAAGAAGAAGGAAGAGGAGGAGGAGGAGGAGGAGGAGGAGTATGAGGAGGAGGAGGAGGATGAGGAGGAGAAGGAGGAGGAGGAGGAGGAGGAGGAGGAGGAGGAGGAGGAGGAGGAGGAGGAGGAGGAGGAGGAGAGGGGAGGAAGAGGAGAGGGGCGGAAGAGGAGAGAGAGATAGAAAGGAGATACTGAGAGACAGATAGACAGACAGACAGACAGAAGGAGAAACAGACAGACCTACAGACAAAAAAATAAGGAGAGAGAGAGAGAGAGAGAGAGAGAGAGAGAGAGAGAGAGAGAGAGAGTGTGTGTGTGTGTGTGTGCGTGCGTGCGTGCGTGCGTGCGTGCGTGCGTGCGTGTGTGCGTGCGTGCGTGTGTGAGTGAGAGGGAGGGAGAGAGAGAGAGAGAGAGAGAGAGAGAGAGAGAGAGAGAGAGAGAGGAGAGAGAGAGAGAGAGAGAGAAACACAGAGAGAGAGGGGGAAGCGAGAGAAAGAGTGTAGGAGAAGAGGGGTCAACACACATGTACAAACTTAAAAAAATTAATGTAGAAGAGGATCAGAGAAACAGGTAGACAGAGTGGAAAGAAAACCAAAGACGAGCAGACAGAAAGATAGACACACATGCACACACACAAGCGCGCGCGCGCGCACGCACCCATACACCCATGCAGAGAGAGAGAGAGAGAGAGAGAGAGAGAGAGAGAGAGAGAGAGAGAGAGAGAGAGGAGAGAGAGAGAGAGAGAGAGAGAGAGAGAGAACTCTGAACTCTGAAATTTAATGATTATAGGCCAACAGCCCCTTTCATGGGGGGAACACAAAATCATACCTCACTTCTAAAGAACATACAAACAGGGAAAACTCAGATCACAGAGAAAACATAACTTTGACTGGACAGACATATAGTATGGGCTGTACATGATTTATATAATCAGGATATTTCTGATTCACGTGTTTGTATTGTCGATGAAGGCTTGTCTAATTTTGAAGGCAGGACTAGGAATTTTGCCAAATTGACTATTTGATCGGGCAGTTCAGTAGTAAATACACCAATCAATTTGCATTCCAAATTCTCACCGCAGTCACGTCAAATTTATGCAACTTTCTGATCTGATTGTACAATGGGCACTTGAACATAAAATGAATTTCGTCTTCTTGTAGATTTAAACATACAGGGCATGTCGTGTTTTCAGCTGTAGGTGAAAAGCGAAATCTGTGTACATTTAATTGGGACACACCATTCTAAATTGTGCTAGAACATTCCTGTAATGCAGAAAGTACTAAATAATCTGAATTTTCATTCTTTTATGAATCCTATTTCATTACCACAACCAAAATCCATACTTCTTGAAATCCATTTTCACACAGGATATTCTTGACATGTGTGGCCCATGTTACATGGCCTTTCTCATGCATAGACAGTGACATGTTGTACGCTTTCTTTGAAAATCTTGTATCCGGTTGTTTTAACAATCTAAACCAGTACTTGATACACCGGGTAACAGTTGATATCCATAATGGAAAACGCCCAAGTTCTCCATATACTACGTCGTTTGCCGATTTGTTTCTTACATGTATAAATCTTTTGCATGCGTACAGATGTACTTGCTCCAGCTGAGGGTAAGCTTTGTACCCCCATATCTCAGAGCCATAAAGAAGCAACGGGACAACCTGTGCATCAAAAGTTTGAAGAAAATATCCGGTGAATTACACCCAATTCTTTTTAGTGTGCACAAGATGTCGTTTGTACATTTGTTCCCTCTAAGTTTTAGTTCTTCCATGGCAAGTGTAAAACTATGTCTAGTAGAAAAAGTAAGACCTAAGTTTTTGTACGAATTAACCACTTCTAGCGCCGTGCCATTCAGAAACCATCTCTCCCTTGTGCTGAGAAAACCCCCCTTCTGAAAACAATAATTTTTGACTTGTCTAAATTTACTGTTAACCGCAGTCTTTCTGTTTCTCTTTGGAAAATATCCAGTTGATGCTGTAGCCCAAACGCAGTAGAAGCCAAGAGAGAGAGAGAGAGAGAGAGAGAGAGAGAGAGAGAGAGAGAGAGAGAGAGAGAGAGGAGAGAGGGGAGAGAGAGAGAGAGAGACAGGAGACAGAGAGACAGAGAGACAGAGAGACAGAGAGAGAAGAGAGAGAGAGGAGGGGGGGGGGGGGGGAGCGAGAGAAAGAGTGTTGGAGAAGAGGGGTCAACACACATGTACAAACTTACAAAAAATTAATGTAGAAGAGGATCAGAGAAACAGGTAGACAGAGTGGAAAGAAAACCAAAGACGAGCAGACAGAAAGATAGACACACATGCACACACACACGCACCCATACACCCATACAGGAGAGGAGAGAGAGAGAGAGAGAGAGAGAGAGAGAGAGAGAGAGAGAGAGAGAGAGAGAGAGAGAGAGAGAGAGAGGAGAGAGAGGGAGGGGAGGGCAACGAAACAGAGATAAAGAGGAGCACAAATGTGTAATCAACCTTTACTGATTTAATATGCGAAACTCTCACAATTATTAAGTTCACCAGAGACACATGCAGCATCACTATACCCCACACCGGCAAACCCAAGTCCAGCTAACTCCCTTCCCTTTCTAGGGACGCCCCATGCCTTTTTTGTTTTACCGTTACCTAGCGGATGCGCTCATCCATTACATTGGAACCTACGTGCACATGTCGACACTGAAATCCTGACATTCCCATCGCACCAGGCATTATCTCAGCACCTTGCTTTGCTGTAGAATCCACCGTTTGTCACTGTGGGGTGCCAATCGACCGTCTGCATCTAAGCTTCTTACTCTTTCATTTTATTTCCTCTTCTTTCCATCTTTCCACGCTCTCTCTCTCTCTCTCTCTCTCTCCTCTCTCTCTCTCTCTCTCTCTCTCTCTAGTATTCTATTCCTATACCCATTCTTCTACATACCATTCCTTCTGTCTATAGTTCTCATAGCTTACCTTCTTCTATAGCATCTCCTTGCCATTTTCTCCATCTCACCACCAACCCCATCCCACACACACACACACACACACACACACACACACACACACACACACACAGAGAGAGAGAGAGAGAGAGAGAGAGGAGAGAGAGAGAGAGAGAGAGAGAGGAGAGAGAGGAGAGAGAGAGAGAGAGAGAGAGATGTCTTCCTTGTTTCTTTTTTCTCTTCATACCGCTAATGATCCATATATATGACACACAGTTCTGAATGCATTCTCCTCTTCAAAGAAGCGGTGATGATCTCTACGCTCAAAATTTACAGTGATTGTTTTCATAGCTGTCAATTTGCAGACGCAACAAGTTGTTATTCGTAGTAAATGATTAATGGCGTGTTTGTTTATTTGTGTTTTGTTTGTGTGCTCTCGTTTAGTTTCATTTTGCCTCATGATCTATTCCATCATCCCTTTACCCATTTTTCAGATTTGTATATAATTCATTGTCCATTGTGTCCATCTTTTTACTTAAATGTTTCTACATATTTATTTTGTCTGATTTTGTTCCAGTATTCGGAGTATACGGGATTTTTGTATTAGCATGGGATATGTACAATATGTGGCTTGGTGATTAAAAAAAATATAATTACTTAAAATGGATATGAATTGCTTCTGTCACAAGTAATTACCGAATTCTTTGCTATCTAGCACCTGTCAATCACTCAAAAAAGGTAATTAAGCGCACAGATGTACGAGCCATTTTCAAAAGATATCTATTGTGAATTTGTGATTTTTCTTTCAACGCACGCCGATAGAATTTCTTCTAAGCGTCATTAACATTCCATCTGTGTATAGTCAACAGACGAAACTTTTCAAACTTTCTTGGGG
>CM031610.1:41505966-41513466 GCA_018398815.1 Conus ventricosus | reverse complement strand
GAGAGAGAGGCGGGGCAGTAAAGCAAAGGTAGTGTATCAATCACATGTTTGTGCTGCATCACCAGTTAAATCTTTTTGCCATCCTCTCCTCCCCTCATCACCACATGCACCTCATTCTTTCCGCCTGTACCCTCCCCCACCCCACCGTCTCCATGTCTCCCTCCTTCACTCTCCTATCCCAAGGCATTTTCAAGCTTCGTCATGCTCTCTTTGTCATCGTCTGCTGTGCTTCGTTTGCTTTTCATCTCTGGTCAGTGGCTTCCTACCACCAGTCTGGTGATACCATGTGTGATGTTGCTGATCTGACACTGGAAGCTCTTGGATGTCATCTTAACACTGGGATGTGAGGACAGCTGTTGAACGAATGCGTGAGAGGCAAATGAAGAGAAATAGAGACAGTGGCAGAGACGCAGGGACTCTCACTTTCAGTGTCCTTCCATAGCATTGCAGACCTCACGGGGATTTCCAGGGTATCGTTCAGAGAGAGAGAGAGAGAGAGAGAGAGAGGGAGAGGGAGGGAGGGAGGGAGGGAGAGAGAGAGAGGAAGGGAGGGAGGGAAAGAGAGAGAGAGAGAAGAAACACACACACACACACACAACACACACACACACACACACACACACACACACACACACACACACACACAGATGGACAGACAGGCAAACAGAGACAGACGCTGTGGCAGAAACTGTACCTGCCTCATTGGAAGAACAAATAACTGAAGAGTAGTATGACCAGTGGTAATCCAGCTGGAGGGAACAATGTGTTCTTACGATTCATGACACATGAAAGTATTACACACTTGGCAAGGCTTTGAACCTGCATCTGGTGCAAAGGGATGTCAGATTATGTGTTGACAGAAGCAGTGTACTGGTCTGCCCTCGGATCAAGTCATATTGTTAGTAGCTTGGACAATAATGGAGATCACGACTGGGTTGCATATGTGCTTGCATAAGATCATACACTAGTGTAATACACGCGTGTTCGTTCATGAGTGCACGCCAGCTCATGTATGTGTGCATGTGTATAATATATGTGTGTGTGTGTGTGTGTGTGTGTGTGTGTGTGTGTGTGTGCGTGCGTGCGTGCGTGCGTGCGTGCGTGCGTGCGTGCGTGCGTGCGTGCGTGCGTGCGTGCGTGCGTGCGTGCGTGCGTGCGTGCGTGCGTGTGTGTGTGTGTGTGTGCGTGTGCGTGTGCGTGTGTGTGTGTGTGAGAGAGAGAGAGAGAGAGAGAGAGAGAGAGAGAGAGAGAGAGAGGAGAGAGAGAGAGAGAGAGAGAGGTAGTGAAGCAGAGGTACTGTGCACATCACATGTTTATGCTGCAACACCAATTAGCCTAAGTCTGTTCGCCAGCCTCTCCTTTCCTCACCCTTATCACCATGTCCACCCTAGCCTTCGCGCCTTTATCCTCTCCATCCCCAGTCTCCCTCCCGCTCTCTCTCCCATCTCAAGCCATTTTCTGGCTCTCTTTGTTAGCATCTGCTGTGCTTCGTTTGCGTTTCATCTCTGGTTAGGGATTTCCTGCTGCCAGTCTGGTGAGAACATGTGTGTTGCGTGAGAGGCAGATAAAGAGAACTGGAGGCAGTGGCACAGACACAGACACTCTCAGTTTCAGTTTCCTTTGATAGCCTTGCTGACCTCACAGGGCTTTTCGGGATATCATACACACACACACACACACACACACACACACAAGGAGAGACAGTGACTGAGGCAGAAATTGTACCTGTCTCACTGGCAGAAAAAATAATCAGTTAATATAGAGTTACAGGAACAGTGGTAATCCAGCTGCAGAAGACAATGTGTTTTGATGATTCATGATTAATAAAAGTGTTCCTTTCTACTTGGCCATGTTTTGAGCTCGTATCTGGAGCAAACGGATGTTAGACTATATCTGTCAACTGAAGCATTCGATTGGTCGATGCTCAGGTCAGGTTATATTATTGTTAATATCCCAGAAATCATGGAGGTCCCATTCAGTTGCATATGTGCTTGCATAAGATCTTACGCTAGCCCGAATACATGCGTGAGTGCTTTCATGAGTGCATGTGTGTGTGTGTGTGTGTGTGTGTGTGTGTGTGTGTGTGTGTGTGTGTGTGTGTGTGTGTGTGCGCGCGCGCGCGCGAGCACGTGCATGTGGCGTGCTTACGTGTGTGCGTGCATGCGTGTGTGTGTGTGTGTGTGTGTGTGTGTGTGTGTGTGTGTGTGTGTGTGTGGTGTGTGTGTGAGTGAGAGAGAGAGGAGAGAGAGAGAGAGAGAGAGAGAGAGAGAGAGAGAGAGAGAGAGAGGAGGGGGGGGGGGGGCAGTACAGCAGAGGTACTGTACACATTGCATGTATGTGCTGCAACATCAATTAAGTCTGTTCGCCCACCTCTCCTCCCCTCACCCTTATCACCATGTCCACCCTATTCTTCTCGCCTTTATCCTCTCCACTCCCCAAGTCTCCCTCCCGCTCTCTCTCCCATCACGAGCCATCTTCGATCTTCGCCTGGCCCTCTTTGTTAGCATCTGCTGCGCTTCCGTTTGCGTTTCATCTCTGGTTAGTGGCTTCCTGCTCCAGTCTGGTGAGAACATGTGTGTTGTTGATCTGACGCTGGAAGCTATTGGATGTCATCTTGACACTGTGGTGCTAGGAGAGCTGTTGAATGAATGCGCGAGAGGGAAATAAAGAGAAATAGAGACAGTGGCAGAGACTCTTAGTTTCAGTTTCCTTTCGTAACTCACCCGTCCTCATGGGGCTTTTCAGAGCGATGATTCCGAGAGAGAGAGAAAAGAGACAGACAGACAGACACAGAGACAGACAGACAGACAGACAGACAGACAGACAGAGCGAGAGAGAAGCAGAGAAAGAGAGAGTGAGAGAGAGAAGAGAAAAGAGAGAGGAGAGAGGAGAGAGGAGAGAGAGAGAGAGAGAGAGAGAGAGAGAGAGAGAGAGAGAGAACTATGGCCAGACAGACAGACAGACAGACAGACAGACAGACAAACGGACGGACAAACAGACGGACAGACTGATCGACAGTTAGATTGACAGAGGCAGAGACTGTACCAGTCTCACTAGAAGAAGAAGTTGTGAATTACAGAGAAATATGGACGGTGGTAGCCTAGCTTTAGTAAACAATGTATTCGGACGATTCATGACAAATGAAAGCAGTACGTAGCACTTGGCAATGTTCTGAGCTCGCACCTGGTGCAAAGCGATGTTAGATTGTGTGTGTTCACTGAAGCACTCTACTGATGGATCCTCGGATCCAGTCATGTTGTTAATATCTCAGACAATCATTGGGTAGCATGTGTGTTTGCACAAAGTCATCAGCTAGAATGCGTGCTCATGTCTGAGTGCGTGAGGGCCCTCCCGTGTGTGTGTGTGTGTGTGTGTGTGTGTGTGTTGTGTGTGTGTGTGTGTGTGTGTGTTGTGTGTGTGGTGCGTGCGTGCGTGCGTGCGTGCGTGCGTGCGTGCGTGCGTGCGTCGCGTGCCGGCGCGCGCGCCGCGGCGTGCGTGCGTGCGTGCGTGCGTGCGTGTTGCGTGCGCGCGCGCGTGCGTCTATGCGTGCGTGCGTGCGTGCGTGCGTGTGTGTGTGTGTGTGTGTGCGTGTGTGTGTGTGTCTGTCTGTCTCTCTGTCTGTCTCTGTGTCTAAGTGTCTATGTTTTGTGTGTCGTGTGTAAGTGTACGTGCCTGTGTGTTAGCGTGCTTCTGGGCGTGCTTCTATGCGTGTGTGCATGTGTGCGTGTGTGCGTGCGTGCGTGCGTGCGTGCGAGCGTGCGTGCGTGCGTGCGTGCGTGCGTGCGTGTGTGTGTGTGTGTGTGTGGTCAGAATAACAGAGTTCTCAAGCTGGAAATTCAGTATCACTCATAAGCTGGCAGCCACATCCTTTTTCATGTAGCTTACAGTAAGTAATCTGCCATTAGCATTATTTTTTTTAATCGTCATTCTGTCTTTGTCTTCTGTTCTTCTAACCCACAAGTTTCATGCTACACACAGACAACAGAGCGTAATAATCGCAAATGGTATGAATCGTATGAAAGGACGCTATTACGTTCCTTTATCATCTGCATACATATATTTTCCATCCCCCATTTTCAGCTAGCATATATACACCCTGCATTTTCGATAGAGTTGCTCTGCCTTTCGTTATCCACTGCTCTTCAGCAGCAATCCTCAGTTTCGCCACTAGGCATGCCCTGAAAGCAAGCTACATCAACTGCCGAACTCCAGCTTGCAAGACAATTCTTGACCACGACAGGGAAGCTCGTAAAACTGTAGGTTGGCGAGGACAACTCATTGTCTTCCAGACTTTGTGTCGTCTTTTCAAAGCATGTGCATAGAGAGAGAGAGAGAGGAGAGAGAGAGAGAGAGAGAGAGAGAGAGAGAGGAGAGAGAGGAGAGAGAGAGAGAGAGAGGCAGACAGACAGACAGACAGACAGACAGACAGACAGACGGGCGGACGATTTGATTGACTGACTGACTGACTGACAGACAAACAGAAACAGAGACTCAATCTATTTATTGTCATTATCACGCAATGCATATGTAGATGCATATGTACTTGATCGTGCAATGAGAACGGAATATCATGGGCACTGGACCTTTAGAAGTTTTTTCTTACGAGATCTATAGTCAACAGATACGGATGCAATTAAGTCTTGATTATTTTTTTTTCCGTAAAAGTAGTAGTTATAGCAATTTTTGAGAGCAGCAGCAGCAACAGCAGCAGTAGTAGCGACTGCGGTGGCAGTAGTAGTAGTAGTAGTAGTAGTAGTAGTAGTAGTAGTAGTAGTAGTAGTATCAGCAGTAGTAGTAGTAGTATCAGCAGTAGTAGCGACTGCGGTGGCAATAGTAGTAGTAGTAGTAGTAGTAGTAGTAGTAGTAGTAGTAGTATAGTGAGGGCTGTTAGCAAAATGATGGGGACAGAGTGGACAAAAGCACTAAACTTTGTGGAGATGTTTGTTAGGTCCTGTAGCAACAATTTTTGATATGTTCCACAAAATCAATCTCAGCTGATGTTCTCACGTGACATGTATCAAAAAATGATGACGCGACAAATGTAAACAGTCACCAAAAAGTTTGTTCGGCTTGCTAATGGTTAATTTTCATTGATCAATTCGTCAAATTTTGACGAATTAAAGACACAGAAACCCAAACAGACTTATCTACAAAGAATTTGCATGAAAGAAGAGAGAATGAAGAACATATTTACATGTGAGCATGGTGTGAAAATGACATATTATCTATGCAGATTATGGTTGACTTACTCAGATACATTTTGTTTTCTTAAAAAGTTTCTCTGCCGGCAGGTAATGCTAAATCTTTTTTTTTTTTTTTTTTTAATGCAAACCAAGGGAAATCTGTAATTAAACAAAATGCACATGTTATCTTTCACCATAATCGTTGTGCAATTTTAAACTAAATTATCGCCCTGCTATCATAACAAAATGCCGAAAATAATATGAGAGTGGTGTCAAAACATGAAAACTGTAATTACTGTAAAATGAAAACACCACCACCATAGATTTAAGATAAGCACAATATTATTAGGTTGACATAGTAGACGCCATCACTTTCAAACAAGTATGGTACAAAGGATTAAAGGCTTAATGTTCAGTCACTAAGCAGTAGCTTTGCCGCAAAACGTTTGAGTTTATCAAGTCAAAATGTTTACATGAAATTGACATCTAACCCCTCATGCAGTTACACTTGCAAAGGTCTGTACATCTCCACTGGGCTTTTTTTGCAAAAACATCTTCCAGTACAGCCAGCAGCAGCTTTGCAGCTATATTTGACAAGTTCACTACATACTTCTGAAGCAGTTGGTAAAGTTGTCCACAGTGGAATCGAACAACAGGTGGTGGCGCCCTTTTCCAGTCCCATCTTTCTGGTGTTGGAATTTGCTGCTGAGATTGATCGCTTGTTGTCCAGATTCCAGCTTGGTGTGCTTTGTGTGTTGCAGGAGGACACCTTGTGTGGGAGGAATAGTGTCCCTGGTTTTACTTTGTTGGCAAAACATTTCTCTGCGAGCCTCATTCACAGTCTCAAGTCCGCTTGTCTTCTGGTACATGAGGACGGTGAGGCGCTCCAGAAGTTTGAAGTTCTCATCACTGATGTCCACTTCTTTTAAAGAGTGACTTACGATGTCATCGAAGGCCTTGGTCACATCAGGGAAAGATGTCCAAGTCTCCCAGGCACACCTTTTTCCCTTTCCAAGAAAGGCTGATACTGTATGGCAGCCTGTGAAGCTGTGGAAAACTGGCAGGGCAGTTGACATTTCTTTGCCAAGCGTTAGGGCCAGAGCGTTGATAGGAATGTAGGAAAAGCTCCTTCCTGTGCCAAACCCAACCCAAATGTTCAGTGTCGGGCGTATGTCTTGCAGGTGGCAAAACTTGCCAATCAATATGATAATAACATCGGTGTCCACGGTGCGAACAAAGCAAGTCTTTGATTCTTGCTGTAATGCATCTTGCACATGGAAGAGTGTTCTGGTATCGGCCTCTTCCTGGTTGCAGGCAGGTATGATGTGGTCGCTTCCTCTGATGGCAACATTTTCTCCTTGTGTCACCACCACTGTTTTGCCAGGAGGAAATTCACTGCTTTCAATCTTCTTGGACAAATTCAAAGAATTCCTCCTTGTTTTCTGTATCACACAGGAAGTCCTGCCACTGTCCTGGGATTTTGTTCTTACCGGACACCTTTCTTCTCATGCCTTTTCCTCTCTTTTCTTTGGCAGAAGCTTTGATGCTGGTTTTGATATACCTGTCCCAAACAATGTCCGCCCTGTCTACAGTCTGAAGCTGATGCCGCACATGAGGCAAGAACACGTCGGCAGCGTAGTCCTCAGATGTCTTCAGGCCACTAACAGGTAGAAGGTGCATCACAGCTGCGCCGTCAAGCGCCTTCACATGAAAAGTATCGGGTAGATCTTTCTCACATGTTTTCTCCAAAGATGAGAGTAGCTCAGGAGGAGCGTCAAGGACTATCATTTCTGGATGTTGCTCATCCTCATCGAGTTGCTCCAAGGCTTCTGCCAGGTCAGTTGTGTCATATGGCTGAACATCGTCCAGTAAGTGTGGAGCAGATGCCTCCACTGTCTTTGTTAAACATGTAAGTAGATTAGATTTTTTTTTTCGAGACGAAATTTTCCTCTGTCAGACAAAGAAGGAGGGAACGGGTGGTTTTCATGGCTGAAAAAGGAAGCCATATCAGACTCACTGAGTTGTGCCACGATGTATAGTCTGGAGAAAAGGCTGACATCAGTTTTCAAATTTGCAATCTTGTCTGCTTGTTTGCTTTTGTCTTTAGGAGTTGGACAATTGAACAGACGCAAAGAGTTCTTTCTGATTGGGATCCTGAATGGGTCTTTCATAATCAATCAGAACGGAGTTGCAGTAGTCATTGTACTGGTGTTCGCCAAGATCCTCAATGGTGCGGGCTGTATGTATGACAGAATCATAGAGGACATCATGAGAGTCTAATGTCAGTAATTCTCTACTGTCAGTCAAGAAAGGATTG
>CM031610.1:41468466-41493466 GCA_018398815.1 Conus ventricosus | reverse complement strand
AAGAGAGAAAACGATAAAGACAACAGGAATGGAAGGAAGGTAGGATAACATGCTCATTCATCATGCTGTTTTATGTTGGTGGTGATGTTCTCATTGGTGTTATTGTTTTTGTTGCCTCGCTTATTGTCTACGTTGAAAAGGAAAAGGAGTGAAAAAAAGAAGTTATTGTGTTGGAAAGTTGAATTTTTCGTTTGTCTGGATATAAACCGAATGACACCAGAAGACAACGACCAGTCGTAGTCTATAACTCAGTTACTGGAAAATCATTGTCCAAAGCTACATATTAGTCATCCAGTACATATTGAACCGAAAGCATATGTGGTTCTGGCCAGTAGAAGAATTTTCATGACCATAGTCAAACATTAATTGCGTAAAAGAAGAAGAAGAAGAAGAAGAAGAAGAAGAAGAAGAAGAACGCACACACACACACACACACACACACACACACACACACACACACACACACACACACACACAGGGAGAGAGAGAGAGAGAGAGAGAGAGAGAGAGAGAGAGAGAGAGAGAGAGAGAGAGAGAGAGAGAGAGCAGAGAGAGAGACAGAGAGAGAGAGACAGAGAGACAGAGACAGAGAGAGACAGAGAGAGACAGAGAGACAGAGAGAGACAGAGACAGAGACAGAGAGAGAGAGAGAGAGAGAGAGAGAGAGAGAGAGAGAGAGAGAGAGAGAGATCAATTACGTCTTGACATAATTTTGTTGACGTCATAACTTTTGTCCAGAAAGTAATCCAGCCTACCGGTGTAACGTCCCATAATCTCCCCACGCCATGTAATCATTCCCCTGCGGGTGAAAAGGGGAAACGAGCCCAGACTGACCTCCAGGTACAGAAACTCAAGACCAATTCTCACAGTTGTTCTGCCTCACCGCCCGCCCCCTTCCCACCCCTTAAAACGAAATCTCAAAGGTTCTCAGACGGCAAAACATTCCCTTATAGTACACAGCTTCTTCATTCGAGTGGGGAGCACTTCTCAACTACCCCAACCCTTGTTCCAATACCACCCCATGAGTGATTTGAGGCATGGTCCACAAACACCTCGTGGACTAATAATAGCAGGCTTGTGTCCCTTTCCACTGTCCTTTTCTTCACAGTGGGCACCTGCCTGTCTTCATTCTATGGGGTATTTCTGGACCTTGTCCGAAATCATTCACCAGGGGGTAGTTCGGGTGCACGTGTGCAGAATTGTTTTGCCCTCAAATTTCAGTTCCACCATGCCTTGATTGCCATACTTTGCCGTTTGGGACACTAAGAGTTTTAAAGGAGGGGGCCGGGGGAGGGGGGGGGGTGACTTTAGACCAAATGGAGAGGTTGGCCTGTATTTACTCCCGAGGGTCAGTTTAGGCAGGTGCCCTATCTCACCTGTGGCAGCGTGTTGAGGGGCGTTGAGTGACTAATTAAGGAACATAGTGGCAGCGTGCTGAGGGGCGTTGAGTGATTAATTAAGGAACATAGTGGCAGCGTGTTGAGGGGCGTTGAGTGATTAATTAAGGAACATAGTGGCAGCGTGTTGAGGGGCGTTGAGTGATTAATTAAGGAACATAGTGGCAGCGTGTTGAGGGGCGTTGAGTGACTAATTAAGGAACATAGTGGCAGCGTGTTGAGGGGCGTTGAGTGATTAATTAAGGAACATAGTGGCAGCGTGTTGAGGGGCGTTGAGTGATTAATTAAGGAACATAGTGGCAGCGTGTTGAGGGGGTTTGAATTTGATTAATTAAGGAACATAGGGGCAGCGTTTTGGGGGCGTTGGTGATTAATTAAGGAACATAGTGGCGCTTTTGGGGGGCGTTGAGTGATTAATTAAGGAACTAGGGGGCAGCGTGTTGAGGGGGTTGGGGTGTTTAATTAAGGAAAAGGGCAGCTGTTGAGGGGCGTTGAGTGTTTTTTTAAGGAAAACACGTGGAAAAAAAAAAAAAAAAAGGACTGCGGAGTTGATGATGTCAAAACCCTGTTTTTAATGAGAAAAGACCATATGCAGACAGCTAATGTTAGATGTGTCCTCGCATTCTTTCTTCCCCCCTAAAAGGTAAATAGACGCAACAATGATGATGAGAGACCTTGGTCGATTAGTTTTTTACCTGATTCGGATTGCGTGCAAAAAAAGACGTTTTTTAAATTAACTAAATAAGAAAAGCAAAACAAAAACAAAAAAAAACCACAGTACATTACTTTTTAAATGAGTGCACTCCACCCTCTCTCTCTCTCGTCTTGTTTCTCTCTCTCTTCTCTCTCTCTCTCTCTCTCTTCTCCTCCTCTCTCTCCCCTTTTGTCTCTGTCTCTCCTCTCTCTCTTTTCTTGTCCTCCCTGTCCTCACCTCTCGGGTTTTCTCTCTCTGTCTGTTTTGTCTGTCTTTTCTCTCAAAACACCGCGCGCAACCACCACACACCCACACACCACACACCACCCACACACACACTTCTCTTTTTTCCTTTCTCTCTCTCTCTCTCTCTCTCTCTCTCCTCTCTCTCTCTCTCTCTCTCCTCTCTCTCGCCGTATCACACCCCAAACACACACACACCACACACACACACACACCACACACCCACAACACACACACACACCACCTCTCTCTCTCTCTCTCTTCCCCTCTCTCTCTCTCCGTACCCAACCACAACACACCACACACACACACACACCACCAAACACACACACACACAAAAACATAACAACCCCGCCCGCGCCCCCGCGCGCCCACGACGACACGCACGCATCCCTCACCCCACACCCCAAAAACCCCACACACAACAACCAAACCCCCCCCACCACACACACACACAACACCCACACACACATTGGCATCTGCCTGGACGAGTTTGAAAATTGTTGTCTAAATTTTATTTGTTTGTCTGAAGTGGCAGCCAATTTTATGAACAGTTACAAAAATTTAAATCATCCAAAAAAAAGCAAATGAGAAATAAAGTCGCTTTGAATTCATGGAATGCAAAACCAATTTTCTCTCTCTCTCTCTCTCTGTGCGCTGTGTAAAGTGAACACGCGTGTGTGTGTCTGTACGTGGTGTGTGGTGGTCTGTACGTGGTGTGTGTGTGTTGTTTGTGTGGGGGTGTTGTGGTGTTGTGTGTGTGTGTGTGTGTGTGTGTGTGCGTGTTTTTTTGTAGTGTTGTGGTGCGTAGTGGGCGTGTGTGTGTAGTTGTGTGTTTAAAGAGAGAGAGAGAGAGAGAGAGAGAGAGAGAGGGGAGAGGGGGAGAGGAGAGGGGGAGGGGAGGGGAAAGAAAAGAGAAGAGAGAGAGAAAAGAGAGGAGGAGAAGAGAAGAGAGAGGAGAGAGAGAGGAAAACTGCGTGGTGGGTGTGGTGTGTGTGAGGTATCCGCATGGGGTGCCCTGGGGGTTTAAAACAACATTCGTGGGTTTGTGCGCGGGGTGTGTGTGTGGTGTTTTTTTGTGTGTGTGTGTGTTGTTGTGTGTGTGTGTGTGTGTGTTTTTGTGTGTGTTTGTGGTGTGTGCGTGTGTGTGTGTGTGTGTGTGTGTGGTGTGTGGTGTGTGTGTGGTTGGTGTGTGTGGGTTGTGTGTGTGTGGGGGCGTGCGCGCGTTGGTGCGTGCGGCGTGCGTGCGTGCGTTTGTGTGTGTGTGGGTGTGTGTGTGTGTGGGTGCGTGCTGCGTGCGGGTGCTGCGTGCTGGTGCGTGCTGTGTTTTTGTGTCGTGGGGTTGACTGGTCCCCAGTGTGGCTGTTAAAAATCTCCGGCTGGTGGAACCAGGTGATTCAAGACACCCAAATTTTGTTCTTGACCCCTCACTTCCCCCAAGTTTTTACACAGCCCCCCGGGAAACGGATTCCCCCACCTCTTTTATTCTGGGGTTTTTTTTTAAATTTCCCCCACGGGGGTTTATTTCAGCTCGTTGTTCATTTCCCCTTCTGCTGTTTACACGATTAGGCAACAGGGGAAGTACAGAACAAAAAAAAAACAAACAAAAACGACAATAAGAAACAAAAAAACAACGACAATAACGCAACAGCAACAAAAAAGGGGGAAAAAAAATTAAAAATCTGCTTCTCGAAATTTTTAATGGAAAAAGGACTGTACAAAAAATCGACCGAATTTAGGGGGGGGGGTTCGGCAACTGGGGTTTTTTTTTTTTTTTTTTTTTTTTTCTTTTTTTTTTGTTTTTTTTTTTTAACATGGTGGGAAATCTGTGAAACCCCCAAAGCCTTTCTGGGGGTTTCCTTTTGCGTGTTCTTTTTCTTTTTTTTTTTTTTTTTTTTTTTTTTCGTTGCCTTCTATCGGCACCCTGAACAATGAACCATACACGCTTCCCTCCCTTCTCTCTGTCAAAGACGAAACTGAAAGTTAGACCTACACACACACAACACACGGGCGCGCGCGCGCGCGCTCACACACAGGTGTGTTCGTGTCATTACAGAGAGAGAGAGAGAGAGAGAGAGAGAGAGAGAGAGAGAGAGAGAGAGAGAGAGGAGAGAGAGAGAGAGAGAGAGAAATAGCCTATCACCAACAAAGAAAAGTTGGGCTTTATACTGGACGGGAAGACGTGCGTTACATTCTGTGTGTTTGCGTTTGTTCACATGTGTGTGTGTGTGTGTGTGTTGTGTGTGTGTGTGTGTGTGTGTGTGTGTGTGTGTGTGTGTGTGTGTGTTGTGTGCGCGCGTGCGTGCGTGCGTGCGTGCGTGCGTGCGTGTGCAAGAAGGCAAAAGAGGAAAGGGGCAGGAAAAAGGGAAAGGGGTTGTCTCTCTCTCTCTCATCTCTCTCTCTCTTCTCTCTCTCTCCTCTCTCTCTCTCTCTCTCTCTCTCTCTCTCTCGCCTTCTTCTTCCAAATCCTATCTTCTTTGTTCTTTGTCTCAAAGGCATGATACAAATACATTTGAGATGAGTTTCCTGATTCAAACTGATAGAAGACAGCTAACATTCTCTCTCTCTCTCTCTCTCTCTCTCTCTCTCTCCTCTCTCTCTCTCTCTCTCTCTCTCTCTCGCTCTCTCTCACGCACATGCACACGCACACACAAACACACATGCCTGCACATCTGTATGCACGCATGCACGCAATTACGCAAGCACATGCATGCAAGCACACACACACACACACACACACACACACACACACACACACACACACACACACACACACACACACACACACACACTTATACGCACACATGCACACACGCACGCATGCTTGCACGCACGCACATGCCTAAACATTCGCTCTGTCTGTCTGTCTGTCTGTCTGTCTGTCTGTCTGTCTGTCTGTCTGTCTGTCTGTTCTGTCTGTCTGTCTGTCTGTCTGTCTGTCTGTCTGTCTGTCTGTCTGTCGCTGTCTGTCTGTCTGTCTGTCTGTTTTCTCTCTCTCTCTCTCTCTCTCTCTCTCTCTCTCTCTCTCTCTCTCTCTCTCTCTCTCTCTCTAACACTGAGCAAATTAGGACAAGCTGAAAATAACCACACATGTGACACTGATATAAAAGGATTTCTTCATGTGGTATCATTATGTGTGGCCTCCATATTTTTTTTATTATAACTGAAAACTATCTGACAGTCCCCCTCCTCCTCCTCCTTGTCATCCTCCTCTTCGTCCTTCTCATCATGATCATGATCATGATCATCATGATCATCATCATCATCATCATCTTCTTCTTCTTCTTTTTTACTGTCATTGTTTCCAGTAGCAGCAGCAGTAGTAGTAGTAGTAATAGTAGTGGTGGTGGTGGTGGTAGTGGTAGTATCATCATCGTCGTCATGATCATCATCATCAATACATCAACAGTAGTGGCAGTAGCAATGGCGGTAATAGTAATAGCAGCAGCAGAAGCAGCAGCAGCAAAAGCAGCAAAACCAGGACTAGTAGTAGTAGTATTGGTGGTGGTGGTGCTCGACGTCGTAGTAGTCGTCGTCATCGTCGTCACAGTAGTAGTAGTAGTAGTAGTAGTAGTAGTAGTAGTAGTAGTGGTAGTTAGTTAGTTAGTTAGTGTTTATAGGGTCCAGCGGATTACTAGGAGCCAAATCAGGACCTCAGCTATCATATCTGAGTCTCTTGATACAAATACCCACACTAGTATTAACACATCACTTAAAATTTATGAGGACAAAAGCGCAATTATCTTTTCAACTCCTTCGACACCTGTGTACATTAATAAAACCCTATATTTTATAAAATAAGTTTACCTCTTTCAAAAAAGAAAAAATAAGATCCACTGAAATCTCACGAAAAAGAACCGATAAATCACTGGTGGAAAAGAACTTCTCCCTAATACACATCAAATCAGCACATTCTGTCAAAAAATGATTAACACTGAACAAGCTGTCACACGCAACACACAATGGGGGGTCTTCCCTTCTGAATATCCAACTGTGCGTTATATAGCTGTGCCCAATATGTAACCGTGACAAAATCGATTCCTCTTTACGGTTACGTACCACCGATGGGAAAGGATTGGTTAAATCTGGGCAAATTTTAAACAATTTAGTATGAATTTGATTACACCATTCACTCTGCCACAGTTCACGACAATACAAACTGGATTTATAACGTAGATCAGAGTGAGGAACAAACTGCATAGGCCTCCTGGAAAGACTTGCACCGAGAGCTTGTTTGGCTGCTTTGTCCACCACTGAGTTACCATAGATTCCCATGTGACTGGGGACCCACAAGAAAACTATATGCTTTCCCGAAGAGACAAGCTGAGTATGAAGATCATGAATATCCGCTAAAACTGGATGTGATACTTCTCTTGTCGACAAAGCTGACAATGCCGACAATGAATCCGATAAAATAAGGAAATCATTCTGATCTGATCTGGACACCGCACTGAGGGCCAGATTTAAAGCCTTCAGTTCAGCAGTATAAACAGATGACCAATCCCGCAATCTTAACAAAGTAGGCTCCTGAAAATCGTTATCACACACAATGGCAGCTGCAGCCCTCTCACCTTTCTTAGAACCATCAGTAAAAATCTTGATAAAATCTTTATAAAGTTCACATTGCCCAAAATAAAGTTGTTTATATGCAACACTCGAGGTGACCTCCTTTCGAAATTGAGTTAAATATAAATTAATCTCTGGATTGGCGACTTTCCAAGGAGGTAAATCAGTCTGTAATGGACCATCATCAACAGCATCAAGGTCAATGCCAGCTGCCCCGAAATGGGGCAAAATACGAAGACCCAGTGGAGGAATCTCATTTGGCTTTAAGTCATATTTGGCTCTAAAAGGCGGATTCATGACAATATCATAGGCAGGGTTTTCTGGATTAGCCCTCAGTTTCAGGTAATAATTCATGGAAAGACGCAACCTCCTTAGCTCCAGAGGGGTTCACCCGATTCAGCATACAAACTTTCTTTTGGAGATGTGCGAAGTGCTCCCAGAGCAATCCGCAGTCCTTGATGATGGATTGGATCAAGAGCTTTGAGGTAAGACTTTCGTGCAGAACCATATACCACACACCCATAATCTAGCTTTGGTCTCACCAAAGCCCGATACAATCGCAACAAAGTTCGCTTGTCTGCACCCCAATCAGTGTGACTAATAACCTTCAAAACATTCAAACCTGACTGGCAAGATTGTTTAATGTACTTAATGTGAGGCAAAAAAGAAAGCTTATTATCAAAAATAACCCCCAAAAATTTCACTTGTTTGGAAACTTTAATTACCTGACCATTGAGACTGATAGCTGGTTCTAAGACCTGAGATCTTTTCCTATGGAAATGAATACACTCTGTCTTAGTAGCTGAAAACTTAAATCCATTTTCAGTAACCCACTGCTGAACACGATTAACACACAATTGAAGTTGACGCTCAGCTGCAGCCAAAGTTTTCCCCTTGGCAGAGATGGAGAAGTCATCAACAAATAATGACTTATCAATTCCAGACTTTACTGACTGGACGATGTTATTAATCTTCAGATTGAACAGAAGTGGAGAAAGGATACTACCCTGAGGGACACCCATCTCCTGCTCAAAAGGATCTGGAAAGGTCGAATGAAGTCTAACACTGAAATGCCTGTTAGACAAAAAATTAGCAATAAACGTTGGTAAATTACCTTTGAAATCAAGTGCCTTCAAGTCCTGAAGAATTCATGCCTCCATGTTGTGTCATAAGCTTTTTCTAAATCAAAAAGAATAGAAACTACATGATCTCCATTGATCAAAGCATTCCTGATAAAAGACTCATAACGAACCAGGTGATCAGTAGTACTGCGGTTGTTCCGAAATCCACACTGGGAAACATCTAAGGCCCCCAGACATTCTAACTGCCATGACAATCGAGAATATACCATTCTCTCCATAGTTTTACATAAGCAACTAGTGAGAGCTATAGGACGATAGTTGTTAGGATCCGAATGATCTTTCCCTGGTTTAGGAATAGGGATAACAACCGCCTCCCTCCAAGAAGGCGGAAAATACCCTGAACACCAAACATGATTAAACAGAGACAACAACACTTTTAAACCCTCAGCTGGCAAATGTTGAATAAATTGATAATGAATGTCATCTGGTCCAGGAGCTGAGTTGTTGGCTTTCAAAATGGCGTCCTTTAACTCATCCATGCTGAAAAACGCAGTTGTAATCCTCAGAACTATCTGACTCGAAGGAACAAGATTTTGACTCTGCTGATCTTTTGATACGCTGGAATTCCTTGCAATAATGATCAGCTGACGAATTTTGATGAATAGTAGCAGCTAGCAAGTTAGCAACCTCCTTTTTATTAGTAATAATCGATCCGTTTACTTGCAAACATTTTAAAACTGATGCAGCCGACTTTCCCTTAATCTTACGGATTATTTTCCAGACTTTCCTTGAATTGACCTTAAAGGACAGATTTGAACAAAAGTTTTCTAAGAGTCTTTCTTCTTAGTTTTAAAAGTATATCGACACTTAGCCCTACACGCCTGATGTTTAACTTTGTTCCCCACCATAGGAAACCTAGCAAAAAATCTTTGAGCATCTTTTCTCTTACCCTTCAAAGTTTTGCACTCTTTATCATACCAAGGGGTCTTAACATCATTTGGTTTATCACGAGACTTGGGAATAGCTTCCTTAGCACTCTCTACTATCACTTTAGTGAACTGTAAAACAGGATCATCATAACTCTGCAACAGATTTATAGGCAGTCTACTTAAAATCTGCTGCTGATAAAGACTCCAATCTGCAGAGCGAAGCTTCCATGTTTCCCGGGGGGACTCCTGTATTTGCTTCGTAAAAGAAATAAAAACCGGAAAGTGATCACTCCCGCTTAGGTCCGTATGAACCTGCCATTCTAAGTCCAAAAATAAGGAAGGGTCACAAATGGACAAGTCCAAGTGAGTCAAAGAACCAGAAGGAGAACAAAAGGTCGGTGAGCCTGAATTCAAAAGACAGAGATCATGATCCGATATAAAATCTTCAAGAACTTTCCCTTGAGAATTTGTGCGGTTACTTCCCCACTGTGGAGAATGACCATTCAAGTCACCCAATAAAAGAAATGGGCTAGGGAGCTGAGAAATTAAACCATCCAACTGACTCTTCGAAATCACAGAAGATGGAGATAAATACAGACAACATATCGTAACAGCCTTGTTTAACGAGATACGAGCTGCCACTGCCTCCATATCCGTCTGAAGTGGAATTTCTGTATGTAGTACCGAATTATGAATGTAAAGAGAAACGCCTCTCCGTGAAAAGTCTGCAGAAGCTGGCTTGAGTAAACAGGAGAAACCAGGAATCTCATGCTTCTTACTTGCAGTTAAAAGGGTTTCCTGAAGAGCAATTACCGAAGATCTATACTCTGTCAATAATAGCTCAAGGTCTCGACAATTTGCTTTAACTCCCCTTATGTTCCACTGGAGTATGTCCATGTTAGGTTGTTAAAAGAATATGTATCATCCCTCTTCTCCAGAAACCTCACTGTCCACCAAAGAACTAAAACGGTTCTTCAGGACAAGATCAGAAGCCGATGCTCCTGATAAATTTCTAAGTTGTTTGTTGCCATGCTTGGAATTGGCTCTTACCGGACTAAAACCTGCTGCGCCAAATACCTGGCTTCGAGATTTTCCCTTAGGAGGGTCTGGAGTCCGAAAAGGACGCTCCTCACTGCGTGCCCGTCCCGCACTGCTGCCATTGGCCTGCGAGCGAGGGGACATCTCCTTCCTCCGGTCCCTCACCCCTGATCTCTGATCCACTGCATCCTGCACAACCGAAACACCTCCACCCTCACCAGTAGGGATCGAAGCCTGTTGTACACTGCCGGATGTAACACCATTACATTTCTGGACAAAACCTCCACCGACCGTTCAAGCACGGTAAGCCGATCCAAAACTGATGACAACATTTCTGTCAATTTCTTTTCTAGAGTAGTGAATGGAGCTGCTCCTAGATTATCGCCCGATGACCGGTTCGCAGAATCATTAACCACCTTCTGTGCATAAGTATCTGTCGAAGGAGTCCTGACCTCCACTAATCTTCTAGCCTCGGAAAGGAACATTTCTTCTCAATCTTTACTTTTTGAATTTCGCATTCCTTTTTCCACACTGGACAACTTTTGGAATTTGCTGGATGATCACCCTTACAATTGACGCAGGATACAGCATTTGTACAATCCCCATCATGTTTCTTCTGACCACAGTCACGGCAGATCTCCTGACCCGACAGGCTCGACTGGAATGCCCAAAGCGTTGGCACTTGAAACATCTCAAAGGAGATGGAACAAAAGGTGAAACTTTCACACGAACATAGCCTACTTTGACAAACTCCGGGGGAGATGACATAGCAAAAGTCAAGAATAACGTGTTAGTTTCAATTACATTACTTCCTTTAGAGATTTTGACTCTATGGACCTGTAACACACCCTGACTTTTCATCTCAGTCTGAATTTCTGATTCAGCAAGTCCAGCTAGATCAGCACATCTAATCACCCCTTTCGAATAGTTAAGAAAGGGATGAATAGAAACCTTCACTGTGATCTGCATAAGCTGAGATCCATCTCTCTTCAACAACAATCGAGACGCCGTTCTGTCGCACAATTGACAAGATAACTACCTGATCTGAGTCTTTTGATCATTTTGAAACCTGTGGAAGAAACTCCCTCAAACCACTTAGAAATGGCAAAGGGAGAAATCCGAGCTATGGATTGATTTGGGTCTTTGGCTTCCACCAAAAGGAAGCTTGGCCATGCGTTTTGTATACCTTTTTTCTTTGCCACCTCTCTTATTTCCTCGTCTGAATCTGAATCTCTACTTTCTCTCTGTCTTTTGGAATGACTACTTTGATAACTCATAGGGCGTAGGCTCAATGACGGCAGGAAATTGACAGTCACCCTAGGAGAGCTGCCGTGCTAGGGAAAGGACAATGGATGGCCCCACGAAGGACATGTGGGGATGAACTCATAGGGCGTCCATCTGCCTGATATCGTCCCACAAAACCAGACAGGACTGCTGTAGCGACTCACTAACGCAGAGCCATACATCTCTCGGCCAGTGTCACCACCTTAGATTGCGAGTGACTTAGGGCCACCACTCCGATAGGTCTCAGAAAAAGAAGCATTGAAAAGGAAGACTGGAAAATAGATGAAGAACAGACTGAAGAACCGGGAAGGAAGAAACAAGACGACATAGAGGCTGCAGATGATGTGGGGAGACTTTATGGGTGAAAAGAGATAGCAAAAGACATGGCAGGCAGAACATTAGGAAAGACAAGAAAAAGGGGTGGGCACAGGTTGGTCTAGAAACACCCCCGCCACGAGAAGGCCGGCCCATGGGGGCAGTAGTGGTAGTAGTAGTAGTAGTAGTAGTAGTAGTGCTACAACTACTGGTAGTAGTAGTAGCAGATGTTGTAGGAGGATGAGGAGGAGGAGGAGGAGGAGGAGGAGATGGATTTACTTTATTCGCTCGTACTGGGGAACAAAAGCTGACTGCATGATCAAGATCTGACCGAAATTCAAATGAGATTGTATGCGTTCTCTCATTGGATAACTTGTTACTCATATGAGTAGCAGAGTCCACAAACTCGTAATTTCTCAGTTGGACAGATGGAATTGATACTTACCTGTCTATATAGGAGTGTCCGCAGGAGTATCAGCCTGCGTACGCAGAAGAAGAAGAAGACGAAGAAGTCAGTTGGATATAAGAGAGAGAGAGAGAGAGAGAGAGAGAGAGAGAGAGAGAGAGAGAGAGTCCGCATTTGTGTGTTGAGTGTTGGATGGGAAAGGGAGGCTCTCCCGAAGGTGGAGAGAAGAATCTCTCTCTCTCTCTCTCTCTCTCTCTCTCTCTCTCTCTCTCTCTCTCTCTCTCTCTCTCTCTCTTCCCCCGCTCTCTCTGTCTCCCCGCGCTTTTGTCTGTGTATATATATATATGTGTGTGTGTGTGTGTGTGTGTGTGTGTGTGTGTGTGCGTGTGTGTGTGTATGTGTGTGTGTGTGTGTGTGTGTGTGTGTGTGTGTGTGTGTGTGCGTGTGTGTGTGCGGTGTGTGTGCGTGCGTGCATCTGTGTCTGTATGTCTATGTGTGCGTGCACGCGTACGTGCATGCTAGCCGCGCGTGCGCGCGCGCGTCGCGCGTGCGCGCGGCGTGCGCGCGTGCGCGCGTGTGTGTGTGTGTGTGTGTGTGTGTGTGTGTGTGTGTGTGTGTGTGTGTCTTTGTGTCTATGTGTGTGCGAGCGTGCGTGCGTGCGTGCGTGTTTAGGAACTGACAAAAGACTATAAAGTACATAAACACTGTGCTCTTGCCATTCGTTGATGATAATATTGATGATGCCGAGAGATTAGTTAAATCAGAGGAGTCGTCTATTGCTTTATTTTCTACCCCTATGTTTCAAGAAAGGTTAACAATATCATGAACGTTCTTACCAATGGGCTCTCTCTCTCTCTCTCTCTCTCTCTCTTCTCTCTCTCTCTCTCTCTCTCTCTTCTCTCCTCCTCCTCCCTCTCTCTCTCTCTCCCCCTCTCTCTCTGTTTGCCTGTGTGTGCGAGTGTGTGTGTGTGTGTGTGTGTGTGTGTGTGTGTGTGTGTGTGTGTGTGTGTGTGTGTGTGTGTGCGAGTGTGTGTGTGTGTGTGTGTGTGTGTGTGTGTGTGTGTGTGTGTGTGTGTGTGTGTGTGTGCGTGTGCGCGTGTGTGCGACATACACGCAGCGTGAGAGAAAGAGGAGAGAGAGAGAGAGAGAGAGAGAGAGAGAGAGAGAGAGAGAGAGAGAGTGTCAGTCTGTAGCGATCGAGAATATATTCATAAAACGATCTCATCACGCACGCGCGCGCGCACAGAGAGAGAGAGAGAGAGAGAGAGAGAGAGAGAGAGAGAGAGAGAGAGAGAGAGAGAGAGAGAGAGAGAGAGAGAACAGAGAGAGAGAGCAGCAGTTACGGCTGCTGCAGGCAGTTTCTGTAATATTTTTTTTAGGTTTACGAATTTGTTATGCTTAGTAAATCTTTGACCAGTGAAAGTGATTCCCGTACACCTTGACAAATCGTACGTTACTGTTACGTATGGTATGGGTGGTGTCTGCGGGTGTCCGACTGTCTGACTCACACAGAAAATATGGATGCATGTACGACTTTTCTAATTCACATACACACACACACTGAACCGAACATTGGCAACAGAACAACTCTTCGTTGTGTTTTTTATGCTGCCCGAGCCATCAGACAAACATATAATATAAATATAATAACATCAATAGGACGGCACGCCAACCATGAGGCGTACACACAAAATATGTCTATATATAGCGGCTATCAACTAGCGCTGCTGGGTCCAACGACGACGACGACGGCGACGACGACAACGATGAAGACGTCGCGATGACGACGAGGACGAAACGACGACGACCACAGCGTCAAGTCAAGTCCGACACAGGACCCAATAAAATCTTCAGAGCTGTGGCTAAAAAAAAAAAAACAAAACACTAACACACTGGCGGCGTCTCTGCCGACGATGAGGTGACAGTCTCGCACAGGAGCTGTGGCTCACACACAGACACAACACAGCGACGGTCTGGCCAACAGGTCGCTGGTTCAAACTCGGGAGCGGCGCTCTGGCTTGGCAGCAGCGGCGTCTCCAGCCCAACTGGCTCAGCGGGTAGTCGGTCCCGGGCGCAGCGGCAGGTAGGGTGATTGCCGGCACTCAGGCCGACCTCTCCACGCCGACAAAAAGGCGGAGAACAAGGGAGTAGTCTCAGCTACGGCCCTGACCCTCAGACAGTAGCAGCCAAACCCCTCAGTCCAGGGAACGCTTCTACCTGGGGGAAACTGATTAACTACCTTGATTATCACGGCTACTATTCATTACAATCACGACTACATTCATATTCATTAGCCACATCATATTTCACTAGAAGTTGAGACAAACATCAGCATATTCTTTCTTCAACATTACAACCTTCCCTTTTCCGGAATCATAACAACACAACATTCCCCTTCCAGAATCATGACACTACAACATTCCCTTTTTCCAGAATCATAACACTACAACATTCCCTTTCCGGAATCATAACACACTACAACATTCCCTTTCCGGAATCATGACGCTATAACATTCCCCTTTCCGGAATCATAACACAACATTCCCTTTCCGGAATCATAACACAACAACATTCCCTTTCCGGAATCACAATACTACACAGGAAAGGATTTCCATATAAACCTTTCAAAATTTAGTTTTCCAAATTGGGGAAAGGATTTCCATCCAGACCCTCTTCAATAAACCATAAATACAATTCATTACACACAATTAATGATTACTTTTAAAAAAAAATCTTTCGTCAATTCACAAAATGTTCATTTCTTTTCTTGTAACACATGAATGTTCATTTCATTTCATATAATCACCAGATTTTCAAAAGGTTTCTTTTCAAAACGATTCATCTACTTCAATATATGCAAGGGAAAGATTTCCACAACACTCTTGTTTACCAACACACATATTAATATTTATATCAAGAGCGAGTTAAATACTCATTCACATCAAAAATAAAAACCAGCAAAAAGTCTATGTCGCTCACTCTGGGAGCTTATTATCCATAGCATCAAAACTCTCCCTTTTCTCGCAAAGTCTAGCTAAACCACATTGAAATAATTAACATTTTTTCCAACATGAATTCATAACTAGTTAAGTCACAGAATAAACATTTTTTTTTTGAAGACCACTTCCTTTAACACTCACTTCATCTATGTTTTCCGACAGCAATTTCGTTTTGTTACCCTATCAAGTCACAGGATAACAGAACACAACAACTTTTTTTAAAAACAAAACCTTTACAAGTGCGCTGAGAAAGTTTCAGTCGCTCCTAAACGGGAATACGGTTTCGGTTTGCTAATAAATAACCATTGTGGTGATAAATACCCGACTGCCACCAAAAATCAGCTGAGTCCCTCTTCGGCCTTCTGTGTTGTCGCGTTGCCGGAATCACTGCAGAGACTGCCCTACCGGTTCAACTCACCCGGCTTTAAACAGTGCGCCGGTGAGCAGCAGTCAGCTGAATTGTTCAACCGGCTTCCGGACAACTACCTTCCGGTAAGCACGGTTGAATGAAAACTTGTGACTGGACGAGAAACGATCCGTCACAGTTACACTATCGGTTATGGAAATATTGTCAATAACCAAGATTCTTACGTCACACTCCCAAGTCACGAAAAGCACAGCAGATGGTGGCCTTGGCTGTCACTGGCAGATGCAGTGGGTCATTTCACCAAGCCTCTGCCTGCGATGAACACCGACTGTAAGCAGCAGCTGTCCTTTACTTCCTCCCTCACCCTTCTGCTCCCCACACTCCCCAGTCCTTTCTCTTCCCTGTTCATCCATCCACCCTGCCTCCTCCCATCCGAGGGCTTCTTTTCCCTCGTCCCCTATCCGCTGAAAAAAATGTCCGAGGTATTGGTAGGCTTGTGTCTTTAAAGGGAGAAAATGGGGGGATGGGGGTGGGGGTGGGGGTGGGGGAGGAGAGAAGAAAACGAAAATAAAGAAGGTATTCAAGGTAAATATTTCAAGAAGTGTCTGGATTTCTAATCCGTCCCCGCCATTCTAATAATGTCCTACTGAAACAGACATTAAGAGCACAAGATGCAAGATGGTATCAACGCAAAATACAGGAAAAGCAATGGGAGGGAGGGAGGGAGAGGGAGAGAGAGAGGGAGAGGGAGAGGGAGAGAGAGAGAGAGAGAGAGAGAGGGTGAAACAGAAAGAAGAGGTAGACAGGCAGACACAGACAGACACAGACAGAGGTACAGGGGGAGACAGAACAATTTACGAATGTTTATTCACACAGAAGGCCATAGCCACATCAGAGAGAAACAGGGAAAAAAAGAAATGCAGAAAATCGCCCAAGTCTCAAACGTCTACTGGTCTGCCAGGCGGTTCATTTGATTTGGTTTAATTAAAACTTCTGCTGAAGTCTGGAAGACTGGCTAAGTGCTGCTTTGCTCCGTGCTGTTAGTCTGTTCCTGGTTGTGCTTCAGAAGCCTTGGCACGCATGCCCAGGCAGTCGGTCAGGAAGGCAGGTTAGCAGGAGTCTCACTGTAGAACAGGATATTGTTGGCGGTGCTTTGTGTCCTTTCGTCTGTTGCTTTGCATGTATTTGTCCGCGAGACTTGCAGACAACAGTTTAGCAGATCATCGTTAACTTTAGAAGGCTCTTTTTAGGGTCAGCGTCAAACTTCGCGTTCACCTCCAGATATTTAGGAATAAAGCTGACTCAACTGCTGTATAAGCAAAACTTTGGGAAACGGGTTCTAAAAGTCGCCGAAAGAGGGCGTCCAGTCAGTCCTTATCTGTTCAAGAGATGACGTCAATCCGTTTCTGAGATTTCTTAACCCTAAAACACTCTTGTTTTAATACCCTGTGTCCTCATTGTTTAGGTTTGACCCTCCATTATCCCCTCCCTACAACAGTTATGTCTTTATCCAGTCTGTCTGTGTATTCGTTTGTCTGTTTGTCTGTAAGATTATGGGAATACTACCAGGCCAATTTGGAAAAAAACAACCGATCGTGAAAACAATATGCATGGTCCAAGAACAGAATCGTTCCATTTGGTGAACATCCGTGATGCGGATCCAGATTAAAAGACAAATGCAGGATCCGTTCCACCACTGTGGAGGCCTGTGCTTTCATCAGTGCCATTCCAAGCGACACCTATAGTGTTTGGTTGTTTTTGTTGCTCTCTCTCTCTCTCTCTCTCTCTCTCTCTCTTCTCTCTCTCTCTCTCTCTCTCTCTCTCTCTCTCTCTCTCATGCATATCTGCATTCATATCTGCAGGGGTAGATTATTCTGCCTAACTAACAGTATGTGCTTGAGTGGGTGAATCGAGAAAAAGAAATGCTTCTCAAAATGAGAAATAAACAGGTTTCGAAATACCGGTATCTAACCCGGAGTTATCATATGTGTGAGTTCCCTCCCTTTGGAGATTGTCTCCCCTTTGAGACTATAAGCTTGCTGAAGGCTCATTTTGAAAAGCATTTCATATTCCCCATTCACCCACTCAAGCACATACTGTTAGTTGGGGGGGAGGGGAATAATTTACCTCTGCAGATATGAATGCTTATCTCTCCCTATTTCTTCAATCTAAGACATAAGAGTAAGCTTTGTTTTATAATTCAATATTTCTTGCAGTCATTGCAGCACCAAGCTGCTCTGTAAATTACTGGAATGGTGCTCAGTACTTATCCTTGGAATTTATTAGTTTACTATATTTCAGTCCCTTGTGGATTCACTCCAAGAACTGGCCCTAAGCACTTGTGTCTTAAGACGTTATCTTTTTATATTTTCTACTTTGCACAAGAAAATGTAGCTTCTTTTGCTGCTTCATGATTTTCCTATGCTTCTTAGGTGGCACTTTTTTTTTAAAACACAACAAACATACTATGGTATTGAACACCAGCCTTTTTCTGGGATAGCATTCTCCTTAAAATCGAAAAGGCAGAGGTGTCAAGTTACCGCTTTCCGCGATCATTGAGGAGAACAGTCAGGTTTTGTAATACCGGTATCTGACCAGGAGTTATGATATGTTAGTGAGTTTTCTCTCTTTTGAAGATTATCTACCTCTTGGAGACTATAAACTTGATGAAGGCTCAAACACATACTGTTAGTTAGGCAGAATAATCTATCTCTGCAGATATGAATGCTTACCTCCCCCTATTTCTTCAATCTAAGACATAAGAGCAAGCTTTGTTATATATACAGATGGAAACATATAGATATACATACATGCATATGAGTGTGTGTGTGTGTGTGTTCAGTTCAAAGAGAGAGCGTAAGCCAGGACTCCATTATCTTCTTGGTTCAGTGAGTTAGCTCCCTCACTCTGTGCCAGTCACAAGACAAGTTCTTTCCATGTAGGCAGTGGGTAAGGAAAGAAGATCATATCTCTAGTGCAATGAAAGGGGAGGCGGTGGATAGAGGTATGTAGGGTGGGTAGACTGCTCCTTGGAGGCTGTATGTATAGGCCGTGAGCTGTGCTTCAAATCAAGGCCGACCTCCCATCACATTTTCCTTTCGTGGCGTATGCATTTCAACTCCCATATGTTTTCTCCTTATGTAGTCGTTGTCACTTTTTATCTATGATGTATATTTTATTTGACGTTTCCATTTCTGATTTTCTCCACGAAAATCAGTGCTGCTAAATTTTGGGTTTGCGTTAGTGAAAAGGCAAAATCATGACGTATCAGTATGAAAATATGGGAATTGATATTGAGAAAACAAGCATGGCTGTTCAGTTTGCTGCTTCCTTGTAATTCAGTTTGTTTAAACCAGTATGAAAGATGAATTAATTTGCTATATATAGCACATTATATCCTATGTGATTCTATGTTCTAAAGTGTTTACACATGCTTATGAACTTTCTCATAAATTACATGAAATCAGTTGATGTTGAAAGAATAGAAAGTACTAGTGTTTGTACTGTTCGCATGAGATAACACCTAACATATGATTTAGTAATGTATAGAGCTCTAATCGGATTTGATCACTTTTTCGTAAAAATGTAAATTTTAATGGCTGAAAAGGAAACTCGCAGGCTCACGGTCTTCAGCATTCAGTGACAGCTGCATAGAAGGGATGAACGGTCTTGTTAATACATACTGCTCTGATTAGTTTACGTCCGATAGCGCTTGTAATTTCCGAATGGCAAAAGCAGAAAAGCAATGTCGCAGTTTACGTTGTGTGTGTGTGTGTGTGTGTGTGTGTGTGTGTGTGTGTGTGTGTGTGAAATGTTTTAGTTTGTTTTCTGTGAGGGGATCTTGATGTAAATCCAAATGAAACGTGACCGTTTTAAACACAAATACTACTAAGAAGTATCATTACCATTTCTACTTAAACCTACCAAACGCTTTCATCTAAATGTCTTGCAATATTAACAGGCTTCAATCCCCTTATTCCCGCCCCCCCCCTCCCCCCACCCCGCGCTTCTTCCCCCATCCTACTCCTTTTCCCACGGTCATGTCAGATTGACGCATGTCCCTGATAGCGTCTATCGAATTAGTCCAACACAAATGACATCCATATCCACCACCACCACCACATTCCGGCTGTTCCTTGCTATCCACCTTCATCCTCCCTCCTTCCCTCCCGCCTCCTTCCTTTTCTTTTTTTTTTCTTTCTTTTTTTTTTTTTTTTTTTTTTTTGGGGGGGGGGAGGGGGGGGAGAGAGAATGGAATCACAATCTGTATGCATCAGTGCTGTGGGAGTTCAGCCGTGAGATCGTGCCATTCTTTCTGCTTCTGGGCCAAAGCGGTTCTGCCTCCTCCAGGCGGTTGCATTCTTCCCGTCTGGTGGCCTATTTGTTTGTCTGTCACCATAATTACACAAATAATTTTTTTTAAAACTGATTTTGATCCTGTGTAATGTTTATTGTTTAACTCCTTCAGCTCAGAATCAGACTTATTAAGAATACTGTTCTGTGTAATGTTTATTGTTTAACTCCTTCAGGTCAGAATCAGACTTATTAAGAATACTGTTCTGTGTAATGTTGATTGTTTAAGTCCTTCAGCTCAGAATCAGACTTATTAAGAATACTGTTCTGTGTAATGTTTATTGTTTAACTCCTTCAGCTCAGAATCAGACTTATTAAGAATACTGTTCTGTGTAATGTTGATTGTTTAACTCCTTCAGCTCAGAATCAGATTTATTAAGAATACTGTTCTGTGTAATGTTTATTGTTTAGCTCCTTCAGGTCAGAATCAGACTTATTAAGAATACTGTTCTGTGTAATGTTTATTGTTTAGCTCCTTCAGGTCAGAATCAGACTTATTAAGCATGCAGATTATGGAAGTCTGCTTCTGGTTTCTTGATTTACACCATATCCAACTCTAATAAATGACAGATTAATTCACATGAAGATAAATGACGAACATCCTGTATGATATTTCGGCTGATACAGAGAAACGTCGCACAACTCTAAGACTGATATCAAGAGCGAAAAGAAATAATCGAAGGAAGAAATAAAGCAGACGTCAAACATCTTCCCACCTAACAAACAAAAGCGCGCACGTATGTGTATATGTGTGTGTGCGTGCATGTGCGTGTGCGCGCGCGCATGTGTGTGTCTTGGCGCGCGCGTCTGTCTCTCTCCTTTACCCTCTCCCTTACCCTCTCCCTTACCCTCTCTCTCTCTCTCTCTCTCTCTCTCTCTCTCTCTCTCTCTCTCTCTCTCTCTCTCTCTTTCTCTTTGCGCGCGCGCGCGCGTGTGTGTGTGTGTGTGTGTGTGTGTGTGTGTGTGTGTGTGTGTGTGTGTGTGTGTGTGTGTGTGTGTGTGTGTGTGCGTGCGTGCGTGCGTGCGTGCGTGCGTGCGTGCGTGCGTGCGTGCGTGCGTGCGTGCGTGCGTGCGTGCGTGCGTGGGTGTGTGTGTGTGTGTGTGTGTGTGTGTGTGTGTGTGTGTGTGTGTGTGTGTGTGTGTACGTGTGTGTTAGGAGATGAAACCGGTTACTAATGATTCCGTGTTCAAGAGAGGAAAAAAATTACGATCAATCTTAACAGGCTGATACCCAAGGATTTTGCATAAATGATTTTGTTAACTCTCTGATGCTCTTCATTCCTATTCCCCTTGCTTACATTATCTATCTATCTATCTATCTATCTATCTATCTATCTATATATATATATCTATATATATATATATATATATATATATATATATATATATATATACACAAAACAATAGTCCAAAAATCGCTGGCACCGCACACATCTGGAGTCTTCAGAGAAGAAGGAATGACAAAAAACAACAAAGAAAACTCGACCACTTTAAGGAAGCTATAGATCAATATTATTACTGTAAATAATTTCGGCTCCTCTGCGAAGCCTTCTTCAGTACCTTCACGTCACTTCTGTAGAAACGTAGTTTAGCACTACGTCAATGTTCAAAAAGACGTCAATCTCTCTCTCTCTCTCTCTCTCTCTCTCTCTCTCTCTCTCTCTCTCTCTCTCTCTCTCTCTCTATCTGTCGCTTTACATGTTTAAGGCACACATCACATCCGAAATCCATTCCTTCGCCCGGTCTTCACCATGAAGTGGAAATCCTTTCTTGAATTGAGACCATTGAAAATTGTGCCAAGGTTGCACTGGTACCAAATCTCCTGCGAAGTAGATCTTCATCATCATCTGCAGCGTCAAATGCGGTGATCTTGAGGAATGGGAGGTTTTGTCTTTTGGATGGGGAATCTGGTTCACATGGGCAGCAAGTCTACACTTCTTGGTTTTCCCAGATTGATGTCCGACTTGTGGTTGGCCCAACGGAGTTTTAAATTGTTGGTAGAGCCCACATACACTTCAGTTTCATGGAGAGAGCAGGAGATGGCATACAACACTCTTGGTGTCTCGCAAGTGATGTGTTTAGAGATGTTGATTATTCTGCCATCGAACAAAGACCTCAGACTCCTGGTAATAATGACATGCTTGCATGTATCACAACGGTCTTTGCAAGGGAAGAAGCCAGGTTCTTCCTTAGGACCGTGCTGTCGGAATCTTTGGGGGACAGTGGGCTTGTAAATTTCCCCAATGTTCTTCCTTCTCCTGTCTGCCGAGATCAACATCTTCTTGGGAAAGATTTCTTCGTTCTTCTTGTTGGCATAGAGAATTTTCAAATTTTCATTGATGATTTTTCCTTTGCTGGGCACTCTCGGGTCAAATGTTGTAACCCAAGCCAGTTTCTTCGTCTGCTTCTTGCGAGGTTGATGAAGAAGTGTTTCTCTATTCTTGCTGGCCCCCTTAATGAGACGTGAATGGGCTACATCCACTTCCAACCTGACACACACAGATAGTTGGAATACTCTTGTATCCTAGCTGCAGTTTGTCATCGTCACTGCAGATCATGCGGAGTCGTATTCCAATACCTTCAATGAGGCCCTTGAAGACTCCTGGAGAATGGCAACTACCAGGATGAAGATAAGAGTGGCAATGTTTGCTGTTTACGTCTGTGTTGATCTTGCCTCGTGAAGTTTCAGTTTCACGTCCAAATACTCCACTTCAGTACCATGTGTTACTGTCCATTTGATGGATGGAGGATGAAGGGTTTGGAGTTCAGCTTGAAACTGATCAACTGTGGAGGCAAATGGAAGTACAGCAATCCATCGTCTCTAAATCTGTTCCAGTCCAGTTTCTTGACATCTTCATCTGGACTCGGATGTAGAAAAGAAAGGAGTGGAACTGATGTTGTAGAAACAAGCTTGTGGTCTAGCTCTCCCATGAAAACATCTACATAATCACAGGAATGACAGGGTCCCATGGCTGTACCACGGTTGGGCTTGGCATAGATTATTTTGCTTTCGCCGTCTTCATATTTGCAGAAATTGTTGTTCAATGCAATGTCAAGCCCTTCCATGATACAGCGTGTGGGGATGTCAAGAGGCGATGGGATCTTTTGCAGCATCTTCTTTGTAGCAGGAACTCCCATTACGTTGTTGACGTTGGGATAGAGAGCAACTACGTCACAGATTGCTAGTGTTGCTGATGGTGGAAGTGGGCTGTACTTCGAGTTTATCCTCTCTATCTTCTGTAGAAACTCTTTAGTGTCCATGATCTGATATGGTAGATGTTGCGTCAGGTGTTGAATAGCCTTCTGGACAAGCTTAGAAAGTGGCTGTACTGGAGTGCCTGATCCTGTCAGCAGGAGTCTAATAGGATAAGGCTGTTGCTTGTGGGTCTTGGTGAGAGGTTTGCATTTTCCTGCTTTTGGGTTCTGGATGTCTGTGACATAGTTTGCTATGTCACTTGAGATGGCGCCTTTCGATACCCACTTCTTAGCCCATGACTTATTTTTGCTGTCACCTGTTCACGCTTACGGAAGATCAAAAAGCCATTTGTCGACTACCAGATTGTTTTGCGCCCAGCCCAAGATCACCAGTAGATTTATGTGATATAACCATTGGCACTTATGCCTGGGCTGAACGTTTGAGATGGCACCGTTTTTACCATGTGAAGAAAAAGGAGGCTAAAAAAGACTCTATGGTGATGAAGATGATGATGTTTTTGAAAAGTTACCATGGTACCAACCTACAGATAAACAAGCTCCCAGAGATGATGCAGCTCTTGAAGCTTTTATTCAAGCGTGTTCTGATGACATCATAGACCCCCAAAAACGTAGGAGGATCAAAGATAACCTAACATCGGGTCAAAGAACTGCCCTCAAAGAACTGAAAGATCTCCCTTTAACCCACGGTGCAGCATGCAGGTATGCGGATAAAGCAGGGGTAACTGTCATAACATCACTTGATGAGGATGATGAAAAGATCTGTGCTGCTTTGAATGTTTAGCAATTATTACGATGTACTCGACCAAAATCCATCTGAACAGGTGACAGCAAAAATAAAGTCATGGGCTAAGAAGTGGGTATCGAAAGGCGCCATCTCAAGTGACATAGCAAACTATGTCACAGACATCCAGAACCCAAAAGCAGGAAAATGCAAACCTCTCACCAAGACCCACAAGCAACAGCCTTATCCTATTAGACTCCTGCTGACAGGATCAGGCACTCCAGTACAGCCACTTTCTAAGCTTGTCCAGAAGGCTATTCAACACCTGACGCAACATCTACCATATCAGATCATGGACACTAAAGAGTTTCTACAGAAGATAGAGAGGATAAACTCGAAGTACAGCCCACTTCCACCATCAGCAACACTAGCAATCTGTGACGTAGTTGCTCTCTATCCCAACGTCAACAACGTAATGGGAGTTCCTGCTACAAAGAAGATGCTGCAAAGATCCATCGCCTCTTGACATCCCCCACGCTGTATCATGGAAGGGCTTGACATTGCATTGAACAACAATTTCTGCAAATATGAAGACGGCGAAAGCAAAATAATCTATGCCAAGCCCAACCGTGGTACAGCCATGGGACCCTGTCATTCCTGTGATTATGTAGATGTTTTCATGGGAGAGCTAGACCACAAGCTTGTTTCTACAACATCAGTTCCACTCCTTTCTTTTCTACATCCGAGTCCAGATGAAGATGTCAAGAAACTGGACTGGAACAGATTTAGAGACGATGGATTTGCTGTACTTCCATTTGCCTCCACAGTTGATCAGTTTCAAGCTGAACTCCAAACCCTTCATCCTCCATCCATCAAATGGACAGTAACACATGGTACTGAAGTGGAGTATTTGGACGTGAAACTGAAACTTCACGAGGGCAAGATCAACACAGACGTAAACAGCAAACATTGCCACTCTTATCTTCATCCTGGTAGTTGCCATTCTCCAGGAGTCTTCAAGGGCCTCATTGAAGGTATTGGAATACGACTCCGCATGATCTGCAGTGACGATGACAAACTGGCAGCTAGGATACAAGAGTATTCCAACTATCTGTGTGTGTCAGGTTGGAAGTGGGATGTAGCCCATTCACGTCTCATTAAGGGAGCAGCAAGAATAGAGAAACACTTCTTCATCAACCTCGCAAGAAGCAGACGAAGAAACTGGCTTGGGTTACAACATTTGACCCGAGAGTGCCCAGCAAAGGAAAAATCATCAATGAAAATTTGAAAATTCTCTATGCCAACAAGAAGAACGAAGAAATCTTTCCCAAGAAGATGTTGATCTCGGCAGACAGGAGAAGGAAGAACATTGGGGAAATTTACAAGCCCA
>CM031610.1:41450966-41463466 GCA_018398815.1 Conus ventricosus | reverse complement strand
CACTGCTCATGTCGGCCCCTGTCCGTAGTCTCCCTCGGCTTGTCCCGTTGCAGCCCCGGTAATCCACACTAAAAAAAAATCAATGTCAAGTCAGCAAGAGTCAGCTCACCAATGGAGGCGTTGTACAGCCACAAGTCACTTTGGTGTTCCGTTGTGCCTGTTCTGCTACAGCATACTCAGGACACCTCCTACTTAGCGCGCTACTGACGACTGCAGTTGCTGAGTTACGGAGCCAGGGAGAGTGAGCTTTCCTTTCCGAAGGGCACCACAGGTTCGTCCAATGATAGTCACGATGAACCTGTCAATATCGGTGATTTCGCCTTTAACTCACCAAGGACATAAACCTGAGAGGAAATCGAAACTGAGGTCACCATCAGAACAGGGCAGGAGGGGCCACAGTGCTTGAGACTCCTTTATGCTGATCGACGAAGATGAGATTGACAAAGATGATGCTATGGAGATCTGTTCTGGTCTGAGACTGCTTGGCAGGCCTGTGCTACACGCTGACTTTCAAAATATATCCCGGCGTCAGCCAGGCCCGAGAAATACAAACACCTGCAGTGTTGGTCAGACAATTACAGCAACACTTTCAGACATATCCTTTAGGTGGATGAAACTCCACTACGTGGTTCTAGTCTTCCCAGTTGAGACCACAGCAAGCTCAATTCAGGGTAGGAACCGGTGTTGGGGTGAATAATCCCACACAGACAAATGACCCTGATGAAATCAAACCCACGACCTCCCAGCCGGGATTCCGCATCGCTAACCAGTTTGCCAGTTCGGTTGTTTCGTCGGAATTGTTTTGAAACCAGAGGTGAGACGATGTGACCAGGCATAGCTCGGACGGGTCGAAGATCTTTTCAAAAGTAGGAAGTCTGGCTTGGCGTGCAACTGGATTTTAATTCGCAGTGACTGGATGTCATTGACATTTTACAGGATTTTATTTTGCACTGTTGTTCCTTGTTTCACTTTGACCTCAGGCTTCTTTTTGTTCTCTCTATCTCTGTAACTGCCGAGTTCTTTTAATGTTCTTGTGGCATGTTGTTTCTCTCCCTTTTCGTCAGTTAGTATTCGTTTCTTTCCTTTATTGCTTAAGTTCGGTTTGTATTTTTGTTTGTCCAGTCATCATCTTTTTTTCTTGACTGTGTTATTCTTTTCTGCCTCCCGGATCTTTCTTATTTATCGTTTTTTTTCCTCTCTTTCCTTTAAATAGATCGTCAACACAGCGCAGGCCTCCAAGGGTGGTACAGGACTGCTCTAAAGGCAGGCGAAGACAGTGCTTCTCTGGGTCCTCCCCAGCACCTTCGGGTGTTTCTTTTTCTTCTTTGCCTTAACTAGGCTGACCCTGGAGAAAGGTCCAGTGACGGTGACGAAAGACCCACTGACCACAGGGAAAGTCCTGTTGACAGTGGGAAAGACTACAACTTTGGATTCTCTCTTGAGGGCACATAAGACCGTATGGCGAAAGCTTGGCTGTGTCTGGAGTGGCACTGTCTTCGTCTGTCCGTGGGCAGGGGTGGTTGGGTCTGTGGGGTGTGCTCGGCAGCTGGAGGGTGGTGTTTTTCGCCGGTGGGCTCTGCAGTCATGAAATACGGGCTGGTACACCCATGGGGATGCTACTTTAAGGCTGTTATGAGCTGCATCCTGTAGTCTAATTTACCTTTGTTCAGGAGCAGTTATGTCCCTTGATATCTTAATGGAGTGTCCTGTGCGTGCCTGTACCCATCTTCAACACAGCGCAGGCCTCCAAGGGTGGTACAGGACTGCTCTAAAGGCAGGCGAAGACAGTGCTTCTCTGGGTCCTCCCCAGCACCTTCGGGTGTTTCTTTTTCTTTTCTTCTTCTAAGCATTGAACTAAATGAGGGCGCTGAGATTTAAACCTGTGTACTTTATTTATAAAAATAGAAAATACGCAAAATAAAACAAAACTTGTGTGTAACGAAGTACTGAACTACAGTAAAACATTGGTCTGAACGGGGGATGATTTTTTTTCAGTCTGTAGATTGTGTGGAATTTCCTCAGAAGGTGCGGAATTTCCGGATATGACATAATATCATGAAATGTTTAGGACAGAGTGGCACACCGTCCTGTTTTAGTCTTCTTCTACTTGCCGTCACTCTTCTTCTTCTTCTTCTTCTTCTTCTTCTTCTTAAAATCGAGGTTCATCACGAATGAGATTGTTGTGTGTACGATCTTTTAAATTCCATCATCATAGTAGCCACTTCCGTCTTCAGAAGGAAGGAGAGGGGTGTGTTTAAGTTCAAAACCATGATTCTGATTTTCGTTCTTGCTGTGTGTGTGTGTGTGTGTGTGCGTGCGTGCGTGCGTGCGTGCGTGCGTGCGTGCGTGCGTGCGTGCGTGCGTGCGTGTGTGTGTGTACACCCCTCAGGCACACGATGGCTTGCACTTCTATAAAGAATAGAATGGGATTTAACATGCGTGCGTGTTTTCTAATGCATGTGTTTACACACACGCACGCACGCACACACACAACACACACACACACACACACACACACAGACACACAGACACACACACACACACACACACACACACACACACACACACACACACACACTGCAATTCAAAGTCTCATATGAAAGATTCAAATAGAGTGGAAGATTGCACAGCGATTGATTCAGGAGAGAACATGTCTTCTAGCCTGACATTTTCTGGCAGGCATTGAAGTCAAAGAACTCTGCGTGGCCCACTAAGCTAGCCAGGCTTCTAGCTGTTTAGTAGGGCCAGGGACTTCTTTCTTTTGTTATCCAATGTTAATTCCTCCTCTATGACAAAGAGCGAAAGTGATTCAAACTGCGACTCGAATTAGCCTGGGAGATGTCCGAGAAAGTACACTCAGATAAGAAAAAAGCTTTGGAGAAAAGAGAGAGAGAGAGAGAGAGAGAGAGAGAGAGAGAGAGAGAGAGAGAGAGAGAGACAGACAGACAGACAGACAGACAGACAGACAGACAGACAGGCAAATGGACTGACAGACAAACAGACAGAAAGAGAGAAAGACTAACAGACAGACAGACAGACATACAGACAGACAGTCAGAAAGAAAGAAAGAAAGACAGACAAAGACAGACAGAAACAGACAGACAGACAGACAGACAGACAGACAGACGGACAAAGTGTGCAATCTTTTTAATGAAATGAGATAAGAATCTCCACATTTCAAATCCATGTCATTTCTAAAGCCATTAAGAATGGAGAATCACATGTAAAGAAGTTGTCTACATCTGGTATAAAGCACAACACCAGTTTTAAGACGCATTCCTTTTAATGGTTTTTGAAAGATTATAACAAGCCACAAGGCATTCACTGTCAACTAGGAAGGCACTGGAAGACTGCAGACTGCAAAGATCCAACAAATCATGGATCCGCCCTTCATCCGGATCCGCAGCCAGATTTAAGTCGTTTGTCATTGACCACAACAAGTGTCATTAAAATTCCAACAAGTGTAATCAAAATCGTTTCAGCAGCTTTAGAGCAGATTTGCCGGTAGAAAAAAAAACAAAAACAGACAAGCAAATTAATAGACGTACCGAAAACATGACCTCCTCTGTGAAAGATGTAAACCAGGATAGAAGGATGTCTGCAGAGCTGTCCATCCATTAATTTATTTTACTAATCTCCAACAAGATCATCCACCCAAACATACATACATACATACATACATGCATGCATGCATGCATTTTGCATACATACGTGCGTGCGTGCGTGCGTGCGTGCATGCATGCATACATACATACAGACATACAGACATACAGACTGACTGACTGACTGAAACCAATTTATTGTCAGATTAACTCAAGGTTGTACTGACCAATACATTACATACATACATACAACACACATACACACATACACACATACACACACACACACACACACACACACACACACACACACACACATACATACATACATACATACATAATCTGTGTGTATATGTGTACATTAGTGTTTGTGTTTAACTTTCTATGTATGTGCGTATGTATACATGCATATATTGATATACAAAAGCAATGACATGACTTCTTTAATATTCTTGGTCACAGAGGCCCTGCGGTTATCAGCTTTCCCTCTTGGGCGATTTCTTTAAACCTTCTTTGCAAGTGGATCCCGCACTTTTTAGATCAAATTTTCTTGTTTTATCCCTCAGGTTTTTGTTTGTTTGTTTTGTTTTGTTTTTGTCTAAACACTCTACCCACCCACCCTCATCTCTCACACCCCACCTTCTCTCCTTTCCTCCCCCACCCCCCTTTTCCGTCCTCCAAACCCTATCATCTGCATCCCATTTTCTCTGTTCTTGTGGTTTGCGAGCTGGATGCTTTCTTGTCATGTCGGAGAGTTCCTTATCTTTTACCTTTGCTTCCCTCCTTTCTTCCTTCCTTCCTCTCTTTATTTCCTTCCTTCCTCTCTTTATTTCCTTCCTTCCTTCCTTCTTTCTTTCATTCATCCATTCATTCATTCTTTCTTTCTTTCTTTCTCTCTTCGTATCTTACCTGCCTTTTCCACCATTTCGTCAATTTTCTTCTTTCTTTTCTTTTCTTCGTACAATCGTTTGTTTTTTTACCTGTTTGTTCGAATCTCTCTCTCTCTCTCTCTCTCTCTCTCTCTCTCTCTCTCTC
This sequence comes from Conus ventricosus, assembly GCA_018398815.1. Lineage (NCBI taxonomy): Eukaryota > Metazoa > Mollusca > Gastropoda > Neogastropoda > Conidae > Conus > Conus ventricosus. Next base: position 41,458,829 of record CM031610.1, on the reverse strand, counting down.
TCTCTCTCTCTCTCTCTTCTCTCTCTCTCTCCCTCTCTCTCTCTCTCTCTCCCTCCCTCCTCTCTCTCTCTCTCTCTCTCTCTCCTTGTTGCATTTGTTTCCTTATCTCGCTTCATTTGTATGCATTCTTTCACCTTTAAAGAAAGTTTTCTCCAGTCTAGTCGGGTGACTTTTTCTGTTGCCAACCATATGTCTTATTGTGATAATTGACACCAATCTCAAAAGAGAAAAACAAACTTAAAAAAAAAAAATCACACATGGATCGAGAGGGGGCTGGGGAGGAGGGTTCGAAGACGTGCTACTTTTTTTTATTCCAGCAAACACCACACAACACATACAATAATAGTCTGATGGAACTGAAAGAAAGAAGGAAGAAAGCTACCCATCACTGAGGCAATGCATACACCAGCCACGCGAAACATTCCTGTCTGTCAGACACCGTGCAGTGTTTCTTTTCCCTTGACTCGCGTTATTTTGTCATGATCGCTTCAACACATGTCCGTACGACAACAGGTGCACGCTGCGACCTGTGACCTTGAGAATGGAGGCTGTTGCAGTCCGAATTGTCACTCTGGTACAAAACGTCACCCGGTGGCAATTTATAAGGATGTTGCTGTACAAAATTCACCCCTGGTACAAAACATCCCTCAAGGTGATGAAAATCACCTCTGTATAGCATGTCACCATGGGTCACAATATATTCCTGTCTGCCGCAGAACGTTGTTGCCACGTGTGGATGTACAATTTTTGCATGAGTCCGACTTTCCACCAGTAATAAGTAATCTTAATGTAAAAAGGTTAATTAGAGGAGATGAAATGTTGATCAACAGTGTATCTAGATTCTGCTCCTAAAAAAGGAATGTTAAATTCAAGGATAGAATTTCATGGCCAAAAGTATCACAAAGCTAGCATAGTCTCTCATATAATCGAATGCCTTGGACTATTTGTTCGCTTCATTTGACTTGTGCCGCTGGCAGAAGAGCAGTCCCAACATGACCTCTATAACATGGAATCGCACTAATATCGATGGACCCAATGACTTGAAATCAACGTCAGTACTAAGAGTAGCACGATGTCTGTATTGGCAAGAAGCCCAGCTGTGCTAAATCAATAAATCAACGTAAAAGCCACTGTGGTGCGATGCTAGGGTCGTGAGCTGTAGGCTGGGAGGTCTTAGGATCGAGTTCAATCATATTTATTTATTTGTGGGGGTTCTCGGCTCCCGACTGGCTCCTATGGACAAATAATGAGTGTGGCATGGGTTCGAATAGGGCGTGGAATATCATCCACTTAATGGTGTATCTCTGACAGTGTTGCTGTAATTTCCTGACCAGCACTGCGGATGACTGTATCTCTCGAGCCTGACTGATGGCTAGATTGCATTATGAAATGAAACATAGAGTACAGTTCCTTCATACAGTCGCAGACTAGAGTAGAATTTCTAAACGTCATGTACATCATCCTCAACATCCTCACCTTCGTTCATCACCGAGAGAAAAACCTAAGCGTCAAATCGTGCAGCCTTTCATGCCTGGGACTCAACAGATTCATGTGCACTGTCGTTGTATATGCATGTGATGGCGGAAACGCTCACTCACGTTCCCTCTGCGACCAGCCCGAAGAAAGTCTAGGGAGAGCTTGACAGTGAAAGATTTCCTGGCTGGAATCCCTCCTTCATCTCCTCCCTCAGGCAAATGTTTCAGACATGAACACCTTATGTTCCAAGAGGACGAGGGTGCACCGTGGTCATAGCTCCTAGATGCCCTTCTGCTCTGAGGTTGTTTTTTTTCCCCATGAGTTTCGACTATGGGCAAGTTCCATTAAAATCGATTTTATAGTGTTTGGTTAACCGTGCATACACAAGCCCTCCTGATGGAGGTAATGATAATGATAATAACAATTATTATATTATTATTATTATTATTATTATTATTATTATTATTATTATTATTATTATTATTATTATCATGAATACTTATATTATAGCGCCTATCTTCGGCTAGAGACGAACTCTAAGCGCTTTCCAATCGGCACTCGTGTACACAACGGGCTGCCCACCTGGGTGGTGCTAAGCTGCCAGATGGCGCTTCATTCAGTCGTTTCCGTGTCATCCAGTCATATTGTTCAATATCGTTCACTCAATGTCCTTACTTCCTTCATTCTTTCCATTTTTCACGCAGGGTGCATGTTATGTGTGACGTGTCATCCATACCAACAGCCAAACGGCCTTATGATGTCATCTGGCAGATTTCATGGACAATCCTGCAGTAAATGGGAATGTCTTGAAATTCTCTGGCGAGTTCCACAGTCCTTGATTATGGAAAATGGCGACCCACTCCAACACTCGAAGGCATCATGCGCGCATGCGTGGACACATGAAGTTGTAACTCGACGCCCAAACCCCCCCCCCCCGCCCCCCCCCCCCCCCCCCCCCACCCCCAACCCCTTGTCAGTCTAATGTCAGAGTGATGGAAGGCTGTGAACAGAAGATGTCTACAAGAAGACCACCAGAACTGGATCATGGTTTTTCACGGTTGATACAGGACATCAAAACCTTGGGACGACTGTCTTGTCCCGTCTTCCCGAAGAAAACAATTTACTTCTCAAGATTGGCTGGGAACATAGGGGTGGGTGGGGGGGGGGGGGGGGGGGGGGAGGGGGCGAAAGAAAGAAACAAAGGGCTAAAACACGCACGCGCACACACACGCACGCACGCACGCACACACGCACACTACGCACACACACAATCACACACACACAACACACCACACACACACACACACAGAGTGTATACAGAGGCTTGAACAGGAACAGCGGTGCTCCGAGTTGGGTTCCATAATGGGAGTGCTCTGAATGAGTTACCTTTCCTGATCTAGCTGTAGGTGTCCGCATCTCTCGTGTGAGGTTTTGACGTGGAAGAAAGCACAGAGCATAACCCTGTCATGTGGTATCAAAGCAAATGATACTCAGCAATACCATCGTCGTCATTCTCACTCTCCGTCAAAAATATTTTGTGTATTGGCTTTCATTGTTTCAATAATAACTCAGTACAATGCAGCACACATTCTATTTTTACGTAAGAAGTTTTACTTGCAGCCTATTCATATGTACGTTTATACAATAGTAAGATTTTATGTGTATATGAACATAAGTAGACAAATTATTTGCAAAAGCATTTTTACACATACACATAGGCCACATCCAAGGAATAATTCTTTGAGAGTGGGAAATCGCATACATTCGTATATATGATAATGCACGTATTTACAGTAGCCATCCGTACATCCATCCATGCAAATGATCATCAGCATTATACTTAGTTTAAAACACCGTTTTGTGGTATAACATTAGTTCGAAAAATGTGAAAAGACGTTCCAGGCTTTTTCCCCATCTTATTAAATTTTCTTGTTTCACAATTTAGTAATATGTCAGGTGCATAGTTGGGTAACGTCAAAATCAAAGCTCCGTAATGGTGTCATTCTTATTTTCAATAGACAGAGGTTTCACGTTTTGTGGTCTTTCACGCACTAATCTCGCCATGAATTTCATTTCGATTTGACATCTGCATCCATAAGTTTGTGTGTAAATCGTAACTGTTGACAACCGCGTGAGGTTCGTTGGTGAATAAGGTGACAGCAGTCTTCCTCCGGTAAAAAACACAGGGTAGAAAGAAGTAGGAGGGGCAGGTGAGGGATAGAAGGAAGAGGGAACTAACTGGCGATGGCTCCGTGGTTGAACCATTAATGTCATCAGCAGACTCAGTAGGAGGAAGGTCTGCATTTATCCAAATTAGAACACACACCTCAGAATGCCAGCAAAGAGATTAAACATGAGTGGACCGACCAGCTACAGATATTCTAACGTTAATGGCTCAATGTTTTTGCTGGCGATTGATCTACCATAGTACAGTTGTGCTTGGGGGAGCAGGTATGACTGAAACGGGAGCAACATCTGTTATAGGAGGGTGGGGGTGGGGATGGGCGATGAGACAGGGCAGGGTAGAAGATGGAGGATAGAGGAGTGTGGGCGGAAGGGTGAGGGGATGGTTCGCAGAAAAGCAATCATGGGAGAAGATGTGGTCTTTTCGGTATTCCATCTTCTGTGACCCCTGTGCCACCACCCCTGCCTTACTCATGCAAGCTTTGTCATACACAGCCACCGGCAGATCAGCACGACACCGCCATCACTAGGCAACGCTCCAGAGAGAACCCCGCATTGTTGCCGAGTCATTTTGCTGGTGCTCATTTGCACTTGTTGCAATCAATTACAAGCAGGACGCCTCTTAGTAATCCCCTTACAGTCAAACCATCCCTCTAGAGGGCGCCAGCATGTTCTTCCAGCGACAACCTGTGACCAGTTGCATGCACAACACACACACTCACACGCACGCGCGCGCACGCACGCACGCACGCATGCACACACGTACACTGTTTTGCGCACACGCGCACTCTGTGTGTGTGTGTGTGTGTGTGTGTGTGTGTGTGTGTGTGTGTGTGTGTGTGTGTGCGTGCGTGCGTGCGTGCGTGCGTGCGTGCGTGCGTGCGTGCGAGTGTGTTTGAGTGTGTGTGTGTGTGTGTGTGTGTGTGTGTGTGTGTGTGTGTGTGTGTGTGTGTGTGTGTGTCGTGCACATTTCTTGCATTCATGCCCTGCTCCTTTCCTTCTTTAGCTGATCATTTCTCTAGATCTCATCAGTGGAAACACATTCCAAACAAACAATCTGCAATAATATAAAGACACAAGCACCTCTGATGGAACTCTGTGTGTGTGTGTGTTTGTGTGCGCGTGCGTGCGTGCGTGCGTGCGTGCGTGCGTGCGTGTGTGCGTGTGCGCGCGCGCGTATGTGTGTGTGTGTTTGTGTGCGTGCGTGCGTGCGTGCGTGCGTGCGTGCGTGTTTGCGTGCTTGCGTGCGTGCGTGCATGCGTGAGTGTGTGTGTGTATGTGTGCGCGCGCGTGCGTGTTGTGCATGCAAATGCATGCATGTTTGTGCACATTCTTTTTTTTTTAAATCAAGTTCTGTTAATTCCTTTCCTTAGCGTATCGTTTGTCTAGATTCTGTCATTTGAAATATATCAAAGAAAATGTAAGATCCGCAACTATACAAAGACACAAGGAGTTACAGCGTGATGCCGAAGAATACAAGCGAAGAAGATAGGAACTTCTGCAAAATCACTGATACATACAAACAAACAAACTAGGGAGTTCTAAAACCAGCTTGATTGATACACATCTCCCATCCATCACCAACACAACCAGTGCAAGGCGTGGCAGGCTCTCCTTTCTCGCTATAGTAGTCAGGAACCATTAGAGCTTCAGGCGATGAAAGGTCTCTGCCACTTGTTAGCCAGCCAGATTACCTCTGATAGAACTAAACAAAAAAAAAAGCCTCGTTTGTCCCGTGGAGCCGACTGAGAGCAGGTGAGGTGCTGTGTGTCTCAGAGTGGCTCATGTATAAGAACAGGTGCTATAAGACTTGGTGACCGTTCCATTCCGAGGAGGGGGAAAAAGTAGGCAATGCAGACATTGATGGATAGACTGACTGCAGGTGGCTGCTTTCCCCTTGAGCCCTCCCTGCCCATTCCCTTGTTTCCTTTGACCCCCATCTGCACCACCACACATACACACAACTGTGTGTGTGTGTGTGTGTGCGTGCGTGCATGCGTGCGTGCGTGTGCGTGTGCGTGCGTGTGTGTGTGTGTGCGTGCGTGCGTGTGTGTATGTGTGTGTGTTTGTGCGTGTGTGTGTGTTTGTGTGTATGTGTGCGTGTGTGTGTGTGTTTGTGTGTGTGAGAGAGAGCGAGAGAGAGAGAGAGAGAGAGAGAGAGAGAGAGAGAGAGGGAAAGAGAGAGAGAGAGAGAGACAGACCGACCGACAGACCGACAGACCGACAGACAGAAAACAAAGCTTTGTGTTTTTTCCTTCAGTCTGGGACATGCTTCCTTTTCATTAATTATTCCAGTAGATTTGACCCCACCACCGTCACACATGCCCACAGCCAACTCCTCTCTCTCTCTCTCTCTCTCTCTCTCTCTCTCTCTTCTCTCTCTCTCTCTCTCTCTCTCTCTCTCTCTCTCTCTCTCTCTCTCTCTCTCTCTCTCTCTCTCCCTGTGTGTGTGTGTGTGTGTGTGTGTGTGTGTGTGTGTGTGTGTGTGTGTGTGTGTGTGTGTGTGTGTTGTGCGTACGTGCGTGCGTGCGTGCGTGCGTGCGTGCGTGCGTGCGTGTGTGTTGTGCGTGCGTGCGTGCGTGCGTGCGTGCGTGCGTGCATGTGTGCGTGTGTGTGTGTGTGAGATAGAACAAAAGAAAACAGGGCTAAGTTTTCTTTTTCCTTCAGCCTGCGACATGCTTCCTTTTCGTTAATGATACCCAGCAGATTGGACGAGGACATGGAGGGCGGAGGGAAGGGGTGCGGAGAGGGGGCCGCGGAGACGAGATGCCAGGCAAAGCCTTGGCTTTATCACATCGCACCTCCCATTTCCAGATAGCCCCACCCCACCCCACCCCCTCCCTTCACCCCCCACTCCTCTTCCCTCTCCCACCCTTCTTTTACAATCCCAAAGGCCTTCTGTGTACGTGCTGACTGCACTGGTCCCATTGTATCACATGTATTGCATCTGTCTTTTTTTCTCCCTCCAATCACTGAGTAACATATATTTTTTTTTCTCTCCCTACTCTCCCTTCCATCCTTCTCCCTGCCCCTTCCCCTATCCGTACAGTTGCTGGAGATGTCTTTCAGAATGAACTGTGACCCTGCCTTTCGGTAGTTCACTTCAGTAATGTGCTCCTTGCATCTTCTATCGTGACTTGTCATTTTCAATGGATACCTTTACCTTTCTCACCTGCCATCCCACTGTTTTTTTTCTGTCTTTATGGCCTTTTGACTTGTCTCTGCTCCAGTAAAAACAATTAGGTATTTTCTTTTTGTAACAACAGACTACATGTCAAATCTCTTGCCGTAATCTGGTAACGAAGTAATGGAAATGTTAATATTGTTCAGACATTACATGTTTATTTTGTGGTGTGTTTGTTTATTTGGCTTTTTTAAAAAAATAAAGTATCCTCAGTGGCATCATAAAGATAGTCATTACTTCGTTTTAACATGTTCAGTCCGGGAACGAAAACTTAATCAGCGAGGCTGGCACTCAAAGCAAAATCTGGCTCTATCTGCCTGAACGATGTCAATGGATATCGCCTTTATTTTATAAACATGTTTTGAATAGACGTGTTATACGTGGTGCTTTCTTCCTAAAAAAAAAAGGGCAGTTTTCGATCACACATTTGGGCACACGCTGTAGACTTTTCTTGTGTTCTTGGTACGTAGTCAACCCTCAAAAGGCCGGGTGTGAACAGCCAGGTAAGAGAAAACAGAAACTCCAGTTGACCCCCCCCCCCCCCCCCACACACACACACACCACCACCCCCCCCCCCCCCCCCCCCTCATCCCGTGCCCACCTGCTCCTATTTCCATCTCTGCCATTTTCGTTTTATTGCTTGCCCAATGTACCTGACTCTGAAAAAGTCATGTTGAGCCATAACATTTCCCCTATAAAATACATCTTGGAAAAAAAACAGCGTTTTGCTTGGATCATACAATACCCTGTCAACCCCATTACTTTTCCCTTTCTTCCTCCCTCTCCCAGTCTCCCCGATTTCTGGCATGGTTCTGATATGTTTCTAATCACCCTTGCAGGCCCTTTGATGTATCTGACATATTCTTTAAACTTAATGTTTTCACCCCCGTCTGTAGGCCTGTTTTTCAGCATAAATACACTTACCAAAAAGAAAAAGAAAAAGAAAGAAAACCCGATTTTAATCAAACATCTCGGAAAGACAGAATGTGGTTCAAAACCAAAGCACAGAAACAAGACAG
>CM031610.1:41430966-41438466 GCA_018398815.1 Conus ventricosus | reverse complement strand
TCAGCAATATGTCTTTTGTGTGGAAAATCCAAGGTCACGTGACAAACCAGCTTGAAGTCTTAATACCGTGTGTGGCCACCATTTGCGTTGACAACTGCTTGACACCTGCGGCTCATTGAGTGGACCAGGTGGTTGATGCGTCCCCTTGGCACACCAGCCCACACATGGACGATGGCCTGGTGAAGTTGAGCCGCTGTTGCTGGTCGTGGACGCAGGAGGTCCAACCGTCTGCCAAGTTCATCCCAAAAATGTTCTATTGGGTTTACATCGGGACTGAGGGCTGGCCAGGGCAGGACATTGACGTTGTTATGCTGAAGAAATTGCTGGGTGGCCCTGGCGGTGTGTGGTCTTGCATTGTCCTGTTGGAATGTCCAGTTTGGGTGTTGCGCAAAAAAAGGAACGACATGGGGTCTGAGCACCTGGTTGATGTAGTGCTGTGCATCGACACCCTATCCGCGACCAGGGCCAATGTTCTGAAAGATGACTGGTCCTATGGCGTGGTTAATGCCAATTGCACCCCATATCATAACGTTCGGGCCTCCCCAGGGGTTCCGCACTACCAAATGGGAGTCAGCATAGCATTCACCAGGTCGACGCCATATTCTGGCACGACCGTCAGCCATGTCAATACAAAAACGGCTCTCATCTGAGAACAGTATGCGTCCCCACTGCTGCCTGCCCCAGTTGATTCGGGCTTGTGCCCACTGCAGCCTGTCCTGCCGGTGTCTTGGTGTCAGTACCGGACCTCTGCGAGGACGCCTACATGCCAGCCCGTTCTCCTGAAGACGCCGCCGCACAGTGTTGAGGCGGATTCGTTGCTGGAGATTCCCAGGCACCTGTCGAGCAGTCTTAGCGGCTGTTTGCCGCCTGTCCCGCAGATGGGTTTGAACAAGATGGCGATCCTCTCTTTGTGTAGTGACCCGAGGACGGCCTGGCCGGGGACGATCATCAGTGGTACCAGTGACTCGCATGCAGTGTTGCAGACGATAGATGGTTGAGATGTGGACGTTAAAGATGTTGGCGACCTGCCTGGCATCCACACCAGCCTCCACCTGGCCTAGGGCACGATTGCGTTCCTCTGCTCGTAGTCTTGGCATCTCTGTAGCGCTCAGACGGCAAGTCGTTACCTGAACCTTGTAGCGCGGCTTTATAAGGGCTGCATGCCTGTGTACTTGTAGCTGGTTAACTTTGCTCTGCATAGTGTGCACGTGCCTCACATGCAGCAACCAGTTTGCCATTTTTGTTGACCCTCCAATGCCGGGATTGATGTGTTGCTCACACAATGTTTTCACTGCACGTGAGTCTTGGACCCAAACAACTTGCCACAATGGTTCAATATTGTATATTCACCCCTTTTCACCCGAAAAATAGCCTTTCAATTTTTCGAGTTTTTTATGGAAGTCAGTATATATATGTCCGTACGAGAACAAGTGCACGCTGCAATCTGTGACGTTGAGTATGGAGGCTATGGTCGTACAAAATGTCACGCTGGTACAAAACGTCACCCTGTGACATTTTGTACCAATGCTGCGGCTCAAAATATCACCTCTGGTGCAAAATGTCACTCTGAGTGACAGTCTGTACCAACTTTGTGGTACACTGAGTGACAGTCTGTACCCACTTTGTGGTACAAATGTTCATGTGTGTATTGAATGTCACAGTAGACGACATTTTGATCTAGTTGGTTACATGTTCCTGTCCCCTGCGTTACAAACGGTGTCACCATAGAAGAATATAATTATATTTTGGGTCACATCTGACCTAGCACTAGTGTTATGTGATCTCGATGTATGGAGGTGGAGGAGAGAATGTGAATATGCCTAAATATTCACCAACGGTAGATTATAATTCCACCTCTTAAACACATATCCAAACAAAGTATAATATTTCATTGCCAAAAGCATTGCAAAGTTAGCATAGTCTCACATAGGTGTGTCTTGGACTCCTCGTTCGCGTCATTTTGAATTGTGCTGCTGTGGCTAGAGTCGTCCAAAAATGATGTCTACAGGAGGGAATCGCATTGTTATAAACGGACCCGATGACTTGACATCAACGTCAGCGCCAGGACTGTCACTGCCTGAGTATTGGTGACAACGCTGAATGGTTGTGCAAAAAGAAAAACGTGTGTTTGCTGGGAGAAAAGAGTAAGAGCAGGGGCCTGCCAACATAGGCTTTAAGCAATGTCATTCATCATCATCAGCGGCTGCAGCAGCAGCGGCAGCAACAGCAGTATCATCATCATCGTCGTCGTCGTCGTCATCATCATCGTCATCATCATCACCATCATCATCATGATCATCATCTCCATTAATCAACGTGAGAAAAGCGTCTCAAATCCTGAAAGCCTTCACGCCTGGATCTCAGCAGATTTATGTGGATTGTCGTTTTGTGTGTGTGTGTGGTGGGGGGGGGGGGGGGGGGGGGGTAGGGGGGAAGGGGGAGGGGGGGGGGGCAGTCAGGAGGGAATGCTCACTCACGCCGCGTCTGCAACTAGTAGGAAGAAACTCTAAGGAGGGCTTGAGAGCGGAAGGTCTTCAGAGAAGAATCCCGTCTTCCGCCTTCTCCCTAGGGCAAGTGATCGGCCCTGAACACCTTGCACTCGGATGAGAACATGACTCCTAGATGCCCTTCTGCTGTCAGATCCTATCCTTGGGGATGCGGCAATGGACGAGTTCTTTTAAAGTCGATTCCCTAGAGCTTTTTTTCTGTAATCTTGCTGGCAGGCAGACAAACTATTCAACACATGCAGATGCAATCAAAGCCTCCTCACTGGAGATAACAATGATAACGTTGTCACCTGTCAGATTTCACAGGCAGTCATACAGGAGATTGGTATTTCGTGAAATTCTCTTTACCAGAACCATGTGTTGACATTACTGATTCTTTATCCCCACCCCCACCTTCTTTTTTCTTTTCTTTTTTTTTCTTTTTTTTTTTTTTGCTTTAGTTTTGTCCTGCAGCCCATAAGTGCCACACCAGGGCAGGTATGTTGTCCTCAAATTGGAACCAAATGGATCAGCCTGGCGAGTTCCCAAAGGACGTGATTATGGACAAAGACGACCATGCGCGTATACGTGAACACATTAAGTTTATTTTACTCTCTTAACTCGGAACCATAATCCCACATTTACCTCCTTTTCAGTCCAATATGAGACTGAAAGGGTTTAAAACAAGATATCAACAAGAATAACAGGGTTTTATTTTTAATTTTACGGTTGATGCAGGGGCATGGAAATCTACGTCTTTGCATTCCATCCCACGAACATGTGGAGAAAAAAAAAACGTGCCAACAAGCTACATGCCCAATAGTTGGGACGACCGTTTTGTCCTGCTTGAATCAATTGATAGCTGAAAATTCAATGAGAAAAATTGGAGGTTGGGGACAAGGGGGAGGGGTGGGGGAAATAAAGCAAACGGGTAAACAGAGGAAAAGACGGAACGATTGTATACGTACTGAGCTGAACGATTGTATACGTACTGAGCTGAACGATTGTATACGTACTGAGCTGAACGATTGTATACGTACTGAGCTGAACGATTGTATACGTACTGAGCTGAACGATTGTATACGTACTGAGCTGCAAACAATAAGAGAAAATAGGGCAGGGATCTGGATCAGACAAGGAACGAGTCTGAACAAACGAACAAACAAAAAATCAAAATGCTTCCATTCGGCTCGGCTTTGCTCAGGTGTTGTCGGTGTTGTCGGTCGGTCGGTCGGTCTCTCTCTCTCTCTCTCTCTCTCTCTCTCTCTCTCTCTCTCTCTCTCTCTCTCTCTCTCTCTCTCTCTCTCTCTCGCGCGCGCGCGCGCGCGCACGCACACGCACACACACACACACACACACACACACACACACACACACACACACAACTGAAGACAGAATTGACTGCATTAAAGACGCGCATTAAACGGGAAAATAGATAAAATGATCACACACGCAAAGATCTCATCCATGATGAACCTCGATTGTGAAGTCCCGGAAGAAAGAAAAGGAAAGAGTCAAAGAAGAAGAAGAAGAAGAAGAAGAAGAAGAAGAAGAAGAAGAAGAAGAAGAAAGGAGGAGGAGGAGGAGGAGGAGGAGGAGGAGGAGGAGGAGGAGGAGGAGGAGGAGGAGGAGGAGAAGAACAAGAAGAAGAAGAAGAAGAAGAAGAAGGAGAAGGAGGAGGAGAAGGAGGAGGAGGAGGAGAAGGAGGAGGAGGAGGAGGAGGAGAAGGAGGAGGAGAAGGAGGAAGAGGAGTAGTAGTAGCAGAAGAAGAAGATCTTCAACAACAACAACAACAGCAACAGCAACAGCAACAACAACAACAATAACAACAAGAGAAAGGTGAAGAAGAGGAGGTGGAGGAAATGGTTGGGGAGGGGGGAGGCAGCAAAGAAGAACAAGGGTCAGAAAAAGATGGTGACTGAACCACACAAAAAAAGAAGAAGGAAACGACGAAGATAAGAAACGAAGGAAAGATGCAAATAATGACTGAAAAAAGGAGAAATATACGCAAAAAAGGAACACTAAGACAACCTGGTAGTGACAGAGATGGAGAGAACAAAAAGAGGTCTGAGATCAAATGGAAAAAGGCACAAAATGTAAAAAACAAACAAAAAAAAAACTCCTGCAAAATGTCTACGACATCCCATCACAGCTTATCTCAATCCAGCCGGACGCCAGCCAAGACATTCTGCTTGTGACAAGCTCCTTGACCCATCCAAGCAATGCCTGGTCACATCCTTTTAGCTCTTGTTTCAAAGTAATTCCGACAGAACCTACCGCAATGGCGAAGTGGTTAGCGATGTGGAGTCCCGTCTGGGAGGTCGTGGGTTCGATTCCTATCAGATTTATTGATATTTGGGGGATATTTCAGTCCATCACTAGCTCCTACCGAGAGATGAGTTTACTATGGGCTCAACCGGGAAGGCTGGAATCACGCACTGAATTTCATCCACTCAGTGGAAGTGAACGTGCTGCTTCAATTGCCTTACCAACACTGCAGGTCTCTGTATATCTCAGGCCTGTTTGAAGCCGGGATATTCAGGGTAGAGGACCGCCCTGTTATACATTGTCAGACCTGAATGGACCTCCATAACATTATCGTGATCATCCTCATCCTCATCGATCAGCATAAAGACAATACGTTTAAATGTGTGGCCCCTCACGCCCTGCTGTCATGGTGACCTCCGTTTTCGATTTCCTCTCCACGTCTGTGCCCATTGGTCAGTTCATGTCAAAGTCGCCGATATCGGACAGTTCATGGGGACTGTCACTGGACGTGGTGGTGCCCTTCCGGCGCTTACTGTCGCTGGCTCTGCAACTAAGCAATAACTGTTGTCAGTAGGAGCTTAGTAGGTGGTGTCCGCAGAATGCTGTATCAGAACAGGCACAACGAAACACCACTTAAGGACTTGTAGCAGTGCAGTGTCTCCAGTGGTGGGTTGCGTCTTGTCGACTTGACATTGATTCTCTCTGAAGACCGCTGATGCTGGGGCTGTGATGGGACAAGCCAAAGAGTGACTGTAGACGAGAACCGACATGAGCAACGTGACTTTTATCAGAGTCTGGGGGAATTATAGAATAACAAAGGCAGAAATGGAAAGTGGAAAGGGGACGGGCAGGGAAAGGAAGATGGAAGAAAGAGTGATTATAGAAGGGAGGAGGTTAGACATTTCCTTTTTTTTTCAGCCCAGCTGTTCACAAGAGGCCTTTTTTGGGGATGTCGTGATGCAAATGTAATCAAATGTGTAATAAAAAAAAAATCGCGTGTGTTGGAATAAAGCAGCATACACAACTATTCACAGCAGTTTGTAATATAAATGGTTCATCAATTGATATCATCATAGCTGATAGGGCAAGACGTGCTCAGTGTCCAACCATTTTGATGAAGTTTTCATTCCCGGGTACACTAAAGTAAAACGAAATAATGATCATCACAATGGTACCACCTAACACACATTATTGAAAACGTCAGTTTAGCAAATATAAACAAGATAATGGACAGTTAGTACCTATCCTGAACAATGTTTACATTTCCACTATTTGGTTGCTAGATTACAACAAGAAAACTGCCATATAGTCTATTGTTACAGAAGGTAAATATGCAAAGGCATTCTAGAACTGAGACGAGTGAATGGACCATAAAGACAGTAGCACAACTGGATGACAGGTTCGAAAAATATCAACTAAAAGATAAAATTCGAAATGTCAGATACAAGAAGCACTTTTCGGGTGCAGAAGGTCTAGGAGGCAGGGCTATAATCCGTTCTATAAGAGATCTCCAGCATCTACATGGTTGGGGGATAGGGTGAGAGAGGCGGTGGCGATGGAAAAGGTGGGGGTGTGGGGATGGGGAAAGAAGGTGCTATTCAGTGGTTATAAACAGACTTATACAGCATTTGCGATTGCTCTGGACCGGTCTGACCAGTGCGTAATGACGTCATGTAAGACATTTAAGGCTGTAAAAAGAAATAAACGGAATGGGGGTAGTAGTAGTCGGGGGAGAACAGGGGGGGGGGGGGGGGATGAAGGAGAGGAGGGGGGGGACTACTTGGATAACAGAGCATCGACAATCAAATCACAACGTCCAGGTCCTGCCTTGCCTCTTGTTCGTCTCCCCTCCCCCTCCATCCCCCCTCCTCCCTCCACATTAGTTCATTCACCCCACTGGGTAAGATCAGTGAAAAGGAAGCATCCAGATGAAGAAAAAAAAGCTTTTTTGCAACAACACACAACACAACACCCCACACCAACCACCCAACACAAATCACGCAGCACGGGCACACACCATGCGGTTCACGCGCGCAAAATCCCCCCCCCCCCCCCCACCCCCCCACATTCGCCCCACGCATGCCGTGCACACCCACGCACCGCACACACACCACAACACACACACACACAACACCAGGGAGGGAGGAGAGGAGAAGAGAGAGAGGAGAAGAGGGAGGGAGAGAGAGAGAGGGGGGAGGAAGGAGAGGAGAGAGAGGAGAGAAGAGGAGAGAGGGAGAGAGAGGGAAGAGGGAGAGAGAGAGAGAGAGAGGGAGGACGTTGGGATTTTTGTAGAGGGGGTAGATGTTAAAGAAACGAAAGAATGGGCAGGGGGCTAAAGAAAAAAGCAGCTAGCTGCAAGCGTCGATCCATCATGTCTATGTTTTTTTTTCCTTCCTGAAAGAAAAGGTCCCCGTCTACAGCACCTGCGTTGACATGGCCTTGGGGGAAACAACAGACCACCCGCTCGCATCGGCTTTTACGGGACAGGCATTCTCATCCCGAAGTTCCGCGGAGGGAAACTGCGGCTAAAAGTGGCGGAGGGCCTTTCTCCCTGAAAGCACTAATGATTCTGAAAAAATTTCCCGAGAAAAAAAGGGGGTCTGCCCCTTTCGGGTGGTGTGGTGGTGTGGATGGGAGTGGGTTAAACCGAGCTGGTTTTGAACCCGTGTTCGTTTGTGTGTTTTCATGTTCTTTGTTTGGTTTTTCAAACGAGTTTAAAAAAAGCGAGCTTCTTTTTCGCGTGTCG
>CM031610.1:41375966-41425966 GCA_018398815.1 Conus ventricosus | reverse complement strand
TGGCAATGACGGCATTCCTCTAGACCTCATCAAACACTGCAAGACTACCCTTCTGCACCCTTTGCACACAGTCCTCTGTCAGTGCTGGAATGAGGGAGCTGTACCGCAGGACATGAGGGATACCAAGATTGTCGTCTTGTACAAAAACAAGGGCGAGAGGAGCGACTGCAATAACTTCAGAGGCATCTCTCTTCTATGCTCGGGTCCTCCTGATCCGCCTGCAGAAGCTGGCTGAACGTGTCTACCCAGAATCACAGAGTGACTTTCGAGCAGAGAGGTTCACAGTAGACATGGTCTTCTCCCTTTGCCAGCTGCAGGAGAAGTGCAGAGAGCAGCGGGTGCACCTGTATGTCGCATTTATCGACCTCACCAAGGCCTTTGACCCGGTCAGCAGAGATTTTTTTTCAAGGCTCTCCAAAAGGCTCTCCCCCAAACTGCACAGCGTAATCGAGTTCTTCCACTCCAACATGAAAGGGACTGTGCAGTTTAATGGCAACCTCTCCAAGCTCTTCGACATACGTAGCAGTGTCAAACAAGGCTGCGTCCTTGCCCCCACCCTCTTTGGGATCTTCTTTGCTCTCCTCCTGAAGCATGCATTCAGCACAGCACAAGAGGGGATCTACCTGCGGACCAGATCAGATAACAGGCTTTTCAGTCTCGCCCGCCTAAGAGCAAGGACAAAGGTCCGCGAAGCCCTCATCAGAGAGAAGCTGTTTGCTGATGGTCTCACTGTTGTGACCCACACCCAGCGGAAGTTGCAGTCGCTGATGGACCGCTTCTTTCAGGCCTGCAAAGACTTTGGTCTGACTGCCAGCCTAAAAGAGACAAATGTCCTGGGTCAAGACACGCCGTCACCACCAGCCATCAACATTGGTGACTATGAGCTGGATGCTATCCATCAATTCACTTACCTTGGGTCCACCATCACCGATAACTTTTCCATCGACACGGAGATCGACAAGAGGATCGGGAAGGCAGCCACAACACTTGCTCGCCTTACACAAAGAGAGTGAACAAATCCCAAGCTGACCACAAGACAATGTATAACGCCTGCGTTCTCATCACCTTGCTGTATGGCAGTGAGACATGGACCACGTATGCTCGCCAGGAAAAAGGCTCAATTCCTCCTACCTCAGAAGCCTACGGCGCATACTCGGCATCTTCTAGCAAGACAGGGTGACCAACACCGACGTTCTGTCTCGCGCTGGCTTTCCTACCATGTATACCCTGCTGAGACAGTGTTGGCTACATTGGCTGGACCACTTTCGCTGCATGGAGGATTTTCGCATCCCAAAAAACGTCCTCTGTAGAGAGCTTGCCGCAGGGCAGAGAAACACTGGCCGCCCACTGCTGAGATGCAAAGACGTTTGCAAAAGAGACGTGAAGGTGCTTGAGACCAACACTGAGTCCTGGGAGGACCTCGCAGCAGACCGCAACAGCTGGAGAAGCATTTTGAAGAAACAGCTGCAGATCTGCGAAAACAAATTGACAGCTGCTGCAGCAGAGAAGCTGCCACTCTGGCATCGGCCACTACAGCCACAGGCCACGCTGCTCGGGTCGAGCAGACAGGCCTGACTGACAGCTAAATTTTAGGTCGGATATACTCTATCTGTAGTCGGCTACGACCGACAGAGGCCTACTACTACATATATAATATATGTGTGTGTGTGTGTGTGCGTGCGTGCGTGCGTGTGTGTTTGTGTGTAAATATAAACATGTACTTATATTTTATATGTATTTTTATGTACAAATATGGAGAGAGAGAGAGAGAGAGAGAGAGAGAGAGAGAGAGAGAGAGAGAGAGAGAGAGAGAGAGAGAGAGAGAGATGCATATATACTGACTTCCATAAAAAACGCGAAAACAAAACAAGCTGAAGGTTGGGGGTGAATTTTATTGGTCACAATTGTACAGAGTGGAAGCGAGAATTCAACGTAATTTGATTCATTACACCGGTAATGTGTGAAAATGTAATCAGCAATATGTCTTTTGTGTGGAAAATCCAAGGTCCTAATACCGTGTGTGGCCACCATTTGCGTTGGCAACTGCTTGACACCTGCGGCTCATTGAGTGGACCAGGTGGTTGATGCGTCCCCTTGGCACACCAGCTCACACATGAACGATGACCTGGTGAAGTTGAGCCGCTGTTGCTGGTCGTGGATGCAGGAGGTCCAACCGTCTGCCAAGTTCATCCCAAAAATGTTCTATTGGGTTTAAATCGGGACTGAGGGCTGGCCAGGGCAGCACATTGACGTTGTTATGCTGAAGAAATTGCTGGGTGGCCCTGGCGGTGTGTGGTCTTGCATTGTCCTGTTGGAATGTCCAGTTTGGGTGTTGCACAAAAAAAGGATCGACATAGGGTCTGAGCACCTGGTTGATGTAGCGCTGTGCATCGACACCCTGTCCGTGACCAGGACCAATGTTCTGAAAGATGACTGGTCCTATGGCGTGGTTAATGCCAATTGCACCCCATATCATAACGTTCGGGCCTCCCCAGGGGTTCCGCTCTACCACACAGGAGTCAGCATAGCGTTCACCAGGTCGACGCCATATTCTGACACGATCGTCAGCCATGTCAATACAAAAACGGCTCTCATCTGAGAACAGTATGCGTCCCCACTGCTGCCTGCGCCAGTTGATTTGGGCTTGTGCCCACTGCAGCCTGTCCTGCCGGTGTCTTGGTGTCAGTACCGGACCTCTGTGAGGACGCCTACATGCCAGCCCGTTCTCCTAAAGATGCCGCCGCATAGTGTTGAGGCTGATTCGTTGCTGGAGATTCCCAGGCACCTGTCGAGCAGTGTTAGCGGCTGTTTGCCGCCTGTCCCGCAGATGGGTTCGAACAAGATGGCGATCCTCTGTGTGGTGACCCAAGGACGGCCTGGCCGGGGACGATCATCAGTGGTACCAGTGACTCGTATGCGGTGCTGCAGACGATAGATGGTTGAGATGTGGACGTTAAAGATGGTGGCGACCTGCCTGGCATCCACACCAGCCTCCAGATGGCCTAGGGCACGATTGCGTTCCTCTGCTCGTAGTCTTGGCATCTCTGTAGCGCTCAGACGGCAAGTCGTTACCTGAACCTTGTAGCGCGGCTTTATAAAGGCTGCATGCCTGCGTACTTGTCGCTGGTTAACTTTGCTCTGCATGGTGTGCACGTGCCTCACATGCAGCAACCAGTTTGCCATTTTTGTTGACCCTCCAATGCCGGGAATGATGTGTTGCTCACACAATCTTTTCACTGCACGTGAGTCTTGGACCCAAACAACTTGCCACAATGGTTCAATATTGTATATTCACCCCTTTTCACCCGAAAAAATAGCCTTTCAAATTTTCGCGTTTTTTATGGAAGTCAGTATATAATAGCAATGACACAATCCCTTCGATTCTCACGGTAGCGTAGACCCAGTTGTAACAGCTTTCTCTCTCGGGCTTTTTGTTTGCACTTTCACTCAAAGTGAATCCGCGCATTTCAGATCGAATTTTCCTGATTTATCCCCAGGTTTTCATTGGTCTAAAACTCTCTACCCACCCAGACTCCCTCACATACCACCTCGTTTCCTTTCCTCCACTTCACTTTCTGCTCTCTTGCCCCATCATCCCCATCCCATTTCTGTCTGTCCTCGTGGTTTGGAAGTGGGGCGCCCATTTTGTCCCGATAGAGAATTCCTTATCGTTTCCCTTGGTTGGTTTCTCTCTTCTCTCTCCTCTCTCTCTCTTCTCTCTCTCTCTCTCTCTCTCTCTCTCTCTCTCTCTCTCTCTCTCCTTCCTTACCTCTTTCTTTCTTTCTTTTTGTTTTTTTTTCTGTCTTTCTTTCCTTTTTGTTTTTGGTTCGTTGTTCACTAAGCGTACTTACCTCGTTTTCTCTATTTTATACGTTTCTTTCTTTTTCTTTCTTTCTTTCTTTGTTTCTTTCTTTTTTTTCTCTCTTTCTTTCTTTCTTTCTTTCCATCTTTCGTCCTTTCTTCTTTCTTTCTTTCTTTCGTCCTTTCTTCCTTTTTTTCCTTCATAAAATAATTCGTGAATCTATGTGTTCTGCTGATCTGTCTGCCTTTCTTTCTCTCTTTATTTGTGTTCTTCCTTGACCTTCCACATTCTTTTTTCTTCGTTTCTTATCGTTCCTATGGTTTCGTCCATCTATGAAAGAACACTTTGTTTTCAGTACAGTCGACCGACTGTTTATGTTTTCGAGGTCTTTTCAAGGTAACTGACACTAGCCTCAACAAAGAAAAACAGACTTTGAATACTACACATGGATAGATGGAAAGAAGGAAGTCAAAGAACTGCAACTTGTTCTTTTCATCAAACGCCCTATAGCACATAACAGAAGAGACGGATGGCACTGTAAGAAAGAAGGAAGCTACCCATCACCGAGGCAATGGATACACCAGCCACGCAAAACATTCCTGTCTGTCAGACACCGTGCAATGTTTCTTTTTCCTTGTCACGCGTCATGTTGCTTTAACACATGTCCGTTCGACTACAAGTGCACGCTGCAATCCGTGACGTTGAGTATGGAGGCTGCTGCGTTACAAATTGTCACCCTGGTACAAAATGTCACCCGGTGATATTGTGTTCGGATGTTGCCTAACAAAAATGTCTCTCTGGGTGACAATATGTACTGATATTCTGTTGCAAAAATAAAGCTACCCCTGTATAAAATGATACCCTGGATGACATTTTGTTCCAGCAGGTCACATGATCCTGTCTGCCACAGAACTAACATTGTAACAATATGCGAAGATAAGGTTGTTGTTTTTTCAGCTTTGACCTGTCACTAGTATTATGTGATCTGAATGTCTAAAGGTGGAGTAGAGAAGATGAATATGCCTAAATGTGGATCAAAGGCAGGTTAGGGTTCTGGTTATCTCTTGAAAACCTGTTCACAGCATTTGAATCGTGCTGCCGGGGCTTGGGATGCCCCAGTATGACTTCTACAACAGGTAGTCACACTACTGTCAATGACTTCTACAACAGGTAGTCACACTACTGTCAATGTACCCGATGACTGTGTCAGTGTTGGTTACAACGCTGAACGGTTGCAAAAAAAATGTGTGTTTGGTTGGTGAAAATGGCAAGGACACGAGTAGGTTAACATGGTCCTGAAACAATGTTATACAATGTCATCGTCGTCATCATCATCATCATCATCATCATCATCATCATGTTCTTGTTCTTGTTCTTGCTGCTGTTGCTGTTGCTCTTCTTCTTCTTCTTCTTCATTCATCATCATCATCATCATCATCATCATCATCATCATCATCATCATCATCATCATCATCATCATCATCATCATCTCATTCATCATCATCATCATCATCATCATCATCACCATCGTCGTTGTGGTTGTTGTCATCATTGTCGTCGACAGCTGAGGAAGTCGTCTTTTTTTTCCAGTATGTTACTATCGCTACTGCCACAACTTTGACGACTGCTATGACGACTACTAACACTATTACTGCTACTGCTCTTTCTACTTCAGTAGCAGTAGTTGCTGCTCCTGCTCCTATTTCTGCACTGTTACTGCTGCTGCTGCTGCTGCTACTACTACTATCAAGGCTGCTGCTACTACTACGACTACGACTACCACCACCACCACCAGAACCACTACTACTTGTACTACTATTACCACTACGTTTACTACCACTACCACCACCACCACCGTCACTACCACTACCACTACTACTACTACTACTGCTACGACCACAACAATGACGACGACGAAGACTACTACACTTGTTTCAGTCACATTCTAGACACCATCCCTTGGCGCTTCACAAAAACAAAATATTTCATATACAATCATCCACTGGCTCATATTTCAAATATACATTGGCATATACACAAAATAAACACAGTACTGACTCTACCCGTACAGACTCTATACATAATCATGTAAGCTTTTTTACACTTCCATTATGAAATAGTTCTGGTTTTTAAATCTGTCCTGAACGTAGTGGGGAAAAACGTGAGCGTTTGAAAGACAGGACTAGTTTGTTTCAAGTAGCTGCTGCTTGGATACAAGTATAATCAGCTACGTAAAAGACTAGACTTAAATTTTCTTACAGCACCGCCGCCGGTACCATAACCACGATGACCATAAAGCATGGCTACTATCATGGAAACTAGCGGATGTAGGCATTCTGTATACACTTGAATCAAAAGATCGAATCTCTCTGCATCCATACATTTATGGTGTGGCGACAATTTGTTCCACAATGGTCACAAATATGAGGCTTGCGATACAAAATATCCTTCCAGCGCCCGGGATGATATTTTGATGTGAGGGGGCAGGGTGACAGTTTGAACTGCAGCGTGGCTACAAAATGTCTTCAGATGACATTTGTCACTGAGGTAATATTTTGCACTGCAAGAGAGTTGCGTCAGAACAAGAAAACAAATAAAAATCTACTGTGTGCAGTGACTAGTGTCACGGGCTGCTGGGTGGGAGGTCTGGTGATCGAGTCCAGCCAAAAGCTTTTATCTTTGGGGTTTGACAGCCCCGACTGGCTCCTATCAACACTTGTGTGCCACTGGCAAAAGTGGGGAGACCGGAACCTCACAATGAAATTTAATTCACACAGTAGAGGTATCTTTGCGAGCGTCGCTCTAATTTTTATGACTAAAACTACAGGTGACCGTTTCTCTCCGGCCTGATTGATGCTGGATTATATTGTGAAAGGAAACTCAAAACACAGCCCTGTCATGCAGTCGCACAC
The DNA here is from genome assembly GCA_018398815.1 of Conus ventricosus. Classification (NCBI taxonomy): domain Eukaryota; kingdom Metazoa; phylum Mollusca; class Gastropoda; order Neogastropoda; family Conidae; genus Conus; species Conus ventricosus. The sequence goes on along the minus strand of CM031610.1, from coordinate 41,419,252 downwards.
CAGAATGAGACACGACAGCATCGTCTTCATCATCTTCACCATCCCCATCTTCATTGATCGTCATAAAACAAAGTCTCAATATCACGTGGCCTTTCCTACCTCCAGCAGATTAATGTTGACTGTCGTTGTATGGACGTGGTAATGCGATCTAGAGGGGGTGGTCACTCACGCTGAGACCGGTGGGTAGAAACTCTACAGAGAGCTTGACAGCAGAAGGTTTCCAGTGAAGAACCCTCTCTATCGCTCACTCCCTCAGGCAATTGTTTTGACCCTGAACACCTTACACTGTAAGAGGACCAGGCCACAATGTGGTCATAATTCCTAAATGCTCTCCTGCTGTCTTTGTTTATTTATTCTTTTTTTTTCTGGGGATGCGACAATGATTTGACACATGCAGCTGTAAGCGAACCTTCCCTGTTTGAGGTAATGATGATTACGTTGTCAAATGCCAGATTTCATGGACAGGTCTACGGACGATGCGTGTTTCTGGAAACACTCTTTACAAGAAACATGTGTGATCGTTATCGATTCTACACCCCTTTTTATGGACCTGTCGTCCATGAGCACCACATCAGAGCAGGGCTGTTCTCCTCAAGCTGGAACCAAATAGGTGAATCTGGCGAGTTCCCACAGTCCCTGATTGTGGAAAATGATGACCACTCGAGCACACGAACGCGTTCATGCGCGCATCCGTGAACACTTTAAGCCTGTTCCACACTCATAACTGGGCGCCCTAACCTCAACCATACCTCCTTTTTAGTCTACTATTAGACTTACGGAAGGATGTAAAGCAAGATATCAACAGTAAGAAAAAACAGTTTGAAATTCGTTTTCACGATACATAACATGAAAGCTTCATCTTTCCATTTTATTTCACAAACAAACTAAGAAGAGTAAACTACACGCCTAATGATTGGAACGACTGCCTTATCCTGCCTTAATCACTGGCCTATGAATATTCCTGAAGAAACAAACTACTTCCGAAAACTCAATGGGAAAACTCACTAACGGAGAGAGCAGGGACGGGGTACAAAGCAAAAACCTGGGGGAAAAGGGGGGGGGGGGGGGGAATACAAAACGATTGCATAGATACTGAGTTGCAAATAGTAAAGAGATAACCGAGCAGAAATTTGAAATGCACATGGATAGAGATTGAATGAAAAACAATTTTTAATGCTTCCACTGGAACACACACACACACGCACGCACGCACGCACGCACGCAAGCACGCACGCACGCACGCACGCACGCACGCGTGCGCGCCAGCCGTTCCCCACTACCCCTACCTCCCTCATTTCACATCCTCACTTCCTCACCCCTTACACCGACCATCGGCGTCGTTCCCTCTCCCCCTTTTCCTGTCCATCTCCCCATTTCTTTTATCCCATACCTTCTCCCCGTCCCCGTGCCACATCCCCCTCTCCCTTCCTCTACCACCTGACCCTCACCATCTCCCCTCCTTACCTACCCCCGTTGACCCACCCCTCCGTCCCTCTGTCCATGTTCTTTCGTTCCCCAGGTCACCTCCACCCGTCTTCCAATCCTGTCCTTTGCCTTAGAACCGCCCCGGATCCTTTGAAGAAAGGAAAAATGCAACAATTGTGTTTAAAGCGGGGATCGATCCAATGACCTCAAGATCTTCAGTCAAACGCTGTGCCAGCTGAGCTATTCCGGCTGACGGTAAGAACTGTGCTTTTAATCCACATGAACGCCTATGGCATCCCCACCCGTTGCCCTGGAACCGCCTCGGATCCTTTGAAGAAATGAAACATGAAACAACAGTGTTTGAATCAGGGATCGATCCAGCGACTTCAAGATCTTCAGTCAAACGCAGTGCCAGCTGAGCTATTCCTGCCGATGGAAAGAACGGTGTTTTTAATCCAAAGGAACGCCGATGGCATGGCGAGTTTTACCCTCTTGAAAATTCAGCATCGATTTTCTTCGCCATATGGTTGCATTGCAAATGTAATCAATGCGACTTTCTAGCACAAAGTTAATCTCTCTTGATCTGCCAAGTGTTCTGACGAATTCCCATTCCAAATGTTCAGATCAGACGAAAATCTGGATAAGAGTAGCCAAGAGCAGAAATAGAGACAGCAAATAGAAAGACGCTCAGACAGAGAGACAGAACACGCTTAAAATGCATATTATATAAGTAAAAATATGTGTATTTGATGGGTTTTTTTAAATCTGAATTGTGTGCTTTAAATATTGATTCTGAACCACTCGGAGTGCATTACTTGCACTATCGGACCTCCCACCCCCGACGTGCCCATGCTGCAGAAGATGATCACGGCAGGCCTGAATATAGCGGAATGTATGATTACCACCGAGAGACAGTGGAGAATGTCCGCAAAGCGGTTAAGACCTACCCAGAGCCTTTTTCTATCGCAATAGCACTGGGTATGAAAGGACCCGAATTCCGAACAGATCTCCAGGAAGGAGGACCCACAGCTGAGGTTACCCTCAAAGCAAGGCAGATGATCAAAATCACCATCGACGACTGCTCCACGGAACAGTGCTGTGGGTGGATTACCGTAGCATTATCAAGGTGATGGAAACTGGCAATCGCATGTATATCGACGACGGTCTGAATTCAGTCATCGTGAAGAAGAAGGGGACGGATAACCAAAGTTGCCAGATTGAAAATGGTGGCGATTTAGGCAGCCAGAAGGGCTGTAACTTGCCTTGTGTCGCAGTCGATCTATAAGCCGTCCCTGAGAAGGACAAAAAGGATCTACAGCTGGGTGTGGAAATGGCGGTAAGTATTGTGTTTGCCTCTTTCATTCAAACTGGTGCAGCCATCAAGAAGATCAGGAAGATGTTTGGGGAGCGAATAAGAACACCAAGACCATCGCCAAGCTAAAGAACCATCACAGCCATCAGAAATTTTGGACGATATTCTGGAGGAAGCGGACGGAATAATGGTAGCCAGGGGCGACATGTGCATTAAGAGCCCGCCAGAGAATGTTTTGCTGGCACAGAAGATGAAGACTGGAATGTGTGACCGTGCCGGAAAACCCGTCATCTGTGCCACCCACATGCTGGAGAGTATAACCAAGAAACCCGGGCCGCTCGTGCCGAATCCTGTGACGTAGCCAACGCCGTTCTGGATGGTGGCGATTGCGTCATGCTGTCCGGAGAAACAGCGAAGGGAAGCTGTCCCGTGGAGGCTGATACCACCATGCATCAGATCTGCCTGGAAGCCGAGGCCGCCATGTTCAGCAACCAGCTTTTCGAGAAGCTGCGGCAGACCCCAATGTTCACGGACCCCGTGCACGCTAAAGCCATCGCGGCTGTGGCGTCGTCCTACACGTGCAGGGCCACCATGTACCACCATCATGGTGCTGGTTAACCTGGGCAGATCTTAAATAAATGTTAGCGAACCGCCAAAAGAAACGTGGACAAACGAGTCAAAAGACTAAACACGACGCGTTTCGACCTCTTAGGTCTTCCAACCTTGCAACGTCTGTGCGACGTGTATCGGGGCATCTTCTCCGTACACTACCAAGACTGCGTGGGCTGCCAGAGTCAGATGAAAAGAAAAAACCCAGCTAGGCGCCGTTGGACGCACTGTGAATCAGCTGCAGCTGAACCAGCCTGTAGAGGTCATCACGGGATCTTCGGCGGGGTCCGGCAACACCAACAGCATCCGCATCATCACTCTTACTGACGACAAGTCCATCAGCGTCCTGAGAATGTTCGATAAGGATTTCTTCCAGGAGAGTGAGCGGGAACCATGAGCCATCGGAAACACAATTGTACATCCCCAGACATCAAGACAGAATGCATACATTTACTTACTTTATTTATGATTTAACTATTAATCTACTTCATTGTTTGTAATCTAACTGATATCACAAGATAATCGCAGGTATACTATTCTTTATTCTACTCGCTTCTCCGTATTCTGTGAAGTGTGTGTGTGTGTGTGTGTGTGTGTGTGTGTGTGTGTGCGTGCGTGCGTGCGTGCGTGCGTGCGTGCGTGCGTGCGTGCGTGCGTGCGTGCGTGAGTGTGTGTGTCTGTGTCTGTGTGTATGCGCGCGCGCGCGCGTGCGTGCGTGTGTGCGCGCGCGCGCTCTTTAATTTGAATCTGATCTTGTGGCAAACCTGCCATTAGTTTCAACCACGTATGGATGTTTCACTGGCCCACTCCACAAATGTTTAGAATAAAAGAGGATGACAAGGTCAGGCTATGATTTAGAAAACAGATCCACAAATCTGTCCCAAGTCTTAAAATCCTTCAGAACATACAGTCTTGCCAGACTTCTCCTAATTCCAGACTCTTCCACCCCTAACATGCTCTCTCTTCTTACGTTTCCCACCACCCATCTGTATTCCTTCGCACTGGCGCTTCTCCAGAACCTTCCTAAGAAGTGAAACAAAGTCACTGGATTGATTTGGACACAAGAGTAAAGAGAACGTGAGGAGAAATCCGTCGAAAGTGTCAAGCGTTTATCGCAAACAGAAGGTCTCGGCTGCTCCGGGCTGAGTCGAGATAAGCTGTGATCTCGTTTCAAGAACATTTTGCAGGATTAAACTAAAACTGTTTATACATTTGTTTCTCTATTTATTTCACCTCATGCACTATCTCTCACCCCACAAACTTCCTTTATCGCCCTTGAAGTATTCGTATGTTGTCTGAATTAACTATTTCAACCATTAATTTTTGTTATCTGCCATTTGTAACTTTTATCTATTCATCTGTAAATTATATTGCTCTTTTTATGTTTTATTTTGTGTTTGGGTAAAGATCATCATCATCTCATCTTTCTCCTTGTATGCTGCCTCATCTGTCCATTTTCATATGTACCCCTTCATCTTTCTATCATTTACAAAATGTAACGCAATAAATAACGCAGTTAATGTCAATGCTGATACTCAAAATTTGGGAACTTTTGTTAAAAATGTTGTGACCTTACTAAAAACTGAATCTCTCTCTCTCTCTCTCTCTCTCTCTCTCTCTCTCTCTCTCTCTCTCTCTCTCTCTCTCTCTCTCTCTCAACAACAACAAGGATAGTTCCAATGCTACTCTGGTTGATATACAGCTACTATCCATCACCAACACGAGCAGTGTGAAAAATGGGAGGCCCTCCATTCTCATCGGACTAACCAAAGCTAACCTTCAGCGCTTCAGGCAAGGAAAGGTCTCAGCCACCTGTTATCTGGCCTGGTTGCCTCTGATGGCAGACCATTTGTGTCTGGACTGCTGTGCTGGATAAAAGCGTCGTCCGTCGTGTGGGGCTGAAGGGGAGCAGGTGATGTCTGGTGTGTCTCACGCTGGCTGATGTCTAATGACAGGTGCGCTGAGATTAAGAGGACTGTTTCTTTAGAGAGGAAGACGAACAGAAACACATAACGTTCAGGAATCTGCTCATCGCATAAAGCTCTTTTCTTTAGAGCCTTCTATCCATTTTCGTTTTTTTTTCTTTATCCTCTCTAGTCCTCTCTCTCTCTCTCTCTCTCTCTCTCTCTCTCTCTCTCTCTCTCTCTCTCTCTCTCTCTCTCTGACAAAAACGAGAAGGTAAGGTAAGGTAATGTTGCTTATAACCCAGTCGACCGCGGAGGGCCATATCAGGGCTGTCACCACGTTAAAATCAACTCACAAGTCATTCATTCACACAATTCTTTAAAATACATCTTCTAAAAACCCATCCAAAATTTTGTTAAAAACCTTTCCACTGTAAAATCTCAGATCCGATGAAAAATGTTAATCTCTTTCAAGAATTCAAAGATCGCATCAGGCGGAACACCTCTGAACAAGGTTTTCATGGAATCTGCTGTAAAAATGTTTGTGTCTCACATCATGCAAGTCCTAACACTCTAAAAGAATATGTTTCATTGTGAGTGGCGCATGACATGGAATGCACCACGGAGCTTTTTCACTCTTTAAAAGGTATGAATGAGTAAAATAAGAATGGCCGGTGTGCAACAGGCATAGAACTGTTTCGTCTTTGCGACCACCAGACATAGATGAGGGGAACTATCTATCATCGTACTCTTCGACAAGTTTCAGTGAAATCGGCGATTTTTTCCCCACTAATCTTCCTGAGTGATTCTGTATCCGTCTGGATCTACTTAATATTTAAATGAATTCAACTCTGGGCCACAATCCACCTTTTTGAGACTGTTAGTAAAGCAAACTGTTCAGTAATTATCTAACCCTGCTTACAGACAGACTGACAGTCAGACAGACAAACAAACAGACGTGAAAAAAAACATAGCCCCACTAGCTTAGGTAACGACAAATGATACTCTGATAGGATACCACCGAAAAAGGAAAGGAACATATATGTACATATAATGACGTTGATATAATAACGCTTTAGTTTTCTTGGTCGCATGGGAAATTCAGTCACAACTTTCTATTTTGGTCTGCCTCGGGTGATCTGAGTACTACCCCGTTCCAAGTGAATCCCATTCTTATAAGATCACTTTTCCGGGTCTCGACGCATTGTGGGGTCTGAAACTTTTTTTATCTCCCCATCCTCAAGGGCATCTCCTCCCTCTGCTTTTTTTGTTTGTTTTGTTACCACCACCTTTCCTCCTTCTTCAGTCTCAGTTTCAGCCTTCCATTTTGTCTCCCCTGTTGTCTGCGAGTTGGGCGCCTAACTTGTTATGTCGAAGTGTTTCTCGAGATACCAGTATTCCCTTCGGAGCGCAGCTGTTTTTCTTTCCCGGTTTTTGCTGTTGCTGCTGCTGCTACTGTTGTTTGGTTGTTTGTTGTGTTGGTGCTTTGTTACCAACTGCTCTCCAGAAATTGTTCTCTGCAAAGCAAATGCCGCTGATTTTAACCTTAGCACTTTTATTTCATTTCCAGTCAGTTGTGCAAAACAGTGCCATGAAGTGCGCGTGCGTGTTTGTTTCTGTGTGGTTCTTAGTGCTGTTGTTGGTTCTGCGTTTGTTTCTGTGTGGTTCTTAGTGCTGTTGTTGGTTCTGTTTTAGTATACTTTTTCCATGCCATCGCTTTTCATTTTTGTTTCCCTTGTGTGTTGATGTGTTCTTTCTGTCAGTTTTCTCTGTCCTTTTCCTGTTCTTTTTTTCGCTTTTCACTCTCCTTTTCCTCTTCACTCCGTTGTATAGTTTGTTCTGTCAATGAAACAAACATTTTCTCTGCAACGTGCGCGACGTTTTCTTTTTCTAAGCAAAATACAGAATTTGTCATGATAACTGGCAGTAATCCCAACAGAGTATTAAAAGAGAGAGAGAGAGAGAGAGAGAGAGAGAGAGAGAGAGAGGGGGGGGGGGAGAAAGAGAGAGAGAGAGGGGAGGGAGGGAGGGAGAGATATCCATGGAAGCAAAGCAAAGAGAACAAATCTCACTGGAAAGATAAATAACATAAGCCATAAACCATTCGAAGAGCAGTTCCTCTAAAGTATACGCAACATAGGAACTACTAAAGAAAGGAACGAAGAAAAGAAGGAAACAAACTACCTATCATCGAGGCAATGGATACACCAGCCACGGGAAACATTCCTGTCAGACACTGTGCAATGTTTCTTTTTCCTTGTGGTCATGATTGCTTTAACACATGTCCGTTCGACTACAGGTGCACCATGGAATCTACCACGTTAAGTATGGAGTGCTATAGTGCCAAAAGGAAAAAAAAAAAGTAAAACGCCATGGTGTGGCGACAGACGTCATGGATTTCAGGCTGGTAGTTCGCAGGAGTTAGTGCAATTAGAAGCATTTGTTTCTTGGATTTCTCAGCCCGGTTAATTCCTCTTCACATCTGATTAAGCAGTTGATTCAAATGAAAAGACCCCAACAAGACAGTGAAATTTTATCCGCTTTGATGACATGTATCTGAGAGAGACTATCTAATTTCCATATTTTACTCTGCAGGTGACGGTATCTCTTGTGCCTGATTGACACCAAGATATTACCACTATGATGATGATGATGATAATGATGATGATGATAATCATCATTATCATCATCATCATCATATCATCATCATCATCATCAGCAGCAGCAGCAGCAGCAGCAGCAGCATCGTCGTCATCGTCACCATCGTCGTCGTCATCATCATCATCATCACAATCATTGAGAGCACATATATGTGTATCCTTAGTTGGAGACCAAGCTCTTTGTGCTGTGAATTCATACTCTCGTTCATACAACGGGCGGTCTACCCGCGTAAAGCCAACCGTGGAGCTGCCTGCTGGCGCTGATCATGTTATCCGTTGTCAGTTAGTCAAAATATCATGCAATTCGTTGTTAACTTATTCCTTCGATTTTTTTTTTCTCCCGGAGATGCGTGCTATGCGTATAGGTGGCATCCATACCAACGGCCAAACTGGCCTTCTCTTTCGAAAGTTGGTTATGAGATACTGTATGTTGCAAGATATCATACATTCATTCACAATCGGAACCTAAGTGTATGCTCTCATTTGAAGGAATTTTCGGGACACGGTATCAGAACCAATTCAACTCGAGGCAATTCCACATCTAGACCCATGTACTCTTCTGTGTGAAGTATGCACAGAAACGCATTTTGTTTTCAAAGGAGTATACCCATGGATACATGGGAGGTTGGGGATGTTGCTTTTCCGTACTCCAAACAGATGAATGCAGTAGGGCAGGTGTGGATAGTGCCTACATCCCCCTGTACCAAAACGGACAGGCGGACTTCGAGCCTGCGACTCCAGGATTACCACGATTACGATTCTGGCGCTCTATTCATTGAACGATTCCAGCCCCATTTTGCCATACTATTACGAAAAGAAGTGTTGATTAAGCCCCAGTCATGTTGCCTCGGAACAATGGAATTTGAGAACGGCATCTTCTCGGCGTGAGAATAATCCGACAGGGAGAGAATGGACAATGAAACAGACAAAAATAAATGATTAGATGAATAAATAAATAAAGATAAAGAAAACACAAATAAATGAATGAATGAATAGATAAATGAAAGGATAAATAAACAAATAAAATACAAAAATATATATGGGGGCAGGAGGCAAGGGATAGAAGCGAGAAATTTGTGGGTCAGGCGGGGCTGAACAGAGTTAAAAATGGAAATTGTGTGCTACAGATTAGTAACATGTATACATAACAGCCTCTCAAAAAACAAACGTTTCGAAAAATACTGATAATGTTATAAAATGCCGAATTACATGCGGTTCTCTTGGAGAGTGGGGCGTTACAAGAACTATTTATCATAACTGAACATTTCTATTCATAGACCAGGAAAGCACAAACAGCTCAAAAGTTGTCTTAGATTTAGAATCAAAATGTGGCGAAATTTCATTGACTTTACTTACAACGACGGCGAAAAAGACAACAACACCGACAAAACCTGCATCATCGATAACAGTAGCGGCTGCAGATGTAATGCTGATATTGCAAAAACAAGAACACCATCAGTGGTAACAGCAGCGACAACAGTAACAACGGCAGTGAAAGTGGCTGCAACAACGACGACAGCAACAGCAACAACAATGCATTGGTAGCACAGCAGCAGGAGTAACAACAATAACGACTACATGACAAGCAGAAGACCCACCATCACTACCATCACCAAATACCAGCATCAATATCTGCAGTATCAGCAAAGCAAATACTGCAGATGTTGTTATCAAAGACTACAGCAAGACTCACAACAACAATAGAAACACTACCACCACACAGTAGTAAGAATAGGACTAACAATGACATGGAATGGAACGATGATTTCGTGGACAACGCACTCGCGTAGATAATCGAAGTTTCATGTGTAGTATGCACTTACCGCATGTACATGAAACCACGGCAACAAGAACGTTATTCGTGCAATATTCTGAAGAAATATCCACTTTGACAGGCTGAAAATGTGTACGCACATGCAGAGGAAGAGCGGGAGGGGTGTGTGTGAAAAACAAAGCAGTGTAATATTGTACTATGGTGACATACATTCCACATGGAAAGTAGCCCGACAGAGAAGAGTATAGTGACCATAGAGTTATACAATACATACTATAACGTTATACAATACATGCCATAAGGTTATGTATGCTTTCTCGGAAATGAAAGAATCCTTGGTGCTTGTTGCAAATCTCTTGCAGGGTGTTTGCTGCTGTTGCTGTTATTGTTTTTCATCTTCTGTTAGCGTTTAAGTAATAAGAAAGTCAATGTTTTGGAGGAGATGATTAGTTAAAGTCTCGAGTAGAGCATGCACTCAGCACACGTAAAGAACCTTGGCAACGCGACGAGGGAGTAGTCCCCAAGAATATGATATATTCTATAGATCAATGCACATACATAAGTAAAAAAAAAAAAAATCGGAGGCAGAGTATTAAAGCAAAGCGGGGGGGGGGGGGGGGGGGGGGGGGGGGGGGGGGGGGGGGGGGGGGGAGGGTAGTAACCCTGGACTTCAGAGACGAGACTAGCAGTTCCAATGCCTTAGAGATAACCAAGGAAGCTGTGCAATACAACAATAACAACAACAGTAGCAGTAGCAGCAGCAGCAGCAGCAGCAGCACAGAACAGAAAGAAAAAAAACCAGGAACATACATAATAGCAACAATTACAGCTAGCAACACTACCAACAACAGTTGCAGTTAGCTGCACGATAGCAAGAACAATAGTTGCATGACAGCTACTACAACAACAGCAACAGCACACGCATACACACACACGCACGCGCACACACGCACGCACGCACGCACGCACGCACGCACGCACGCACACACACACACACACACACACACGCACGCACGCACGCACGCACGCACGCACGCACGCACGCACGCACGCGCGCGCGCGCGCGCGCGCGCGCGCACACATGTTATGCAACTTGGCTCTATCTAACATGACGTGTGCCCCTTCTCTTCACCGAAGAATTGGGCAGCCTATAACTCATCAGCCGACAGTTTGCTGGGCATACAAATCACAAACAAAAGATTTGCACTTGCACGCACCATGCCTACGATAGAATAGCAAATGTCCCTCGACGTATCTTTGACGTATAGTGTACGTCACTCGGGTTAACTCTGCATGGGGGTCAGATGGTAATGAGCTGGAGAAAGGGGGTGTCTGAAAGGACATGGCGTCTTTGTGTTGCGGTTGGCATCCTGGGTTGCGAGCCGGAAGACTAGGGGTTCGAGTCCTCAACACCCTATGTGAATACAGAGAATTTACACATTCCTGAAAAAAAAATGTGGGCCTAGCTGAGCAATTACCTCGTGTGTTTGAGTGTAACAGAGCAGACAGGTGCTCAGTGGTTAAGTCTCAACGTGAATTATGTTGGGCATGTTTCCTGAACAAAGCTGCGATGTCTGTGTCTGTTTCTCACTGCTATGGTATGAAATGAAGGTGCAGATCACAGCCATGTCATTTAGTATCAGGCGAGAATGGTGCTCTGTAATTAAATGTGATATCACAGCAATGTCATTTAGTATCAGGCGAAATTGTGCTCTGTAATGAAATGAATATCACAGCCATGTCATTTAGTATCAGGCAAGATGGTGCTCTGTAATTAAATGTGGTATCACAGCCATGTCATTTAGTATTAGGCGAGAATGGTGCTCTGTCATTAAATGTGATATCACAGCCATGTCATTTAGTATCAGGCGAGAATGGTGCTCTGTAATGACATGAAGGTGCAGATCACAGCCATGTCATTTAGTATCCGGCAAGAATGGTGCTCTCTAATTACATTAAGGTGCAGATCACAGCCATGTCATTTAACATCAGGCAAGAATGGTGCTCTGCAAAAGCATTTTTTCCTCACATTAAAGAGATACACACAAAGGTACCAGTGGGATCCAGAGATGTACTGTCCTCAACTGCCGAAGCGATGAGCCGGGGGCAGTTACGCATCACGCTTGGAAGCCTGCGCTGTATTCATACAGGGTGCTACTAACTTCTAACACTGGTGAGTGAAAGGCATCCCACGTGATGACTGCCCTGTCAGCTGCATATACATCAGGAAACGAAAAACAGATTCGGCAACTGGATTATTGTGCCACATTTCACTCTCCAGTCCTTAAGTTTCGTTAAAGTCTGCAAATTGTCTTCCCGTCAATGACTGTACAGGCGGGCATCGCAGGCAGGGACCTTGAGGTGTCGGGGTATCTGCTTAGCTCCATCGCAGGCAGGGACCTTGAGGTGTCGGGTATCTGCTTAGCTCCATCGCAGGGAGGGACCTTGAGGTGTCGGGGTATCTGCTTAGCTCCATCGCAGGCAGGGACCTTGAGGTGTCGGGGCATCTGCTTAGCTCCATCGCAGGCAGGGACCTTGAGGTGTCGGGGTATCTGCTTAGCTCCATCGCAGGAGGGACCTTGAGGTGTCGGGGCATCTGCTTAGCTCCATCGCAGGCAGGGACCTTGAGGTGTCGGGGCATCTGCTTAGCTCCATCGCAGGCAGGGACCTTGAGGTGTCGGGGCATCTGCTTAGCTCCATCGCAGGCGGGGACCTTGAGGTGTCGGGTATCTGCTTAGCTCCATCGCAGGCAGGGACCTTGAGGTGTCGGGGTATCTGCTTAGCTCCATCGCAGGCAGGGACCTTGAGGTGTCGGGGTATCTGCTTAGCTCCATCGCAGGCAGGGACCTTGAGGTGTCGGGTATCTGCTTAGCTCCAAGTTTAAATCGCCCTTGAAATACACAGTGCTTCCTTTCTTTCTTTCTTTTTTTCTTTCTTTCTTTTTACTTTCTTTCTTTCTTACTTTCTCGCATCCGATGCCTTCTCAGTAACATTACCTTCATACTCCTCAATTTAGCTCCAGGATACCCAGACGTTGCTGTATATCAATAAACATCAATATTCACCAAAAGCAGTGACTGTCAGGACGCTGTGGCAGCACTTTATTAGGTGTGATATTACATTTCTGCTGAGTCATTTTGATGAACTTCAGTGCAGCCCTTTTTCCGATCAGCGTGCGGTTCCAGCCTTCCCATCTGAGCCCATAACACATTCAACAACTCTGGGTAGGAAACGATCAGAGCCCCATCTCATCCCCAGTCTCAAACATCTCCTCTCCACCCAATCTTACAGATGTGTGCTTCTGATGAGACTCAAAGCCACTGGCTTCTTGATGATGGAAAGATGGGGCGGGAGGTGGGGGGGGGGGGGGGGGGGGGGGGGCAGGACAGACAAGAAAAAGAGGGAGGAGACGATTTGTGGAGGATGTCACATCTCAGAGTGGTCATGAGCATGCGCAGAAAGGACTGACATCACATTCCTATTTCCAATATCCTGTTATCTCTGAAGGGCAACGGTATGCCATTTTCTATTCATTTTGCAAGGTTTCTCTCCAGGCCGACAGCAGCCAAAGCAATTACACACAACTAGAATGAATGAGCAAGGGCGAGCAGGGGAGGGGGTATGGAAGGGGGAGAGGGGAGGAAAAGGGGCAGAAGAGAGACAGACAGACATACAGACAGATGGACGGACAGACAGACAGATTGATAGATAAAGACAGAGAGAAAGAGAAAGAGACGGGGGAGGGGGGGGGGGGGGGGGGGGGGGGCAGTGAGGCAGACAATGAAGCAGCCAGGCGGACAAGAAGAGAGAGAGAGTAGCTGAGGAAAATGAAAGTCATAAGGAGAGAGAAAGAGACAGACAGACAGACAGAGAGACAGAGAGACAGAGATGTTAGGGGGGGGATTAAAAACAACAACAACAACAAGAGAATGTATCAAAGGCTCTAAAGAAAGAACTCTACGTGATGAGTCAGTTCGCGTTGTTCATTTTTGTTCGTATTCCTTCGGCTGGAACAGTCCTCAATCTCACAGCACCTGTCATTCGATTTGAACCGGCTGGCGACACACGGTGGATCACCTGTTCCCTGTCAGCCGCACAAGACGTACGATGCTTTTCTCCGAGATTCCAAATACAACCTCTCTACCATCAGAGGTAATCTGGTCATCTAACAGGTGGCAGTGACCTTTCCTCGCCTGAAGCGCTAACAGTTGCCGGTAGCTCTAAGCGAGATTGAGGGACTTGGCATTTTTTCAGACTGCTGGTGTTGGTGCTGGATAGGAACTGTGCATCATCCAGACTAACAATGATAAACATGATTTTGTTTGTTGTTAGTTTGTCCGTTTGTTTATTTGTTTTTGTTTTTTTGTTTTTGTTTTTGTTTTTAGTTTGTTTCTGTAGCTTCACGGAAATGTTTACACACTTTACGTGTTCTTGCAAAACATGCTGTGATTTCTCTTTTATGTGTGTTTGTATTTGATTGCAGAATCTCATATTTTGAACGTTTCTTTAAAACCAGTTAGAGCTAGACAAAAACACTGAAGAGGAAAAACAGGAACGGAATATCATTGCAATATGTGTGCCTCATAAGCATTTGCGCATGCTGCAGACAGACTCACAGACACAGACGCACTTATACACGACACTGACATACCCAGACGCAGATAAAAATACACATATACATAGAGACACTGACACATGAGCACGCACAAACATACACGCATACCCCCCTCCCCCCCCCCCCCCCCACACACACATACGCACACACACATAAACATACACACACTCTCTGTCTGTCTGTCTGTCTGTCTGTCTGTCTGTCTGTCTCTCTGTCTCTCTGTCTCTCTCTCTCTCTCTCTCTCTCTCTCTCTCTCTCTCTCTCTCTCTCTCTCTCTCTCTCTCCACGCGTGCGCGTGCACTTGCACATACAAACAGGGGTAAGAAAGAGACAGACCAACAGACAGGCAGATAGACAGATAGACAAACAAATCGGTACACAGACAGACAGATAGACAGACAGACAGAGATCATAAGAAATTAACAAAACTCTGTTCATCAAAAGGCAAAATAAAAGTTTAAGCAGATCCATATGTAGAGTGTAGAGAGGGTAGGGGTTGGGGTTGAGAGGGAAGAGGTGGGATGGGGGCTTGACTAGAAATCTGAATGTGCAGAGATGAACATGGGTAGGATAGAGAAGGGGAGAGAGTGTGCGCATGCACAGCCGTGTGTGTGTGTGCGTGTGCGTGTGCGTGTGCGAGCGCGCGCGTGTGCTCGCATGCTTGCGTGAAAACGAGAGACTCTATATACACTATGTACTTTTGGTATTGTATGTGTTTTGGAAGTTTTGGAAGTGCTTAAAAAAATCTTGTTACGATCATCATCATCATCATCATCATTATCATCATCATCATCATCATCATCATCGTCATTATTACGATTAACTTTATGATTGTTATGATCATTTTTAATTCTTATAATTATTTGTTTTATTATTGTTGTTGCTCTTGTTGCTGCTGCTGTTGCTGATGACGTTTTTGTTTTTGTTATCATCATTATTATCTGAAGTCGTTCTTATCAAAGCGGGAGAGAGGGAGGGAGGGAGGGCACAGAGAAAACAGAGATGGTGTTTGTGTTTGTGCTTCAAAATCGTTCTTAGAGGGAGAGAAAGAGGGGACAAAAAAAAACCAAATAGACACAGAGACAGAGAGAGACTCAGACTGAAATAGAGAGAGATCAAAAGGGAGAGAGAGAAGACACAGGAGAAGCCTTTTCCGGCAGGGAGGGAGAGAGAGAGACAGAGACAGACAGACAGACAGACAGACAGACAGACAGACAGACAGACAGACAGACAGAAGAGAGAGTGAGAGGGTGTGAGAGGAGAGGGGGGAAAGAGAGAGAGAAAGAGAGAAGAGAGAGAGGCACTTTGACATTTTGATATCATATTGTCATTACCGAAAGGTCTTAGGACAAAGAGAGAGAGAGAGAGAGAGAGAGAGAGAGAGAGAGAGAGAGAAGAGAGAGAGAGAGAGAGAGAGAGAGAGAGGAACTCAGAACCTGTTTACTGTACATCGGCCTTGGGCCACAATACAGGGGACGGGGCACGGGGACCGGGGAATAGTCGGCACTGAGCACAGTACATGTGCAGGATATGCAAAACATAAACAAGTCATGGACTCAAATATAGAGAAGATGAAAACAATTACCACCATTAACAAAACCATGCACTGTTTGATAATTACCCATTTCCATAAACATTGAAGTTTGAAATGTACACATGTAAAGTGATTATATAATTACCCTGTCATTTTCTGCCTTCTATTACCTGCATGAAAAACATACCTAGAAAGATTGTGTCTTAGATCACTGTTTTCGGATTCAAGAAGCTTACGCATTGGAGTGTTAACATGACCACTTAGAAACTTCTCTCTTAAGTCATTATACATAATGCACTCCTTCAAAAATGGGCCTCATTTTCAGTTTTTGATTTACAAAAAGGACACATTTTATCTTGAACTGGATCACTATATCTATAAACATTGTTGTTGAGAGGTAGAACATTAAACCTTATTTGAGCAATAGCAACACGAAAACAATACACATCCATATGACATATGTACTTCTCTTTTTCAAAAATGACTTTGAAAGTTCGATAACTCTCATATCTGTCTCTATCTCGAATAGCGCCGTACCATTCTTGTATAAACATATCTACTAGTCTCTGTTTAAAACATACTCAAAAAAGCCTTTCTATCCCCTACACCTTGTTGAAACCAGACTATGTAGAAACCAGTTGTGCATAGAATTTCTCTTATTTTTGACGCCCAGCAGTCCTTCCCATTCTTGTCCAATTCCATTAACATTAGATACGCCTTATAAGGTAACCGATCAGGGTTCATATGTAACAGCTTTAACCAATATCTAATGGAATTCGTGCATGAGTTAACATAAAGCGGATATTCTACCTAGGTCACCATATACCATCTTATTTGGAGTTTTGACTGGAACGCCTAAAAACCTTTTACACGCCAACATATGAACTTTTTCGATATGTTCTAATCTATTTAATCCCCATATTTCGGATGAATATAATAAAATGGGTTGGATCGTCACGTCAAATATTTTGAAAAAGGTTTTATTGTTCATTTCTTTAAATTTACTGAAAGTCCTATTTAACTGAACCACTGCTTCTTTCCTTTTGTAACCAAGTGATCAGTTCCTTTCTTTGCACTAATCATTGTTGTAAAATTGAAACCAAGATAACAATAACTATTTACCACTTCTAACTTGGAGCCATTATAAAACCACCGCTCACGTTTTCCAAGAAAACCCCCTTTCCTAAAGACCATTACTTTAGTTTTATCGGTATTAACTGTCAACTGCATATTCTCGCAAAAATCTTTCAAAATATTTATTTGCTGTTGTAAACCAATTGGTGTGATTGAAAGTAGAACTACATCATCAGCAAAAACAAGAATAAAAAGTTCTGCTATATCAGGCAAAATTTGAACACCATGATTACCTCTTTCATTCACACTATTGGCTAACTGGTTAATGAACATTGAAAATAACACAGGGCTCAAAAACACCCCTGTCTAACACCAACAGGACACGCAAAAAATTCAGACAGTTCATTGTTTACCCGTATACATGACAAAAATGAATTATACATAGCAGACAAAGAAGCAAAACTTTTCCCCTTTGACACCCTGGTTTCTAATGCATTCTAAAATTTTGTCATGACGAACGGAATCAAAGGCCTTTTTAAAGTCCACGAAGGCAGCGTATAATTTCCTTCCCTTTATAGACATACATTTCTGAACGGTTGCATACAGTGTAAATATCTGATCAGTAGTAGAGTAGTTTTTCCTGAATCCTGCTTGGTTTTCAGAAATCAGCTCGTTGGTGTTAATCCAGGAATGTAATCTCCTGTTTAATATCAATGTTAGCATTTTGATACAATACTTAACAATGAAACACCTCTATAATTGTCCACATTTTCAGGATTCCATTTCTTGTAAATTGGAATTATAATTGCCTTAGACCAGCCTTTGGGTAGATACCTTTTTCGAAAAGTGTGTAGAATAGTTTATGAAGAAATTTCGTTGTATCCTTACCGCCGTTTCTGAGCATTTCAGCATAAATTCCATCTATACCACAAGCTTTATTAGATTTCAACTTGCCTATTGCAAAAATGATTTCCTCTTCCGAAATTGGGCTGTTTAATTCATGGTCATCTTGCTCTGATAAGTCTACTTCCATTTGGGAATGCTGTTCATTGCTAACCTCATTGCTCCGGAAAACATTTTTAAAGTGACTTACCCAGTCAGTAGTGTCTATACTATTTACAACTCTTTCTCTATTTCCACAGCCCAATTTCTTAAGTTCCTTCCAAAAAAGTGTCGAGTTAGAAAAGTAATCTGCAAGAGAATCAGCTTTTTGTTTTCGATATGCTTTGTTCTTCAATTTTAGTAACTTTTTGTAATTCTTCCGTGCTGCAACATATATAAGTCTATCTTCTTCATCTCTAGATCTCCTGAACTGGTTTAACTTCATTCTAGTTTCCTTTTTAACCATGGAACATTCCTCATCAAACCATTCAGACTTCTTTTTCGGATCCGGATGACACCTATTGTACATACATTTACTAGCATCGTGTAAACATTGGTTAAATGTCAATAAAGCACTATCAACGTCACTGTCTATTAAAGTCATGGCCTCATAAATTTTACTCTGTATTGCATTGCTCTTCAGAGCGTTAATGAAATTATCTTTTTTATCTTCTTTCCAAACTAATTTTTCTGTCATTTCATTTTCACCTGAATTTTCTTTACACATATTTTCTCCAGTATCCACTGTTTTCCAAACGGATGTCATAATAACTGGACTGTGATCTGATTCTACCACATTATCAATGATTACGGAAGATACATTAACCTCGTGAAACAGTTCACATGACATAATAAAATAATCTACTGTACTTGACCCGCTGATGAAACATAAGTGTAGCTGTCATCAAAATGTCTTTCACATAAACCATTCAATATAAAACAATCAAATATTTGACAAATTCCATAATTGGTTGCCAAATACATTTTTATGCCCGTCTTGAGATTTCCTACGAAATTCCATGGTGCCCAAAGCATTTATAATTTCATCCTCAACATCGTTATCGAAGAGGCAATAGTTTTCATCTGCTGTTCGTGCATTAAGGTCACCAGTTAGTAAAATGTATAAGTCACCATACAAATCCTGTAGATCTAATAAACCTTGTTCCAGTATTTCCATCCCATATCCATCTTGTTGATGGTTCCAATAAATAGAATCATGTGGGGGTATATATGTACATACCATCATTATGTGTTTTGTAGTTGAAAACAAATCTTTATGAAGTTTTACAATTATTGCATTTTTGCTTTGCACTTGTACATGTTCAATGAAACCCGCATACCTTTTCCTAATCATAACAACAATTCCACCAGAAGTCTACCCTGACGTGATAATTTAATAGCTTTTAAGGTGAATACCACATAATCATCAAACCAGGAGGAATGCAAATCATTAGACAAAAAACGTTTCTGTTAAACAAATAAAATCATGCAACAACAAAAAATCAACAAACTCTTTATTTTCTAGTTTTGGAAGTAGCCCGTTAACATTATAATCAAAAATTTCAGTTGAGACGTAATGACATTATGTACAACAGATCCCTCAGAGCACTTGGTCTGCTTTGTCTCTGGCTCGCTGGAATTAACTGTATCATTGTCTGATATTGTGGCCCGGCCTATTTCCTATTTATTTTTGCTGCGGGAACAGCTTTTACTGACTTTTCGCATGTCGGATGAAGGACCCTCCCTCTCTTTAGACTGGCCTCGCGCAGGAGTTTGTCTAAGAGCATCCACTATGCTACTCTGACTGACCGATCTTCGAGCCAGTGTGTGGGTGTTCTTGTTCCCTGACTGTTTCCGAACAGCGGAACTTCTGGGATGCCGCTCCTGTTCTACTGGCACAGATGGAGGAGAGATAAAAGTCCTCTCCTCTTCTGTCTTGCCATGACTGGCCTCTGAATCAACAACCTTTTCTTGGGCATTCTCTGAGCAAACAGACTGCCCAACTGCCTGTCTGAGGATCGAATTACCTTCTTGACCATCACTGCCTTGTGGTACATTCGTGACACTTACTGATTCAGAGCTAGATATGCCGCATGCATCAGTGTCCTTGCTCACTGTTTGCGTCTGGGTGTCGAGGTCAGTGTCAGTCAACTTTTGAGTCAAAGTCTCTGTCGTCGTTGTCGGATCCGTCACTGTCGATTCCAGTTCACCCTGAAAGTCATCATCAACAGCATCTGTTAACTCTTCATCACCTGAACAGCCTTCACCTTCATCCTCACCGACTTCTTCTTGGCCCGCTATCCTGCTTTCCTGATTATTTACCGCAACATTCATACAAAGACCGGCATTTTGGGCCCGAGCCGAACCTGACATGTTGTTCGTAATGTCAGAGTTTGCAGGGCAAACGTTGTCATCCTTTCTGAAGCCACCGTGCCCGATAGGCCTCACTGAACTGCTGGTGGTAGATCCGAGGTTCTGGATGTCCTTTTTGACTAGGACCAGTCTCCTGTGGTAAGATGTCACAGGATCTCCGCCTCTTGCTGCCTGGCTGTAGGAGAGATGTCCCGGCACCACTGGTCTCTGAGTGTAGTCTTGGAAGCCAGAATTGCTCGGGCTGTTTGGGCGGCTGTTTAGACGGTCACAGTCTTTGAGACTATCTAGGGCTGGCAATGATCCATAGTCTCGTTTTCCTGGTCCATCTCGTCTCGTGGATGGACATGGCTTTTGACAGCCGACGATGGAACTTCAAGGACTTTTTCCTGGTGGGGAAACGACTTCTTAGACGCCACACCTCCGCGAGGATAACCAGAGGGTGGCTGTCTGCTGAAATGGCCTCTGGAAGTCCAGTTGTCTTTCCTCTGACGGAGGTGTGGCGAAACCGCAGTGTCGAGCATATCCCTGGCACCATTGCCACGATCCTGAATAGCGTAACGCGGTGACCGATGTTGCGAATCATGACGGTCCTTCACTGCAGTTTGCCATGTAGATGTACGCGATCTTTCCCTGACTACGGTGAAAGTCCACCAGTTGTCTCTGGCGAGTGGTGAGGTCGGAAGCTACTCTGACGCCACTCTGTCCGAGGACTGTCCTGAACTGACTGTCCCCTAGTACCGCCATCTTGTTGGACCATGTGCTGAATTGTACCAGCACAGGTCTGGGATCACTTCCCGGAGGCCTGGGTTTCCCAGTCGGAAGGCCTTGACGATGTCGTGGTGTCTCCAGCTGTCTGATGGATCATGCTCGTTCAGGAGATCAACGATAATCTGGCTTATTCGGCCTCTGTCTTCCCCCTGTATTCATCCACATTGATGAAGATCAGATTAAAGGATTTCACATCTTGCTCCACACCATCTAGGTTTTGTTCCAGTTTGTCAATTCTATCCCATATTGCCACGTTGTCCTCTTTCAAATCTTCGATACTTTCTCTGTTTGTTTCAATGCAACCTTTGAGTTCTCTGACATCATTTGATATACGTGAGATACTTATGTCTAGATTCTGAAACTTCTCATTCAGCGTGTTTTTGATACATGTAGAATGTAGCTGTAATTCATGCTGCATCTGCGCAAATCGCCACTCAAGCAGTTGCATGATATTCGGCTGAGAAGTAGACAAATTGTGAATGACATTTTTCATGTGCCTGTGATTCCCAGATTGATGTTAAAGGTTACGAATGTTTAGCCATATGAGCTCACAGTCCAGCACCGGCGTCCGTAACCTGTTCGACAACTTAAAAACTCGGGTATTTTCATCAACCCACCAGGCAAACGCAATCACAAACACGTGCAACCTGCACTGAGAGGGGTCGTGTTGACACTGCCGGACAGGTGAGTTTCAGTGACCTGGCAAAGCACGCGATCTTCTTCAGTTTATATTATTAATTAAAACGATGATTATCAAGCAACCGTCGAGACTTAGCACAATCTATACGATATACAGATGCACCGACTCACAAACACCCTATCTGCCAAAACTCCTGGAGAAATGGTCACTGTAGCCTTCACACATTCACAAAACAGACCGCAGGATTCACACACGTCTTTCTCCTGATCTCGCCATGACACCCATCCCGAGAGAGAGAGAGAGAGAGCGTCTGTGTTATGCAAGAGCGTGCACTGTATGTGAGCACATAACATGGATCTCAGTGTTTAAAAACCAAAAACAAAAGAAAACGAAAAGTAAACGAAAATCTGCAGTCATTCAAAGAGAATAAAAGTTACAGCGTGAGCAAGAAATTGTGTGAAGAGTATCGGGTTTAGGTGAACTGCTAAAACAAACAAACAAACAAACAAGCAAACAAACAGTAGCTTGTAAAACTAGTTTAGATGATACCCATCTATCCATCACCAAGACGATCATTCTGAAGACTGGGAAACACTCCATTCTCGCCGGAATTTTCAGAAAGCTTTTGCGCTTCAGGCTGAAAAAAAGCTCTCCGCCACCTTTTAGCTGGCTGGGTTACACTTCAGATTGGCGGTCTGTGCTATGTGGAATGTTGGATGGAAGCGTTGTGTGTCTTGGAACCACGTGATCCATTGTGCGTTTCATGATGGTTGATGGGTAACAACAGGTGCCGAGAGATTTAGAGGACTGTTCGACTGTAGAAAAAGAAGAAAGGTAAATAAAGTGAACACTCATTGACTGGCTGAAAATTAGATAAGTTGACCTGTTGGTATTTTTTACTCTCTCTCTCTCTCTCTCTCTCTCTCCTCTCTCTCTCTCTCTCTCTCTCTCTCTCTCTCTCTCTCTCTCTGTGTGTGTGTGTGTGTGCCGGAAAATGTGTTGGCATCTGCACTCGGATGAACATGCATATGTGCATGTCTACGTACAAAAGAGTGAACGTTATTCACCCATTATGTGCATGTGTCTGTTTGGGCGGGACTATTCGTGGATAAGCTTACTGTTGTTGCATACTTGCGATCGAGTGAGTGAGTGAGTGAGTGAGTGAGTGGTGTGTGTGTGTGTGTGTGTGTGTGTGTGAGTGTGAGTGTGAGTGTGTGTGTGTGTGTGTGTGTGTGTGTGTGTGTCGGTGTCGATGTGTTGGTGTGTCAGTGTGTGTCTGTGTGCATGTATATATGTATATGAGAGAGTGACGGGGTGGGGTGGGGGTAGGGGCATAGAGAGACGGAGAGAGACAGAGACAAAGATAGACAGTGAGAGACAGTGAGAAAGAGCAGAAAGATGAAGAGTGACAAGGGGAACGAGAGAGGGGAGAGGAAGGGAGAAGGGTCAGAGAGAGAGAGAGAGAGAGAGAGAGAGAGAGAGAGAGAGAGAGAGAGAGAGAGAGAGAGAGAAGGTAGGGGAGGAGATACCAAGATGGACAGACAAGCAGATAGGCAGACAGACAGACGGTCAGACAGACGATCAGACAGGCAATCGCAAACACTTACACAGACACAAAAACATACATTACCCCTGATAGATCCACCCTTCGGACAAAACTGTTCCAGGAAAATCAAGAAGAACAGCAACACCACTGCTATTTTACGACTTAGGCATGCAATGCATGAGAGAGAGAGAGAGAGAGAGAGAGAGGAGAGAGAGAGAGAGAGAGAGAGAGAGAGAGAGAGAAGAGAGACACAGACAGACAGACAGACAGACAGACAGACAGACAGACAGACAGACAGACAGAGAGAGAGAGAGAGAGATATGGTTACATACAGTTTGTAAGAGACGGGGCGCTGCGCAAGTCTGGGCGTGTGTGTGGGCGGAGGGTGGGAGGTATGGGGAGGGGAGAAACTTAGAGACAGACACGCAGACAGACAAACAAGCATATACAGGCATGTAAGAAGAAGAGATCGGTGCCGCCACAGACAAATCCATCCTGCTCAATAAAGCACGAACCTTATTTCCGGAGAAAAAAAAATCACGAATACACGGCACTAACGTCTTAGGGCCAAAAAAAGGAAGAAAAAAAACATTGCGTAATAAACACACTACCAAGATTTGTCTTTTGCGGTTATCTAACCAGTCATAAAGTGGAGTGAATAGGGAACACATTGATATAATACAGGGGGGCTAAGGCAGCCACGCTTTCCACTGTCCTCACTTCCAAACCTAGCCACAATGAGCTGTAATGCTGATTTAATGAGGACAGTTGTGTGTTTGCACGAAAAGATTGTCCCTTGGCGATCGTTATCGAGGGCTTACTGAAGAACCTTAACCCACAGAGCATTGATGAAACCTAGGTGCTCTCTTAGATGAGTCAGTATTAAAGAAAAGCCTTTCGCTGTGTGTGTGTGTGTGTGTGTGTGTGTGTGTGTGTGCGTGCGTGCGTGCGTGCGTGCGTGCGTGCGTCTGTGTGTGTGTGTGTGTGTGTGTGGTGTGTGTGTGTGTGTGTGTGTGTGTGTGTGTGTGTTCCAGTTCCTGTTTTTCGTCGCCGCCTGCCTCCCCATCATTCTCTCTGTTCTTTTTCGTAGGTGTGCTTTTGTTTTTGTTTTGTTTGTTTGTTTGTTTGTTTTTTTGCACCCCTCTGGCATTTATCAATCATTTTGTCTTCTGTTTTTTTTTTTTTCCTTTTCCTCCCAAATCCCATCCCCGTCATCATTATTTTCTATCTCCATTTCTCTTCGCGTTGAACGCGTCATTTTCTTTTTGTTTCGTTTTCTTCCTCCATTCCTCTCTTTGTTTCTGCTTTACATCTTTCTTTACACTTTACCACCTTCCTGTCAAGACCCATTCATTTCTCTTGACTTCTTCATCTGTAAGATACGTAAATGCTTTGCTAAAAGCAAAACAGACAGGAAGACAATGTGCATTGGCAACAATGATCCCTCGAGGAAAGGATTTTTAACACGTCTGGGTTTATTACATCGAGTCAAGCATCCAAAGTGACAGGACCCCAATATTTTCTTTGCCCATTATTTGCTACTTTTAGTCTGCGGGGAGGCACCGACTGTGGAGCCGAATTCTGCCTCTGTGGTTGCTGTGGAGCCGAATTCTGCCTCTGTGGTTGCTGTGGAGCAGAATTCTGCCTCTGTGGTTGCTGTGGAGCAGAATTCTGCCTCTGTGGTTGCTGTGGAGCAGAATTCTGCCTCTGTGGTTGCTGTGGAGCAGAATTCTGCCTCTGTGGTTGCTGTGGAGCCGAATTCTGCCTCTGTGGTTGCTGTGGAGCCGAATTCTGCCTCTGTCGTTGCTGTGGAGCCGAATTCTGCCTCTGTGGTTGCTCGTGCGAATGTGTCTTTTAAAGATGTCTGATGAACAGTCCAACGAACCCTCTTCGGATTGTGTGGTGTTGTTGACAGTGTCAACACCTTAGGTATTCGCTGTCGAGGTCTCTGATTTCAAAACGAACGGAATATTTGAAGGGGGTCATGTCGATGTGACCAGGTGTCCATATTGATGTATAATAAAAAGTTTAGAAAGGAACAGACTCCATCATGGAACAGGATTTTTTTTATATATGCAAAGAATGGCCTGAGCGTGCAGTGCGTGCATCTTGTTGTCACATCATTTGTTTGTTTCATAAAAATGATTGCCTCTGCGAACGTGAATGTTTTTCATCCAAGAGCGGTGATTTGTTTGTGTGTTTGCTTGTTTGTTTGTTCATCTTTCAGCAAAATTACGCATGAACAACTTCGTCGGTTTTTTTAATCATGACATGGTGGAATATGTAATGTGATTTCATTAAATGGATCATTAGTTCTTTTATCCTGAAAATGAGCATTGTAAAGTAACTGTTTTACAGATTGATCGCTATCCATGAAATGATACATTTTGATGAAATAATAACACTGACTAGTAATACAAACTTTTCTATCTTTTGTGTTATTTGCATAGTTTTTATCTTCTTTAAAAAAAAAAAAAACACCGCGTAGGAAGTAACTGTTATTGACCATACCTAGCATCATGTCCCATGGTGGTGATCAAAGGGTGAACATGGGTTCCATTCAACCCATGAGGCAACCCAACAAAGGAGACAGAGCCGAGTCGGTTCGGTGAGTTTAGTATCACCTGTTTTGATTCAGAATGCGCATGATCACCTTCCCTACCCAGTACCGTCCTGAAGACAATAATAATTGGTGATTCGTGCAGCCAGCGTGAGTGAGCGATGCCCTAGTTCTTAGTGTCGTTTATGATTATACATACACGTACAGGTTAAGATAAACATACTCTGGATGAAAACTCCGTATGCCTGACTATTCTTCGTAAAAGTAGATGCCCTCAAGGAGGCAGTGCATATTCAGATCAGAAGCACGACGCATAGGACACCGTTTTTGTTTTCAATGTGTGCTACAGTTTGTCAATTTCGGTTTAACTCTCTTCAGGTTTCCAAGTTAATTTTAACAAAAATGAAAAAAAGAAACCACTGAAAACCCGATGTAATTTCTTTTCATCAGAATGACACTAACGATGAAAAAGCGGCGGTGTAGTTGTTGTAGTTTGTTTGATTGTTTTTTTGTTGTTGTTTTTTTTTTTTGGGGGGGGAGTGTTCTCTTTGGGAGTACGGGAGGGGGGGAGGGCAGAGTTGGAGAAAGGGGTGGGGCAGGTGGTGATGGTTCAGAAGAGGGAGAGGCTAAGGTTGAGGAGGAGAGGGGCTGAAAGTGAGGTGGGATCGTCATGGCTGTTCGTGTGTGTGTGTGTGTGTGTGTGTGTGTGTGTGTGTGTGTGTGTGTGTGTGTGTGTGTGTGTGTGTGTGTGTGTGTGTGTGTGTGTGTGTGTGTGCGCGCGCGCGCACAGCATACATAGGGGCATGCGTGCGTGCGTGCTTACATGCGTGTGTGTGTGTGTGTGTGTGTGTGTGTGTGTGTGTGTGTGTGTGTGTGTGTGTGGTGTGTGTGTGTGTGTGTGTGTGCGTGTGTGTGCGCGTGCGTGCGTGTGTGTGTGCGAGCGAGCGTGCGTGCGAGCGTGCGTGCGAGCGTGCGTGCGAGCGTGCGTGCGAGCGTGCGTGCGTGCGTGCTTGCGTGTACCTTCCCATATCCAAATACTCCCAACCTCACGTACAGTTTTTAACGGACTGATCTGCAAATCAAACCTGTCCCACCAATCACAAACACTGCATTAATGTTTTCTGAACATAGTAGCACTCCGTCTTTTCCTCCTCCTTCTCCCCCCCCCCCCCCCCCCCCCCCCTCCTCCTTTGCCACTCCTGCCCAATCTTCTGTCCCAGTCGTGGTAATGTTGTTAGTTGCTTCAGTATAAATCGTATTTCTGTCTTCTGGAAATTCTCTTCCTGCAATGTTCGCTTTTTGTCTCTCTTTCTCATTCTGCGGGGTTCTATTGTTGTTTTTGTTTTCATTTTCATCTTCCTTTCCTACTCAAACTGTGGTGTATTTTTTTTTATTTTCAACTTTCTTTCCTGGCGTCGCCCATTCACATGTCTTTCGTGTGGAGACTCTTATATATACAGGGTCGAACTTTAATTAAGGACCACTTATACACAGTCTCACAAAACATAGAAAGAAAAACCGACAAACGACAGAAACTTTATAAATGTTTACTTTCATTATCAGTGAACAACATTTTGTCACTTTCATCGAAAAAATCATTCTGATTAGACAGGGAGCCTGAATGAGACTACCCCCCAAAATGACATTCACAAAAAGAGTGTTTCTTTACAGTCTGATCAAAACCGAGGGTGCCCCCCTCGTGCTGCCACACAATCCACACAGCGCTGCCTCATGGTGTTGACTGTTCTTGTAATGAGTGCCTGGGGGAGGTTTGCCCACTCCTGCTGCAGGTAGTGCAGCAGCTCCTGTCGATTTGCCGGAACAGGGTGATTTTCTTGAACTCTCCTCCCAAGCTCGCCCCAGATGTTCTCAATAGGGTTCATGTCCGGGCTGTTTGCCGGCCATGGCATCCTGGTGATGCCAGCTTGCACCACAAAAGTGTTCACGGCTCGACAACGATGTGGGGTGGCATTATCGTCCATGAACACAGCCTGAGCCCCAATCTGCTGGAGTGCTGGGACAACCAAAGGCCGTAAAATCTCCTGCAGGTAGCGTTGGCCGTTCAGGTTGCCATCCACATGGTACAGGGGAGTCTTGTGGTGACTGCTTATGCCCCCCCCCCCCCCCCCACCCCATACCATGACGGAGCCACCACCAAAAGCGACGTCATCTGCCAGCTGCTCCCTGGGACGCCGCCACACCCGAATGCGTCCATCTCGTGGCTTCAACTGGAACTTGGACTCATCGGTGAAAAGCACCATCCGCAACTGAGCCCGAGTCCATGTTCGATGAGCTGTGCACCAGGCCAGGCGACGTGCCCGGTGGGCCGCAGTCAGTTTTGGTTTCCGGACTGGGCGCCTTGCTCGAAGGTTGGCAGCATTGAGGCGCCGCCGTATGGTCATCTCACACACTGCTGTGTTAGTGGCAGCTTGGAGCCGACGCCTGATGGTGTTGGAGGTGGTGGTCCTGGTCCGAAGAGCATGTCTGCGGATGAACCTGTCATCTCTTGCAGTGGTCTTCTTTGGCTGGCCTGGACGGGGTCTCTCTTTGACAGTTCCAGTGGCTTGAAAACGTTCTCAGCTGAATGATGACGGAGTGGGACACTTGTAGTCTTCTGGTCACTTCTCGAACGCCAACTCGATCCTGCAGCCATGCAATCGCCCGGGTCCGGTCAAAATCAGACAGCTTGCGTCTTGGAGGCATTTTTGTGTTATGAAGAATTATGCACGTTGGGCTGCTTTTAGGGGCATTCCAGTCAGTAAAATGCTCTGCAATGCATTGGTTTTTGCACGTGCATTTGGAATTTCAGTGCAAAACCGTTTGAAGCAGTGTTCACTCTTGCTTAAAAAACAAGCAATTTTGACAACAATCTGCAACTTTCACCCCCCCCCCCCCCCCCCTTCTGCATGCAGCACGTGACAATAAGACAGCTTTCGCAAGCTTTGCGGAATACTCTGATAAGCCCTTAAACCTTTCCCAGTCGAAGTCTTCGAAAAAATGCATTGCTTGTATTTTTGGCCAATTTAAAAAGAAAGGGCCTTTTTTCGGGGTGGTCCTTAATTAAAGTTCGACCCTGTATATATATGTTTTTCACTTGTAATGAGAACAGATCAGACTTTCTGAACTAAATTGTCAACCCGACAAGATGATGAAAGAACACAGCTGTCTATTCTGTGGAGCTTATTTTGACCATGTAAATGCTTAATATTTTGAGCTAATATTTTATCAATCTCTTTGTTTTTTTTCCTGGGAATAGTTGGTGTTCTCTGTATGGCCTAATCTTCTCTGCCCGTGGTGTGTAAACAGATATGCTGTCATGTCATAAATGGTTGGTAATAATTCTGTTGGACACGTTCCTTTCGTTCAGGACAATCCGTTTTCGTACAGAGATCTAAACACGACCTAGATTTTAATCGTGTGTGTGTGTGTGTGTGTGTGTGTGTGTGTGTGTGTGTGTGTGTGTGTGTGTGTGTGTGTGTGTGTGTGTGTGTGTGCGTGCGGTGCTTTTGCACCTTTTATTTGTCCGTTTTGAGATCAGTTACGATGTAATCATCTTTTTTCAATAAGGACAATATTATGCATACGCATCAATAAAAGTGTTGAATAGCCGTTGCTGAAATATGTGTCATCGTCATCTTCATTACTCTAGTGTTAATGTTATTAAGAGCGGTATCGGTGGTAGTCGTTGTAGCGGACGGACTATAATCAATTGCAGCAACAGCATTATCAACATCAGAATCATAAGAATTGTTACAAGAACGATCGTTAGCAGTAGCATTTTACCAAATAGACGAGAACGTCAACAAGTTTCTTTCACTGGAGACCGAACCTCGTATAGTACAAGACAAGGTTAACTGACTCGACCCTCTGTCCGAGTTCAAAATGCTAAATGACGAATGTTCTACTACCCATTAAGCTTTTTTTTTCTGGTAGATAATACCAGCTACCTGATGCCATACATGCACTGATTGTGTGTGTTTTTGTTTGTTTGTTTGTTCGGTTATTGTTGTTGTTGTTGCTTTTTTTGTTTTGTTTCCGTTCGGACCATATCTACAAACTGACAGAAAGGAACTTGTAAATGTGACAGGGAACAGAAGACAGTAAGAACAAACAAGTAGGGTAACTCTGGCTCCCATGATGAAATGAATACACGCCCATAAAACGAAACGAATGCTGCGTACGACACCGAATCGCTTTTTAAACAAAATGACAACACAGAGCACACAGAAAAAACAAGGAAACATCTTAAAAACAAAAATGTTCCAAGCTTGCCCATATCCCCTGTGCCTGACACATCCACACAGCAACAACAACCGGTGAAAGGAACAAACACTTAATTGACTTTTATTCAAGACTGGCACCGCCTTTTCGATCTGGAATATATATAGTCAAACAAACGCTTGGATGAACAGTAACAGATACAGATTTCGTCGATGCCAAAGCCGACGTGAGTGCAGTGCCACTCAGGACTTCTATGACTCTTCCAGACCAACATTATCAACAAAGTAATTCGGTTCACCCTGTTTGTTTCAAAACCCTAGACAGCACAAGGAGGCCTGGGTAGTAAGAGAAGGGGTGAGATCAGTGGGAGGTGGTCACATTGCGCTGATGTTGATAATGTTGATGGGGAGGAGCAGGGGGGGGGGGGGGGGGGGGGGGGGGGGGGTGGAGGAGGTGGCAGGAGAGCAAAAGAGCAGATGGAAGAGTGGAAGATGAGCAGAATGATAGTGGTGATAACAAGAATGATGGTGGTGGTGGTAGTAATGACGGTGGTGGTGGTGATTGTTTCAGAATAATACCAGTTCGTCTGGAACGGAAATGCCGCAAGGGAAGCCAGTGAAAGCAGTATGATTATTCCTGACCATTATTATTTCTTCAGTCATAATTCATATCTCATCTCCTCTCTCTCTCTCTCTCTCTCTCTCTCTCTCTCTCTCTCTCTCCTCTCTCTCTCTCTCTCCCAGTAATCCGAGGGGTCTGTTTTCATTTCTTTCTTCCAGAGGCTTTTAGACAGAGTGGCTAGACGAAAGAGGCGAGTGCTGATGGCAACGTCAAAGGCTGTGAAAGCACCGTAGTTCATCTACACCCTCACAATATTTACATATTTTCCTTAATTCTTTCTTCATTTTATCGATAGCAGCACTTCAATGGCTATTCGCCGTAAGAACTGTTGTGCAAAAAGACAAATACAGAAACAGACAGGCCCAGACCCCCACTTCTTTTAGTCTCTGCCTCTCTCTGCCTCTCTCTGTGTCTCTGCCTCTCTCTGCCTCTCTCTGTGTCTCTGCCTCTCTCTGTGTCTCTGCCTCTCTCTGTGTCTCTGCCTCTCTCTGCCTCTCTCTGCCTCTCTCTGCCTCTCTCTGCGTCCGTCTGTCCGCCTGTCCGTCCCTGTCCCTGTCTCCGTCCCTGTCCCTGTCCCTGTCTCCGTCCCCGTCCCTGTCCCTGTCTCCGTCCCTGTCCCTGTCTCCGTCCCTGTCCCTGTCCCTGTCTCCGTCCCTGTCCCTGTCTCCGTCCCTGTCCCTGTCCCTGTCTCCGTCCCTGTCCCTGTCCCTGTCTCCGTCCCTGTCCCTGTCTCCGTCCCTGTCCCTGTCTCCGTCCCTGTCCCTGTCCCTGTCTCCGTCCCTGTCCCTGTCCCTGTCTCCGTCCCTGTCCCTGTCCCTGTCTCCGTCCCTGTCCCTGTCTCCGTCCCTGTCCCTGTCCCTGTCTCCGTCCCTGTCCCTGTCTCCGTCCCTGTCCCTGTCCCTGTCTCCGTCCCTGTCCCTGTCCCTGTCTCCGTCCCTGTCCCTGTCCCTGTCTCCGTCCCTGTCCCTGTCTCCGTCCCTGTCCCTGTCCCTGTCTCCGTCCCTGTCCCTGTCCCTGTCTCCGTCCCTGTCCCTGTCCCCGTCCCTGTCCCTGTCCCTGTCTCCGTCCCTGTCCCTGTCCCTGTCTCCGTCCCTGTCCCTGTCCCTGTCTCCGTCCCTGTCTCCGTCCCTGTCTCCGTCTCCGTCCCTGTCTCCGTCCGTCCCCGTCTCCGTCCCTGTCTCCGTCCCCGTCCCCGTCTCCGTCCCCGTCTCCGTCCCCGTCCCCGTCTCCGTCCCCGTCTCCGTCCCCGTCCCCGTCTCCGTCCCCGTCTCCGTCCCCGTCTCCGTCCCCCCCCCCCGTCTCCGTCCCCGTCTCCGTCCCCGTCTCCGTCCCCGTCCCCGTCTCCGTCCCCGTCCCCGTCTCCGTCTCCGTCCCCGTCTCCGTCCCCGTCCCCGTCTCCGTCCCCGTCTCCGTCCGTCCCCGTCTCCGTCCCCGTCTCCGTCCGTCCCCGTCTCCGTCCCCGTCTCCGTCCGTCCCCGTCTCCGTCCCCGTCTCCGTCCGTCCCCGTCTCCGTCCCCGTCTCCGTCCGTCCCCTTTCCGTCCCCGTCTCCGTCCGTCCCCGTCCTCCCCGTTCCGTCCCCGTCTCCGTCCGTCCCTGTCTCCGTCCGTCCCTCCTCCCTCCTCCTCTCTCCTCTCCTCTCTCTCTCTCTCTCTCTCTCCTCTCTCTCTCCTCTCTCTCTCTCTCTCTCTCTCTCTCTCTCTCTCTCTCTCTCTCGTGCTGTCTCAGTAACGTGATAGCAGCGCCCTCCTCCTACTTCCTCACAAACGACCATACCAATGATCGTTCTGCCACAGCCCACGATCTACAGAGATCAATAAATATCAACTTTTCTTTCGGCAAATCACCACAGGAGCACTGCACTGCAACAACTCCCGTGATGTTCAGTTGTGTCTGTTCTGACGCAGTAAAGACAGGGCACTAACACTACCCTCTAGATCCCGTTCCAATGGGATATTCAACCAGTTGTCGAGCCACCTGGAGTGAGCTTTCCCTTCCAAAGGAAGCGATCATATCAATCGAAGAACAACCTCCACCACGTTACCAACAAAGACAATTTTGACTAAAAACCCACCCCGAACAGGGATGCGGAACTTAAAGTTCCCAAATGCAAGAATGTCTTTGCGATAATGGTCAGAAAGGGCAACGAAAATAATACTATGGGCTCTGTTCTGGCTAACTAACAGCTACGTGAACGGGAAATGGCTGTACATTTAATTTTCTTTCATGATGCCTTCCAGCATTAGCCGGGAAGAAGAAGCAGGGGTAGCTGCAGTACCGGTCAGAAATGTTTTGGGAAAAAACACTCCCCAAGACGTGTGGACATATCTGGACTATGCGGTTCTACTTTTCTCATTTAAGCCTATAACATGCCCAAAATTCTAGACAGGAGCTGGAAACTCAAAAAGGTATCGTCATGCCTCTGACTGGAATCGAACCCAAGACCTCCTGGCTTGCTTTCGGCAGTTCTAACTACTGATCTCCTGGTCTAACGACATTGAGCCGGAAAAAAATCAACGTTGACAATAAACCTAGCACCGGGTAGCCTATAACATTCAAACTCATCTCTTTGCACGCGGATGCCAGACAAAATATGTTTGTGCCTTACAAAGCGTGAGTCCGCGATGAATGTGTAACACTTCCGAAGTGCTTCGCCCGTGTTTGAGCGCTTTGGAAGTGGTTTTAAAAAGGATGTAATTTTTCTTTGAACAGCTTTATTATCTGAATGTGTAATTTCCGCCGCAGCTGATATGCGCACAAAAATCTCACACATATTTAGCCAAAATAGATGCTCCCGCGAAAATGTCATATGTATTAAGGTAAAAAGATAATATTGAATCCATGTGGTATAGTTTGTATCATTGTGTATACGCCTTTTTATGCAAGGCATATATATATATATATATATATATATATATATATATATATATATATATATATATATATATATATATATATATATATATATATATATAAATAAAGAAAAGTATAAGGAAAGCTGTGACACACAAGAGCATTTCTGATAACAAATTAAAATACAAAATAAACAAAGAAAACTACGTGCTTCTATGGAAATACAAATAAACAAAGAAAACTAAGTGCTTCTATGGAAGAGACGTGAACTTTCCGCAAATGTATTTTTTTAAACGTCAAAATAACAAAACAAACTAAATGCTGAAAACTCGGCTCTCCAGATGGCTGTCGCTGAGAGAATGAAGAGTGCCACAAGGAAAAGGAAAGGAAACGCCTTTTCATAAATTCCACTCTTGGAAAATGAATAAAAACGAAATAATGAAAGAAAGCTGAATGGAAATCGAGTTCTTTCTTGGACATTAGAGTTTTTCGCGCTCAATAACTCGCTCGCACATATGTTGTGTGTGGTGTGTGTGTGTGTGTGTGTGTGTGTGTGTGTGTGGTGCGTGCGTGCGTGCGGGGCGTGCGTGCGTGCGTTGCGTGCGTGCGTGCGTGCGTGCGTGCGTGCGTGGCGTGCGTGCGTGCGTGTGCGTGCGTGCGTGCGTGGTGTAGGTTGGTGTGGATATGTGTGGGTGCGCGCGTGCCTGCGTACCTGCGCGCCTGCTTGTGTGTGTGCGCGTGTGCGTGTGCGTGTGTATGTATGTGTGCGTGTGTATGTATGTGTGTGTGTGTGTGTGTGTGTGTGTGTGTGTGTGTGTGTGTGTGTGTGTGTGTGTGTGTGTGTGTGTGTGTGTGCGCGCGTGTGTGTGTGAAAAAAATGAAGAGAGACCGGAGAAAGAAAAGAAAAGGGAGGGGTGGAAGGGTAGAAGAGATGAAGAAGAAGAAGGCCAACAACAACAACCAACAACAACAACAACGAGGAGGAGGAGAAGGAGGAAGAAGAAGGAGAGGAGGAGGAGGAGGAGGAGGAGGAGGAGAAGAAGAAGAAGAAGAAGAAAGAAGAAGAAGAAGAAGAAAAGAAGAAGAAGAAGAACAACAACAACAACAACAACAACCAACAACAACAACAACGAGGAGGGAGGAGGAGGAGGAGTGGGGAGGAGGGGAGGAGGAGGAGGAGCAGAAGAAGAGGAGGAGAAGGAGGAGGAGGAGGAGGAGAGAGAGAGGGGGGGGACAGAGACAGAGAGAAGGAGGAGGAAGAGGAGGAGGAGGAAGAGGGCGAGGAGAAAAAAGAAGAAGGAGGAGGAAGAGGAGGAGAAGGAAGACAAAGACGAAGAAGCAGAAAAAGCAGAGAGAGAGAGAGAGAGAGAGAGAGAGAGAGGAGACAGACAGACAGACAGACAGACAGACAGGCAGGACAGACAGACAGACAGACAGAGGGCAGACAGGCAAGCAGGCAGACACGCAAACCAACACAAATACAGAAAAAATAGCATCACCACTGACAGGTCAACCATGAATACAAAACCCTTCTATGATTGTCATAAACAGCAACATACATACTTATTACAACAGAAAAATGAGGAGACCCATTGAGAGAGAGAGAGAGAGTGAGAGAAAGAGAGAGGGGGAGAGAGAGAGAGAGACAGAGAGAGAGAGAGAGAATGACAAATGTAATGTGGTCCAATCGGCAATATGACGCCCTCCTGTCCATGTGGCATATATAACTTGTCTAGATAAACTGACTGAATGACTCGCTCACAGCCTGCATAAAGACACACACACACACGCCACGCACGCACGCGCGCGCGCGCGCACGCACCCACCCACCCACCCACCCACCCACCCACCCACACACACACCCGGAGGCACAGCACATTTATGCACATGTATGCAGAATGACTCTTTTCCAGAAAATACCTATTTTTGCTTATCTGCCTGTGGACCGACTGTGGAAAAAGGCCTAGTGGCAGTGAAAAAAAGACCCACTGACCACAGGAGAAGTCCTGTTGACCCTAGGAAAGACTGCAACATGGGATCTTACTGAGAAGGCACGTAAGACCGCGCGAGGAAAACTTGGCTATGTCTGGAGTTGAACTGTCTTTCCCTGTCAGCTGAACAGCGATGCATGAGGCTACGAGATGAGCACAGAAATTCGCACGATATGGTTTCATTTGCCAGTAGCCTCTGCAGTCATTCAATACGGTCTTGTACGCCTATGGGGACGCTTCCAAGGAGGTTCTGCTGTGTCATGTCCAGTGGTCGTCACACAGTGGCATGTATCAGGGGGTAGTTCTCTTGACGTGCGTGCCGGCAACCTCTGTCTACAAAGAGCAGGCTTTCTCGGGGGTGCTACAGGATTGCCACAGCTGGACCGGTTTGGCAGCTAAAGACAGCACTGCTCCGAGTCCCACTGGCACCTTCGGGTTCATGTTTTTCCTGTACGCTTGTTTCGTCTCATCTGTGGAAAGGCCCAGTAGTGGTGAGGAGAGACCCACTGACCACAGTGAAAGTCCTGTTGACAGCGGAAAGACTGCAACCTGGGATCCTCTCTTCAGAGGGGATGTAAGACTGTGCGGCGAAAGTCTGGCTGTGTCTGGAGTTGCGCTAGTTTCAACTGTCAGAGGAACGGCAACGAGAGGGGCCGCAGGATGCGTGTAGCAGTTTGCTCAGTGGTGGAGTCTTTCGCCAGTTAGCTCTGCTGTCATACAATATTGGTTTGGACACCCATGGAAACGTGTTCGTTGTGGTTCTGCTGTGTTGCGTCCGGTTGCTATCATGCAAAGGCATTTGTAGCTCTGCTGTCATAAAATATTGGTTTGTACACCCATGGAAACGTGTTCGTTGTGGTTCTGCTGTGTTGCGTCCGGTTGGTCTCATGTAAAGGCATTTGTCAGGGAGCGGTTATGTCCCTTGAGGTCCTAAATAACACGGGCGCAGAAGCAGGAAAAGGGTAGCGATGGGTTCTAGGAATGCAAGTAAGGAGGGGGCGGACTGGGAAAAAGTGAATAGGAGACAGACAGACAGACGAAGAGGCAGGAAGCAGGCAGGCAGGCGGGCAGATATACAGGCAAACACAGACGTATGAAATAGAAATGGGTACCGCCACAGACAAATCCACCCTGTTCAACAAGACACAAAAACCTTCTTCACACGTACGCACGCACGCACGCACACACGCACACACCACACACACACACACACACACACAACACACACACACACACACCACACACACACACCACACACTAAAGGGGTTTACATCACTACTGTCTCATGGAAGAACAAGAACATATTCAGACATTCGGCCTTAAGGAAGAAAAACATCAGCCAGCTTCGTACTCTGCTGCCGTCTGAACAGTAATAAAGCCCAGTGAATACGGTCTATGTATTAATATATCTAGGGCATGGGCAGCTTTCGCCTATCACTGGTCTTCCAAATCCAGCTTCTACGAGCAGTGATGCTGATTTAATGAAGACATTTATGGGTTTGCGGGAAAACATTGTCTTCTTGTGATCGTTAACAGGAGCTTATCGCAAAACCATAACCCGCAGAGTATTGATGTAGTCTAGCTGTTCTCTGGGAGAAGGAATGGTAGCTTTTGGATTTTTCGCGTGGTAGTTATTGTTTGTTGTTGTTGTTGTTGTTGCGTTTTTGCTTGTTTGTTCTTTTGTTGTGTCGGTTATGTCTTTGGTTGTTGTGGTTGTTCTTGTTTTGTTATTTTTTTCTCCCATGTTTTCCCCCTATTCTTTCATTTCTGTCATTTTTATCTTAGTCTTTCCACGCGATTTTTTTTCTTTGTTTTTCTTCTTTGTTTTGTTGTTGTTGTTTTTTTTGGTTGCTTCTTTTACATTTTATGTTATTTATCTCCTTATCCGTCTTGTTCTTGTCTTTAATGTCACCTCTTTGTTTCTTCTCTTTTCCCAATTGCCACCTTTTCTTCATTATCCCCCCCCCCCCCTCTTTCCTCTTTCTCCTCCTCCTCCTCCTCCCCCCCCCCCCTCTCCCCCCCCTCTCCCCCCCCCTCTCTTCCTCCTCCTCCTCCTCCTCCTCCTCCTCCCCCCCCCCTATCCCCCCCCTCCCCCCCCCTCTCTTCCTCCTCCTCCTCCTCCTCCTCGTGTCTCGTTTTTTCTTGCATTCTTCATCAACATTCTTGTCTTCTCGACTCTTCTTTTTCTTTTTCCCCCTCTTCCTCCTCCTCCTCTCATCCTTTACCTCCTTCTCCTCCTCCTCCTCATCATCATTACCATCATCGTCATCATTATTATCATCATTATCAGTATCAACATCGTGATTTTCACATCCTTTTTGTTTTCTTTTTTGTTTATCCCGTCTTTGCGCTTTTCATTTCTGTGGGGTTTTTTCCCTTCCTCCTCCTCCTCCTCCTGCTTATGCTCCTCATTAGCAGCATCATTTTCTTCTTCCGCACTTCTCTTTCATCATCTTCTTGTTCTTCTCCGCTATTTCTGTCTTCATCTTTAGTTCTTTCCTCCTCATTCTTCCTCCTCGTTCTCTTCACCGAGTTTTCTCTTATATTTTTCATTTCTCCTTTTTGTCTCTATATATTCTTTTGTCGTCTCTTTTGTTTCTTTTTTTTTTCCTTCCTCCCCCATCATCATTTGCTTCTATAACTTATTTGTCTGTTCCATCCAAAGTTTCATTTCATTTTTTTTGTCCTTTTTACCTGTGTTTGTTTGTTCCGTTTTTCTTCCTTCTCTCTGACGTTTTTCTTCCTTGTGTCTGACTTTTGTTTTCTCGTTATCACCTTTCTGCCAAGTCCTATTTCTTGTTATTCACTTTCTCTTTTGTAAGATACATGAACGCGTTGAAAAAAAAAAAACTGGCAGGAAGACAATGGTGCATTGGCAACTATGATCCCCCGAGGAAAGTGTCTTAAAACGTCTGGGTTGATTGCATCGAGCGAAGCATCCAAAGTGACAGAACCCCTGTGTTTTCATTGTTCCTCGTTTGTTACTGTTATCCTGCGAGCAGACATCGACTATGAAGCAGGGAGCAGAAGACTGCTTTGGTGTCTATGTTCGTGTGTGTTGGTCTGTCAAAGATATGTTGAAAACAGGGCAACAGACTACCATCGGATTTGGTGGGGTTGTCGATAAGGTCAGCGCGTACCAGTGATAATATGTCGAATTCAACATCTCAAAATGAAAGGTGAAAAAATTTTCAAAGGGTCAGAATCCATGATGGAACTCAATTTGTGTTTGTGCAGGGAACAGCTTTACGTGCAGTGTTTGCGTCCTACTTTGGGGGACGGACTCCCTTTTGAAAGAAATGAACACCTCTGCCCAAGGGGTTATATTTTCACCTACGTGCACTGGTTTGTTTGTTTATTATCCTGTTGGAAAATTGCACATTCACGACTGATTCGATTTTAGCTACACTAAATGGAAAGAAGGAATATGATTGGGGAACACATCCAATGAATTTTCAGTGTGAATTCATTGCATTGAGTTGAGTTCATAAGGATCAACTGGCGAATCAAGGAACAGTTCACCAAGATTGGTACAATCTTTCTTCTGGATATAAACACTATGAATCTCTTTTTTCAAACTGACAACAATCTACCAAATCATCTTTTAACTGAATATTAAAACTTTGTAGTGATATCATCGTTGAAATTTTATATTTTTGATTGTCTATGAAAACAAGACGGGTATACACCTCAGGCATACACTTTTCTTTCTCGTAAATCTTTGTAATTAAGGATTTTTTCCCCCCCGTTTATTATCAACCATTTGCGGTGCTCACAAAAAATGAATTACTTTCAGAAGCGAATTAAGAGACATACGAAAGACCTGCTCAAAATGGAACAAAAATTAGTATCATTCGATAGAAGATGGGTTCGCGCTCGAACTCAAAAGGAATTAGAGTCTATCGTGACGCCACTGGAAATGTAAAGTGAGGTATACAGGCGAAAACGAATATTAATGCGCGCAAAAGGTACCTTATTCGTGGTAATGTTTAATGTCACGCCAAGCAAAGAAACGACCGCCGCCACAAGAGTAAGTAAGGAGAGCTCCATTCATCTTACAAACAAGAAATGTCCGTGGATGTAATCCTACGCTCCATGAGGAATGGTGCAGGCTAATGAAGGCTAATGAAAAGCGCATGTGAACTGGTACACAAAACAATAACATACATGACATCCACGAGCTGAACATTGAAGACAATGCGGGAGAGGCTTATAACCATTCTAGGTAACCGTGGCCAGAGAAGGAGAGCTAAACGGACAAGAAGTGGGAGAGCCTGTAAGCAAGAGTGATGTGCACAGATTTATGCTGAATCGTGGTTTCGTCTACGCCTAACTGCTGCGTATGTACACTCTGCTTAGGGCTCAGTCTACAAAACAAATAAGGATCGATCAGTCATTAACAAAAGGTCTTCAGTTGCAAAACAGTCTTAAAATAGTAAATTAGATTTTATTTCTTTTGGTAAAATATTCTGTCTGAGTTGTCTGCCAAATTTTGAAAGCTCTGTCATCATTTCATTTCGTGCCATTGTGTAGAGGTCTCTGAACGAAAAGGTCGTATGTCGTATCATGACAATATTTGTGGGCGTATTTGTTCATTGTCGAATCCTGTTGGCTGGAGTTTCAAGGGTTTCATGGCCCTAGAATTTGTGTGTGACTAACTCCGATTTGCTAAGACATCATGGCGTAGGCTCAATGCCGTGCAGCCCAAGGATATGCAGGCACAAAAACACGCACATGTGTACAAGCACGCTTGATTGGACACACACTTAAAAGTCACGCCCCCCCCCCCCCCCACCCACCTCACACACTCACACTCGCACCCCCCCCTCCCACACACAAACACACACACACACACACA
Source organism: Conus ventricosus (assembly GCA_018398815.1). Lineage (NCBI taxonomy): Eukaryota > Metazoa > Mollusca > Gastropoda > Neogastropoda > Conidae > Conus > Conus ventricosus. The sequence continues at coordinate 41,379,034 of CM031610.1, read as the reverse complement.
CACACACACGCGCACGCACGCACGCTCGCGCGCACGCACGCACACACACACACACACACACAGCATACGCATACACATAAAGGTAAGTAGTAAAACCACTGAAAGGCAACAAAAGGTGAGACAGCCAAAAAAAAAGTGGTAGTAATAGTAATGGTAGTTGTAGAAGTAGTAGTAGTAGTAGTAGTAGTAGCAGCAGCAGCAGTAGTAGTAGTAGTAGCAGTAGCAGTAGAGTAAAGCTTCCTGGCTACGATGAAGTGCTCAACAGCTGCCTTGTATGGTCTTTTCTCGGATGTATTTTGCATATAATGCGTACAATTTAGTTGAATAACTTATTCTTGTGCGACTTGGATCAGGTGTATTGTCCGTGTCTACCTCTTGCATCCGTACAGAAGAGTGGATGCCAATGATGCTTTGCTGGGTGTGACTATTGGGAAAATCTCTCTCTCTCTCTCGCTCTCTCTCCCCCCCCCCCCTCCCCTCCCCCCCCCCCTCTCTCCCCCCTCTCTCTCCCCCCTCTCTCTCCCCCTCTGTCTCTCTCTCTCTCTCTGGCTTTTGCGTTCAATTTGCATTCAACGGACAGCGCAGTCCAATGACTGTCAAAAAATCACCTCATCCGCAAAAAACAAAGAAATTGACTATCAGGGGAAAGAAAAGCTATATGTCAAGTTAACGATGTTGTACAGATTCATCGTCAGATTCATCGACAGATTCATTAATGAGGAGTGAGAACAAAGTTTGACTGCACTTGTCACTTTGTACATATGACAATCAAAGAAAAGACAAGAATAAAACGAAAGTTTCCTTCGTGATGGCTTGACTCGTTAGGGCATTCCTCTGCTGCGTTTCATGAGGACGTTAATGATTCCAGGTACGTAGGCGTATTCATAATTGTTGAAAAGGCTACCATAAGGAGGAATGAAGGAGTAACATCCTTCCAATATAAACAAAAGACACAAAACGAAACCGCGATAAAAGTGTTCTGCCCAAATCTTCAAAATTTATTATATAGTCACGAAAAGCTGGGGTGTCTTTCCTTTCCACCTATATTATTTGCCTTTTTCTTTCCTAAACTCATCAAGTGTGCGTGTGTATGTGTGTGTGTGTGTGTGTGTGTGTGTGTGTGTGTGTGCGTGCGTGCGTGCGTGCGTGCGTGCGTGCGTGCGTGCGTGCGTGCGTGGTTTCTGTTTAATACTTACTGATCACATTTGTGAAAGATTCCGTGCTATGAAAAAAAGAAGAAAAGAACAATTAGGAAATAAAACGAAAAAAATGAAAGCCTCATAATCCATATTCAGATTACACATATTCAATGCCCCCGTCTGGCCCAAAAGAAAAAAAATGAAAGCCTCATAATCCATATTCAGATTACACATATTCAATGCTCCCGTCTGGCCCAAAAGAAAAAAATGAAAGCCTCATAATCCATATTCAGATTACACATATTCAATGCTCCCGTCTGGCCCATTTGGTTCTTTTTTCTAGCTGAGAAGAAAAACTATTGTATGCGCATATCTCTCTCTCTCTCTCTCTCTCTCTCTCTCTCTCTCTCTCTCTCTCTCTCTCTCTCTCTCTCCAGCCATCAGAGACTAGGATTATGTAGGGGGCCGGATACAAAGCAGTCGTTAGCAGACAGGATGATGAATCCTACCTACCGTAACACACTGACCTTACACCTCAAATTGCTTCTTCAGTCTGCACTCTGTCTCTGTCCAGTGTCTGTTCCTGTTCTAATCCATTCACATTCCCACACCCTTCCAGCTACCTCTCTCTCTCTCTCTCTCTCTCTCTCTCTCGCGCGCGCGCGCGCTCGCGCGCGCACGCGTATGTAGTGTGTGTGTATGTGTGCGTGCGTGCGTGCGTGTGTGTTGTGTGTGCGTGTCTATGTGTGCATATGTATGTGTGATATGTCTTTTCGTAACCTAAAAAAGCGGTTTTAACAAGAAGTCAAAATCCTATGAAGTGAATATTTTTTTTAACTCACTCTGGTTTCGCATAGAAACAAGTATAATTGATAATATTTGAGGTCGGAGGATTTGTAAAGTAATAGACCTTCAGAAAGATTGATTTTAAAGCAAAAATCAATATTTCACATCGGATTTCACAGAAAGATAATTTATCTAAATGCCTGTTTTGTCGTAGAACATTCTCATCATAGTCAGTCCCTTACTCCTTGAACCGGAATCGTTGGACACCACTCGAACTGACAATCCTCTTCCATCATCATCTATTTTCTGCCTGTCTTGGGAATTGCCAAAAATCAGGCTCGCCCATTTTTTTGATGTTGTCCTCGCATCCCCTTTGCTGTCAGCTCTCTCATCTATTTCCTGGCATACTGCTCGGCAAAACTGTATTTGCGAGGTAAGATCAACGACACATATAATCGTAAGGTTTTTCCGTTTTTCAGTTGTTGTCAGCAGGTATTCAAAAGGGTCAATGGTTGGATCAATTCTCTGTCGCACAATGTCATCGGTGACATGGTCTTTGTAGGATATGCATATGATTTTGCAGTAGTGTCTCCTTTCAGATGCTTCCATTCCTCTTCGCAGCTTTTGTTACTGGGGAGCAGTTGTGAGGAAAGAAGGGTTCAAACCAGATATCCTCTGAGGAACGGCGCGAGCATCAACAGTACTCTCAATACTCAGGACCATCTAAACAACAATGATCTCTCTATCGGTTTTGAAATGAGAATGATTCGCACTCCAGTTATACACTTGCTGCTGCGGATGTTCTGTCCTGGCATTTTACTTGTTGGAGAAGACTTCCTGTCCAGCTGAGCCACTGATATTGGGAGCAAAGCGTAGGTTGGTGATAATATTGATCTTCTAATGCATGAATCATGGGTCTTTCCAGTAAGATGTTAATGAGTGTGAAGAGAGTGTACAGCTCTGCCTGAGGCCAACATATGCGCAGATCCATTCGCCTAACTTGCCATTGAGAACTGCGCCGATAGATCTTTCTTAAAGTTTTTCTAGGATTCCTGCAACATTTCTGCCTATGTTGTACTTCTTCAAGCTTGTCCATGACGTTTCATGCCAGATTCTATTAGATGCTTTCTTAAAGCCGCTAAA
>CM031610.1:41318466-41370966 GCA_018398815.1 Conus ventricosus | reverse complement strand
CGCTTATTGGTATGTGTGATTTGAAATTGATGCAATAGATTACACGACTTTACGTGATATATGGTAAAACCGGCAAAACATCTTTTGTTCTCCCCAAAGCTCCTTCGCCCAAAGAAGTTCAGCCTTTCCGTCCATAGCACGTAGTCACACTAATTCTTGTCACCTTCGATTGCCACCTGACAATGATGAAGAATTTTTTTTCCGTAAAGGCAACCGGTTGCCATCAAAAAGGACAACAGTTCTGTCATAGGCTGTTGTCTCATCAGATCAGTCTGACACACACGTGTCCGGAAAGTGTGCGGTCCATAACTCGAAGACTTGAAGAATGTGTTCCGTACAACTGAAACTGTTACGCCACGTACCAGACGAACTAAAAGTTAAATAGGTGGACGATGTGAAATCTTAGGACTTGTTTAAGTGCAAGGTGATTGTAACATATAGTATATAGGTGCAAGGCGATACTAGCATACAGCATTTTTATGATTGCAGATGAATCTCCGTTGACTGCTCAAAACCTGACCGTGGATTCTGAGACGCCCAGTGTATCTGGTGGTGGAACGCGGCTGTCCCCAAGTGAGACGTGGCCATTTTGCTATTGTCACAGGCTCTCCAGGTAATGGTCGCAGTCATCGTGTGCTTGAAATCTTCTCTCTCCCTCCCTCCCCCCCCCCCTCCCCCTCCCCTCTCTCTCCGTCTCTGTGGCCAGTTTTTCATGCACACACACACACACACACGCACGCACACACACACACACACACACACACACACGCGCGCGCGCGCGCGCACGCACGCACGCACGCACACACACACACACACACACATGTACCAAAGCTATAAAGATATAGATGATTAAAATGGAATACTCTTGTCAGTTAAACTTCTTAGTACCTTTGCTAAAAAAAAAAAAAGCATGTAAAAGGAATCCTAAAACCATTCTAAGAATTCCGTTTAAAGCTGAAGGTGGCTGACTGGTAAACACCTGTGTTTTTCTGATAACAGATAACCGATGACTATTCGGGTGCTGAACATGAATTCGGCGACAGATGATTCAACTATAAGTGAACACAGTTGCCCGGGAGTGAACGTAGGTGCCAGTCACTTTCCGTCCCATGTCAGAACATAGCCTTAGAGGTCGTTCACGCAAGGTACCGCCCTCTCTCTCTCTCTCTCTCTCTCTCTCTCTCTCTCGAGAACCCAAGTCACAATTATGTCATTCGACTATGTGAGTTGTTCTTTAAACGAGCAATATGAGAAATAAGATATTTTGCCCCGTTGAGTAAATGCAGTCAACATTTATAATGTAATTAACAAACGGAAACGGGAACAAATAAAACAAATGATTATTATTTCCGTTATATCTGGTAACATTAGTAATAATGATGTTGACGACAAAAGTGATGATACAGATCACACATAGTTGTAAGCTTTCGAGAATGCGTAATGACCAGATAAAAACGCCGAGATTTTTTTATTATTCATTTTTATCACCCTTTGTTTCAATTCCCGGCCTTGAACTCTTGACACGCCAGATTCTACCACTGGTGGACATTGCTGTCTTGACTGATCCATGTGTCCTATGACCCACTTCCAGCTCCAGTTCTGAGCATGGCCATCGTTGACGTCCACACAAGGTATTTATAATCCAGTTTTTCATGAAAACGTATCATTGTCATTCGCTCTCTCTCTCGCTCTCTCTCTCTCTCTCTCTCTCTCTCTCTGACCTCGTTATATTGTCATGTACAGAGCTCAGTCTTTATAATTATGGTATTGTATGTAATTTCAAAACTTGTGTTATTCTGATATAAATCGGAGCAAAAACAAACGCCAACGATGATATTGATATTGTCTTCATATGCAGTGCTTAAAAGCGTGCGAAGGATGTTAAATGAAAAGATCATCTGTGAATGAAACCATTCCAAGACGTCTACAGTTATCAGTAGGTATTCCATTAGAGGGTCGTAATGTTTTAAAGAAAGTACATTTCATAACAGTGGTGAACAGTAACCCAGATCGACCATAAACCTTCAAAATAGGACATTCCCGTCTAAAGGAATGCGAAGTAACATGTTACAAAGTTCTGAGCATTTTTTGCTTGTAAAACCCACTCGTAGCGTTTGTGAGCGCCGCCTTGCCCCTCTTCTCGCCAAGCAGCGTAATGGCCAGACGCAACCACCTCATTTTCTGACGGTTCTCTGGAGCCAGAAGTGTGGCAAATAATTCCACTGGACGACTAGGGTAACTTCCAGATCCTTCAGGTTCATGGCTAAAGTGGACGACTTGACGCTTTCTAAAGCCTTTCACCGCGGTGTTAGATCCGGAATACAAAGTCAGTCTGTACGCAGGGGTCAGCATGTACGCAGGATTGTTCCCCGATCTAGATACTTCTCAACAGTCATTGCTCGATAGGAAAGGGCAGTGTCCATAAAGATGATGAGACCGACAGCAACTAAGTAGGTTCTTTTGTGGATTTTGAGAACTTTATTAGTGTTGTGTGCAGATGTTAACGTTCCATATTGTAGGAAAATGAGATCCGTTTTGTCAGCCACATTTGTATGGGCTCGGACAGTCGGCGACCCACCTCAGTACTGTCATACTCCTTTAAATGTAGCTCCTTTGTATTCCTCTCTAGCATTCTCAAGCCCTGAAATGACAGTCCATGTAGTGTCCACTACTAAACTCGTCCGAGACAACATGACTTGAACTATGTTAGAGTGGACACCCTAGAAGAACTGGTGTCGACAAAAGGACGTTTCTATAGAGGACAACCCCTCAGAGGTCCTGTTCAAGTGATCTCGAGACCACTGAAGCAGCTGCTGTCTGTGCAGCCGAGACAAATGGAGCACAAATGCAAGCGATGTTTCTGTGGAAAGCAGCAGGATGACGTCTGTTCCAGTCTGCGCCAACACGGTGGTTCTTGCAGCATTATGAAGTCAGAATGACCTTAGGTAGCGAGCTACCAGGAAGCGATTTCCGCGAGCCTGAAAAACGAATATCCAGTCAAGTGCTTCAGTGCTAGCTTGCTCTCTGCCTCCAGCATGCCACCTTGCTGCTGAACCAAGGCACAAAAACAGGTCCACCCTCTTGCAGTGACACTGTGAGAGTTTGTGCCACATAGATCCACGCTATGCATTATTCCGATGCAAAAAAGGACCGCTTCTGACATTTCACAAACGACACATGTCTTTGTTGTTTCATGTGTATCACTAAAAATCTGGGATATTCACTTAAGTCCAGTTGGTGAAAAACGGATTTAGTCCTACGTCTACTGGCTGGCACCATCTGCTGAGTCAACTCGCTGCTTGGAACGACCGGCGAATGGGCGGACGGTATAGCATACTGGTGTGCTATTTCCGTCGAGGTGATGAAATAATTTGAATTTGTACTGCATGGCTCTCTTCACACTTTATAGTCTAGTCTGTAAGCGGTAAAAATTAAGAAAGTTAGGAACTAATTGCAATAGTAATTATTTTAGGTGGAATGAGTCAGGACACAGTCTCTCTTTAACATATCCAAAAAGTACATCGATCGAAGTGTCCTAAGGGTACTAAAACTCGTTGTGTGACGTCATCAGGTACCCGTTTTTCACGCTGTTTTGAAGAATCGACCAAAGATAGTCATGTAGCACCTCTTTGGAAAGCTCGTGAAGTGTATTGCCCAAATTCAATAACGCATTTGCCACCAGAAGCATAAAACGGTAAAAAAAAAAGGGAAAACAGCATATCTATAAGAATATATTACCCTTCGGTCCACTGAAATACACATCCTGCATGCGTAAACTTTTGAAAGGTGGCTTACCTAGAGTATATCCTGACACAGACGCACTGCAGCGTGAAATCTCACCATCAAGTCAGTCACTGCCCAGGCTTTCTTGAATGTCAGCAGATACACAGGGTACGTCTGCCAGGTCCATGTCATCCAGTTCCACTAGCGCCGGCGAATTTGAACAACCCAAACCTTTGCAATGACCACATGCCACAGAGCACTCAAGACCATGCTTTCGGCATGTGCAACGCTTAGAACTGCAATCCTTCTTGCAGTTGCACCTGATGACTTTAAGTAGGTCATCTGAAGCAGGTGGAAGGTCAGTCTGGCGTTGTAGAGGCATTGTAAAAACGAACTGGCACTCTCCCCAGTGTTGAGATTCTGTCTGGAGTTACATTTGTATCTCGACGAACTGCATTGCATTCTTTGATGCCTGGGGTCGCTGCGCTGATGATGCCCATGCCATGAAAGGTTCCAGATCCATCCAGAGTGCGTATCTGATGATCCACATTGTCGGCAGCAAACTGGATCCAGCTGGTTTGGGGGTCAACACCCACCAAGTCTGTTCCTTGCTCTACTGCAGCACACATTTCAAACAGTTTGACTTCGTTGTAGGATAAAGAAAATCCTAGGCTATGGAGCCGCTCAACAATATGTCTGGAACCAGTTAGGTGGTGCATGGAGACTCCAAGTCCCAGCTGAAGTGGCAGGATGAGCACGTTTGGGCGCGCAGCTTGCATCAAAGCTTGACCAAGGGAAGCAATTTTCAATTCTGGATTCTTCTTTCCCTTCAGTAGTGTTCTTAAAAAAACGCCAACTGATGATGGTAGCTGTTGTATGTTTTTTGATATGTCTGAAATTTCTGCTGTTGATGGATACTCTTCTTTGGAGGTGTCAATTTTCTTTATGTCAGACAAAAGAAGTTCCGCTGCTGTTTTGATAATCCTCAGTTTTTCTTTCTCGCTGTCTGTTTCTGTCTTTGATTTTGCAAACTGCTTCAGAATTTTTTCAGCAGCTGACCTGAACGTGACTACATTGGGCTTCCCTCTGATGCAGGTGATTACAATCTCGTCTCCAAAGGTAGTTTCTAGCTTTTGTCGCATGTGTTTTTCTGTGTGTGCAGGTGTTTTTGAATCAAGGTACTCCTCCATTTTTTTGCACAGATCTGTGATGGTGATCTGTTCATTATCGAACTCTTTGAAGTATTCTGCTACTTGTGTGAATGCTTCTGTTCGTTTTGTGTCTGCTGGTCTGCCTTTGACAGCATGTATGGCCTCAGTGGAAGAAGAATATGCTTGGGGAATGCCTTTGGCTGTTATGAAGTTGACACTGCACTGCTTATGGTACAAGGCATCTGCAGCAGGAAGATCATTCACAGCCTTAATTCTGCCCAAAACGTCCTCAGCCCATTTGTCACATGGACCCCGCTGCAAACAATGTTGTTCTATTTGTGACTGGAAACTGAAGCTTCGGATTAGATAGACGGGGTCACCTTTTCTCCGAGAGCTTTTAGCAGGCAGTCCACAGAAGAGATAGTCGGCAGAAATGTCAAATTTCACCTTCTTGGACATAAGAATTTGCTGATCTTCTGTACTGTTTTCTTCCAACTGTCTTTTCAAATCCTTTTTGATGACATTGACGTTGCAGTAATTTTGACGACAAGATTTATGGACAGTTTGCCCAATGAAAAAACTCTTACTATCACATCTTAAATGACATGCTTTTTGCAATCCTGTCATCCCTTTTTCAGTTTTTTTCACGACTTCTTCTCCTAGACGTAAAGGATTCTCACAAAGCACGCATGTTTCCGGCTCAACCAGATCTGAAAAAGAACATGTTTTCTCTTTCATCAAACTACTTCTCGCGCTTGAAAAGTGTAACACATACAGTGGGCACACATGTGAGTTCATGCTACACACACACACACACACACACACACACACACACACACACACACACACACACACGCACGCACGCGCGCACATGTACACCCACGCACACATGCACGCACTCATGCATGCATGCACGCAAACACGCACACACCCACTGCACACACACACACACATACACACGCACGCATGCACGCGCACACACACACACACACACACACACACACACACACACACACACACACACACACACACACAAACATGTGCACACGGATATTACGCGAATGTACTCCGTCAATTTCTCTTAATGTCTATAGTTGTAACTCAGTGTTGTCTGTCTGTCTGCCTGTCTATCTCTCTTTCTGTCTCTCACCAGGAAACACACACACACGCGCGCACACACACACACACACACACACACACACACACACGCACGCACGCACGCACGCACGCACACAACACACACACACACACACACACACACACACACACACACACACACACATGTGCACACGGATATTACGCGAATTTACTCCGTCAATTTCTCTTAGTGTCTATAGTTGTAACTCAGTGTTGTCTGTCTGTCTGCCTGTCTATCTCTCTTTCTGTCTCTCACCAGGAAACACACACACACGCGCGCACACACACACACACACACACACACACACACACACACACACACACACACACACAAACTGATAAGCAATTTTTGACAACAAGCGGGAGCCATACATGTTCATGCCAGACACCGGTTCCTATCAGCAATTCTCTTATCTTTCATCAAAATGGAAACACTGTTGCACACATATGCAACCACAATGTAACATCGAGTGCTATTCACGGTTAAACTTGCAACGACAGTGCTGTTCTACTCACCAAAATCAGTTTCGCCGGTGCCGGACACATTTGCCGCCATTGTCTTGGAATCAACGCGCGCGAGGTCATGCCTTCCAAATATGGGGGATGACGCAACGCGCGGGATGGAATGTTTGTACGGTAAGCGGAAAGGCTCAGAGCGTGGAATCGGTCTTTTTTCGACCACTTTAAATGCTTTTTTTGATAACTCAGGACGTGTACTTTTTTCTACTTTTTGGATATTTTATTTGTTATTATTTTTTTAGTCGTTTGCACCAATTTTTAAAACTATTGCTTTTAATTCTTTGTAAAAATTATTGCCAGCCTACACTATTACACCTTTCGTGTGTTATTTTCCATACCTCCAACTGTCTTGCGATCCGTACCGCCCCATGCGGTTGGCATAGTTTTAAACAGGAAAGACTGTATGTGTTACAGTTTATACGTGTCTGTTCTACAGAGCTTTTTAAAGGTATGCTTTCTTCTCTGATGTATCAATTTCAGTGTTCTTTTTAATTGTTCACAAAATAATTTGTCCCCAGGAATGGTGTCATGTTCTAATGAACATTGTCCTGTTTTTCGTACATCAGAAGCTGTTCTGTGTTTCATCCATCGGAAGCAGACATGCATAGTTGATGGAAACAATGGAAATTGTTCAAACTCCCAACCGAGATATCTCCTCCTTTAATGAAAACATTCAATCACAGAAGATTGAAATGATGTATGTCAATCGTCGATAGATAAAATTTCCCAAGAGGATCTTTTATGAGATGACTCTCTTTTTACAGAAATAAGACTGATCATAAAGTTTAGAAAATAATGTGCATTGTAGGGAACTTAACAAGCAGCTAGTTTCATCGTCTTTATTAAGATGTTTTAGTCTGTTTGTAGTTATTTGGTTACTTTTTTATATAGAATATGCAGATAACCGTTATTGTTTTCAGACCTATTTGCATAAAAAAATTGTTACATATTTTTGGATTGACCTCGTTTCGTTCTTTCAGACTTCTAACCGGTGAACTGGAAAAAAAATGTCAGTGACTTGAAAAGGTCATAAAAACAGTTAAACATTTCATCTGCATTAGCGTTTTGATGATTTTTCCATTTCAATCAAGTATCGGTCATTGCCACGGTTTTGACGCAGTATTCAAAAAGCATAATTATTAAGATTCTGATTAATCGAGCGCAGCAGATATTTGTGATCTTCACCTTTGCTTTGTAATGCGATTTTGTCCCGATAGCATATCGGCTTTCATATGTCTTCGGTACATTTTATGAACTGGCAAACGTATGTCTCTGGAATTTTTTTTTATCAAGATTCGAAGCATTTCAGTCTCTTCCATAATAATCTGGTGAGGACTTCAGTAATCCTCGTTTTCTGTGATGACTACAAAAACTCTTGGTTGCCGTTTTCTGTGTTGTGATTTGTGGATCCTCTATTTGAAAGTATTGTTCATTTTGCAGTCTTTCTTCTCTTTATCTCCGAAGTTGTATTACTGGCGGTCTTTGAAGAAAGCATTCTAAAATTGTCGGTGTTCCTGAACATGTAATATGCTTTAGTTCCTTAAAGATGTAAATACTTTTTGGAGAACAGATTCGTTTTTGATGTATTTCAGCATGTTTGGAATAACGTGACTTTTTTTTTAAAACGCAAGCATTTGATTTTGACATGGCAATAGCCCTTGCGGGTGGCTAGGCTGTGAGGAACATGGACTTAGTGAACTTAATATGATCAAATATTTTCAGTTCTCTTTAGGGTCAGGTATTCCATTAACTTTACGCTTTGCTGTGTCCATATTCCAAACTATCCATTCCTTTTCTAACTCCCTCTTGCGTCTGTTTTAATTTTTCTGTTATTCTACAACTATTTTACCATTCTTCTTTTGATAGCATTTTTCGTCTGTTCGTTTTTTCCACATTAACATCTATTGTTCTTTGCTACCGTATATATTCCAAGCCATTCCTGCAACTTCTGTCACCTTTTTGTTGTACTTTCAACGATGGTTTCGTTTAAGTTCTACTACACCTGTACAATGTTTCTCTATATTCCACCGAATTAAAGCTGTTGTATATCTACCATAATTCACCTGTTCCTTCAATTTTTGCATTCTTGTCTATAGTACTAAACGCTCCCACAGTTTCACTCTTACTCGTAACAAAACCATATTTCATACAAATCGGTCCAATATCGAAAAAGCTTTCCAAGTGTGATATTGCAAGTCTTTCTGATTTATAGTATTTCCTCTCGTTCTTTCCTTTTTTTCTTTGGTCTTGTTCGTTTTTGCCTGGTACCTGCCTTTAGTGTATATAGTTTTTCCAGTGTTACTAGTCGTTTATTAGACCGGCGGTTATTTCATTTTTTTCTGTTCCATTGCTTTTCATCTTCAGATACTCCCGACTTGCTCTCTTCATGTTGGTCATTTACCTTATTTCCAGCGATTGCTGTATGTGGACTGTTGCCTTTTCTTTGTACTGCAGTACTACTATTCCTTCATCTGTCCACCTTCCAAAATCCCTTCTCAGTTTCATCAGGCACAGTACTCTGAGGACTGGACTCCAGTTTTTTGATTCCTTCGGAATGTCTTCTCTTTGAATGCCGGAATCAAATACTACAGTTTTTTTTTTAACTGTGCAGATCAATGCATACAGGTTCTCCAATTTCCTTTATCCTGTCCAGTCCCACGACCTTCCTAGCAAGTCCGACACCACCGTTTGCTCGTTGAAATATGAGTGCATGCCCAACTTCTGTTCGTTTGTATTCCCACACTTCCCGCTCATACTCTAAATTCTTTTCCTTGAACCGTATATTCGATACGCTTTTCCACCTTCTTACATACATGCCTTTCCTGCCATACTCAATTCCCATTTCAGTATTGAGATTTCAGTTATTTTGTTTTAATCTCCGTCTTCAGATTTCACCTCCAATATCTTGCACATGATCTTTTCTCAGTCTGTTTTCCATTACTTTTCTTCTTTGGAGTTCTAGTAACATTCACTTGCGCTGTATGTTAATTGCGCCTGGTACCACTCTTGTTTCTGTTTAAAATGTTAACATTCCCTTTTACTTGAGACTACTTCCACATTGCCGTTTTCCTTTTGATTTTATTCACCACATTTCTCATTTTACTCCTTTTTTTTATTCTCATGTCCTCATTTTCTATTTCTATTTTTTCTGATAGACGAAGCATTTCGAGGCTCAATGTGTCTCATATAGTCTTGATGTGACCGGTTGTCTCTCTTTTACTGGCTTTTTCACTACTTGCCATTCCCTCTTGTTGACTTCACCATACAGTACAATTCACATTTGGCTTGTGCAGTGCATCCCATACCCATGCCTGACCGCGTCTCGCTGTACATAGTCTGAATGCTTTAACACACTTGTTCTCCTTTGTATACACACGAAAACTCTTTCGTCAGTCAATTGTCTTAATCCAACGGGCAGCCACAACCTTAAACTGTATGCCTACATCGATGCACCGGATCAGACGCCGTAAATGTTCCTTTTATATCAGTCGACCAACTCTCCCAAATTTTTCCTTTCCGCCTTTGACGCAGCATCCCCAGTCTTCTGTAGTTTGTTAGGTCAGTTCATTTACTTTTCCGTGGTAAATTTCATGTTACACTCGTTTTCTCATCTCTGCGTCTGCATTCCAGCCTGGTGCTATCACTTTAATTCCGTCAAACCTCTTCATTCTCTTTTTTGTGTGCCCATGCGTAGGCATTTCAGTTCCAGCTGTTTTCATATCCACCAATTTCAATCATTTTGCCTTCATTACCTTTTAGATATCATTAGCTTGTGCCTCAGTGCACTTTTCATATTCCTACTGCTTTCTTTCCGAGCGAAAAATCCCAAGAGGACTGACCATAAGCCTTGAACTTTCAGTTGAAGTGAATTTTCTTCCCCCCGTACATTTCATGCCCGGCATTTCTCCCTTCTGGGTTCTTTCCCCATTCTTACCACTTCACGTAACGCCATTTCTCTTGTTTTTAGTTCAGATCCATTTTCATGTTTGCATGTTTCTTTCCCATGTGTGGAACGTGAGCTATTGATCCCATGTCTTCCTATTCCATGAATTGATTTTTTCTTAATCCCGCTTGCTGTCCAACACCGACTAACCTAACCCAACTTGGCGTCTCTTTAGCCATTTTCTTTATCCTTCGAACTGCTTAAGAACATCCGTACCCGTTCACATCCCTTGCTTGAATGCTATGATTTTTTACATGTCCACATTCACCAATTTCCGATATTCACACCGTTTCCTTTCATTGACCCTGATGCCTATTGCTATAGTCTAATTTTCATCTCATCTTGACATGTTCCTTCCTGCTTGCTTCCCTTTCCTCATGATCCTCCTCTCCCCCCCCCCCCTTCTTTCTCTTATCGATTATTATTCATTCTAACACTCTTTTCTTTTCCTTTTGTTTGCGGTTTTTTTTTTTCATTTTGTCTGGTATCTCATTCGTTACATGATCCTCTCTACATCTATTGATTCAATTTTCGAATTAATGGGAAGGGAAAGCGCCCGTCCGTTCCCATTCTACCCTAGATTTATTCACATAATTCCCATTCCCCTGCTGTTAGAACCACCATTACAATTCCTTTTTTTCTCCGTGTCTTTTTGAAAGTTTGCTCGCATTTAATTTTTTTTCACATCTTAACGTGGTTTGCCAAGCCCGCCGCTGGCCAGTTTTGGCAATCACTCTACCTTTATCATTGATGCCTCCCTTGTCAGGTTAAAACAAACCGTTTGTGTTACTCCCACATTTGTCGGTCTATTGCCATTCTTGGTATTACTCCATTTGGCTTCAGTTTTCATCGTGTCGCTTACACATTGCCCAGTCCATTGCAGTTCCTATAGCTACTGCATTTGTCTTGAGTTTTCTTTGTGTCACTCCCACATTGCCCAGTCCATTGCAGTTCCTATAGCTACTGCATTTGTCTTGAGTTTTCTTTGTGTCACTTCCACATTGCCCAGACCGTAGCCTTTCTTACTACTGCTGCGTTTCTCTTAGCTGCCCATTTTTCGTTTCTCCCCCAGTCCAGTTAATTCTTCCTGCTTTTATCCATCCTTTACGTAACCGTTCATTCCATTACTCGATTTGGTCTCCCACAGGAAAGAATGGTAATGGAACAGCGTCCATCTGTTCCCATTCCTTTCTCAAGTTAGTCCAATACCTAACAATTCTAACTACCTTTTCATTTTGTTTTTGTTTCCAAACCCATTCAGTTCGGTCTTCCACAGAAAGGAATGGTAATGGAACAGCGCCCATCTGTTAACATTCCTTCCCCAAATACCTAACATTTCTAACTATCTTTTTATTTTGTTTTGTTTCCAAACCCATTCAGTTCGGTCTTCCACAGAAAGGAATGGTAATGGAACAGCGCCCATCTGTTAACATTCCTTTCTCAAATTACTGTAATACCTAACATTTCTCACTACCTTTTCATTTTGTTTCGTTTCCAGTTCCATTCAGTTTGGTCTTCCACAGAAAGGAATGGTAATGGAACAGCGCCCATCTGTTTCCATTCCTTTCTCAAGTTACTCTAATACCTAACATTTCTAACCACCTTTTCATTTCCTGTAACCCACCCTTTTCCGCCCTTTCTCATCTTTTTCCCGTACAGGTGCACTTTGTTTCATTTTAAACCTTACTTGGTACTTGCTTACTATTCTCTAACCCTCGGGTTGTTCCGCTACCGTACATTCTTTTTTTCATTTCCAGCCCTTCCCAGCTACGTGCTGTGTGACATTCGTGTCACGTTTCCTCCCTTTTCACTTGATCCCACAGTTTACGATAAAGCACATCTGGCTGCACTCCTGAATTGGTGTAGATCACCACTGCCAGTCCCGTTGCATACCTTTATTTCTTTTTTTTCTTTTTTTTACATGTTTGTCCCTTCATCTACATTCGAGCAACAGGTTGTGTATTTGTCCCTGCTGACACCTGTCTCGTTGTAGAAGAGAACGATAATAATTCTACCTTTTCATGTCTTTCCAACAGGGAAACACGTCACAACACATTTTCAGTTGTTCTTCCCGCTTTTTTCATAATGTTCACGGTTTTCTTTCTCTTAAACATTTCCATTCAGTTTTTCTTTGATCTTTCTGTCATTTTTTGTACCACTCATCCTTTTTTACTAAAACATTTTGACTGAACGTAAATTCCTTTTGGTTTTGGCCCTTCAGTTATTTACATTTTCTTCAGGGATAGTTTGGAGCAGTTCCTATTTCACTTATTTTCAAATCTGTCAAGTTTTCTTAATATTTCTTCTTGTGATATTGGCCTCTGGCCCCATGTACATCTTCATCCCAACTGCCACTCTTTTCCATTCTCTTAGGTTAAGAAGAAACAGTCTTATTTTAGCTTGGAAGACATTTCTTCATGCGCCTCCTTTTCACCTTACTTTCAATATCAAAATACTCATCATATCCCTCCACCCTTACCTCGCACTTTCTCTGAAGTGTTGCTGATATTTAGATACTTCTGGCACGTCAAAGCGCGTCCAGTTTCAGTCCCTTTGTCATTCGTACCTTAACAATTCGACAGATTCTTTGCTAACAATCTCGTAAACAAGTTGAACGCTTCTGGTCGTTTACACTTTGATGCGTACCAGGTTTTTCTCCACTAAAGTCTCTTCCACAGTTTTCGCTTTCCCCACAGACAATTTTCCACATTCTCCACCACTCGCCCCACTTACTGGCCATCCCTAGAAACTTTCTGTCCACACCTCTTCTGTGCTTCCATTTACACTTCATTTTCACCACATACACGAATTGGGTTCTGTCCATGTTTAACGACCCCCCCCCCCGCCCCCCCCCCCCCCCCCCCCCCCCTCACACACACACCTCTCTGCATACTTCGGTTCTTATCCTTCGAGTTCGCTCCTGTTCGCATCCCTTATGGCTTACAATTCCAGTTTCCTTTTCTGTCTTCCACTCCCATTTGCACTTCCGCGATTTGTCTATTGATCATCATTCTTTTTACTACCAGATTACATTTCCCAACCGATCTTTCCCTTAAGCATGTTTTGCATTGTTTTGCCATGTCCCATTCATTCCGTAATTTTTTTTCCACCTGATAATCGCGGTCTCACTGCTACTCGAAGAAGTGGAAAGAGAACAAATCTTGGCCGTTCCAAATGCATCGTTATATTATTCACAAACCATTCCATTTCCACTCTTAGCTTGTTTCTTATTACCCTTTCCCTTTAATCCTTCGTCCACGTTTCCTTTGTTCACTTATCAATTCATTCTCTTGTCGTTCTCTTATTTTCCAGTTTTTCCTCAACCTTTCACCTTTTTCTTTGTCGATGCGCTGTTCTTCCTGCTTTCCGTTGCAATCGGACATTTGCTATCCCATTCTCCATTCTGTGGTCACCTATCCCTTTTTTGTTTTTTCTTCATCCCTTTCCTCGTCTCCCCCTCCCTTACCCTCGTCTCTTCACGCCTGCACATTTACTCGTTTTTAGTTCCGCCACTCACGTTTGATATGCTACGCTTCCCCCTTTCCCCATTTCACTTTTTTTTTGTTTTCCTCTTTTTGTGCGCATTAGAGGTCATTTCCGTTTCATTTATTCTCACTGCTGACACTTCTTAAATTAGCTATTGATACTATCGGTTTCAACGCCCGTTCATAATTCTTAGTTTCCTCTGCCTGTCGTGTCCATTTCCATGGAACGGAAATCGAAACATTGAGCTCAATCTGTCACATTCCCAATTAACGATGATTCTCTTCCAGTCTCTTCCACGTCTTGTCCATGGTTTGTTTTTTCCTTGTTGCTTTCCTTTCTCATGTTTTTAATTTTCATTCTATGCCATTGAGCTCCATGCTGCTCATGTCTCTAAACACTGCTCTCTCTCTCTCTCTCTCTCTCTCTTTTCTCTCTCTCCTCTCTCTCTCTCTCGCCCCCTCCCTCCCTCCCTCCTCTTTTCAACAAATGGCTCGGTGTACAGCCATTCTTACGACTGCCGGATATTTGTTGACAGGTTTGACTTCAACGCGGTAACAGGTTATCGTTGAATAGTTACTCGTCTTCCTTTGAGCACGTATCATTTTGTTTTATCTTGTATTTCATCACGACTGCCCTAATCTACAAATATTTCTTTCATTCCCTAGACTACTAAGCTGTGGTATCCCAAGGAAAGAATAGAAAGGGAACACCGCCCATCGGTTCTTATTCTGCCCAAGGGTTAAGAGTTTCAACAATTTCTGCCTCTCCACATATTTTTTGTCTGTATTCCCTGTGATGTTCTTTCTTATTATTTTTTTTTCTTCTTTTCTTTCATTTTTATTCCCATTTCTTTCCATTTCCCAGTCTGGTCGGTATAAAACATCCGCTTCCTAGACTTCTCCCAATAACTCTGTACGCTTCACCTTTCAGCTTGTCCTTTGCGAACTTATAAACTCATATTTCCTTGGTCAGTTATTGTCTTATTCCTTCAGACTCCCACAGTTCTTTTTTTCCCTCACATCGACGCATTTCGTTCTAAATAGGGCCAGTCCACATAAAGATTCCCTTCATCCAAGTCCGATCTCCACGATTTCTTTTTCATCGGCCTTTTTGGCAACATTCCTAACACGCACACACACTCTCTCTCTCTCTCTCTCTCTCTCTCTCTCTCTCTCTCTCTCTCTCTCTCTCTCGTTCGTCATTTCCTTTCCCTGTTATAAGTTGCATTCTCTTCATCTTACTCTTTTAATCTATATTCCGACCTGGTTCCACCACAAATCATTATCTCCTTCGCTCAAACGTCTCGTCTGCCCATTCCTAGACATTCCCGTTTCGGGAATTTTCATGTTCACCGGTCTCGTTTTTTCAGCTCTTGCTTCTCTTTGAAACCATTTGCTTATGTCTCCGTGTACTGTTCTCACTCCCACTGAACCGGTTATCCCTTTCCACGTAAAGAATCTTAAGAGGAGGATTTAGCTTAAGCTTTATGCTTCCCATTGAATTCTGTTTCAATTTCCCCTTTCCCTCCGTACTTTGAATACGCATTACTTTTTCTCTTTTCATTATTTCCCCCATCCTCGTCCTTCCTCCCTATCTCACACTATTTCTATAGTTATTTTCAAATTTTAACCATTTCCGCAGTTTTATCGTTTCTTTCCAGCGTGTTGAACTACAGCCACTGTCGAAGTCTTGCTCTCTAATATTTCACCTATTTCATATATTCAGTTCTAATCCCACCAACGTTATTGACCGCTGTCAACCGTTTCCACTCGAATACCGAGTCTTACCATACTGTCACCTCTATTTTGCTTCCCATGCAGACATTTTTAACGACCCTGCCGACATTCCTTCCTTCGACATTGTTTACGATTTTCCATGAACACGTCCTATGCCCGAGTTTGGCGTCACGTTATTTTCTTTTGCCCCTGTCGCACCCAGCACGCTACTTGTACTTATTTCCTTTGTATCTTTACATATTCAGTGCTACTTGTGTCCCTTTGCACTGTTGCTTCGAATTTCCTCATCATTCTCTTGCCTAACTCTGTCGCTTCTGTTTCCTTGCATGCCATTTTTTGTTCATTCTGTCTTGTCTCATTCATCACGTAATTATTTCTTCTGTCAGTCGATTTAATTCCGCTACTCAGGATGAATGGGAAAGGAAAAGCGCCCATCCGATTTAATTCCGCTACTCAGGATGAATGGGAAAGGAAAAGCGCCCATCAATTCCCGTTCTGTCCTGGGGTTAACATCCCTCCATTTCCCTCTTTTACTACCTCGTCTCCACACTGCAGTTTCGCTTGGTTTTGCACCCGTGTTTTGAAAGTTCCCGTCACAAGCCTAACATTCTATCACTTGTTTGTAGCTATCCACATCTTCGTTCGCGATTTCCGTTTCGCTCCTCGGTCTCTGTGCCCTCAGGCATTGCCTCGCTTTCCTTTGTTCTTGTTTTAGATTTTCACCCTCCATTCCAACGTACTGTTATGGTTATCTGTTCTGTATGCTTTCTTTTTCTTCTTCATCTCTTTTCAAAACAACATTGATATCATTCCTTTCATCCTCTCGTTAAAAAGTCCCAGTTTTGAGCATGTCCGTATTTATTGCTACCATCCTCGTTCCAGAGTGTCAGATCTGTGTGTCTGATGGTTTTTTTCCATGAGGTAACAAAAATCGCATATTCGTGTCCACCCCATTCGTTCAGTGAAGCTCACAGCCTTTTTTTTCTAATTGATTCCTATATTTTTCAGTGCCCCATGAAACTGTCATTTCCTCTTTAACCATTGCACTTTGTCTTCACTCTTCATCTCTCTTGGGACTTCAGTCACAATTTTTCTTCCCACCATCTTCTCATTTATTTCCTTTTTTGTCTGCCAATTGCAGACCTTTCCGGTTTACCTCCTTCGCATCCGCCCATTTCTTCTTTTTCTGTTATCCCCAGATCCACGTTACTGTCTTGTGCCAGCGTACACGTTCCATCCCTCTTGATTTTCCTGCGACACAAACGGAAGATTATTTGAGCTCAGCTGTCCCGGTTCCTTCTGAGGTTAATATCCTCTCCGTCGCATTCCTTCCCTTAAACAAACGTGTCTTTTCAATTCTCGTTTATCCTTGTGGATTTCCAACCAGAACCACCCACACGGTTTGCATTCTTATGTCTTGAAATATTTTTCATTCAATTTGTTCACATTCAATTCTCACTCGATGTTACCGCCCTCGGTTTATATTCCGTTTTTCAACCATTCACATTCCCATACTTACTAGTTCTATCTTTTATTCATCTATGTTAGACCTTTTCGTAGCCTTTCCATTTCAGATATTTTCATCTTCTCACTTCGATTTTTTTCGCTCGCAGCCCTTCCTTATTAAAAACTCGAGTTTGGAGCATTTTTCGCATACACGTCCTCCCACTTCTCCCATTCACATGTAGTCACTGTGACCTTCATGATCAGCTGCGTTACAAAGATTGATTTGATTTGTTCCCTTTCCTCGTTCCCTTCCAGTTTTTTTTTTCATTCTCGTACTCTACAAAACTTTTCAGATTGCTCTAAGCCCGCTGCGTCCGTTTTCATCTCACGTTTTCCCACTTCGCACATCTACTGCTTTTCTTAGTGTTGACGCATTTTCCTTCCTTTCTGTTACTTTTTCGTGCCCGTTTCCAGTTATGTCATTCATTTTCACTCTCGGTTTTTCTTATTTGTATGTATATTCTATTAATTGTACACTTGCTTCTCTTATAACCGAGTACATTCCATTCAACATCTGCCAATACATTTCACTTGAAACAATTCCTGGTCACAGTCTTCCCGCATTACCCCGTTCCTTCCCTCTCGAGGGGCATGTTTCCTCCTGTGCCTATTTCATCCTTTTCACCCTATTCTCAATGCATAGCGGCTCATCCCCACCCCCTCCGGCGTATTCCTTTTCCAATTCTCGCCAGTTCCCTTCATTGCGTTCTCTTTTCGATCCAGATGCTGCTTCCTACTATCAGTCACATGCCCTATTTTTCAGAGGGCCAGCCCACACAGTATGCTTTTTTGATATTTTGCTTGATGTTCACTCAAGTGTTGGTTTTGTTCCAATCACGCTTTTCATATTCACTTCCACAGTAGGAGACTTGTATTAAGCGCCGGAGTTGAGAAACCCGAAATTTCGCTACGAGCAGATCCGTCGCTACAAAAACTTGGGGCGTGACAGACGCATTAGCAGTGTAGATGATCAGCCGAACTCTTGCGCAGGTAAGGCTTCAGAATTGCAGAAATTCTTCAAACAGAAGAACAGGACTCGGATGAAAAAAAAATCCATCAAAATTGCTGTAATTCTTTAACATAAGCGCGCACGCACGCGCGTACACGCGCACACACACACACACACGCACGCACGCACGCACGCGCGCACGCGCGCGCGCGTGCGCGCGCACACACGCTGACACGCACACTCATACATATGCACACAACAAACACACGTACACAGAACACACACACGGAATGTATCTGAAGAATTGAATATTTTTGCTTAAATGTAGAAGATAATTACTTGTACGTGGTTTTGTATAATCATGTCAAATATTGTCTTAAACATGTCATCCGACTGTTACAGGCAGCACAATTTTAAACGAATCTCTGCGTTGAGGAAGTGTGTTTAGTCTGGTAGCCATTATGAATCTACGCATTGTTCCTTCAAAACAGTTCTAGCGCCAGATTCCTTTTCTGTGTGTGTGCTTAGCTTACGAAAAGAAAACGGTCATTACTAGTTTCTTATT
Organism: Conus ventricosus; assembly: GCA_018398815.1. Lineage (NCBI taxonomy): Eukaryota > Metazoa > Mollusca > Gastropoda > Neogastropoda > Conidae > Conus > Conus ventricosus. Next base: position 41,352,251 of record CM031610.1, on the reverse strand, counting down.
CGCCGAAAACAAAATTTAAGAAAAAATTGATCGGTAAGTTATTCATACACATTGTCTTGTGTAAGTTATATTTAAACAAGACTATGTGTGTGAATGGTACAAAAGAAAAAAGCGTGAAGCGAGTAAATTAATCGGTAAATTTTCATACTGCTTACTGTTCAGCCGACCACAATATCGGGTGTGTAAAGTAAACAAGTAAACAACTCGCGCAGTTCTAAAGTAAAGCTATTAAAACACGAGATTAAATTCCAAAATGAGATCCGTTTACAAAATAAGCGGTAACAAATGAGTACAGAAGCCAAACAGACGACCACCTTTTACGCTCAAACTGCAGTTACCGATGTTACTGCACTCATTTCTTCGTCCATGCTTTAGTGCCACTTGTAGATGAAACGAGTAACGAATTATTTTTGTTATTCATGTGCTTATGTTTATTTACTTTTGTATTCCGCAAAGTCATTTCATTTTTGTATTTTTTTCAGGGGTTGGGGGAAGGCATTCTCTTCTTCATGACCACTACAGTTTATAATCACCCACTGTATTTAAAAAGTACACCATATCAGGATTTTAAAATGTTACCACCATGCTGAATCGAATTGTTTAGATTGTGTGCGTTTTCTAGTCGGTGTGATTCAGGTGTGGTATGGAACGCTATTTTTTTTTTAAGTTATCTTCTGTAAAAATTCAGTCTTTTATGAAACTTCTATTTTTTCAGCTTCTCCAAAATTTGGTTTCCGTTCTATATGGGACCGGGGTTTTTTTTGGGTTTTTAAAAAAAATTTTTTATAGTAGATATTTTCACAAAAATGATATGGTACTTTTCCCATGATTTGACCCTACAGGTGAATACTTCACTGCCCAGGCATTAACGTTGTTCTTTCCTATTCCACCTCCTTCCCCCTGCGCATTCCGTTTCCTAACACAGCTCATTTCAATTGTTCCTTTTCTCATTTATTGGTGTCTTTTTAGTTTCCATTGAACAACACTTTCCATATATGTATACTATTTCGAACAGCCCTGCCCATCTCGTCATCGTCCCGTTCTTCGATTTACCGACTCTTTTTGCGCTCCATGTTTTGTCCAGAGTAATACACCTGTCACATGTTATCAGTCAAAAACGAAAGTCGCCAATTAATTAGATGATGATATATCGTAACCCATCTTGAATCCTTTTAGAAACCAAACCAACGGCTTTGTGTTCTTTCAGTTAATGGCATATTGCCCTTTCCACACTTGATTCCTCCCTAGTGCATCTTTTTTCCAGTCTGCGTCTGTCATCGTACACATGAATTTACTTTTTCCATTCCCATTTTTCTCAACTCCAGTCAGCTTAACCTCTTTCTGGCGCTGAAACCTCGTGTATGGTGTTCTTCAGTCAACATTTTCTTTCTTCCACTTTCATTGAACTCTTCTGCGTTCTCACATCTTGATATTACTTTTTCTCTCTTCCCAGTCGCGCATACTATACGCACACCACCACCACTCACAACGTGATACAACAGTAAAAACTCGCGCGTCTGCTGCACACTTCGTTAAAAATTTTCTCTGTGTTTGTTCAAGCGCCTTATTTCCTTTTCCATGTACTCCTCTCCCTAAACACGACTGAAATGTGTTCCTTTTTAAAATATGTTCTTTTCCTTTTCACTCCTTTTTTCTGGAATCTTTATTGTTCCAAGTAATAATTTTGTTTTTCCGTCTCTTTCTTTCCATCCCTGTTCAGTTTCCATCCTCATTATTCTTTATCACCTTTTGTCACAATAGAAAGCGTAAGTATGGAATGGATATTCTTATTACAAAGTCTTTCTTCACACTGAAGATTTTTTTTCCATGGCCAGTCTTGCCCTTTTCAAGAACTTGCTTACACCAGTGTCTTTTTTCCTCTCCCATACTAGATTGGCCCAGTTTTTTATGATGTCACTTTACTTTGATTTGGAAAATTCGTCACTGTACTATTCTCTTTCCCCTCGACTCGACCGCCATTTACGCCGTTTTCTTTTCGCTTATTCCCTGCGTTTTCGTCCCATTAAAAAACAAACTCATCTACATCTTATCCCTATCCATTTCTACCATGCCCTTTCATTCAGTAAGCATTCCTTACAGCACATCACCATCACGTCTGAATTGTTCTGCCTGTGGGGAATATTTAGTGGAATGGGGCACCACTTTTACCCTTACATTAAAACATTCTCACAAATTATCCAACGCCAATAACAACAACAATCCCACAAACGCGCATAAGGCAGGGACGGACAATATGATTTTAAATTACCTGTACCGCGAGGTCAAACAGCTAACCTAAGATCTGCCGGCGACTGACGTAAACACGGAAGCACACGTGCACCAACACGGTCACTGGGGCACCGGGACACAACCGACTCGACCAAACAGTGTGGCCCTATGAGCGCGCCAAAATCCCGTGCAACACGATCTAGTTCGACTGCGGGAACCGCGTGCTAAAATCACTGCTCTGTAACTGAATGGGGACGGAAGAGGGGGAGGGGAAAAAAGAAAAGGACGCAAGTGGCTCTTTGGAAAGACACTTATATGTATCAGAAGACACTACTCCCACATTCTCAACATACGACTGACAAATTTATTATTCCAATCACCTCAGTCACACAAATTAGTGTTGAACAATTAAGAAAGACCTAACATCAGATAGATAGGAAAGCAAATAAACTGCTTGTATGTGCGCTAGACAGAAGATGAAAGCCTATTAACTTGGGGGCTAATCTCCTTAAACTAAGCAACACAGAGCCTACAACCTAGTGTGTAGTGATAATGAAATACACACCACCAAGAATAAATAGTCTTTCCTTTTTTGTGAACTGAAGTAGCTAGCCTAAGTAACTGATTTTCACGCAAACACCGTGTCGGAACTAAGAAAGTGTCAAAGTTTGCTTTGAAACAAAGCACCAAAGGCTTGGCCAGCCTGCCTACACTTACCTTACTACCACAGTCGGCGTCTTGGGTACAGGCAAATGCAGACAAAAATCCTAAATCAGTACAAGCACTAATATCGACGACTCTGCACAAGCAAGACCTATTGATCTAAAGTTCAAAACCCCTTCTATCTCCACCCAAGTACCTATTCTAACTAAGGTTATGAGAAAAGGGCGATCGGACTCTAGACCGTAGCCGGCGGTACTAGACAAAAGATAAACGCGGAGACGAACGCGGAACGGAACCGACCACGGAGCGCGGAACTCTACTGCCGACAGCAACCCCCAAACAGATTCACTCCAATGGGTTCCCTACTTACTCTAGAACCCACCCAACCAATCACCCGTTAATACACGTATAGAAAGATGGACGGGTCTCTCAAGGGTCGGGCGGTAGCGAGTCCAGAGTGTCGCTTTTACACTACCACATACACATACCTATTCCCCGGCATCTCCATAATTGTCAAGTGGGAATACACCTGACAGGGGGGGTTCTTATATAGGTAATGTGCAGTTGCAGAAACGGAGCGAGCACTCAAACCCTCACATCACCAAACCACAAGAGGAGGAAGTTTCAACAAAACTTTTATTTACAATACAACCATTCACTCGCACTACCACTCCAGACGGGATTAGGACTAACAAAGAAGAGAGAAGACAGCCGAGAGAGAGAAGTGAGGCATAGAAGAAGGCACAACCCAGAAGTAGCTGTCTTAGGGGACAAAGTAAATTGAAAAGAACAAGGAAAAAAACACTCCCAAATACCCCCGGATCCCGCTACTATCCCAACCTAACCCGCTACAAGGACATTCAGCAGAATGACGGAAGAAAGATAGTTTTAGAAACAATACATCCAACAGGACCCACACAGCGAGAATTAAACAAAAAGTGAACCACAGCCTTAAAACACACACACACACACACACACACACACACACATTCATACCACACGAAACGGTAACTTAACTCAGAGTCTATGACTGAGGAGGTTCGCAGAGGGAGGTGGATGTTGTAGAGAGGTGAAGGTCGTTGTTGGCTGGTCTCCTGGTCAAAGGTGAAGCAGCTGTCTCAGAGAAGGAGACGAAGAGTCCACCACCGCAAGTTCACGGGTTTGAACGAAGGCTGGTGCCGGGGTGAAGGTTGACTGCAGGGTCCGCGGATGCTGGTCGCCCAGCCAGCCCAAGAATGGAAGCTGCAGCTAAAGAAATGGGCGAAAAATGCCACCCTACGGCGGAGATCAGTCTCCAGACATGAAATCACCACCCTACAGTCCTTGTGGCAGTCAATGTGTGGCAACGTAGTGGGTCTGGCAGTGCGTCACAGTATCAAGGGTCACAATATAGTAAATAAGGTCAACACCGTCGTTTTTGTCACTACAAAAAGGACAAATAAGTTAGACTAACTTCGTCCCCTTTTTTCCTTTTAGTTGACCTCTACCAAGGACACTTTCCTTAGTTAATAAATACAGTTAAAGTCCATCCACAGTTCTGTCACAAAAACATATAGAACTCAGGACATGAAGAGAACGGAACCAAATGTAGGCGCGATACAGCGAGAATTCCTCGCTCCACGGCCTAAATGTTTAGCCGTTCACACGCTCATGCGTTCCACGATCCGTCCCGTGTCTATGACACGAAAAGTAAAAATGAAACTAACATCTCAGATATCCTATCCGGCCAGAATCACATATTGAACGAAAGAAAATATCCATCGCATAATTCAAGTCTGATACGACCTTCAGAACAAGAGGGGAGATAAGTATTGACTCAAGCCGAGTAAACAAAAAAAAAAAAGAAAAAAGAAAAACACAATTAGCTTCCATTGACCGAAATGAAGGGGTATTATATAGTTAGACATTTTCAACTTGGTCCGAAGTGACAGAACTCTAGCCGCTAAGGACAGACAACGCAATTAAAGACCATGCGTTTCTACAATTTTACAACCACGACATGGGTGCATATCTCGACACCAGTTTCATTCTTGCTCCCCCACTTAGAGCAGTACACACAGAACAGATGTGCACATGGAGGGAAGAAGAAAAACCTCTCAACCGCTGAAAGGCTAGAAAACCAAAATGAAACGATACGCTGTCCAAAACAGAACTCGGTTTTTTAAGGTTTTATTCATTACTCGTATTTATTGGTACCGCAGTCCCCCATCCCCATTGTCTTATCTCTGCTACATTTAAGAACTTGTTTGCCAGCCAGTTCTGATCCTTTTTTTTCTTTTCGGCTTCACCCTCGGTGGTTTATAAGTTCTTCTGTATTAGCTTTCCAATCTTGGCAGTTCCATCTCCCGCTTTCCATTACCCCCCGTCGCTTCATTTCCACCTCTGTTCCATTCCCATTCGGAACCCCCTGCGCCGCCCCCCCCCCCTCTCTCTCTCTCTCTCTCTCTCTCTTTTCTCTCTCTCTCTCTCTCATCCACTACCCACAATTAACTCTTCTAATAACAAAACAGTTCGTCTTTTTGTAACTCGACAGCTTCATCACTCTTTTATCTTCTTACCAGGGTCTTTTCCTCTCAAATCATTCCCACATCTTTAAGTCTGTTTTTCTTTCCAACCCTATATATCTCTTTCCATCCATGTGATTCCAAGTCACCTGCTGCCACAGGTATGGAGAGGATAGGGAAGAGCAATGGATACCCTTTATAAATACCTTTCTAAACGCTGAAAAATATCTCCTGTTGCCAACCTCACCCCTTCCACAATCTTCTCCAGCGCTTTTGTTCCTCTCCCAACCCGGTATAGCCTAGATTTTATGAGGGAAAAAATCAGGTTACTATGGGTTTGCAGTCTAGTCTTCTTGTTTCTGTCTTCACTCTCGATTCGAATGTCTTTTACATGTTTTTGTCACTTTCCTCATATTCCCTGCGTCTTCATCCATTAAATTATCGTCCAGATCCCAGTCCGTTTCTACCATGCCCTTCATTCCCAAAGCATTCCCCGTCATGCAACTTTCAAATAATCTTGCCGGTGGGGATGTTAAGTGGAATGGGCGCACCACTTATTATCCCCACCTCTAGGCAAATCTGCTTCCTCAGTTTACGAGTTCATCCCCTTCATTACCATCGTCTCATCTCTTAAGATGTGAGTTTCCATTACACTACATTCTTTCACCTTCAGTGACGTCTTCTGCCTTCCCACATGTTCACATACCCACCCGTGCATCTTTAGGAAACCTACCCGTGATCTAATACATCATAGATAACTGGTTGCCCCCAGATCCACACAGTTTCGTGTCTATTGTATTCCATTTCCTCTCTGTCCTCTCATCAAAATGGATTTCACCCAGCATCGTTAAGTTTCAGGTGAGGATGGAAAGTGAAACGGGCATGTCGCTTGCATATTTGCCACTCCTCGAACATCCTCCTCAATATATCTACCACTGTGTTCCACTCTTCCTTGTACATAGTTTTCCGCTATCATGATGACTTACCATATCCACGCCGTCCCTGCTCTCTGAATCTCTTGGCTGCAGCTTGTTTATTCGCTTCTTTCTTTTGCCAGTTTTTGAACCAACACATTGCCTCATACCTACGCTTTCATTAAAGACTTAACACTTGCGTCATCTTATCTATATCCTGTCACAACCCCACCCCATACAATGCCATCTCCCCATCTACATCTGATGCTTTCCTATTGCTTTCTGTTTATGTGTAGTTACATTGCTCTAACATACTCTGTCCCTTCCATCTCTTCTTTCCTTTTCATAACGCGGCTCGTTTCCATGGTTTCTCATCACACTTACTTCAGTGTTGCCAATTCTCATTGAACATCACTTCTCATTTATGCATTCCATTTCCCACAGACCTATCCGTCTCGTTATCGACCCATACTTAAGTTTCCGCGATTCTTCTTCATCGCCATATGTGACCCGTTTTAGTCCAGATCACACTTGGCCCCATGTTATCAGCCAACGATGAAGTCGATAGGTTGTCACAAGTTAAGAGATTATGACATCTCTCAACAAATCTTGAATCCGTTTCCAAATCTGGCCAACTGCATTGTGTCCTTTCTGTTGAAATAAATTGCCACTTCCACGCCTTTTACTTACTCAGCTGCTATATCTTTCGTCGCATCTGTAAGTTTACTTTGTACCGATTTTAGTTCTTCACAACTCTTGCCAATTTTATCTTTTTAATGCTGAAACCTCATGCATGACATTCTGTTCTCCGGCCGCCATTTTTTTCTCCCTTTTTTTGTTCCTTCCATTTGTTTGAATTTCACGATGTTCTAACATCGTTACATTTCTTCTCCCTTCCCAGTCGTGTAACTCCGTATACATCTGCCACTCAAAACTCAGTACAAGAGTAAAACTCGTTCATCTCTTAGTAACTTCTTTAAACGATTGTTTCCTTCTCCCTGTTTGAAAGCCTCATCATTTACCTTCCCAAATTTGTTTCTTCATTTATTGCTATGCCTTGCCATTATCCTCTGACCTATTCCCCTAAACACAACCCTTTACATTTTTTAAACTACCTGCTGATTCCCCTTCCCCACATTCTGTTACGTCCTCATTATTTCAGGTCATAACTGGGAACCAAGTTCCTCCTCTCCAAATCCCGAAACCTTATCTATCCTTATAAATGCATTTTGAAACACTGGGTATAGAGAGGGGTATGGGCGCACCACTTTTTATTCCCAGTTCTCATGTCAAAATGTTCTTAAAATCCCAAGATATTGGTTTCATTACTATTGGCGTATTTGATTTGAAACAATCATGCTCCCCATTATGGCTCTTGGCATTCCCATGATCCATAGCCCCACCATACCTGTATTCACTCTGTTCTCGCATGTCATATCGATTCACCTTTCCCCATTTCCCCTTCTGCTTAATTAATTACTATTTGATTTTTTTTAAACCATAACAGTAAGACTAATTCCTTTCAACTTCTCTATCGTCTTGCCGTCCTTCATATGATATTCGTTAGTAAATACTTTCTCTTGATGCTGGTCAGTAATCCCGTTCAGCTATCTCTCATACATAAGGCGACACTCATCCAATGCTCTGTTCAACATTTTTTTTTTCGTTTCATTTTTGTTTTTATGGGCGATCTGAGCTTCTCGGAGTTCGAGCGCTCATTCATTCTTACGAATGTTTGTATTATTATTGTTACCCACCTTGTCATTTTCTCTCGTTCTTTTTCCTACTTTTTCTCGCCCTCACATATTGCCCACATTCTAATCCATTACTTGGCTCACACTTTGACACTTAACACGGAAACACTTTTTAAGTAGGAACCTGGCCCTTAATTTCCTAAGATTGGTCCAGTTTTGTATTCTGTTCTACTGCACTTCGTCAGTGGACAACTTGTCCTGGCCTTCATCAACTTGACACACATTTTGATTTCATTCCACTCAACTGCTGCCAGAAATGTTTACCTTCCTTCCACCTCGATCCTGCTCATGTTTACGAGTGTTCCTTTAAAGAATATAGGTTCCCACTGCATCTTTCATTCCGTGCTCCAGGCTTGACCAGTTTTCTTTAACATTTTTTGTGTGTCTCTTTTTCTCCACCCGTTCTCACCCTCATTCTTTCTCATTTTGTCGTGTTTCTTGTCTTGTTGATCAGTAAACTGGAATGATTACATGTTGGATATGTTTATATTACCACAGGTTTCCTCACTTCCACTCTGTGCCATGATGTCACGCAGTCTTACAAGGCTTTATCCATTACTGCTGTATTGGTACTGCAATGTCCACTCTCATCCGATATCATCTGTATCCCGTTGAAGCATTTCTTTGTCTTCCAGTTCTGATCCCCTCTTCCCCTCTCGCGTAGCTGTCGTAATTTCAAGCTGTTGCTTCAACAGTTTCATGACTATAGTTTCTTGCCTGGGGCTTTTCCTCTCAAATCATTAATCGATCTTTTCATTTCTGTTTTCTCTTTCTTTCCATCCCTGCCCTTTCCATCTTCCTGATCCTCAATGATCTGCTGCCACAGGCATGGAGAGAAAAGGAAGGGTAATGCTGCTCTTCGTGCGGTATCTTTCTTCACGCAGAAGGTCTTCCGTAACCAGTGTCGCCCTTTTCCACTACCTAGTCCAGTGTCTTTTCCTCGCCATTCAGGAGTAGCCCTTTTTTTCTTGATTTCACAGAACTATAGTTTGGCATTCTAGCCTTCGTATTTTTCTCAAACTATAGTTTGGCATTCTAGCCTTCTTACATTTCTCAACACAATTGCCGTTTACGCCTTTTTGTCACCCAGCCCCACCCCACATTACCTGCCATTTCATCCCATTAAGATTCTCAAGATCTTGTCCCTATCCGTTTCTAGCAGGTCATTTTATTCAGTAAGCTTTCCTTAATTGCCAACCCTCCCTTTTTTTCAGGAATTTGACTAATTTAGAAATCATTCCCTTAATCCCAAATCTCAACGAAAAATCCACATTTTAAAAAATTGTTGAAATTTTTGGAGTTGGGGGAGGGGGTTGTTGGTTCAGTTTTGAACAGGGATGATGAAGTATTGCAGAATAAAGCCCAAACGATATTGCGCGGATGTTCACAGCTATATACAGGTAAAATGCATTTCCATTTCAGACATTTTGTCTGTCGGCTGAAACATAAGTTTAGAATGCTTTCAGACAAAAGCCGAATTGCACCCCTCTTCAGCCCACCCCGCATACTTCATCCCCTGGTTCCTGAATTTCGACTGGAGAAGGCTGGCAGTTATGTGTTTCGTTTGCATCTGAATCTGCCGTTGGGGATGTTACGTGGAATGGGCGCACCATTTCTTATCTCCACCTAGGTGGATCCTATTCCCCAGTTTACGAGTCTACTCACTTCAGTCCCATTGTCTGTCTCTTTGCACGTGGTTTTCCAATAAATTGCATTCCTTTTACTTTCTAATAAGAACTTTCGCGTTCTCGCACGTTAGCGCTCCCGCATTTCTAGGAATCCTACCCATGATTCATTACGTTGTGAAGGATTGGCTGTCCCAGTTTCACTGTGTAGTTTCATGTCTCCGTGGTGTCCTTTTTCCTTTTTATTTACTATCAAGTTTGTGTTACTGTGATACGTTTTAAGTCGCGGATCAGGATGAAATGGGAAATGCGCGTGTTCACTTGCATCTGTTTCACTTCTCGAACGTCACCCCATAATGAGTCGGTCTTCAAATTTTGAATACCGCACTTTTTTTGCTCCTTTTCCGTAGTTGCCATCTATCATAACGACTTGTCATATCCATGCCGTCTCTGTGACGGAAGATTCCACAATCCAGAGTGGCTTATTCATTTAGTTCCGTCTTTTACCAATTCATTGACTTGAACGCGGTGACAGCCCTGATATGGCTCTTTGCGGTCGGCTGGGCTACAAGCGTTCTCTCTCTCTCTCTCGCTCTGTTCTCTCTCTCTCTCTCTCTCTCTCTCTCTCTCTCTCTCTCTCTCTCTCTCTCTCTCTCCCCACCCCCACTCCACGTTGCCCATCCTTCTTTGTTTTATTCTTTTATTACTGTTGTGTATCGTTTATCTGCCTTTGTGGACCATTCTCCTGGAAACCTAAACAAATTCTTTTGTAGCCTGTCATACCTGGCAATTAATTTGTGACCATTGTACACGCTGCCCAGAATGGACACTACCTGTCAGTTCTGCAGTGCTCGTTTACCAATATGGTTTTAGGTGGGTTTTTTTTGTGTCGCATGGAAAAGTTTTTCATTGATATGTTAGTTAAACTTTTTCTCACTCTTCGAGCGTAAAACTTGGAGGGAATGCGTGGCGCTGTCCGCATGGTCTGATAATGTACACTTGTTTTTTTGGTTTTTTTTTTTTATAGATTTCAGTTGTTTGATACCGTGTCAAAATCGGAAAACAACACCACAGTATACGCAATACGGCGTTCTGATTTTGAAAGGCTGATCCGGGATCGCGTGTTGGTCCGTGTGCGTGTAAGCTTGCTTCTGGTATGCTTTCGTGTACGAATAAATATCTATGAATGTGCCTATATGCCTACGCTCGTGTGTGTGCATGCACGTGTGTGTTTCAGTGTGAAAAAGGAAGTCAAATCGGATTTGTGTGTGTGCAAATGGTGCAGCGAATGAATGTGTACGTCAGGAACCATTAATCGGAGGAATGTCTCTTATTCCCATCTCCCAAACCTCCGCTTCGACCGTCCCTCTCCTTACTCACAATTGTGTTAACGCTAGAGGATAACACTGGTTGCTGTTCAATTGCGTCAACGATGCTACCAAATGCTGCTGTCTTATCTCCCCTTCTGTCTCCCCCCCCCCAACTAAAAAAAAACGTGGCCACTGAATTGTCCGCCTCGGGACTATGTAGCCATATTTAACCCCAACGTTCCACTGACCTTCAGTAAAACTAGCGTCTTAAGTACTCTCTGCTACGGTATACGGACGAAAACACGCGGAGAAAGAGGATGGGTGATGGGGGGGGGGGGGGGGGGGGGGGGGAGTGGCGGTAGAAATTGGGTAGTGATGACATGGCTCATGTGGTAGCCGAACCCTTTTAATAATGACAACGTCAAGGATGGACATGTAATAAGCTTTCATAACCTACCCTGCCGAGATTGCATGTGTATGTTTCTGTTCGTCTGTTCTGTTTTGACGAAGTTCCAAATCAGAGGAGGGTGCTCACCAACTCTGGCTCCTCGACGAAAGCACTCACAGCGCTGCCAATCAAGGGTCTTGGTTTGGGCATGTTTGGACATAGCAAGATGAGGAAACAAAATTATGTGAAGATCAGATCACCGCAGCAGACGACATGCGTCCGGTTCTGACCTGTGGGAACGATTTGCCTGAAATTTGATGGCTTCATCATCCACACACTGCGGTTCAGGCCAGGAGAATTGGCGCTTTATACAGGGATGGAGGGGGGTAGTGGCTTCGTCATCCACACACTGCGGTTCAGGCCAGGAGAATTGGCACTTTATACAGGGATGGAGGGGGTAGGGACATTGGAGACACTGTGCGTTTCCTGCTGAGATTATCCTTTCAAGCGGTGGGCTTCCTCCCACCTCTCCATGAGCCTGCCTCCACGTATATTTTCTTAAGTGAGTTGGTAGGAAGAGTTAGAACGGTGGAGAGAGAGAGAGAGAGAGAGAGAGAGGGAGAGAGAGAGAGAGAGAGAGAGAGAGAGAGAGAGAGAGAGAGAGAGAGAGATGTTGCAGAGTGAAATGGACAAAAACAATTGGTCCAATTCTAAATGCATCCGTCACCCCACGCATTTGCTCCACCCCCATTTCAACCCATACCCTATCGTCCACCTCCCCTTCTAATCTCCTTTCTTCCGCCTTCAAAAGGTTTTCCGAAACGGTTTTGTTTGATATGCATTATCTTAGATAAACCCATCTTCCTGAGCACGTGTTTTGAACTGTCAGGTTAGGGACAGAAAAAGATCCCGGGTAATATCTCTCACAATTTCACGATAATTACACGAATAAGCAAGTACCACAACATTTCGCCCAGAGCAGACCTTTTTGTCTGGTGGAGCCATTTCCAGATATCCGATAGCACCATTAGCATGTGCGGCGTGCCAGGCTAGGGGCGTGCCTTGTAGATATACAGGAAGAGGAAGATGGGGACATTTTACACGCTTCCTGGCAGCACCATTATTTGAAGTTGTGGAAATCTTATACTGGCTTCCTCTCATGTCTTGAGTGTCCTCCTGGAAATTTTCCGTGTGAGGGAGTCTTATCTGTGTGGGTGCGAGAGACGTTGGGTGAGTGTCCGAAAAAGACCACACACACACACACACACACACACACACACACACACACACACACACACACACACACACACACAGCACAGATAGAGAGAGAGTTTGTGACTAGAATCGATGGCATACCTTAGACCATGAAAAAGCCAGGAATTTCTTTCCAGGTTCAATTATTTTGTTGGCTCAAGAAAGTGTGCTTCCATTATTTCATAATACAGTGACTCGCTGTGCTTTTCTTCGAATAAATTGGATTTCGATGTTTGCATATTTCTGGGTTGATTAGTCGCCACAAGAGAACAAGTCAGCACATGACTGATATTAGTATTCTCGGTTCCAGTCTCTATCAAAATCATAAACATGATTTCGTTCGTCTCCGTGTCTGTTATGAAAACTATCGGATATTCCGAAGTTTTCTGCAACTATCGGATATTCCAAAGTTTTCTGCAACTATCGGATATTCCGAAGTTTTCTGCTTGTATGGTGTTCCTTCATTGATGATTTCATCTGTACGAGTCACGTTTAAGAGTCGGCCATTCTCCACTTCCTTTCTGGAAATGTTCCTCTTACCAACGATCTAGAAGGACTTGCGGCCTCCTAGTGCATCCTTTCGGCCTCCTTGCTGCCCTCTTTGGTCGAACTCCACCATCATTCCCTTTCATCTCCAGTGTGTGTGTTTGTGAGCGTGGGTAAGAGAATATAAGCATGTGAGGTTCTGGACTGTTCAGAGGGAGGGAACTCCGTCGTGTGTATAGTGTGACAGAATAATATTTCGTCGCTTCACTTTTTTGACGTTATGTTGACGCAATGAGTGGAAAAGGAATAAGCTGGGAACGTCATCGTGTATTCTGATTTGAATTCTAAAAACGTTTACGTTTATATGCTACTATAGACAGATTGCCCCTTTTTATTTTAATATTTCAGGGATCAAACACATGTTTAGAGAGGTTTTGGCCCCGGTTTCTTTCTTGTTTCTCAGAAATGTCCATTATATTCTTCTCATTCTCTTTCAATCGCCTCTAAACCATCCAAAATGGACATTGGGGTGAGTACACCATAATGAAATGGTTGACCAGCTTGATAAACTGGGATTGGCGGCTGGAAGTTAATACAATGAAGAATGGGGTAAAAGAGGAGAAAACAGCAGCAATACCCAGCTTAACCATCGGAGCAGCCAGAGAAGATCAGATTGTTCCGCACAGACTGAACAAATGCTCACAGGCTTAACGATCAAAGAGTTGGCTCAGTAGATAGATATACGTGTGACATTGCCCTTCCGAGAAGGGAACATTTCCAGATCTGCCCTCAACATGACGCTGTCAGACAAACGAGATTGACAGACAGACAACATCGCGTATTAAACTCTGTACTGGTTGTAACCCGGTCACCGTTTCATGACTGGTTTGTCTGCTGACACCTAACTGTCCGTGTTTGCACAGGACCTTTCATACGTAAAAGGAAAAGTCAAGAGTTTTTTTTTTTTTTTAATAGCAACTTATGTGTGTGCGTGCGCGCATCTTGCAACTAGGACATGTGAGAACTCACGGATTGTTCCCGAGTCCACCAGCCATTTTGCATAATGGCATACCAAGGTTTAAAGAAAATCATGCACATGACAGTAAAAAGCATAACAAAGTAGAGTAAGATATATGTGAGTGTAACGAAAAAAAATGACAATTTCAAGCTAAAGACTGCGCGGATATAATTCTAAGAAAGCCCCCCCTCTCTCTCTCTCTCTCTCTCTCTCTCTCTCTCTCTCTCTCTCTCTCTCTCTCTCTCTCTCTCTCCACCCACCCCTCACCAATGAGTCCACAGGACCATTGGTCACTAAGTGATACAACTACTATCGTCACCAGTTGATATGATGACATCTGCAACTGGATACCAAGAGGATTTTTCTTCCGAATATCTGCCTCCCACATACACTATACGTGAGATTTTTTTTTGTACTGAGGATGCATTATAACAAGGTTTTTTTTTTTTAATGAATGCGTATAATGTATGTATTATGGCCTTGGTCTGACGTCACTCTCATTCGTTAGCCTTGCTTGATGCTGCGCCTTTCCTGTCTACTGACTGTTAAGTTACATTCAGCATTATAGCAGACCGGGATAGCCTCCCCAGGAAAATGGGGAAAAGGGACCTATTCAACATTACATTGACAAAATAAGAATAAAAATACGTTTAGACCCGAAAATTGTCATGTGCCAAACGCGTTAGGCATTTGAAGAGAAAAATAGACACATTCATTCATTCCGAACTAACAAAAAAACACCTGTAATCACATGTAACTAATCCCATAGACACTAGACCACCAAGAAACTCGGACGTGCGTAACTGTTTCTGCTATTACAACAGTATCGTCGTCAAACCCAACGAAATTCGACTGAATACGAAATCTGTGTTCTACTGCTGAGCCAACAGAACACCCATGTTTGCTGATCGATAGGCTGGGCTTTGTACACCACTGCCTGATGCTTTCCGTGCCCCCGGAATTTTCTCCGTTTTTTTTTTATTTAGTTTAAATTGAAGACGCCATCGTCTGTTACCACCTTGTCAAGGCATAGTCTTGTCTTCTGCTATCAGCACGCATGCTTCCCATGTTTTAGGCGTTTCCTGAGGATGCTTGTTTTGTCTTGTTGCTCCGACTCGTGTCAAGTCCGAAGACAGGCTGTTTTGTTTTACCTGCGTCGGCTGGTTGGTTTGTCCGTCAACAAGACTACACGAAAAGTACCCAACCGAATTGAACTTGTTGCAAGGATGTAGTCTAAGGAGTAACCCAAGCCAAAATGCCAATAAACACACACATCCCTAAAGTTCCTGATCACAGGCTTTTGATGCGTATCAGCTGTACCATATTTATGTCCGTTATTTGTGGCATCCGAGGAAAAAATAATAATAATGTATAGATTTTATATAGCGCAATTCTTGGGATCAACTCATTGCGCTCAACACACACTCAAACACTCGCACTAACATGTGTTCACACACACACACACACTAACACACACACACACACACACACACACACACACACACACACACACACACACACACACACACACACACACACCTACCGACACAGGCGCACTTATCAAGTTCATCGGTTCAAGCGTAAACAATACAGTTTTGCATGCAGTACATAAAAAGTCAGGTCAGAATAATAGACACAGCATTTAAATATTATGGTTGAAGAAGGCTTTCCTAAAGAAGTATGTTTTTAACTCTGACTTGAATTTAGATAATGTAGGCAGGTCACGTAAGCTGTCAGGAAGAGAATTCCAAAGAGTGGGCGCACTAAAGCTAAATGCTCTCTCACCGACTGTCTTCAACGAGCGCCTAGAAATTTTCAGAAGTTTTTGAGAAGATGATCGAAGAGACCGAGAAGTTTGATAGGTGGACAGAGAAGCAGAAAG
Source organism: Conus ventricosus (assembly GCA_018398815.1). Lineage (NCBI taxonomy): Eukaryota > Metazoa > Mollusca > Gastropoda > Neogastropoda > Conidae > Conus > Conus ventricosus. Next base: position 41,336,224 of record CM031610.1, on the reverse strand, counting down.
ATACTGTGGGAGTGTCCCATCAAAGTAACGATAGGCAAAGACTGCAATTTTGAACTACCATCGATATTTGATGGGAAGCCAGTGGAGTTCAGGCAACAAAGGTGTAATATGCTCGTTTTTACGCTTTTTGAGCACAAGCCGAGCTGCACTGTTCTGCACCCTTTGTAATCGTGCAAGCTGTTCTGAAGGAAGTCCTGCTAACACAGAGTTACAGTAGTCTACTCGGGACATTACCATGGCGGTGATGAGTCTGATTGTTGCCTGTGTGAAGAGGTAAGACCGGATAGAAGCAATACGTCGCAGTTCCAAGAAGCATGCACGACAAACATTAGATATTTGGTTCTGCATAGAGAGCGTTTGATCAATGCTGACACCTAAATATTTCACTGACTCTTTGAATGGTAAAACAACACCATCAATTTCTGCCGACTCAGCTTTAACCATCTTGACACGAGAGGAGGTACCAACAGCCATGATCTCGGTTTTGTCACTATTCAGCTTGAGTTTGTTGCTGGTCATCCAGACTTTTACGTCCCTAAAACATGCGGTAATATCTGATTGAGCACCTTGAAAATCGCTGGTGGTTGCGCTCTTAGAGAGTTCAGTGTCATCTGCGAATTTGTGGAAGTCACAGCCATGGGCAGAAATAACGTCAGATAAGGGCTGAGAATAAAGGGTAAAAAGAACTGGTCCAAGGACAGAGTCCTGGGGAACACCATACAGAAGAGGAGAAGGGGATGATTCAGCACCATTAACGATTACCGTCTGTGTCCTGTCAGAAAGGTATGATGTGAACCATTTGAGAACCATATAGTCAAATCCAAAAGTAACCTTGAGTCTCTTGAGTAGGATAGAGTGGTCAAGAGTATCAAAAGCAGCACTGAGGTCAAGCAATGCTAGAAGGGAGACCAGTTTATCGTCTGATTTACAAAGCAGGCAGTCTAAGACACTCAGAACTGCAGTCTCTGTGCTGTGGTTTTTCCTATAAGCGGACTGACACACTTCCAGGAGACCATTATCTGACAAATGGGATTGGAGCTGCTTCAAGACAACACGTTCAAGGATTTTAGAAAGAAATGGAAGATTCGATACTGGTCTAAAATTCTTCATATCATTTGCGTCAAGACCATTTTTCTTCAACAAAGGTGTGAAAACAGCATGTTTGAACTGTGGAGGGACACAACCAGATGCGAGAGATTTGTTCACAATGGACGTAATCAACGGCACCAGATGTGAGGCACACTGTTTCATGAGGGGAGTGGGGATAGGGTCAAGGATACAACTTTTACCAGGAGAATGAGCAATCAAATCAAAAATCTGCTTTTCGCTAACAGGTTCAAAACAGGAAAACAAAGGTCCATCATACAAATCAAAAAGAGCAGACCGGCATGAATCAGAGTCAAGATTGTCTCTAATACGCTTTATCTTCTCGGAAAAGAAATAACTGAATTGCTGTGGGAGATCTGAAGCCGGTATATTGCAAGGATATGATAATGTTTTTGTTTTGCCAAGTAGAGTATTTGACAGTGAAAACAGTTGTTTTGACGAAGTACATGAATTAAACGCATTCACTAACACTCCACTTGTCCGCCTGGTATATTTGGGAATAACCTTGTGTGTTTATTCGTGGTCGGTTTGTTTTCAGCAACACTGCGGCCCGTTTCCAATCTCCTCAAGGACGAACTTGGTAAATGTGGATGCAAATCCGGCACTCGTTCCGCAACATTTTGTAATGGTCACCTATCATTTTTAACGAAACTTCGCTGAAAAATGGAATGTGGCGAAAGAAGGAACCCATTAAATTCTGGTGTGGGTCTATGGTGCGGATCCGGACCAGAGGGCAGGCGAAAGATCCGTCCAATCTTGACAAAGGTCTACGCTCTCCCGGGTGCTTTTTTTTTTTTTCTTCTCCTGTGGCCAGCACCGTTTTGTTTTGTTTTGTGTTTTTGGTAGGACATCATGGTGGCAGCTATTGCCTTCTCAGCTCCACGGGGTACCGTCAGATGACAGTCCGCCCCTGTTGGCAGGTCTTCTGAATCCCCATCCCTGCTGCTGAATATCAATGAATGCAGATCAGTGTGTACGTTTAATAGAATCTTACAGTAATTGGCATTGACTTTAGATAGGTCACTGACCACCAGATTCAGTCAGTATATCACGTGTAAAATGGGACAAAAACATGTAACCTTATCTGTCTGCCCCACTCCCATCACAAGGACGCCACAGCCTCACGCTGACAGTTATACTCGTCAAAGGAATTGAAAGAGTTAGATAACAAGGTGCAGGGTTTTTCTTTGCAGTCTTTTCATGCCTAGCGTGCTCTCTCCGGGATTTCATAGACAGGGCTGCTGTTTGCATGGAAATAAGTCTACGTGCGGCCAAGGCTGTTCAATAGGTTCTTTCGACTGTCCAACTTTTCCGCTAAGAGCCTTTCAAACATATTTCAGTCCCATCCTTTGCAAGTCTTCTGAGATGTTCTGGAGTAGTTCTTGACATGCGGCGACTTGAGTACAATCAGTGGGACGTGACAATTTGTTGATGGTACGGGGGACTTGGATATGAGTAAAGAAATTGTTACTGGATTGGGGCACAGTGCCGCCGATCAAGAAGAGAACTAGGCCTGACAGCCAGCCTATTGATTACTGCGATGGTTTTAAGGATATTCTGCAAGGTATTTACACACACGCACACCCACACATGCATGTACTAGCACCCGCTCACACTAACGTACGGAAACACACACACACACACACACACACACACGCGCGCACACACACACACACACACACACACACACACACACACACGCACACACTATTGCCGACCAATAAGCCAACAGTGGACAAGTCAACCTGAATGGTAGTGCAACTGCAGACAGTTCAAGCTCTGATGCCACAACAAAAGTATTTGAAAGCATGCTTTGTTTTCTCAGTCTCCACAAAGAAACTCGGAGAAAATCGGAATCAGAACTTATTACATACATAAGACAAAATGCCGACTTACAAGAGGTGGGAACATACATGATCAGCACTGAGTCCTTTGTACTGCTGTGCATAAAAACCGACGAGATTCTTGATTTTAGATTAATTTTTAGCCGCCATGTGTAGAATTATCATCATTACTTCCAACTCTCTCTCTCTCTCTCTCTCTCTCTCTCTCTCTCTCTCTCTCTCTTTTCTGTCTGTCTCATACACACACGCACGCGCGCACACACACACGCACACACACACGCACGCGTATGTTTCTGTCAGGGGTGGGGGTGGAGAATCGATTGGAGAGCAGACATGAAGACATGGAAACAAGAGACCGAAAAGTGAAAAGCACGGAACATGCACTCGAGAGCACGAGGGATTCCGAAACAGGCTGCAATGAAAACTGAACAACAACAACGACGACAAAAAGCTATTAAAAAAAAAGGGGGGGGGGGGGGGGGTTGAACAGGTGAATGGTTTCCTGAATATTCGGATGCCGCGTGATGGGAATTTTAACATGCTTCCGGATAAACAGGATCAACCTCAATCAGGCCTGATAATGGCTCCATTGTTAAGAGATAGCTTTCCTTTCCTGTTCATTTCAAGGTCTCTTGAATTTCGCATAGCTTGCAGTCTTTTTTCATCCATTAGGGCTGCTCTGTCTTTCTCTGTTTATTTCTCTTTGTTGAGTTTGTTCGTATGTTGTGTTCATTAGCAGGGCTGTTTGATTTTTAGTTGAATTTTTCCTTCATTTATTTTTTTTTTTTCATTATTGACTGTTCTGTATGCATGTTTTAGAACTCGTCATAGGTTTTCCGTCGTAATTAACATGATCATGTTTATGTCAGTGTGTGAGCAAAGTTGAAACAAAGGGCTTGATGCATTTCATACAACCATGTCGGATGGCTTCCAATCAGAGCAGATGAAGAAGGTGGAGTATCCACCCTGGGTAACTAACAAAGACGCACCATGCAAGCTGGGTCTATCTTGATGTTATAATTCTCCGGTAGAGGCCTCGCCGCGCCACAAAAATGAACACCCTGGGTAACTAACAAAGACGCACCATGCAAGCTGGGTTCCATCTCGATGTTATAATTCTCCGGTAGAGGCCTCACCGCGCCACAACAAAATGAACACGCACGCACGCTTTCGCGCGCGCGCGCGCGCGCACACACACACCACACACACACACACACACACACACACACACACACACACACACACACGCGTTACGTTAGACTCTGAAGTCTGCCAAATAAGACCTGGTGTCTGGTCCAATCCTTAGCGGATGATGCTAAAATAGCTGAGGAAGAGGACAAACGAACACTTTCAAGGGGGTACGATCTGTACACACGATCCAAGGGGGACGAGAGCATCAATAAACAGTGTTCGCTGTGCTTTCTCTACTTTAATGACGTCATCTCACTTTCCAATAGAACCTAGTTTTCTCCGGTAAGGCATTGGATCCAGTAAGCCATGAACCACCGGTCAGCCACACAGCAGGAAAAAAGTAATCGATACGTGGTTCCATGAGGTGCTCTTCTGCTGGCAATCATTAACAGCAGTTTGTCTCTCAGCGAATTTTTTTTCCCGGGACAGGTGTACCTGTTGTCGTTTGTTACGATTAGTATTGCACGATGTTAATTCATACCAGGAAATCAGAAGTCTTCTTACATAAGCTAATTTAATCGATCTGTCGGTAAAGGTTTAGATTCAAGATGCTAGATGGCACGTGTGTAGGAAATAAATACGGGCTGTTCATAAGAGATTTGACGGTGTGTACTACGGCTGTGTTCCATTCTTTGTATTGTTTGGGAGCCAGAAGCAAAGTGAAGATTTTTTGTTGTTGCGCATAATTTAAGGAACACAAAGATAAATTCCAAAAAAATGATTGATAACCTCCCTACTCGATCATCCTCCCACTTGTCTTCATATCTTGCATTTGTGAAAACTGAAATGTACATTGGAACGCCTGAAAGAATGAAATGGCAATACGTATATGCGGAAAAAAAAGAAACCTAATCGATCAAAATTAAGACAAAGAAGACAAATGAATTATCTCAAAACGTTTTAGTTGACTTTAGTGTCCATTGGTACACTTTCACGGTTAAAGGCCTCTAATCTAATGGCCGTAGTGATTGTGAACTAACAAAGATTTACGGTGTCTGGGGCACGGCGTCATGGAAGGCAGACTCGGTAACAATTTGTCTACAGGCCTGTGTATTCGAACATTAGAATTTTTTTTTTTTTAAATGAAAAGGAACTTGGGCTGCTGACAATGACGATCAATATTTCCGTTAACGTCCTAGAAAAGCATCAAGCAAACTGTTTCTAGTCCTTAACACGATAGCATAATTGATGTTTTTTCACTAACAGGAACATTCATGTATGACACTGTTTCTGGAAAAGATACACAGAAAAGTTAGTTACGTATTGGTTTACAGTGCTGCTTTTTATTTTCCAGGTGAAAGCTTGTTAAAACGACAGGAGTTTTGTCTTCTTTTAATGCCTTTTTCTGTTTGTTGCAGAGTGAGGCGACTGCCGGACTGCTGGCGGAAATCTAAACAAATTATCACCAATGTATGTAATACATCCGCCAAACATGAACAAACGAATCAAAGACAAAACACGACGCGTTTCGACCTCATAGGTCTTCTTTGGGCAAGAGAAACAACACTCGGGACAACCAAAATGAAGATCGAGCAATCACTTTATCTTATCCAATTTGGCGCAAGATGAGCGTTGAATGAATACGAGGACGTCGGGAAGGAGACAGTGCGAGTTAAAATAGTTATGATGATAATAATAATATGACATCAATGATGATGATGATGATGAAAGTATTGAAAAAATAATAAAGACTACCACTTTTGGTGATATGATGACAGCAGTTGTAGTATAGGAGGCAGGAGAGGGGTTAGAGGATTGTGAACATCATGGTTGTCGTGGCAACAGTGTTAGTGGCGATGATGATGGTGACGCTAACGATGGGAATATCAATAATAACACTTGTATAAATAATAATGATAATAATACTAACAATAATGGTGCCTCTAATGGTAATGATTGTAATAATAGTAAAAAGTAATGGTACAACAATGTAATAAAAAATATCAATAATAGTATTGATGCTAATAATAGTACTAATACTAATAATTCCAAGGAAAGGGAGGAAGAAAAAGGAGAGGGAGGGGTAGAGGGAGGACAGGAAAGATGAAGGGGATACAAATTAGGGGAAAGATGGAATCTAATATGTACATTAATAGTTTTCATATAAATCATGATTGTAACCATATAGTGATGATATGGCAGGATGGAAAAGTGGTACGTAAGAATGTCCGAATATTGTTAAAGTATAATGATGATGATAATAATAGTAGATATAATAATGTAACAGTAATGGAGTTGCAACAGCAGTTATATTGACGATAATGGTTAAAAAAAATACCAGTAAGAATATTGATCATAATAGCGATGATGGTGATGTTATATACTAACTGAGGTAGTATTTTTTTCTTTTATGATGATGATAGTGCTGTTAAAGATGATATGATGATGGTGATACTGATAGCAATGATAGTAAAAGTAATATTGGTCACAGTAATAGTTGGTGGAAAGCAATTATATATATATAGTATCAAGGAGGAGAGCACTTGGCTCGAAACAAGTTGTGGGGTGGTTTTTACACTTCCATTTTAAAATCCTATGTTAAACTACATATATATATATATATATAATATATATATATATATATATATATATATATAACAAACTAATAAATTCCAAGGATAAGTACCGAGCACCGTTCCAGCAACTTACAGAGCAACTTGGTGTTGCAATGACTGCAAGAAATATAGAATTATAAACAAAGCTTGTTCTTATGTCTTAGATTGAAGAAATAGGGGCAGATACGCATTCATATCTGCAGCGGTAGATGATTCTGCCTAACTAACAGTATGTGCTTGAGTGGGTGAATGGGGAAAAATAAAATAAATGCTTCTCAAAATGAGCCTTCAGCAAGCTTATATTCTCCAAGAGGGAGACATCCTCCAATAGGGAGGGAAACTCGCTAACATATAACTCCTGGTCATATATCGATATTTTGAAACTTGGGTTGTTTCTCCTCAGTGACCGCGGAAAGTGGTAATTTGACTCCTCTGCCTTTTCAGTTTTAAGAAGAATGCAATCCCAGAAAAGGCTGGTGTGCAATACCGTAGTATGTTTGTTGAGTTTTCAAAAAACCAACCAAAGGTGCCATCTAAGAAGCAAAAGAAAATCATGAAAGAGCAAAACAAGCTACATTTTCTTGTGAAAAGTAGAAAATATATAAAAAGATATCCTCTTAAGACACAAGTGCCGAGGGCCAGTTCTTGGAATGAATCCGCAAGGGACTAAAATACAACAAACTAATAAATTCCAAGGAAAAGTACCGAGCACCGTTCCAGGAACTTACAGAGCAGCTTGGTGTTGCAATGACTGCAAGAAATATTGAATTATAAACAAAGCTTGCTCTTATGTCTTAGATTGAAGAAATAGGGGCAGATACGCATTCATATCTGCAGCGGTAGATGATTCTGCCTACCTAACAGTATGTGCTTGAGTGGGTGAATGGGGAAAAATAAAATAAATGCTTTTCAAAATGAGCCTTCAGCAAGCTTATATTCTCCAAGGGGGAGACATCCTCCAATAGGGAGGGAAACTCACTAACATATAACTCCTGGTCATATACGATATTTCGAAACTTGGTTGTTTCTCCTGAGTGACCGCGGAAAGTGGTAATTTGACTCCTCTGCCTTTTCAGTTTTAAGAAGAATGCAATCCCAGAAAAGGCTGGTGTGCAATACCGTAGTATATTTGTTGAGTTTTCAAAAAACCAACAAAGGTGCCATCTAAGAAGCAAAAGAAAATCATGAAAGAGCAAAACAAGCTACATTTTCTTGTGAAAAGTAGAAAATATATAAAAAGATATCCTCTTAAGACACAAGTGCTGAGGGCCAGTTCTTGGAATTAATCCGCAAGGGACTAAAATACAACAAACTAATAAATTCCAAGGAAAGTACCGAGCACCGTTCCAGCAACTTACAGAGCAGCTTGGTGTTGCAATGACTGCAAGAAATATTGAATTATAAACAAAGCTTGCTCTTATGTCTTAGATTGAAGAAATAGGGGGAGATACGCATTCATATTTGCTTCCATCGACCTTGATATCTTCCGAGCTGACCTGCTGTCCTCCCTTCAATCTGTACCTTCACTGTCCGCGGAGCAGTTCCATGGCCTACTTCAAGATGTCCTCGATCACCATGCCCCAGTACTTAGACGCAAGATTTCCAGCCGTCCACCCTCACCCTGGTTCCCAGCAGTTGGCCCTGAAGTTCTTGATGCTAAACGTGTTAGACGTAGGGCCGAAAGGCAGTGGCTAAAGACAAACCTCGAGATTCACCAACAAATTTTGCGAATTGCTAGTAATGCTGTGAATGAAATTGTTCAAAAAGCAAAATCAGCCTTCTACAATGCTAAAATATTAGCATGCACAACAACCAAGCAATTGTTTAAGGTCACTGATACACTCATGGGAGAACAAAATCATCTCCCCTTCCTTCATCTGTCTGTCCCTCTGACATTCCACAGAAATTTTGTGACTTTTTCACTAGCAAAATTAGACTTATCCGTGAAAGTCTGGACGCGCAGTCAGTATCTGAACCTGATATTCCATACAACTCTTTTTCCGGCATTTCATTGACTGACTTTGAACCTGTGACAGTTGCTGTTGTCAAAGAAGTCATCGACAAGACTGTTATCAAAACTTGTGCACTGGATCCTCTTCCATCTACTTTACTATCTGCATGCATGGATGTTTTGTTGCCATGTATCACTAGTGTGGTAAATGAATCTCTCACTTCTGGTTGTTTCCCACCTGCACTGAAAGCTGCTGTTGTCCGACCTCTTTTGAAGAAACCCTCTCTTGACCCTGAAAACCTAAAAAAAAATTATCGACCTGTCTCCAACTTGTCTTTTCTTTCAAAGATAATTGAAAATATAGCACTTCTCCAACTCCAAACCACCTTGACCAAAACAACTTGCTCTATTCGTTGCAGTCCGCCTATCGCACTGGACACAGTACAGAAGCAGCTCTGCTGAAAATAATAAACGATCTTCTCTCTGCTCTGGATAACGGTCAGGTTTCACTGCTCTCTCTTCTCGACTTGTCCGCTGCCTTTGACACCATTGATCACTCCACCCTCCTCACTAGACTTCAACATACTTTTGGCATCTCTTCTCACGCTTTGGCATGGTTTTATTCTTACCTTTCTGGTCGAACCCAAATTGTCTCTGTTAATGGTTTTTCCTCAAGCTCTGCTGACTTGAATTATGGTGTTCCCCAAGGCTCTGTCCTTGGTCCCATTCTGTTTGTTCTATATACCCAACCCATCTCTGACATCGTAGCCCATCATAACATTTCACACCACTGCTTCTCTGATGACAATCAAATCTACATTTCTGGTGACATTTCTCTCCTCTCCTCCATCATCGATCGCTCACAGCTCTGCATCTCTGACATAAAGGCATGGATGACTTGCAACAAACTTCAGTTAAACAATGACAAAACTGAACTGATCTTCATTCTCCCAAAACGGCTCACGTCTACAATCTCTGTTCCTTCTTCTGTCCAACTTGGTACCTCTCTCATTCAGACCTCTACCACTGTGCGAAATCTAGGCGTTGTACTTGATCAGACACTCTCTTTTCAAATCAGATTTCTTCTATCTGCCGTGCTTGCTACTCGGAGCTTCGGCGAATCAGTTCTGTGCGCCACCTTCTGTCTGAAGAAGCCACCAAGACTCTGGTTTCTGCTTTCATTATTTCAAGACTCGACTACTGTAATTCTCTTCTTGCTGGTTGTCCACAGAATCTTCTTGCAAAATTGCAGAAAGTTCAAAATAATGCTGCTCGCCTTGTCTCGAAATCTCCGAAAACCTCTCATGTTTCTCCCTTGCTTAAATCTTTGCACTGGCTTCCTGTTGAAAAACGCATCAAGTACAAACTTTCTTTGCTCTGTTACAAGGCATTGGATGGCCTCGCTCCATCTTACCTCTCTAAACTTCTGTCGACCTATACTCCTTCTAGACAGCTTCGCTCTTCCTCTGACACTCGCATTCTGCAAATCCCTCGTTTTCGGGCCAGAACACTTGGTGAACGTTCTTTTCTTTTCAGGCTCCTTCCTGCTGGAACAATCTCCCTTATGCACTCCGAAACTTAAACAGTCTTTCTTCTTTCAAGTCCTCCCTCAAAACTACTCTCTTCAAAACATAATGTTTCTGCTCCTTCGCTGGTGTGTGGGTGTGTGCGTGTGCGTGTGTGTGTGTGTGTGTGTGTGTGTGTGTGTGTGTGTGTGTGTGCGTGTGTGTGTTGTGTGTGTGTGTGTGTGTGTGTGTGTGTGTGTGTGTGTGTGTGTGTGTTAGGGCTTATTGTTGTAAGCGCTTAGGGCTTTTGTTTAAGATTAAGCGCACTAAATGTTCCTTATTATTATTATTATTATTATATCTGCAGCGGTAGATGATTCTGCCTAACTAATAGTATGTGCTTGAGTGGGTGAATGTGGAAAAATAAAATAAATGCTTCTCAAAATGAGCCTTCAGCAAGCTTATATTCTCCAAGGGGGAGACATCCTCCAATAGGGAGGGAAACTCACTAACATATAACTCCTGGTCATATACCGATATTTCGAAACTTGGTTGTTTCTCCTGAGTGACCGCGGAAAGTGGTAATTTGACTCCTCTGCCTTTTCAGTTTTAAGAAGAATGCAATCCCAGATATATATATATAAGATATACATTGAAAAAACGACATTGAAAAACGGGCACAGAGGGTGATGAAAAAGAAAAAAAAAACCTAAACGAACAAACCTGCAATGCAGTTTTTCTTCTGCATGTAAGATAATAATAACCCTGCCATCCGCCGAGACCTCTGGCGGGCAACAAAAGGAACCAAATGCCAGAGTAACAGCAGGAAGTATTCCGTAATGGCGGAGGTAAAGTTTTACGTGTTTTTGTGCGCGCGCGCGCGCGCGTGTGTATGTGTGTGTCTGAAAACGGGGAAAGTGAAATTTCCACGGATGCACGCGAACCGTGAGAGAAATGAATTCTTGATCATGCGGAAATAAGATGAAGTTGAAATAATCCGAGAACAACAAAAGCCATCACAGAAACACAGCTATAAGAAAACTGAATGGAATTTTTAAACAAATGCAACTTTCCCTTAACAATCTTACTTAAAACTCGCAGATGAGTTCGAATCGGCGACTGCAATGCTTCCGACCAGGCGATATGTATCGTGTCTTCAAGATGTTTCCATAGGCTGCCAATGAAGGATTTCATATCTATAATTTAACGCTCTAATATTTCGATCCCATTGTATTTCTCTCATAACTATCTCTTCCCCCCTCTCCGCGAACTTATTATTGTAATAACAGAGGAATTGTTAGCCTGTACTTGTTTTCCCCACGACTTATTCGTTCAAAATATTATTGTTTGGTTAATTGTTCAGAAATTGCATTTCTTAGAGATCCAAATGAAGGGTGTTCTGCATACGTATTAGCAATTGTCAGCCCTTATAAAACTGTGAACAATTAAATAGTGGGGGAAAACAAGCGTAGGTTATCTTTTCTTCCTGGCAGAGATTTGAAATTTAAATTTTAAAAAATGTATATTATAAAAAAAAAATCCTTCACTGGCTGCATGCGGGAACCATCGCAATCCCTCTCGAAGACAGATTTATATGTATCGCCTGCTCCTAGGCCATTCGTCCGTTGGATCGGAATTCATTAGGGAGACACGGCCGATTGTCTCTGTGCTCTTGGCGTCAAATAGAGACACCACAGTCCGTAATTCTGCGGTGTTCTCACCACCACGGGTTCAAAGAAGAATCCAACAGCACCCCCAAAGCAGCCAGCGAAAGGTAGTAGAATAAAATATAACGAAAGTGTAGAGAGGTAAAAAGTTACTGAAAAACTAAAAACATTATGCAAGCGGTATAAAATGTAGGCGACAATCTTTGAGCCTATGCTTGAGGATCCATTTAAGGATGCAAGGGATAAAACTGTCAATCCATCAGATTTTGAAAAGTAAAGCTGACCGCTCTGTTTTCACCTTTTAACATCCCTTGTGTCCATAAATATATTCTCAAGCGTAAACACAAATATTTCCCCTTACATTTGATACTCTTTACGCAATGATTTTAGTGTTTCAACAACTTACTTTCTTACAGTGCTTTCTTCTCCTTTAACGCTTCTACTCTTCATTGGCTGCTCCTGGCTGGCTTTGGATTCTATACTGACTTCCACAAAAACGCGAAAAATTGAAAGGCTATTTTTCGGGTGAAAAGGGGTGAATATACAATACTGAACCATTGTGGCAAGTTGTTTGGGTCCAAGACTCACGTGCAGTGAAAAAAGTGTGTGAGCAACACATCATTCCTGGCATTGGAGGGTCAACAAAAATGGCAAACTGGTTGCTGCATGTGAGGCATGTGCACACCATGCAGAGCAAAGTTAACCAGCGACAAGTACGCAGGCATGCAGCCTTTATAAAGCCGCGCTACAAGGTTCAGATAACGACTTGCCGTCTGAGCGCTACAGAGATGCCAAGACTACGAGCAGAGGAACGCAATCGTGCCCTAGGCCATCTGGAGGCTGGTGTGGATGCCAGGCAGGTCGCCAACATCTTTAACGTCCACATCTCAACCATCTATCGTCTGCAGCACCGCATGCGAGTCGCTGGTACCACTGATGATCGTCCCCGGCCAGGCCGTCCTCGGGTCACCACACCAAGAGAGGATCGCCATTTTGCTCGAACCCATCTGCGGGACAGGCGGCAAACAGCAGCTAACTCTGCTCGACAGGTGCATGGGAATCACCAGCAACGAATCGGCCTCAACACTGTGCGGCGGCGTCTTCAGGAGAACGGGCTGGCATGTAGGCGTCCTCACAGAGGTCCGGTACTGACACCAAGACACCGGCAGGACAGGCTGCAGTGGGCACAAGCCCGAATCAACTGGCGCAGGCAGCAGTGGGGACGCATACTGTTCTCAGATGAGAGCCGTTTTTGTATTGACATGGCTGACGGTCGTGTCAGAATATGGCGTCGACCTGGTGAACGCTATGCTGACTCCTGTGTGGTAGAGCGGAACCCCTGGGGAGGCCCGAACGTTATGATATGGGGTGCAATTGGCATTAACCACGCCATAGGACCAGTCATCTTTCAGAACATTGGTCCTGGTCGCGGACAGGGTGTCGATGCACAGCGCTACATCCACCAGGTGCTCAGACCCCATGTCGTTCCTTTTTTTGCGCAACACCCAAACTGGACATTCCAACAGGACAATGCAAGACCACACACAGCCAGGGCCACCTAGCAATTTCTTCAGCATAACAACGTCAATGTGCTGTCCTGGCCAGCCCTCAGTCCCGATTTAAACCCAATAGAACATTTTTGGGATGAACTTGGCAGACGGTTGGACCTCCTGCGTCCACGACCAGCAACAGCGGCTCAACTTCACCAGGCCATCGTCCATGTGTGGGCTGGTGTGCCAAGGGGACGCATCAACCACCTGGTCCACTCAATGAGCCGCAGGTGTCAAGCAGTTGTCCATGCAAATGGTGGCCACGCACGGTATTAGGACTTCAAGCTGGTTTGTCACGTGACCTTGGATTTTCCACACAGACATATTGCTGATGACATTTTCACACATTACCGGTGTAATGAATCAAATCACGTTGAATTCTCGCTTCCACTCTGTACAATTGTGACCAATAAAATTCGCCCCTAACCTTCAGCTTGTTTTGCTTTCGCGTTTTTTATGGAAGTCAGTATATTAATTTTCTGAGCCCTTGGTGGTGAGTATATTACAGACTGGTATATCTCTGTTTGATACGAAGGGAGCACCAACACAATCAGCCACGTCTCACTTATGAGTCCGAATCAGCGGACGAAAGGTCTCTGAACAAGCAACAAGAATGGTTCTGTTTTCAAAAGGGATTAAAATGGTACCCATATGCTGCTATTGGAGGATTTTATGCGTACATTTAATGCCCAGATTAATCATTCAATTTTTCTTTCTATGACAATCCCCCTCCCCCCCCCTTTTTTTTTTTCTTTTTCTTTCTCTTTTAATCTTTTTACAAATCTCAGCCCAAGCCATTATTGGAATGACGGAGTAATTCTTAGCTCGCATCTTCCGCCCCTTGCCCCACTCACATGCAGAATTGAGAGAGGAGAGATGGTAAGTTAGGCAGTTGAAGCTAAATTGAAGTGGCAAATAAAACGGTTTTGTTTCGACCATGTTTGATCTTGTCTAAAATATATCACCACAACTTTTATATTGTTATAAGACTGGAAGAAAAAAGACCTTCATAATTTGAAAAAAGGATAAGCCTGCACCGAATACAATGAAAAATCACGAATGTTATGTACGTTGATATTCATATATGTCATCAGTTTTGTGTGCGTGTGTGTGTGTGTGTGTGTGTGCGTGTGTGTGTACGTGTGTGTGTACGTGTGTGTGTGTGTGTGTGTGTGTGTGTGTGTGTGTGATATCTGAAATACGGGCCCAAGAAAAGGTGAACTGATTCCAAAGTATTTGATTGAACTACTGCACTGGCAAGAACTTTTCACATCTGAGGAAGAAAATGCAGAAAAGAAACGTGCCTTCCTCGCTCCCTGCTGCAAGTGTCTGTTGTGCAGTAGTGGATGGTGAATGTTTACTTCCTTGGCCGCTGTTTTTTGTTTTTTTTACTTGTAAAAGTTAGGTTCTTCTTTCCCGTGCCAACCGTTGTGGGAACGAAAGTAACATGAACCCACCACTTTCCAGGTGGGTGGTATAAGAATGGCTTATCTCAATGTGGAGCGAACTTTTGATCCGAGTCGTGTGTGTGTGTGTGTGTGTGTGTACGTGTGCGTGTGTGTGTGTGTGTGTGTGTGTGTGTGTGTGTGTCTGTCTGTCTGTCTGTCTGTCTGTATGTGGTATAAGAATGCTTAGCTGCCATGTAGCAGTGAAGTTTTGATCCGAGTCGTGTGTGTGTAAGCGTGCGTTCTCGTGTGTGTGTGTGTGTGTGTGTGTGTGCGCGCGCGCGTACGTGCGTGCATATGGGCGTGAAATCCACTCTTCATGCCGTTGTCTTCCACATTTGTCCCACTTGTATGCCGCTGTCTTCCACATTTGTCCCACTTTCATGCCGCCGTCTTCCACATTTGTCCCACTTTCATGCCGCCGCCTTCCACATTTGTCCCACTTTCATGCCGCCGTCTTTCACATTTGTCCCACTTTCATGCCGCCGTCTTCCACATTTGTCCCACTTTCATGCAGCTGTCTTCCACATTTGTCCCACTTTCATGCCGCCGTCTTCCACATTTGTCCCACTTTCATTCCGCCGCCTTCCACATTTGTCCCACTTTCATGCCGCCGTCTTTCACATTTGTCCCACTTTCATGCCGCCGTCTTCCACATTTGTCCCACTTTCATGCAGCTGTCTTCCACATTTGTCCCACTTTCATGCCGCTGTCTTCCACATTTGTCCCACTTTCATGCCGCTGTCTTCCACATTTGTCCCACTTTCATGCCGCCGTCTTCCACATTTGTCCCACTTTCATGCAGCTGTCTTCCACATTTGTCCCACTTTCATGCCGCTGTCTTCCACATTTGTCCCACTCATTTCATCTTCATCATCGTGTGGCGAGTTTTCATCATGTGAATCAAATAAACATTGCCTCTTGTTGTATGTGTGTTGTTTTCTTTCGCTTCGTTTTGTTCTTCCTTGTGTGGCTATTGATTTACGTTGTACATAATGTAAGGCAATGTCTATCTTGTTTACGTCGAAGATAAAAGGTAGTAAGTAAACGGAAGGACACTGTAACAGACACGACTATTTTGTATTTTGCTTTTTTTTTGTCTCACCTCACCCTCTATTCTCTTCTTTTCCTTCTTCCTCTTTCTCCTCCTCCTTTCCTTTTTTTATATCTCCTCCTCATTCTTCTTTTTTTCTGTACCACCACCCCCACCTCTCTCTCTCTCTCTCTCTCTCTCTCTCTCTCTCTCTCTTATCGCCCGTGTGTATGGAAAACCGCACGCACACACACACGCACACACTCGCGCGCGCGCACACACGCACATACACAAAAGTAAAGAAAAAGAATAGAAGACAAAAAAAAGTAGAACAGATGAAAAACAAAACAAAAAGAAAACAAAGAGAACAGACAAACAAGATCGGAAAGTTCACTGGAAGGATGGGAAGGGGAAAGAGAAACAGAAATTACAGAAGAAACGGTAGGAGGGGGGAAAAAATAAGCGCAGGGCACTGAGGGGAGGTAATTAAAAGGAGGAAGTCGCGCTCTGCTTACCCCCCATGGCTCATTTCCACTGTCCGCGTTGGAGGGATCCCAACGGAAGCGCCTGTCAAAAGGGCCACGTGACCATGGTAACAGAGAAGGCAGACAAAGGGCTCGAGGTGGCATGAAGTGGGGTGTGAATGTCGTTCAGCAGGAGGAGGATGGGGTGGTAGTTGACTGGTCGAGAGGGGGTTGGAGATGGGGGTCGGGGTGGAAGGCCTAATGAAGACGAGTAGCAGTTTGTTGCGATGAAAAATGGGGAGGGGGGGGGGAAGGAAACTAGGGTTGCTCGGCGGTTTCTTTGTCGTGGAATTGAAGTCAAGGATGTAGAGTTTTCCTTCGACACAACGGCTGAATGGCAAATCCAAATCTGTTTCAGCGCAGTGCAAAGTAAGAATTGTGGAAAGAAAAAGGGGTCCAAAAGTTAGCAAACAGAAATATTTTTTCTCCTGCCAGCTTCAGAAAGGTTAGAAGGTGTTCGTTTATGATGTGTGAAATCTGCTTGAAATTTACGCGAAAGGGCTACGGTTGTGATTGATTACATGCTTTTTTACGGAAAAAAGAAACTTTCTACCAGACAAACAACAAAGAACAACACAAACAATAACGTACATTGAGAGACAACGGTTATAGTTCCTGTTGTCCACCCTCCCACCCAACTTCCGACCCCCAAAAGCACACATCAACGAGTGCGAGCGTACGGACAGACACAAACATGTACACGGGCGCACGCACACACACACACACACACACACACACACACACACACACACACACACGCACATACATACACACACACACAATACAGCACAAGAATACAGTGACCAAGGCTGGTACAAATATCTCATGTCATAGATCGACTCCACTGACATTGCCTAAAATGTTAGATAATTATGCTTTTTCTTTGTTCGTTATGCCCACATCTATAACGCAGTCCAGTAGGAATTTATCTTTAACTTTCAACAACCCCTCATATACAAAAAGAAATTACTTACACACACACACACACACACACACACACATGCGAGCACGCATGCACACATACGCACGAGCGCGCGCGCGCGCACACACACACACACACAGACAGACACACACACACACACACACACCATTACACAATCTGTCTGTAATCACGTTAAGTGGGAAGACGTCAAATTGAAGAACAAACAAACACACACACACACACATACGCACACGCACGCACGCAGCCGTGGTCCGTTTTTAGATGCGGTTTTACAAGAAACAAATACACCACATCACTTCCAGTCAGTTCTCACAGTGCAGTTTCCGAACAGGCCACTGGCAATAACGACATGCGGTTGTCATGATCTCAACCGAGCATGCACTTGGAAATTAGAAAACAATGTGTGAAAAAAGGCATTCGTTGCTTCCCTGTAAATGTCACTT
>CM031610.1:41305966-41313466 GCA_018398815.1 Conus ventricosus | reverse complement strand
TCTTCACTGCCGAGAGTGGAGGTGGCCATGAAACAATAAATGCCGGACACGGGGGCAGTGAACACTCCCGTCTGTCCGTTGTAGCCGCCACCCACGTTGGTCTCGACAATGCCACACACAATGGTCCGGGGCTTAGTGACTTCGGGACCGCCCATACACAGTCTAGCATGGAATGCTACAGGCACGTTGGTCTGGTCTGCAAAAGTTAGCCACAGAAATACAAAGTGAAACAAACTCTTAGCATTACATGTCATTACACTTAAGTTGTTCGGACACACACTCGTGCGCGCACGCGCACACACACACACACACACACACACACACACACACACACACACACACACACACACTTACGTGTGCATGCACATCAAAACACACACACACACACACACACACACACACACACACACACACACACACACACACGCACACACACATATACACACACACATCAATCACACGCAATCATGTGAAAAGTAATTCATTCGCCAATTTTGTATTCACATTTTACTTGTGCACATTACACTTTGTGCACCTGATTCTCACTGTCTTGAAAACTTAAAAGATATTAACATGGTGGACACCATTTTGAGATAAAGTATTCAAAATGTGGGGTCAAAGAACATTAAACCTTTAGGTAAAGTAGCGGTACTTAAGTCCCTATTTTTTTTACCAAAACTGGTTTATTTGCGGATGCATTTACCAAACCCTTCGCGCAATGATATGAGGCATTTACAGAACATGTGTTTTGACTTCGTTTGGAATAAAATGCCTGATGAAATCAAATGAAGATATTACGAACGCGCAGTTGTAAATAGCGGTAGAGGAATACCAAAGATATATGCATTTCTACAAGCACTAAAATTGTCTCGGCTGAGGAAACTGATCTCCGGAAATCTTACATAAAAACCCAAGTTCTCTGCCCAAATGCACAAAGTTACGATTCTATTGGCCCCAGGAGTGTAAGAGGAGTGTATTTACGGTCTGCATCAAATAAAGTGCACATTCTGAACTTGATAAGAGCAACGAAATAACTGCCATCTTTCCAACAGAACAGAAAGATCTAGGGAATAAAAAATAAAAAGGATTTAGTTTAATACATGCCATAGAATGCTAGTGCCAATGCATTGTAAAAAGAACTGGTGTGTGTGTGTGTGGGGTGGGGGGGGGGGGGGGGCATTGGGGGATGACCGTAGCAGATGCAATTTGTAGTAGTTGAAATACGCAACATTGTTCTGGCTCTGTCCACACTTATGAGTATTTTGACACACGCACACATACACACTCACACACACTCTCTCTCTCTCTCTCTCTCTCCTCTCTCTCTCTCCTCTCTCTCTCTCTCTCTCTCTCTCTCTCTCGCACGCACACACACACACACACACACACACACACACACACACACACACACCACACACACACACACACTCGCGCACGAACGCACGCACGCACACACACACACACACACACACACACACACACACACACACACACACACACACACACACACACATTCATTAAAAACGTTGTCTCCTTCTTCACTTACAAACGGCTGCACCATCTCTATTTCAAGTTAGGATGAATCTACCGAAGTTCGATCTCTTGTCTGCAGCGAATGGTCTTTGTTTTCTCAAAACAACATATGTAATAAATTTTAAAAAAAACTGACTGAACCCCATCATATGTATTCATTAACTCATTAATTCATTTATTTAAACTGAAAATCTATATACAGCTAAAACTTGACACTGGTATTCCAGAGACACAAGGAATATCAACGATTTCCTATCACATAAATACGGCAATGTTTTCTTTTAATTTTCGTGCTCTGTTTCTTTGCAGTCAGTGTATTTCTACGTGAATGTGTCAACATTTGCATTTGGATATGTGAGCGACTCTGTAGGCAGTCATTTAAATTGCTTGGAATGTAAAAGAACATGACGGATTAGAATCTTCAGTGCAAGGAAAGAAATGACAAACATGCGTGTTTGTGTACGTGTGCGTCAATGAGTGCACACGCCGGCATGCACTTGTGTGTGTGTGTCTCTGTATGACGGAGGCTCTGCGCAGGAATACTCTTTTGGGTACACCGTTGAGTTTCCTAGACGTGTGCGTAGTCATGGCTACATTTGCTTAACGGAATTTTCGTTGAAATACCCTTGAAAAAAAGAACAACAACACGATTTTAGGAATAAATTACTCTTGTCGTTTCGGCAAATGGCCGATAACCTTTCACTCATTATTTTCTTTTTTAGAAGTAAAAAGGTAAATGCAGAATTACTCAGTTTATGCAAATGTCCATACATGAAGACTTGACTGTGCATATCTGTACTGGACTGTTCTTTATCTGAACAGACAAAGATCGACTGAAAAAAGCTGCAATGCACGCCACTGCAACTCTGCCTGGTGTGCGGAATCCATCATCAAGCCGAATGCCTTAAGTGCGAGTCTTACATTTTTTTTATTAGCTGCTTAATTCTTCCACGTCGCGTGAAGCATCGTTTATGTTATGCAAATATACTGAACAGGAGGCAGAAGTCGCAACTGGCCTATTTTGAGAAAGCATCGTGGGATGAGGCAGAAGAACAAGACAATCATACTCACTCAGGCGGGTCTCCAGTCCAGCAATGGCGGTCTTTTCATTCTTGCACAGATCTTCCAGCTGCTTCGTTTCTGTCTTCAGAGTCTGGACCTCTGACGTCAGCGTGTCCTGGTCTGTTTTCAGCTTGTTCTGATCCACCTGGATTTGATTTACGTCACCCTCAACTTTAGACTGCTTGTCTTTAAACTGGTCGAGTTCGGACTGAATTTGTTTTAAATCCGTTGGAATCGTGTCATAGTCCATCTGAGGGATTTGATGATCTGTCTGAATCTGATCGCTGTCCGCCTTCGCAGTGCTGTGGTCACCGTGGACACTGTCATTTTCCTGACTAGCAGACTGGTTTTATCTCCGATGTGGACAACGTTAGATCGTTGTGACGTCAACTCATTCCCGAGTGACGTCATCTCCTTCTGTACAGCTGAGAATGCATCAAGCAGCTTGGTGTTCCTGTCTTCAAGGGCTACCAAATCTGTGGACAGCAAGGTGTTCTGAGCTTGAAGTCCCGCACTCACTTTCTCGTTTTGCGTTAGCCTGGCAGACAGAGCCTGGAACTGTTTAGCTAACTCTGAATTCATGCTGTCTGGAAGGTCAGCATTTGGGTGACTTGAACTCCCTGCGTGTTGGAAGTTTCCAGAAGGCTGATTTCCATCAGCAGCTTCAAGGGCATTACTGTCTAAGCTCTTGTTTGGTCCTGCAGCAACAACGGTACTCATGAAGTCGCTGAGAGACTGCAGCAAGACATGTGTGTTACTGTCAGTGATGGTGTATGTCAACAGAGCTTCCTCGTATTCCTTCTTCAGCAACTCCTCAAAATGACAGCGATCGGGTTCGGTGAGGATTTCATCCGTTGGATCCCCCGGATTACCTTCAGAGGTCTTGGCTTTAAATCTCGTCAAGACGTTGCGGGCGACTGACGCTGTGTTCATCAACGAGTCACCCAGAGCCTGTGTCACGTCTCTGAGACTCATCAGACTGGAGTCACGGGCCTCTGCAGCGTGACGCAGTACTGTGTTATACCGCTCGTAGATGTTTCCGTTCTATGTCTCTTCTCTCCAGGGCCAGTTTCTTCTCCTCTTCAGCCACTTTCTTCAGCACGTCTTCCATCCTCTGCGCCAGGTCCTGGCTCTCCTTTCCCACAGACTGTGTCCCTGCACTGCCAGTGCTGTCTGTGATGGGAGGCGGCTGGAGACTTGCACACCTTGTCGTGAAACCGACGGCAGCGGCTGCAGAAATAGTTGACACAGCTGGCGCACTGAAACTCGGCCTTTTGTCCTTCCTCACAAAGGTCACAGAGGAGAGGTGACGGGTCGTGAGCGGCATCGTCTTCAAGATAGAAGTTAGCCTGTTTTACACACACACACACACACACACACACACACACACACTCTCTCTCTCTCACACACACACACACACACACACACACACACACACACACACACACACACACACATTTTATATCTACATACATCCTACGCAATGCAGTGCAATAATTCGCAATGGCGACTTATATGTTTATTTTGTCAACAGATTTCAAATCAGAAAATCACATCTGAAGGAACAAGAAGATTTAAGGCTGTTCACAGCTGTTGGTGCTTGAGTGCGGGAATTTGGTATCATAGACGATGTTCCAGCATTCAATTACGCGCCGATCGTCGGTACGCTGGTATCAAGACAGACATTTCAAACATGCTCTATATAATACTTTTCACTCAAACCTTTTTCAATTTTCTGAGACATTTTGCGGAAATGAATTAAATCATTCATGGAAAATCAAATACGCTCAAAATGTTGAGTCCACTTAGGCCTGTCCAATATGCAGCCATCATATTCTTGTTCAGTCAGAAATACCGAACGCTGTGTACAAATAACTGTATACTAAGTGACAATACGCTGAAGTGAAAAGTGTTTTAAAGTATTCCTGAGCGACCAAAAACTTTCAAAGCTGCGCATATCTTCGGTCTTGAAGTAAACAAATATTTACAGACAAGTAGGTTTTCGAGCGGATCGATTTGCCTTTTGTCTGGTCACTTTTTGATTCCTTGATGATTTGTAACCCTTCTTCATAGCCTCAGCCATCCAGAGGTACGATTTGTAACCCTTCTTCATAGCCTCAGCCACCCAGAGGTACGATTTGTAACCCTTCTTCATAGCCTCAGCCATCCAGAGGTACGATTTGTAACCCTTCTTCATAGCCTCAGCCATCCAGAGGTACGATTTGTAACCCTTCTTCATAGCCTCAGCCATCCAGAGGTACGATTTGTAACCCTTGTTCATAGCCTCAGCCACCCAGAGGTACGATTTGTAACCCTTGTTCATAGCCTCAGCCACCCAGAGGTACGATTTGTAACCCTTGTTCATAGCCTCAGCCATCCAGAGGTACGATTTGTAACCCTTCTTCATAGCCTCAGCCATCCAGAGGTACGATTTGTAACCCTTGTTCATAGCCTCAGCCATCCAGAGGTACGATTTGTAACCCTTCTTCATAGCCTCAGCCATCCAGAGGTACGATTTGTAACCCTTCTTCATAGCCTCAGCCATCCAGAGGTACGATTTGTAACCCTTCTTCATAGCCTCAGCCATCCAGAGGTAGCCCTCCATCGTGCACCTTCCCCTGCACTGTCGGTCCCTCCGATGTCCCTTCGACCTCCTTCACATTCACACACTTAAAAGATGAAAGTCCCACAGTCCAGTGGCTATAGTGGCAGTGAACTGTTAAACATCGACCGTGTTATCATGGAAAGCTGAACCCATTATCGCCTTCTCACGCATTCAATTTATCTGAACCGCATCAAGTTCCCATTTACTAACTGATGGAAAGGGCGTGTTTTGAAGTTGTAAAAGCAGAACACACTGTTGGAGTCTCATATCTATGTCCCTCCCCCAATAACCCCCACCCCCCCCCTTCCGGTCATGATCTCCCTAGATTTTATGTTCCCCTCATTCCCTTCACGTTTATATTCATCTATGTCTGTATAACCCTCCTTTCCACCCCCCCCCTCCCCTCCTTCCATCCACTTCAGAGTCTTTGTTTCAATAGGTCAGTCTTCTTCCAGATCTATCCATGTATCCACAGGTGTATACCCCCTTTGCCCACCCCCATCTTCCCGGATAATACGTTCCCCTGGTTTGCGCCACCCCCTCCCCTTCTAGGCCAATATTTGGCAAAGTCTATGCTTCCCTACTCTGTGTTTACCGAGGTCTATGGTACGCACGATTTTATCTACCTCCGGGTCCACATTTCATACACATCTATATTTACCCGAGTCTATGTTTGCCAAAGGAAATGTTTCCTCAGGTTTGTTACACTCGGGTCTATGTTTACCAGCTTGTTTTGCCAGGTCTGTGTACGCCCATTTAGGGATTATCACGTCCATTGCCGATTCTCTATATGCTCAGTCAGAGGCCTTAATCATTATCATTGACAAATTCTACCACGCGTTGTACCTTTTATTACTAGTCTTATTACAATATGGCCGCAGAACGTTCTCCGATTTCTTGGTGTCGATATCAGCCTTGGCCTTCCTGTCACCCGAAATGATGAGGATGTCTTCCTCGACAGGGTAACTGATGGCCGCTTAAAACTGAGAGTAGAGATCTTCAATCTAGCCATCATCGTGGACTGGAGTAGGATCATACATCTGCAGTATCGTGATGTTGAATAGTTTTGATTGCATGGCCATGGTCCTGCTGGAAACGGGACAGCATCCCAATACTGTTTTCCTGATGTTCTTGTTAACTAGGACCCCTTCCCACGTAATGTGTCTGACCTATTTTGCACTATTGTACAGGCATACTCTTCTATAATTATATTTTTCTTCCAACAGACGCCAAACGAGGAGATCTGTCCATTTCATGGGTCAATTGTTTCAGAATTCCAGCCTGTCTACGTTTCTAGTGGTTGACGCGATCATGTTCCTACCACAGGCACTGAGGTTTTTCCAACAGCAGCACAATTTTCTCATCTCCCCCCCCCCCCCCCCTCCGACCCAGCTAGACAGACTACAGACTATATTATTTTTCTGAAGACCTGGAACAAGTCTGACCATAACAGGGCTATAGACAATGTCTGAGAACAGAACCTGCAGTAACCACGAGCTTGTAATAATGAGCTTAAACGAGCAAATGAGAACAACAGGAATATGAAAACTAGCCGTCTCATACACAATCTTGCCAAACTGAAAAAAACAACCAGATATCGCTGGACATTTCTACGTTCCCACGGGAGACAAAAGAGTTCAACTTCTACTGCTTGAAGGAAAATCTTGAATCCCTCACAAACAGTTTAGACCATGTTTTGTCGGAAACAGCGATTATGTCCTAAGGTTAAGCCACTGGAAATCCAAACCAATGGTCACGAGCTATATCCTGGGATGTGCGACACTAGCATGAGTTGAAAGCAGCCTAAGAAACAAACATAACGCAAAAACAAGAGTTCAGCCAAGAAAGAAGATTCAGTGAAAGCTGGACAACATGTGATGTCACGAAGAAACATTCTGACAAAAATGCAAAGAAAGCTATCGATATCGGAAAAAGTCTTCACCAAATCAGAAGCAAAAGCAAACCTGGTACCATTCAAATAAACACGACAACTGACTCATACAAAAAAAGACATAATAAAAGACGATCGTGGTTTTCTCTGCACTGTGCCCCACAATGTGTTCCAAATGTGCCTACAGACAACATTCACCGATGAGGAATGATTTCCTTGTGAGAAACTGTAGCAGAAGTGAACTTCGTGAAATGAGGTAATGCTGCAGGCATCGACGACAACCCCGCAAAAACTGTTGAAATAGTGCAAAGAGACATTAAATAATACCCTGACTGCCATCTGCAACACAAAATGACGTACTGTCCATGCCATGGACTGAATCAAAAATCGCCATCCATCCAAGGAAAGA
>CM031610.1:41290966-41303466 GCA_018398815.1 Conus ventricosus | reverse complement strand
GTTGGTGACAGGCTAGTTGATGTAGTAGTAGTGTCTGGTAGTAGTGATAGTACTTTCATGGTATTACTACTCCTTTACCACCAACTGTGATACTGTTAGAAGATGTATATGTACATCGTGTCTCCTGACCCCCAACTCTGGGGGAGCACAAAAACAAAGACGTTAACTGAAAATAACATTAGAACAGGGAACAACTTTTGCTCATGTTTAGCAGCCTACAACTACACACATCAACAAACAACAAATCCCCATTTCACGTTTCGACTCAAAGCCCCTATCACCTGTGTGACGCCCACATACCCGAACAAAACACACGCATACACACATTCATACAGAAAAACGGCAGTGATGCTAGTACTAGTAGTAGCAGTAGCACTATTAATAGTAACAGCAGCAGCAGTAGTGGTAGTACTTAGTAATGTAGTAGTAGTAGTTCTATCCTACAGTGACGCCACAGGGCCCCAGCTGATGCACATTCAAGGTGTCAAAAATGTGCGTCAGATGTCTGTCGATCAGTGAAAATGAAAAAATGACAGTCACTTTTTCAGTCGACCATAATATACGATTCTGACCTGCGCGTCACTACTGCAGATCAATTTTCTGCGCGAGCTCAGAAATCCTTTACAGGGTTTTCGCAGTGACGCCAAAAGTGAAACAGACGCAGTTTTCTTTTCTTTTTTTCTTTTTTTTTTGAAACAGCCATATACAGACACCTTCTCGTGCACAGCATTTATACCCCCCCCCCCCTCCCAAAAAAAAAAAAAAAAAAGTGGATGCACGGCACGGACAAAAAGAAAAAAAATCACCAGACTTAACGCAGATCAAAGTCCGAAGCCGGATGCTTGGCTGAAAGGTAAATCAATCGATTCTGATGCTCATTAACGATTCTTCAGAAATCTGTTCTGGAGTCAAGTGACTGCTTAAAGACAGTAGTCAACGGGAGACCTGCTGCTGATGGCTAAAGCAGAATCTTCGTTGATTTTGCCTAACCATCGGCAAAACATTAGAACAGTGGCATGACTGTCTTTTGTTTATCCTAGAAGCCATGAGAAGATAACCCTTGAGGAAATGAGTCAATTCAGTTAGCTTCTTTTCGTGGCAGATGATTGCACGCGCCAGCGATCTAGGATTTAACCTTATTTCAAAGACGCAATACAGTATACAAAGACCTGGCGCTGGTCTTGGTGCACACAGTCACAACGGCCAAGAGGCGCGAAAGTAGTGTGAGCGGAAAGTCGTACCAGTCGAACCGTTACATCATAATGCAAGACACACGTCTATTCCTACCTCAGCATAGCATCTCACTTCTCTGTCCACCAGCTGAAGCAGACACGGGGAGCAGAAGGTGTGAAAACAGGATAACAATTTCGGCTGTCGTCCTCTGAAGGCTTCCAGACAGATGCTACATATCCGATGCTTGTCCACCGTTTGTTGCCGAACGAGTTGCCATGTTAGGTACAGGAATATAATTCCCTGGTTTCCAAAAGCAAAGTACTATCCAGTAAAATGAAATATGAAATAAAAAACAGTAGCTGTTATGACTGTGCTAAGAAACCACGAGGCGTGAGTTTGTCTTAGCCAAACGACGACCAACAAAAGTGATACAAATGGTAGCTAAAATAATGAAAACATT
Source organism: Conus ventricosus (assembly GCA_018398815.1). NCBI lineage: Eukaryota > Metazoa > Mollusca > Gastropoda > Neogastropoda > Conidae > Conus > Conus ventricosus. The sequence goes on along the minus strand of CM031610.1, from coordinate 41,301,833 downwards.
TTACAGTACCACACACACAACACCACACCACACACCACACACCCCACAACCCCACACACACAAAACGCACGCCCCCCACACACCACACACCACACACACCCGAGGAGGGGGAGGTACGGGACGCGCTTCATGCCAAAGCACACTGACTTACTTCCGGGGTGCTTTTGATTCACCTGGGGGCCAGCCATACCCAGGGTAGGGCCATGCTTTCGCTGTGCCGGTAAAACGCCCCAAACATAGCACCAGGGTTGGGCAGGCGAGAACTCAGGTGTAGCGAAATGATCGCGTTTCCCATGCAGCTCGAGCGGGGCCACGCGTCACGGCATAACATGCGGGCTCGCACGCCGCGTTGCGTCTACCGAGCGACAGCTGGTTCAGGAGACGCAAATTGGCCACCGATATCTTCCTTTCCTTCCCTTCTAGAAGGTCTCCTCGCATTCCCAACGCTTTGTTCGGCTTTCACCTCTGAAGCATGGCCATTGCAGGTATGGTATCACACGGAAGGTGTATATAATAAAATTATATATAATATATATATATATATATAATATTTGTCAGGGTCGCTAAGCCGGACGGCCCTACCACCCCTCCCCAAAACACCTATCACAACTAGAGCAAAACAACACAGCACACTAACAGTTTTACAATCTTGCACACTTCTTTTTTAAACACACTCACTATGGCGCCACCACTCACCCGTCCATCCACAACTACAACACCAATATTCCACTTCTTTCACCGACCCACACTACCCTGCTACGACCCTAAACCTTAACCTATGCTACAGCACCATTTGAGGTATATCGCTGCGACCTAGGGACGCAGAGATAGCCCGCACCCCGTGGTGGCTAACTACTAGGGACAAGGACCAACCCAGGGGACTCTAATATCTAAACTACTACCACCCACACCTCTCCCCAGGACCCACCCTTCTCTTTTAAACCCGGGACCACTACCGCATGGTCACTGCGTCCCAATGGAGGCAACGACAAGTACCCTACACTGTGCTGGCCACTACTTTCCCAAAAAGGAGGCAGTAAGCTAACTCTAACAATACTGCCTAACGCTACCCCTTTCTACCCCACCCAGGGGACAACCCATCCCGGCCCGGAGAGCTCCAGTCCTCGGCGCTGTACTTGGCCCCTCACAGGCTGACACCTCCCGGAAGTCTCTGCACTCCGGGCGCTAAACCGTGGCCTCCCACAGTCCGACTCCCCGAAGACTCTACACCCCGGCGCTGACCGTGGCTTCCCCCCCAGTCAAATCCTCTCCCGCGCTGGGCACGACACCTAACGCACACCAGGCCCCTCTCGACAGTCCGGGGCTCGAAGGACGCCTCCTCCTCTGAAGGCCCCCGCCGGACACTGAGGGTGAGGGAAGGTCTGGTGCGGCGCCCTCTCACAGGACGCCCGAACAGGGAAGAGCAACAGGTGGCTGGAGAACTCCCGGAAGAACCCCGGTAGCGGAGGAGAGCTGCCCCACAGACGGCCGACGGCCTGGATGGTCTCCCTCTCCCGGGAAAAGCAGCAGGCAACGGGAAACCGCCGCTCACTGCCAGTACGGCGGCAGTAGACTGCGGTGGTCTGGCCCCAGCCTCAGGACGGAACAGGAACCTGCTGACACAACTGTAGGCCACTACTGTAATGTTGCTACTACCCGAGTCATCAAGGCCCATCGGCTACCTGGTAAAGCTTTAACTCTCCATCTCCCTTGCCTACCTCCCACTCGGGAATGAGATGACCACTTAAATTTTCGAATACACCCCCCCATAACCCGTTACTTTGGGGTTATCAGATCCATTCCCTGCCAACCTTTACAACAGCAACAAAACAATATTCTCCCTGAGCCCCATCCATGCTATTACTTACGAAATTATGGCTCACACATCTGAAATTATGACTCACACATAATTCTCGGAGAAATAAAACCAATCTAAGCAATCCAACACGGACTCCATGGGTCCCCTTAGGAAATACTAAATAAACTAGAAATGGGCAATCTCACAAGGAAATGTTTCCACACAGTAATCAGTAGTATACACATCTCAAAAAACAACAAAGAACAAAAGAACTTATCACTTTTTAGCAGTCAGTTCTAGCATGTTCATACAAGAGAATCGGCTCGCAGCCACAATCCTTCACATTCTTACCCCTTTTGCACTGTCACTTATAATCATATATCAACACAACTTTATTTGTTCGCCAAAATTCCATCCGGCAAACCCCCCTCTCATGTCATCTCTTGTCAGATAACCAGTGGTTAAACCCTTTTTATGCCAACACAACCATACTTCATACAATATTACATGCTGCACATCCTTTGTTTTTATCCTATCAACTGCTGAGCTACCCGCCTTAAACTTTACCTTACCCTTCTTTCCGACTACTAAAATTTTAATGGGACTGTTCCCTACAACCTAAGATATCCTTCTCCAACCCTATTCTGTCACAACACCCGTACATCCCTGCATGTGTGACGACGGGCATTTACTTTTTAAAAAAACCCTCTAACCATACGGATTCCTGTCCTGTACCAAATAAGTACGTCACAGATACAGTCTGCACATTCACGACACCCGCGTCGAGAACCAAGACTCGTAACGAAGGTGAAAAACACCAATATAAGTTGAATAGTCACGACCCCCCACTCCAGTAAAACCACTAGACCACAAATCAGCCTTGGCCCTACTGCACATTAACCCATTCCAATGCTGTGCAGGTCAACTCCGAAATCATTAATCAATTTCAACGAACTACTACTATTTACAACTGAAATTGAGCACAATCCTTTACGATTCACGCAGACACATCTGCACCTGACTCATACTATGAATCCTCAACAAAATGCAACCTCATATTACCTTCTTATTGAACCCCCTGAAATAACATGAAATAATCACAACCCATATCTACATCACCGTCCATCAACGGTTATTTATATCGATACCCACATTGTGTAGCCAAAACCCTCACATGACAATCGAACTTAGGAACACTATGTACACTACTTACAGAATATACAGAAAAGAGGTAACAACACAACCGGCTGACAAGAAGTTTCAATCACAAAAACCAAGACGACATCATACCAGACAACCGTATACGCAACAAACACAATACAACTAAACAACCATGAGACAACTACAGTACAACTCGCCATGATACAAGACAACATGACGAACAACACCATGAACCTAACAAATCACCAAACTGGGGAAACAGATGTTCAACCACACCATTCTGCAACTGGCTGAAGTGGCTGCCAACAAAGACGACACAGAACCCGGCACAGGCCAAGGGCACACCAGACCCGACGAGGACCTGGCCCTAACTATGACTCGAAGTCACTCAGCTCGACTAACGGCGCTGCCGCCGCAACTACAAGGCGCGTCCACTCTGACGAACACCAGGGACCGAAGTGAAGCTACCCCAACGCATTCCGCCCTGGTCGGACTCAAGCGAACTCTACTCACAACACAAAACAGCGATTGGTCAGAGCAGCGTATCCCTCCGCAGATCTGACACGCCCGACCAACGGACTAGTTGTTGCTCGTGCAACAACACGACAATTTACCACAACAACTCACAGACTTGACAAAACCAACAACAGCCGATATTCTGCCCCGCCTTCTCTGGTGTAGAACCAAAATAACAAAAGGGTAACAATCGGGAACGAAACCAACCTCCCGCTTCCATCCCTTCAACAAGTGAAGATTGGAACTCAAGAATATTGTATATCCTATTTCCCCAGCCCCTTACCTATCCTAACCTTCCACCTTAACCAAAACCCCAATCTTATACACGCACTCTCGCACACACATATACACATATGCACACGCACACGCGCACATGCTATTTCCGAATTACCATTACTCCAAACACATGGACGGCTGATTTAGTACCGCCGATCGGTGACAATATATATATATATATATATATATATAATATATATATATATATATATATATATATATATATATATATATATATACATATACATACACGCAGTTGCTCGGGCCATAGGCTGGACAGGCTCGGTAAACATCAACAGTGTAAACGGCTCCAATGAACTGAAGCAGAGGAGTGACCTTAGACTAGTTGTCGCTGTGGGCATCTCATGCTCGCAGAGTAAGGTTTCAGGTGGCACAACAGGCACAAGAAAAATGGTGACACACAAGTTAGGGAAAGAAACCGCTAGAAGTTGCCTTATTAGATGAGGTAACAATCGTAGCACTAAGCAGCTGTAACAGTAGTGGTTATGGTACTCAATACCGGAGCAGCAATAGCTGAGTAGTAGCAGCAGTAACAGTTGTGGTTATGGTACTCAATACCGGAGCAGCAATAGCTGAGTAGTAGTAGTAGTAGTAGTAGTAGTAGTAGTAGCAGTAGTAGTAGCAACAGCAGCAGCAGCATGTTGCAACAGCAGCAGCAGTAGTAGTAGTAGTAGTAGTAGTAGTAGCAGTAGCAGCGGTAGTAGTGGTAGTAGCAGCAGCAGTAGTAGTATTAGTAGTAATAGCAGTAGATGGAGTAGTAGTACTCGTAGTAGCAGTAGATGCAACATCAGGGGCAGCCGTTTAGTGACAGTAGCAGTGCCGTCAAGGTATCACAACATTATTACCTCCAACACTACTGGGGGGATTTACGACATGCGCTAATTCTCCATCGAGCGACCGATCTGGTATCTCACATGAACAAACTTTATCTCACATGAACAAACTTACATATCAACGGTCAAACTGCCGTCTACTTTCACTCTCACCACACCACAACTGCCACTCCCTCATACACAAATGAAGCCGATGGGAAAAGAAAAAAAAAAGCGTCGACGTTTGACTAGGTGTAGCGCTGATCTTGAATCGCAGAGTGACGCGCCAGGCTATACAAAAGAAGTAGGGTAAAAACTCGCTAACCATTCTTTCAGCTTGGTGTGCGACCTTTCCGCAACAAACGTCTCCTACCTACGTGGATTGCCTTTCTTCCTTCTCCGCCAGTTGAAGCAGACACGGGGAGCAGAAGGTGTGAAAACAGGGTAATATTTTCGGCTGTCGTCCTCTGAAGGCTTCCAGACAAATGCTACATGTTCGGCGTTTGTCCAGCGCTCGTTCGACTGCCCGAGTCGCCATGTTGATCCACAAGGACGTTATGGTGACGATGTCGGGTGCAGCCGCGCAGTCATTGGTCAATGTTGACGTCATATCCATTTTCGGTTTTCCCTTTCCGCTGAACTGGAAGTAGGATTCTTTCATGGGAAAGTTACTCGATATGAAAACGACGACAGACGCATTTTACGACCGACCATGAGGGCGTGAGGCGACAGTTAGAGAGAAGACGACAGAGAACCGGAATGTAAAAATTATGCAGTTCAAACACACACACACACACACACACACACACACACACACACACAAATCTACACACAACTACACATGCACGCACGCAAGCACGCACGCACGCGCGCACGCACACACACACACAACACACATACGTGCGCGCGCACGCACGCAGGCACGCACGCACACACACACACACACACACACACACACACACACACACACACACACACACACACACACAGTAATTAAATAAACGGTGCCTACGGAGAAGGCTCGGAGTGCGAGAGAGACAAAGGGGCGGATTGGGTGGGGGCATAAAGAGCGAGACAATGCGGTCAGCCAGGGACAAATCTGAGTGTTCCCGCAGATACATGCCAGTGTCTACATCAGCTTGCAAAAGTAACTCATGTGAGAGAGAGAGAGAGAGAGAGAGAGAGAGAGAGAGAGAGAGAGAGAGAGAGAGAGAGAGAGAGAGAGAGAGACAGACAGACAGACAGACAGACAGCCTCTCCACGCCTCTTTCCCTTTCCCTGGTACCTCTCACCGCTCCCCTTACCTGTCCCCGACCCCCTTCTCCCAGACCGTCCCCCTTTCCCTATCTCCCTCTCCCTTCTCCTACTCCTTATTTTACCCGCCTTCCCCTTCCTCAACGCGACAGTGGAATAAAGCAGACTGAATACAAGACAGTTGACATGAAGCACAGTAGATGAAAACATGGTCGCTGGATGGTGGAGTGAGGTCAACTGAAGGCAAGACACGCGAGAGTGAACCAAAGAAGACTGAAGACAAAACGCGTGACAGCAAAGCAAAATGGTCTGAAGACAAAACATGTGGCAGCGAAGCAAAGTAGACTGAAGACAAAACATGTGTCAGCGAAGCAAAGTAGTCTGAAGACATGCGGCAGCGAAGCAAAGTAGTCCGAAGACATGTGTCAGCGAAGCAAAGTAGGCCGAAGACATGCGGCAGCGAAGCAAAGTAGATTGAAGACAAAACGTGTGGCAGTGAAGCAAAGTAGACGAAAGACATGCGGCAGCGAAGCAAAGTAGATTGAAGACAAAACGTGTGGCAGTGAAGCAAAGTAGACGAAAGACAAAACATGTGACAGTGAAGCAAAGTAGACTGAAGACAAAACGTGTGGCAGTGAAGCAAAGTAGACTGAAGACAAAACATGTGGCAGTGAAGCAAAGTACCTGAAGATAAAACATGTGACAGTGAAGCAAAGTAGACTGAAGACAAAACGGTGTGACAGTGAAGCAAAGTAGATTGAAGACAAAACATGTGACAGTGAAGCACACTGAAGACAAAACGTGTGACAGTGAAGCAAAGTAGACTGAAGACAAAACTTGTGAAGACAAGACCAATGAGACTGAAGCAGAGTAGACTGTGACAGTGAAGCAAGGTAACTTGAAGACCAGACACCTACGACAGTAAAGTAAAGGTGACTAAGTCAAGAAAGGGGATAGCGAAACGAAGCAATCGGAGGGCGGCTCACGTGACGGTGAAGGTAAGTGAGGATTTGTGTCCATCATCAAAATATGATGACCATCGAAGATCCTTAAGAGGGTGTGGTTTGAGGTGTGAGGGCCAGGTGCAACTGAGCGGCTCACACCCTCCCTCCCTGTCTGTCTGTCTGTTTGTCTCTCTCTCTCTCTCTCTCTCTCTCTCTCTCCTCTCTCTCTCTCTCTCTCTCTCTCTGCATTGCTTTACACATTGATAAAAGATAAGTAAAAATATATCAAATCAGGTTTTATGCGCAAAATGCCACAAACATTAATCCAAGATTCATTAAGATCAGACTTCCGATGAAGCTTGTATCAAGTTGAGAATCGCATATAGATAAACATCTTACCATGGGACAAAAGTGGACCATATGTCTCACATTCAGCGAAAAGTAGCAAAGTATGGGCTTGTCTCTCACGTTGAATCGACGACTCACGGTGAAGCCACATCAAAGCAGTAAGTTAAACAACCTTACCTTTCTCACAATGGCAGTTCACGATCATTTTACTAACACCGCATGAATAGGCCCTTGTGTTTGGGGAAAAAAAGATTAATAGCACTGATTAGATGGAAAACCTTCAAGTCGGAAACGGAAGCATGTAAAAATATAAGGCGCGAGATGACGAGGAACAATCTGAAGAATTCAGTGTTTAAACCCATACATGATTAAAGGAAAATCTCATGGGAAGGCGTCTTTGTTTGAAGCGTGCATACTCTTCTACAAGCTATGTACAGACAGTCTATCTCCACAACATGCCTAGCCCATGCCCACTTTCCACGCGCTTCTCCAAGCCAGCCCCCCCCCCCCCCCTCCCCGCCCTTTTTTTTAATGGCACATATTATCTGACCATATTGTACCCACTGCCTGGTTGGTTGGAAGAATGCGTTTTGATTGGTAGAGGTTTAGTGAGTTACTTCACTGAACCAAAGCTGGCGCAGAACAGGCCTACATCTCTCATCATCCACATCTGTCTTGGAACTGATCACACAAAAAAGACCATAACATGTGTAGCACTTGAATCAAAGAGGTAAAAATACCATACTACATTTTTGCTCGTATGGGAAAAAAAATAGCTGTCCGGTGTTCTACCGCATCAGTTGTAACCAGTACCATTGCGCACATGCGCGCGCGCCCACGCACGCACACACACACACACACACACACACACACACACACACACACACACACACACACACACACACACACACACACACACACATCTGGTAATTATACAAACAAGCCGTGGACACACAGCCAGACAAACAGTTCGGAATTTTGTAGAAGTGCTTCTCTATTGGAAAAATAAACCCAGAGAAGGCAAAAAAAAAACCCCAAAAAACAGTGGCAACAGCACAACAAGAAAAAAGGAATTTCAACAAAAACGTAAAAGAAACGGAGAAACAAAACCAAGTCAAATTAAAAACAAATAAAAAAATTAAAAAAAAAACATGGAAGGAAGGACGGGAAGCAGAGGGGACAAAAGCCGAAGAAGGTAGAACATGAAACAACAACAAAGGACAGCAAAAAAGAAGGAATGAAACTATAAACACACAGACACACACACACGCACACACACACACACACACACACACACACACACGCACGCACGCACGCACACGCACAACACACACACACACACACACACACACACGCACGCACGCACGCACGCACGCACGCACGCACACACACACACACACACACACACACACACACACACACACACACACACACACACAGACGCACACATACACTCACACACACGCGCGCGCTCGCACGCACGCATGAGCACTCGCAGGCGTAAATCTCTCGCCAGCTTTGCACAAAGTAACATAGACAAAGTTACACGGAAGACGAGTCGAAACTATCAAAGCGAACTGTGACCGGGGACCAGCCGCGAAGAGAGAGAGAGAGAGAGAGAGAGAGAGAGAGAGAGAGAGAGAGAGAGAGAGATAGAGAATCACGTGCACACACACAGAGAGAGAGAGAGAGAGAAGAGAGAGAGAGAGAGAGAGAGAGAGAGAGAGAGAGAGAGAGAGAGAGAGAGAGAGAGAGAGAGAGTCACCTCATTGTCTAGAAAGGCACGAGAAAGAGCTCAAGCCACCACCAAGATCGAATGGATTCTGGATCCACCTTTTAATCCGGATTCGCATCACCCAGCCTCGCTATATACAAATGTGGGATCACATTCCGTCTCCTCGCATACTTCATTTCAAATAGGTTCGGTTGCCTGTTGCGTGACCTTGCAGACAGAAAGACAAACAAACAAACAGACGTGGGTGAAAGTTCTACAATGTTAGGGGAGGCAATAAGAATGGAGGGCCAAGGCCTTAAGAATGAAGAAAGAAAGGTGAAGGGGAAAAAATAAAAAAGCATCCCAGATGTAGAGGAACGCGGGCATTGCACACTGACTGACGTCATCGCTTGAACAGGTGACGGTGGAGTCCTACTGGCAAGTTTGAAACTTTCTTTTCTTCTGTTTTCTTCTCTCTTTTTTATTTCGTTTTTTTTTTCTCTCTCTCCCTTTTTTTTTCTTTTGTTTTTCTTTTCTTCTTCTTCTTTTTTTTTTTTTGCTTTCTCAATTGATCGATTTTACTCCCAGAGACTTCAAGCCGTAAACACTTCTGGACATTACCCGTACAATATAATCTTGTAAAAAAAAAACAACTAAATATCCCTCAAATTAATTTGGTTTTTTACCAGTTGTCTCCCCCTCCCCCCCCCCCCCCCCCCGACAAACACACAGACAGACAGGCAAACAGACGCACAGCACCGCCAGCAATATCCTGCCTTACAACAACAACAACAAAAAATGCCTACCTGCCTTCCTGCATGCCAGGGATACTAACATAAAAACAGGAACCGGCTATCTGCAGGGAGCAAAGCGGTGCTTAACGATTCTTCCAGACTTCAGAGGTTTTAATTAAAACCGAATCAAATGAATCGTCTGGCAGACCAGCAGACGTTTGAGGCTTGGGTTGTTTTTCTATGATTCTGTCTCTGCTTTTCTCGGTCTCTCTGATGTGGCCTTGGCCTTCCATCTGAATAAACATTCGAGCTTGTATCTGTCTGTCTCTCTCTCCCTGTCCCAACGTCCTTGCCTCTGTCTGTTTGCCAGTCTGTCTGTCTCTGTCTCTCTGTCTTTGTTTCTGTCTGTCTGTCTCCCTGTCTGTCTGTCTCTCACTCTTTCTATCTGTCGTTACGAGTGTTAACATAGTAAAAATCTCTCTCTCCTCTCTCTCTCTCCTCTCTCTCTCCCTCTCTCTCTCTCTCTCTCTCTCTCTCTCTGCCTCCTTAACTCCTCCCGTGCTCTCCTCTCTCTCTCTCTCTCTCTCTCTCTCCTCTCACTCTCTCTCTCTCTCTCTCTACCTGCTTAACTCCATTCCTCTCTCTCTCTCTCTCTCTCTCCTTCTCCTCTCTCTCTCCTCTCTCTCTCTCTCTCTCTCTCTCTCTGATACGATAATTGGTTTACAAAACCAGTTGACAGCATTAAAAGGAGAAGCAGATCGGTTGGAATTAGTTGTTAATCTGGAAAAAACAAATATTATGATATTTTTAGAATGGGGGGTCATCTTTCTAGACACGAAAAATGGTGGTACGGTAACACAGAAGTAAAAGTGACAAACAGTTATAAATACCTCGGTCTAATATTCACAACCAAGCTCAGTCTTAATGCAGGTTTGACAGAAATGTGTAGAAAAGGAAAGAGAGGGGTGATTGAAATTCTTAGAACATTGAGAAAATTAGATTCAGTTGAACCATCGATTTTCTGGAAACTTTTCGACACTCAGATAACACCCATATTAACATAGGCAGCAGAGGTGTGGGGGGTGCCGGTCAACAACGAAATAGAAAGTGTTCATACATTTGCAATCAAGCGTTTCCTAAGTGTTCCCTTACATTCTTCTAACAAAATGGTTTATGCGGAAACTGGAAGGTATCCTTTATATATACATACCTATATAAAATGTATCAAATACTGGTTGAAACTGTTAAAACTACCTTTCACAAGGTATGTAAACAGGCGTACAAAATGT
>CM031610.1:41283466-41285966 GCA_018398815.1 Conus ventricosus | reverse complement strand
GCTCTCAGTCGTCACTTCTGTCTCTGTGGCCTGTCTCTCTGTTTACTTCTGTTTTCTTTGTACTCCATGATGCTCTCCTCCTCCTACCTCCTCCCACTCCATCCTTCTTTCTCTCTCTCTCCTCTCTCTTCTCTCTCTCTCTCTCTCTCTCTCATCCTCTCTCTCTCTCTCTCTCTCTCTCTGCTTAAATAATTCACAATGGTATGTATCTCTCTATCTTTGTCAATGTATCACAGAATCCATCCCTCTTCCAGTTTCCATCTCCATCTACAATCATCTGAATCTCCAGTTCTCCTACTTTATCTGCTTCTCTGACTATAACAATCTCGTGTCGCTCTCGTTTTAAGTGTGCGGAGTCTCTGTTTCAGTCTCAGTGTATTTCTGTTTTCTATTCCTCCGTGCCTCACACTATTCCAATGTATGTCTCCCTCCCTTTCCTCTCCTCCTCATCTCCCTCTCTCTCTCTCTCTCTCATGAAATATGATTCAAAACGATTGGTCGCCATTTATTTCCTTTGCGGTAAAAGCGTTGAGTTTCTCCTGAAAACACCAGTTACCAGTTACCACACTGCCGGCGAGTAGGAAGAAAACGTGGACTACGGTGAGGACGGACAATTCCATGGCCAGCGGCAAATTACGGGAGAAGGCGATCATACTGTCGCCGTCTGGTGACTCAAGCTAGCAATCGGTGCAAGGACAACAAGAGGAGCGGATCGTGTGATGAATCGGCACGATCAGGTTGGATAATCATTGAATAAAACCCTCCCAGTCAAATAGGACGAGGTACGGAGAGCGCAAAGCAGCAGCACTAACAACTACTTTGGCAAGACTGGTCTCCCCCATAAGGTTACCAGTGGTATGATTGTACATCAGACGCCGCAGAACTTCATCCAGTCTTACCCGGTACCTACACAATCTTTGCCATTCAGTGATCCTGAATGATAAGGATGTTGTGTGTTGTGTGTGTGTGTGTGTGTGTGTGTGTGTGTGTGTGTGTGTGTGTGTGTGTGTGTGTGTGGTGTGAGCTTGTTAATGACGTTTGAAGTTGTCTGCAGAATTCTTCAGTCTGGTCATCATCAAAGTCGGATGTGGGAACATATCATCAGCGCTTTCACGGTGTTGACTGGTTTGGCTCTCAGGCAGATGGTTACGCTTCTAACGGGAACACAGCAGAATAACTGTATAGCAGTCCTGATGTTCTTGTTAATCAAAAATCCCATTCCATGTGCACGTTCTTTTTCCCCGCAATATGATATACGGCATGCCCTTCTTCTGTATCTGTTTCTCCATTTTTCTTCCATGCAATATGATATACGGCATGCCCTTCTTCTGTATCTATTTCTCCATTTTTCTTCCATGCAATATGATATACGGCATGCCCTTCTTCTGTATCTGTTTCTCCATTTTTCTTCCATGAAACTTCGCAGAGGCTCAGAATGCGCCAAAAGTATTTATTCATTCCGTTGGTCGATATAATATTTTCCTACTTGCCTGAGTGTTCTTACGTTCTAGGTGGCGAGTGTGATGATCTTACCTCATCCACTGATTTCTCTGTTGATTTTCGCAGCAGCACACTTTTCACACACGCCCTTGTGGAGATCGAAAGTTGGCATGGTCATGATTAACCTGAGCAAAGACCGATGCGGCCCGGTCTCCGCTTTTTTCTCGTTCATGCATCGTATCATGGGCCAGTGGAACATAGCAGAGCCATTCATTTCCAGGTCAAATATTCTTCTTGGCTTACTCCCCACATGCAAGAGTTCCAGGCTACATGGTGACCAGTACAAGAAAACAACTTCTCATCTGACCTCTGTGGCCTGCAATCCCTTGGCGAAAAGTCTAACACCAGAGGGGATTTGACCACATCTTCGAGGACTTCAAGATGGCGTTCGACAAAGTCTGTCAAGAGGAGTTTGTGGGCCACAAAAATGAAAAATAAGATGATCCTGGTGAAAGCAGAATCAACACCATTTAGAAAGTGTACTCCAAAGTGACCAGTGCTATGATTAAACAGAGCGCTATTGGGGAGCGTTTCCATTTTTCGGTTGGTCTTCGTAAGAGTTCTTCTATCTCTCGCACCTTTCAACATATTTGTGGAATGCGTCGTGACTGATATGCCGAATACCATGTCAGTACGAGTCGCCATTCAAGGAAGAACCATCATTAATCCTTGCTTCGCAGATGACATTGATAGCCTGGCCTCCCTTAAACATGAACGATGGAACACCCACCAGTGAAAGACGATCGAAGCTGTCCTTCCTGACCAGTCTACTTCTTTGATTAAAGCAACAAGTTAGCTGGGAATGACATTGAGGTGACAAAGAACACAGCACAAAGACGTTATCATTGTTCACATTGCTTTGGCTGGGAGGTCTATCGATATGAAACTATTGCCGTGATTTTCGTGTTAACTAAATAGCACAGAGAGAGAGAGAGAGAGAGAGAGAGAGAGAGAGAGAGAGAGAGAGAGAGAGAGATGACGTCATTCTGCCAAATGAAAC
>CM031610.1:41270966-41275966 GCA_018398815.1 Conus ventricosus | reverse complement strand
TCCACCGAAATTTCCGTCTCACTACATATTTTACAGAAACTTATTTTCCTTTCTTCATCAAGGGGCACAAAAGGCCTGCTATCTTATAAGCTTCAAGGATTTAAGTTATGCAAGGTACACCAGGGCCAACTTTAACAGCTTTACGGGTCAAATTCTTTGAAGTTTCTTTAAATGCGATCGCGAAGCAGAAAAGAATACTTCCTGTCCGGTAAGTCAATCTTGATCGTACAAGACTGGTTGCAAATGCAAAAAAAACTTTGGATCCTGTCCCCAGGGAAAGAATGACTGACAATTTTTAGAAATTCAAACTTTTAACTGCTTTAGTAACAATTGAGTCAATAGGGTTTTTTCCAGTTTAGTTTTGGTGTAAGTAGGACACCTAAAAATTTTACTTCAAGTTTATAAAAAATTTCCCGTCCCCCGAAGAAATTTGGCAGGTTACTTGGGTTAAAATCCATTGTTAAAGAGAACCAAATGTGTCTTTTCAACCCGAGAATTTAAAGCCATTCAAATGCATAAACTATTTAATTTATCCAGCTCGTGCTGAAGAGCTTTTGAATATAATTTATGTGACGTAAATTTGTTCTTTTCTTTAAAGATACATTAATCCATATTGCAATGTCATCAGCATATTGAGCTACCTTGGGATATGATGAAAAACATGTATATAAGTCATATAGCATTACATTGAATAACAATGGGGAGATTAAAAGAACCTTGTGGAATTCCCATATTTATAGATCTTGAGGATATAAAGTCACCCCAACTTTTGGTCATTATGTGTCTCCCACTTAAAAATGATTTCACATAATTGGGAGACGTGAACCAGAAAGACCAATTTGTTTTAATTTATATAATAATCGCTGTGCCACACTCTATCGTAAACTTTAGTAAGATCAAAGAAGGAAGCAAGGACACTTTTTACGTTTAGCAAACTGTTTCTTAATTTGAGTAGTTAGTCGTGTCAGGTGATCAATGTACTTCGTCCCTTTTTTAAATCCAGATTGGGTGTGAAGAAAATACATCATTTTTATCACAGTAATAGGCCATTCTAATTTTATTATTTTTTCCATGACTTTTCCAGTATGAGACGTGGGCTGAAATGGGTCTATAGCTAGACGTCTCGACCGAGGCTTGCCCTGCTTTAGAATGGAGTCACAATAGACGTCTTCCATATATCGGGAATTTGTCCACATTCCCAACATTTGTCAAATAATTATGTAAAATGACTATCCAGTTCTCTGGTAAATGGTTTAAACATCGTGGGAAGAAATCCCATCCAAACCCAAACCCAAACCTTTTTATTTTCCAACAGACGGACAGCATTCCTGACTTCCTGTAAAGATATTGATACATTTATAGTACTATTGTTGTTTGGTTTCAGGATCTCTATAGTTATCAGTATTTTTTTCTTTCAATCTAAACGACTTTTGCTCATTAGGCAAACATTCCATACAACATGTTTTAACGTACATAGATGCAAATTCCTCAGCCTTTTCTTTGGGAGATAGAAATTCTTTACTTGTTGTTTTGATTGGGTAATTTTTGGAGTTTAATGCCCGATTTCATTTCTTTCACCTTATCCCACACCTTTTTCAAGTCTTTACAGTCAGATACTTCATTTAGACAGAACTGTGACCAGTATTGCTTTTTGCTTTCGCTGTAACTCTGTTTGCTTTTATTTTTGTACTGCACATTTCTTTATGAGCTGCATCTTTTATCTCTTGCACAGGAACTTTTCTAACTTTTAGGGCCAATTAAGATAAGCTAATGTTTTTGCTTTAACAGCTCCTCGCAAGCCTGATTCCACCAACATTCCCTGAGAATGTTTCACACCTTTTTGGTCCTTTTTTTGGGAATAGCTAAAGCAGCACCTCAAGAATTGCTTTCCCGAAAAATTATCAAAAAAGATGTTAACATTTCCTCACAAATAAATTCACTCTCAGTCTTCTCAGTGAGGTAATTTTGAAAAGTTCCCAATTGCCTTTATGTAATTTTAAAATTTGGGGATAAAATCTACAAACCCCTAACTTTAGATCCAACGGATTCTTTAAAAGATAAAAGTATTGGCACATGGTCACTACTATGGGTCATTGGCTGTATCCCATTTTGCGTTAATGCTAAAGCAGGGGAAACAAAGGTAAGATCAAGCGCCGATGCTCTATGATGAGATATGTCTGGGGTGCGCGTAGTTCTCCCGTCGTTAAGCAAAACTAAAAATGAATCCACAACAGTTTCCAGAAAAACAGGGTGAGAAACTATTTGACAAACCTGTATCCAGAAAGGAGCATGAGAATTGAAGTCGCCACCAATGATCCACTTTTCTTTAGAACGTTTAGAGACCGTAACCAATTAGTATTTTGCCCATCAGGGCCCTTAGGGTAATAAATGATGCAAAATGAAAATTTGATTGTCTGAAAAATTCAGTTTTATAAAGGATGCCGACACATTAACCCTATCTTTTGTAAAAGAAAGAGGACTAAGTATGTGTAATCTAAACCCCATTGGTACATAGATAGCTGTACTCACTTTATCAGATTCTTTGCATATATGATAAACCGGGGGATAGTAATAACCTTGTAACTTTGGCAACTTCTGTTGAGTGACATTAGGGGCTGAAGGAGAAGTACATGATGAAATTTACTAGAAAGATGCATACACAAATTATCAATATTAGTTGACAAGGTACGTGCGTTCCATTGTAAAACCGACAAATTATCACATGTGTTGTTCTTTTTCTTCCTGGTCATATGTTAACTTAATTTAATGGGGGATAAGTATCATATAGGTGACGCAGTACAATAACCAGATCAAAACTGCTAAAAGCAGACGTTACCCAGAGAACTGGGGGGCGGGGGGGGGGGGGTGGGGGTGGGGTGATGCTTTGGAGATTTTTTTTCCATGGGCTGATCATGGATAGGGAACTGACTATCTTGAACTCTTGTATGTAGATTGTGGGATGACAGGCTATCACAATGACCTCCTACGAAAACTGCTTTACACAATATGATGATGGGGCCCGATGCTGAACAAAAAAGACGCCCGAGCGGAAAATGGCAGATGGTTTGCGCTGTTTAACATCCGTAGGCGTCAGCAGAGAAGATGATTGCTGGACATTTTGTTGACTAGCCTTCTGCCAGGAGATGACTGCTGGTCGCCATGATGAAACCCTCTGATGACTTCAGGGGAAAATGACTGCTGCTCACCATGTTGACCAACTGATGACTTCAAGAAATGACTGCTGGTCGCCATGTGACCAACTGATGACTTCAGGGAAGATGAGTGCTGGTCGCCATGTTGACCAGCGGATGGGCTTCTTGAAGGGAGATGAGTGCTGGTCGCCATGTTGACCAGCGGATGACTTCTTGAAGGGAGATGAATGCCCGGTCGCCATGTTGACCAGCGGAGATTTCTTGGGGGGAGATGAGCGTGGTCGCCATGTTGACCAGCGGATGATTTCTTGAAGGGAGATGAATGCTGGTCGCCATGTTGGGCCACGGATGATTTCTTGGAGGGAGATGAGCGCTGGTCGCCATGTTGACCAGCAGATGACTTCTTGGAGAGAGATGAGTGCTGGTCGCCATGTTGACAGCAGAAGATTTTTGGAGGGAGATGACTGCTGGTCGGAATTTGACCAAACTGATGACTTCATAGAGGGAGATGACCCGCTGGTCGCTGTTGATCAGCTGATGGGTCTTCAGGGGACAGTGATATGGAATTTTCATAATAGCCTTCAGTTTGAGTTGAAACGGAAAAGAACTTTACAGCAGTTTGTGTAGATTTTCAATCAATATTACAAACATTCCTTACAACGTCCGCATAAGATTTCTGATTAACGGACCCCTTTCTGTTTCAGCTTCACTTTTCTTGACGAATAGCCTCTTGAAACGAAATATAGTTCTTGATTTCAAAACATTAACTTTTTTGGCCATCGTTTTAGCAGGACATCCATGAAAAGCTGATGAGTGGTCACCTTTGCAGTTAACACAAAATCTGTCCAAGGTACAGTTCTCTCGGGGGTGTGATGACTGACCACATCTGCTACATATCTGTACTTTACTTAAACAGTGTTTCTTGGTGTGATGCAGACGCTGACAACACGTACACCTTTTTATTGGCGCACAATATGGGTGTATCTTCAACACAACATTGTCAATACTAAGTTTTTTGGAAGTGCTTGAAGTTTGAAAGTAATTATTGTCACTTTTTTCCCGTTTTTAAGAACCGATTTTCGGACCCCGCTCACAATACTTGGAACAGAAGACAGAAAACTCTCATCCAGGTCCTTGAAAACAATACCAACTGTTTTTACTTGGGGCTTAGTAGTGTCAACAGCTATACCAGCAATGCTTTGTGTCTGCATCAGCTTCTTACTTTGTCTCTCATTTTTGCACTGAATATAAAAACTATCATCTCTTAACTTTTTGACAGACACAACTTCACCAATCACGGACTCTATTGCCTTTTTGTGGTAATGAGGATATAGATGTCGCAGGAGCAGAGAGCCGTCACCATGTGTGTGTGTGTGTGTGTGTGTGTGTGTGTGGTGTGTGTGTGTGTGTGTGTGTGTGTGTGTGTGTGTGTGTGTGTGTGTGTGCATGTGTGTGTGTGTGTGTGTGTGTGTGCGTGCGTGTGTTGTGTGTGTGTGTGTGTGTGTGTGTGTGTGTGTGTGTGTGTGTGTGTGTGTGTGTGTGTGTGCGCGTGCGTGCGTGCGTGCGTGTGTGTGTGTGTGTGTGTGTGTGTGTGTGTGTGTGTGTGTGTGTGTGTGTGTGTAGATGTGAGTAAATGTACATTTCACAAGGATGGGAAGGAGCACGGGGGGTGAGGGGAGCGGCAGGCGGGGGGGGGGGGGGGGGGGGGGGGGGGGGGGGGGGGGGGTTAGGGTGAAGAGTGGGAAGTAGAAAGGGAGCAGATGACTGTGGGGTCAGGGCGGAGAGAGGTGAAGTGTGTGATGTTGCCTACATGCCGGTCACTCGGTTTGCACTTCTGATTATGAAAGA
>CM031610.1:41245966-41255966 GCA_018398815.1 Conus ventricosus | reverse complement strand
GAGAGAGCGAGAGAGAGAGAGAGAGAAGAGAGAGAGAGAGAGAGAGAGAGAGAGAGATTTGATTTTCAGTACAGTTAAGATGTAATTTGCTTTATTGTTACAATTTTTTTTTTATTTATTATGTTACTTACAAATGTTAAATGTTTCCCTGTTAATTTTCCTTTATAACTTTTATGTCTTTCAGATGTTATTTTGTATTATTTTCGTTATCTCAATAATTTATTAAGGTTTTTCTTTTTAAAATGTCAGTACAACACTATGTTAATCTGACAGTAAATGGTTTCAGTCAGTCAGTCAGTCAGTGTGTGTGTGTGTGTGTGTGTGTGTGTGTGTGGTGCATGCGGCGCACGCACGCGCGTGGGTATTTGTGTGTGCATTTGCGTGTGTGTGTGTGTGTGTGTGGTGTGTGTGTGTGTGGTGTGTGTGTGTGTGTGTGTGTGTGTGCGTGCGTGCGTGCATGCGTGCGTGCGTGCGTGCGTGCGTGCGTGTGTGTGTGTGTGTGTGTGTGTGTGTGTGTGTGTGAATGTGTGTGCTGTGTGTGTGTGTGTGTGTGTGGTGTGTGTGTACGTGTGCTCTCTCTCTCTCTCTCTCTCTCTCTCTCTCTCTCTCTCTCTCTCTCTCTCTCTCTCTCTCTCTCTTTCCAGAGTGAAAGGTCAAGACACAAGGCTGAGAGTGAAAGGCCAAGAGACAAGCATGTGCGTTATAGGCAAGGACATAAACTTCGGAAGAAAAGGTCCGTTACATAAATCTTCAGTATGACACGTAACATCACAATTTGCAGAGTTAAATGCTACGACGCAGGCCTCAGAGGCTATGTATCAAAAAACCAGAACAAGTTCAAAAATTTCAAGTATACAATTCAAGCGTAAACGGCCCAAACAAATTTTTAGACTAAAACGCCGAGACACACAATTCAAAGCGAAAGGAGTAAACGCAAGCTTTAGACTGTGAAACCATGACACAAGATCCAGCGTGAAAGGCCAAGACACAACCTTCAAGGCAAAACACAAGTTTGCAAATGAAAATGGAACATCAAGAACCCAAGACACACGACGCAGGATGAAAGGCAAACATTCCAGCTTAAGATCAAGACAAACGATTATAACCAGATACTACGTTCAGAATAAAAAAAAGAAAGTACGGTATAACCTTCAGAATTAAAGGTCTTGGACACACCCTTCTGGTGAAAGGCCAAGGCACAACCTTCAGGGTTAAAGTCCAGACAACGTTCTGAGTGAAAGCCCAAGGCACATGCTTCAAGTAATAGGCCGGGTCACGGCTTTCGGAGTGAAAAGCCAAGACAGCCTTCAGAGTAAAAGACCAAGATCCAGTTTTCAGAGTGAAAGACCAAGGCACAACTTTCAGAGTTAAAGGCCGAGGCACAGCCTTCAGGAAGAAAGCCCAAAGCACAGCCTTCAGAATGAAGGCCAAAGCACAGCCTTCCGAAAGAAAGGCCAACACACGAAGAAAGGCCAAAGCACAGCCTTCAGAATGAAGGCCAAAGCACAGCCTTCCGAAAGAAAGGCCAACACACGCAGAAAGACCAAAGCACAGCCTTCCGAAAGAAAGGCCAACACACGCAGAAAGGCCAAAGCACAGCCTTCCGAAAAAAGGCCAACACAAGAAGGAAAGCCAAAGCACAGCCTTCCGAAACAAAGGCCAACACACGAAGAAAGGCCAAAGCACAGCCTTCAGAAAGAAAGGCCAACACAAGATGGAAAGCCAAAGCACAGCTTTCAGAAAGAAAGGCCAAAGCACAGCCTTCAGAATGAAGGCCAAAGCACAGCCTTCCGAAAGAAAGGCCAACACACGCAGAAAGACCAAAGCACAGCCTTCCGAAAGAAAGGCCAACACACGCAGAAAGGCCAAAGCACAGCCTTCCGAAAAAAGGCCAACACAAGAAGGAAAGCCAAAGCACAGCCTTCAGAAAGAAAGGCCAACACACGAAGAAAGGCCAAAGCACAGCGTTCAGAAAGAAAGGCCAACACAAGAAGGAAGGCCAAAGCATAGCTTTCAGAAAGAAAGGCCAAAGCACAGCCTTTAGGCCAAAAGGCCAAAGCACAGCCTTCAGGCCAAAAGGCCAAAGCACAGCCTGCAGGGAAAAAGGCCAAAGCACAGCCTGCAGGGAAAAAGGCCAAAGCACAGCCTTCAGGAGAAAAGGCCAAAGCACAGCCTTCAGGAGAAAAGGCCAAAGCACAGCTTTCAGAAAGAAAGGCCAAAGCACAGCCTTCAGGGAAAAAGGCCAAAGTACAGCCTTCAGGGGAAAAGGCCAAAGCACAGCTTTCAGAAAGAAAGGCCAAAGCACAGCCTTCAGGGAAAAAGGCCAAAGCACAGCCTTCAAGGAAAAAAGGCCAAAGCACGAACTTCAGGAAGAAAGGCCAAAGCACAACCTTCAGGTCTCCTGTATATATTGATCCAGACAGGCACTACTGAAAACCACTGAAGTATCTCGGCAGCAGTGCATTGTCTCCTCAGGCGGGTTGCCTAAAGACGATTTGACTTTGACCATCCTGAGGATTGCCGCAGCCAGGGCTGCCACGGGAGAAGCCAGGGAGCTAGAATGAGCGGCACTGGTGTGGCACTTATATCTTATTGATCAGTATAGTCACTGACTAATTCTCTAACTCGTTTCCAACCAGTAACCACTTTATGATATTGCCCCCCCCCCCTCCCCCCCTCCCCCCCCACGCACACATACGCACTCCTCCAAATCGAGCTTTCGAGAAACCATGAATTAAACTTTTATTTGAACAAAAATTTTGACACAAAGTTTTGCAAACATTACCAATGACAGCAGTCTGATTTTGAAGACTTCTGGCAGCGTCTCATACAAGATCAATGTCATCGGCAAGTGCGATAAAAGGATCGACCAGACTGCGTGGTGACGGTTCACCACGTACACTACGTTCATTCAGATATGCCGCAACTTTTTTTCCATAAAGACAGAACAGGAAGATTAAATGACATAAGAACCCCGCTATAAATCGACTGAACAAAAACAAATCTGTTAGCTTATCCTCAACTCTAACAGAAGTGGTCATAACATTGTGAGCATGATTGAAATTTATTTTCCGTGTGCATCACACCTTAAGATAACATATCGAAAAGAAGCTCACGCTGAGCAGTGTCGGTGGCATTACTCAGATTTATAAACCAGGCATAAAGCGTTCCTTCCATGTTCAAAATCTCTATTCTACGGGTACTGAATAATCATATGGCTATGTGTTGAATACCCTTTCCTGTGCGCATCCCGTAACTGTCAACTTGGAGTTTCAATCCATTTTACAAGTCGTTTGCTCCCCATAGCAGTGTAACGCTCACTTGATAGATTAATCAAGGACAGTATTTTGTAGTTGTCTGTCATTTTCGTGGCTTTCCTTTGAAATAAAAACTACGATCGCTGTTATACTTCGCGAGAAACAAGATTAAACAATGTTATGGAATTTACTGAGGAAGGTCCCTTTAATGTCAAGATTTCAAACAGTACCCTGAACATATGACATGCTTTACTGTTGTTTTTTTTTTATTATTTAAAATGGTTTACGACCGTTCCGCTTTTCGTAATAGGTCCGTAAACGGCAGATCAGCTGGTTACATAATTTTCTGCAGATCGAAAAAGGCATTCCCTTTAAACACGACCTGTCTTGAAATTAGTCTCTGAAATTGAACCATTTATCTGTAGTAATGTCTGACTATATACATTCTTCTTCTCAGCACACACTTGTCAAGCAAGAAAAGGCATCTATTGGAGTAAGAGAGAGAGAGAGAGAGAGAGAGAGAGAGAGAGAGAGGGGGGGGGGGGAGAGAGAGAGAGAAGAGAGAGAGAGAGAGAGAGAGAGAGAGAGACAGACAGACAGACAGAGTGACAGACAGACAGACAGACAGACAGACACACACACACACACACACACACACACACACACACACACACACACACACACACACACACACAGAGAAAGAGACAGAGACAGAAACGGAAACAGAGAGACAGACAGAGACAGAGACAAACACAGACAGACAGACAGAGAGTTGTCACAGAGACAGAGTCTGAGAAACAACGGACCAAAAACTTTGGGTCACAGTAAACCGAAGAAACGGAAGGCTGTTCCATTGCCCCCCCCCTCCCCCCCCCCCCAAAAAAAAAAAAAAAATCCTGCAGATCTTCAGGAAAATAAAGAGCCATTCGCCCACACAGACCGTTCCTGTGTGGCTTCGAACCCCTAGGTCCTCCAATTGACTCTATTTCCTCGCATCAATTCCCAGGCAGCATACAATATTCAGCGAACTCCGACGCAAACGTTAATAGACCAACACAATCTTTTTTTCTCTCAAGTTCAATCTCTGAAGAACTCTTCCCGTTTAAAATCGACTAATGTTCGATACAAACAAAGATAACTTGTTTTTGAAGAGTTAACGTCAGGAAGTATCGTTTTAACCCTGAGATACTTCACCATCATTTCCTTTCCGTGCACCACAAACAGTAAGGTTCTTTGGTGGACACAATGACTGGAATCTCAGTCCCCCCGGCCTAAGCTTGGAGTTAACCCCTTTTCTCTCTCTCTTGCATCTCTTGTTTGTCTGTCATTTTCTTTCATTTTACTCTCTCTCTCTCTCTCTCATCTCTCTCTCTCTCTCTCTCTCTCTCTCTCTCTCTCTCTCTCTCTCTTCCAAGTCTGCCCGTCCATCGGCCTGTTTGTGTGCTTGGCTGTTTAGAGGTCCGTTGTCTGCCTCAATGTCCTCTCCACACACCACGCCACCAGACCCAACACATACTCGCAATGCAATACAATCCCCCCCCCCCCCTCTCTCTCTCTCTCTCCTCTCTCTCTCTCTCTCTCCTCTCTCTCTCTCTCTCAAGACCAAGTCAAATCTCTGCACCCGCCCCCCAAATACACACACACACACACACGACCCCCACTCCCATTTTCACCCTTCCTCCAGCGCTCAGTCAATCTCTTGGTCAATATTAACTTTCCTGCTGAGAGGTAGATGAGGATAACAGTGTCATCTGATTTGTACGGACCAGACTGCGACCGCCAAGAAGGGACGAGATGAGTGTTCTTGTTTTGATGGGTTGGCTCGGATTAGAGGTGGGACGCCGGGGAGAGGGTGAGGGATGGTGGTGCTGGTGGCAGCAAGGGTGGAAGAATGGTGGTGATGGTGTGAGGAAGGGGAGAGGGGTGTCAAGAGTTGCGGGCCCTCCACCAGCCCATTCCAAACCCCACTCCAATAGAAAGCGACTGTGTCCTGAAAGTGTTTTCAGGCAAAGAAAAAGTTAGAAGGTTATAAAAACAAGACGTCATTAGTCATTGTTCGCCGGCTGGTGCAGACAAAGTGAGGGTTGGTAGTAATTTGTCTCTGCCCCCCTCCACCCCCACCCCCCACCCTTACTTCCCCTCAATTTCCCCATCGCCCGTCCTCCTCTCCCCATCATGCTCTAACCGTCCTCCCTCCAGCTCAAGAACTTCCGGCGAGTTTACTCTCTTCGCGCTTCTTGTACTCTCCTCTCATCCGCCCTCCCTAATCCAACAACTTTCGTGAATGTGGTCTCTTCAATGCCCGCTCACCTCTTGCTCCCACTCTTCTAGTAGTAGTTCCCGAACAAGAGGTTTTTTTTTTCTAGAGAAGTTGGGAGACTTTCAAACAGAACACCACCTCCTCCTTTTTTTTTTTCTCGGGACACAGTGATCTGCCCTCGTTTTGTAATGTCAGGGCGTGGAGCTGAAAATTGGAATATATCAGTGGATTGCATAGCGAAAACAAGGTGACTGCTTACAAATGGTATATTTTTTTCATCTCTTTTTATTTCCAAGGTGTCTCGTCTTCTTCACTCACTTCCTCAATGGCTTTTTGCCATGCTGCACTTTCCGGTCAGCCAACGCACAGCCAGACCCAAAGTACACAGCATCAGTCTGCAAGACCCAACTAATATCAAGCTGTCATGGAGTAACCCACAAGAGGAGACACTGCACTGCTGACGAGTCGCTTCAGCGGTGTTCAGTAACACCTTTTCTGGTGTGAAATACACAGTACGTGGCCAGTTAGCCCCTCTTATGGCGAAAACAGCTGGGACCAGAGGAGAGCCTGCGTAAGTAAGCGTACCCGATCTGAAGACGTCATCACGTTCATCCTGAGACAGTCCCCATGATTCCAGTGGTATGAGTTGTGCCACCAGTAATGCTGAAAGTTGTGGGATGCAGAGAGAGAGAGAGAGAGAGAGAGAGAGAGAGAGAGAGAGAGAGAGAGAGAGAGAGAGAGAGAGAGAGAGAGAGAGAGAGAGAGAGAGGAGACAAGAAATCAAAGTCAGGGATATTTTTGTCAAGAGATGATGACGACGACGACGACGATGATGATGATGATGATGATGATGATGATGATGATGATGATGATGATGATTATGATGATTATGATGCTGATGAAAAAATAATAATGGTAATGATAATGCCGTATGCTGTGATATGTCGTATGCTGTGATTTAAGTTTCATTAATTAATCTTTGTGGCAAGTAGTGAGGAGGGATAAACGAGGACTCTGCAAAAAATGAGTATTATCTGACATATGGAGAGAGAGAGAGAGAGAGAGAGAGAGAGAGAGAGAGAGAGAGAGGAGAGAGAGAGAGAGAGAGAGAGAGAGAGAGAGAGAGAGCACGCGCTTAGATCTGAGCGTATGCTTCGATACTAAATAGCAAAATTGCATAAACGACGGTATCCTTCCTCTCCCTCAGTGAAATCGTTAAGTGATTGCTCAATGTAGGCAGATCGATCGCTCAATCTCTGGCGTGAATCAGCAGATTTACACACGGTTTCGACAAAAGTTAGTACACCGTGTAGGAGACGATCGAGTCCCAGAGAAAGAAACAGGCACGCAAGGACAGACACTAAGGCCTGCTTCCTGATACTTCCCCCTCCTCTCCCAAACCTGCTTATTGTTCCGGGGACGTAAGCTGCGGAGACAATTGCTCTCCAGACTTGCCTGTGTTTGTTCTTTGACCTCAAGCTGACTTCAGGAAGCACGCAGGTCATTCTCTTCCTTTTGGTCTAAAGGTATCATCTTCCACGAACGCGATCCTCTCTTTCTCTTGCCTTTGAGGATCGCCAGGGGCTATCGCTTTGTGACCTTTTACCTTCATGGTGAAGAAATGGGATCTGAAGAGTGCTTGATCTGTCGCCCGATTGTCCTGTCGAGGGCCCCAAAGGTGAACAGTGCATAAACGTGTATTAACCAGAGTACTTGGCATTTATTAGTGTGAAAATTCCTTGAAATTATTTCAGCGACTAGACCTTACTGTTTACTGTTTACGGTGCACGAGGGGAAGAAGGAAAAGCCAGCCACCACTGTGCAGTGGCTAGCGTCGCAGGACTGCGGGCTAAGATGTTGTGGGTTCGAATCCTATCAGAACCTCTTGCCTCTCGTGTGTGCGTGCGTGCGTGCTCTGTGGCCTCTCTGTCCGTGCGCGCATGTCTATAATGATGTGTTCATGCGTATGTACGTGCTCTTACGTTTAGGTGGTGGAGATTAAAGGCATGGACATGTGGACATTGGGGAAAGGTAGGGATGCAGGAGATTTCATAATGGGTTTGTGTGTGTGAGTGCGTGCGTGCGTGCGTGCGTGCGTGCGTGCGTGCGTGCGCGCGCGTGCGCGCGCGCGCGTGTGTATATATATATATATGTGTGTGTGTGTGTGTGTGTGTGTGTGTGTGTGTGTGGTGTGTGTGTGTGTGTGCATTCAAGTGGACATAATTGGGATAAACATATGAATGGGTGGTTGAACGGTTTTACTTAATTCTTCCTCTTCTTCTTCTTCTTCTTCTTCTTCCTCCTCTTCATCTTCTTCTTCTTCTTCTTCTGTCATTTAATTGTTTTTGTAAATGCTACACGAATGGGTCTTACATACATCGTAACTACTACTACAGGTAGTAGTAGTAGTAGTAGTAGTAGTAGTAGTAGTAGTAGTAGTAGTAGTAGTAGTAGTAGTAGTAGTAGTAGTAGTAGTAGTAGTAGTCGTCGTCGTAGTAATAGTAGAAGTAGTCGTAACAGTAGTAGTAGTAGCAGTAGTAGTAGTAGCGGTAGTAGTAGTAGTAGTAGTTGTAGTAGTAGTAGCAGTAGTACTAGTAACAGTAGCAGCAGTAGGAGCAGTAGTAGTAGCAGTAGCAGTAGTAGTAGAAGTAGTGGTAGAGCTGAAGGACGACACTTATTCTCTCTCTCTCTCTCTCTCTCTCTCTCTCTCTCTCTCTCTCTCTCTCTCTCTCTCTCTGCTCCACCTTCATCCACCACATTTCCTCCCTCCCTCTCTGCCTCCTTCTCTCCTCTCTCTCTCTCTCTCTCTCTCTCTCTCTCTCTCTCTCTCTCTCTCTCTCTCTCTCTGTCTGTAACTCTCTCTCATGGAGTGTGTTTTTTTTCTTTGAAACCGCACCCAGCGATTTCTTCCTCCTTGCATCTATTCACCCGTGCCTGGGCCTTACTAACCCCTCCATCTCTCTCAGGGGCCGGCAAAGATCGATCGTCAACTGACATCTAAATAAGATGGGGTGGGGGAGGGGAGGACGGGTATGGGAGAAGTAGAAGAAGAAGAGGAAAGGGAGGAGGGGACAGAGGGAGGGGGTATAATCGTTTCTTCCTATGGGTGGGTAACGAGACTACAGGAGAATGGATGGTCTGAGAGGTGTGAAAGATTGGGTGATGAAGAGTGCAGGGGGTGGGGAGCAGAGTGGGGAGGCGTGGGCGGGGGTGGGGGTGGGGGGTGGGGGAGTGTAGACAGGTTGGGGTGAGGGAGAGGAGAGGCAATTTTCTTTGATGACGGACTTGGACTATAAAGGAGGACGAGGCAGTCCCTGTCGTTTTTATTATGGCTTTACTGATTACATTCACTGACTGATTTAGTTTGAAAATTGCAGTGATTGAACGCAGGGAAGTGGAAGAAGCGAGGAAATAGATTAAAGGCTCAGTGGGCCACCTTTCTGCATCGTCCCTGCTCGCTGTCCGGTCATCTGGTCAGTTTTGGTCACCCTACTTGCATTTTGTCGTGTGGCAGCTTTGGTATATTGTTACAATTCTAGAAAAAGAGAAAAGTGTTTGCATCCTAAATGCAGTGCACCCTCTGTGATCGGCTGGCTGGGCAGTTGTAACGTGATTTCACTTATCGACTGCCTGATTTATTTGTTTGATATTATCTTTTTTTCATTATTTCTTTTCTATTCATACCCTCTACCTATCTATCTATCTATCTATCTAGTTTTTATTTATCATTTATTTATGTACTGTTTTTGTTTATTTATTTATCGCGTCAAGTGTTCATTCATTTATTTGTTCATTGATTTACCTATATAAATCAAAATGCCAGTAAACAAACAAAACAGAATAAAGCGGAATGATTTTTTTTTTTTATTGTACCCTAATATAATGAATATGTGGATTTTCTACTAACACAAAGAAGACTTCCGACATCACAAATCACACACACACACACACACACACACACACACACACACACACACACACACACACACACACACACACACACACACGCACGCACGCACGCACGCACGCGCGCGCGCGCGCTCACACACACACGCACACACATACACACACAGAATAATAATAAAAAAAAGTGCTCTCACGTGCCTTGTTTGTTTTCTTTTAGCTATTCATTTATTCCTTTATCTGTTTACAAGTTTAATAACGTGTTTTGTTAAATATGTTTCTTCGCTTTCATGTGCGTTGATTTTTTTTTTTGAAGGGATGTGGGAAATATTCGCCCTATGCATGGTTCTTGGGGGAAAATGACAGGAAAGAAGATGGATTAATTCAGGTTTGAATCTGAGGATTTAGCAAACCAGCCCTCAGCAAAGTAACTCACGAAGTAAGTAACCGCATGCCACTGGCTGCCATTCAAAGCAGTAACTTGGTGAATGCAAACAACCTGACAAGTGAGTATCTGTCTAACTTGCTGGCAAGCTTCTGAGTGCACGGACAGAATCACAGGATAGTCTTTTGCTCATCA
>CM031610.1:41238466-41240966 GCA_018398815.1 Conus ventricosus | reverse complement strand
CTCAGTGACCGCGGAAGTGGTAATTTGACTCCTCTGCCTTTTCAGTTTTAAGAAGACTCCAATCCCAGAAAAGGCTGGTGTGCAATACCGTAGTATGTTTGTTGAGTTTTCAAAAACCAACCAAAGGTGCCACCTAAGAAGCAAAAGAAAAATGATGACAGAGCAAAACAAGCAAACATTTTCTTGTGAAAAGTAGAAAATAAAAAGATATCCTCTAGTTCTTGAATGAATCCGCAAGGGACTAAAATACCACAAACTAATACATTCCAAGGATAAGTACCGAGCACCGTTCCCCGCACTTACAGAGCAGCGTGGTGTTGCAATGGACTGCAAGAAATATTGAATTAATAAACAAAACTTGCTCTTATGTCTTAGATTGAAGAAATAGGGGGGGATACGCATTCATATCTGCAGTGGTAGATGATTCTGCCTAACTAACAGTAAGTGCTTGAGTGGGTGATTGGGGGGGGGGGGGGGGGGAAAGCTTCTCACAATGAACCTTCAGCAAGCTTATAGTCTCCAAGGGGGAACACCCTCCAATAGGGAGGGAAACTCACTAACATATAACGCCTGGTCATATACCGATATTCGAAACTTGGTGGTTTCTCCTCAGTAACCGCGGAAAGTGGTAATTTGACTCCTCTGCCTTTTCAGTTTTAAGAAGACTGCAATCCCAGAAAAGGCTGGTGTGCAATACCGTAGTATGTTTGTTGAGTTTTCAAAAACCAACCAAAGGTGCCACCTAAGAAGCAAAAGAAAATGATGAAAGAGCAAAACAAGCTACATTTTCTTGTGAAAAGTAGAAAATATAAAAAAGATATCCTCTTAAGACACAAGTGCTGAGGGCCAGTTCTTGGAATGAATCCGCAAGGGACTAAAATACAACAAACTAATAAATTCCAAGGATAAGTACCGAGCACCGTTCCAGCAACTTACAGAGCAGCTTGGTGTTGCAATGACTGCAAGAAATATTGAATTATAAACAAAGCTTGCTCTTATGTCTTAGATTGAAGAAATAGGGGGAGATAAGCATTCATATCTGCAGTGGTAGATGATTCTGCCTAACTAACAGTATGTGCTTGAGTGGGTGAATGGGGGGAAAATATTTCTTGCAGTCATTGCAACACCAAGCTGCTCTGTAAGTTGCTGGAACGGTGCTCGGTACTTATCCTTGGAATTTATTAGTTTGTTGTATTTTAGTCCCTTGCGGATTCATTCCAAGAACTGGCCCTCAGCACTTGTGTCTTAAGAGGATATCTTTTTTATATTTTCTACTTTTCACAAGAAAATGTAGCTTGTTTTGCTCTTTCATCATTTTCTTTTGCTTCTTAGGTGGCACCTTTGGTTGGTTTTTTGAAAACTCAACAAACATACTACGGTATTGCACACCAGCCTTTTCTGGGATTGCAGTCTTCTTAAAACTGAAAAGGCAGAGGAGTCAAATTACCACTTTCCGCGGTCACTGAGGAGAAACCACCAAGTTTCGAAATATCGGTATATGACCAGGAGTTATATGTTAGTGAGTTTCCCTCCCTATTGGAGGGTGTCTCCCCCTTGGAGACTATAAGCTTGCTGAAGGTTCATTGTGAGAAGCTTTCCCCCCCCCCCCCCCCCCACCAATTCACCCACTCAAGCACTTACTGTTAGTTAGGCAGAATCATCTACCACTGCAGATATGAATGCTTTTCTCCCCATATTTCTTCAATCTAAGACATAAGAGCAAGCTTTGTTTATAATTCAATATTTCTTGCAGTCATTGCAACACCACGCTGCTCTGTAAGTTGCTGGAACGGTGCTCGGTACTTATCCTTGGAATGTATTAGTTTGTGGTATTTTAGTCCCTTGCGGATTCATTCCAAGAACTAGAGGATATCTTTTTATATTTTCTACTTTTCACAAGAAAATGTAGCTTGTTTTGCTCTGTCATCATTTTCTTTTGCTTCTTAGGTGGCACCTTTGGTTGGTTTTTTGAAAACTCAACAAACATACTACGGTATTGCACACCAGCCTTTTCTGGGATTGGAGTCTTCTTAAAACTGAAAAGGCAGAGGAGTCAAATTACCACTTTCCGCGGTCATGAGGAGAAACCACCAAGTTTCGAAATATCAGTATATGACCAGGAGTTATATGTTAGTGAGTTTCCCTCCCTATTGGAGGGTGTCTCCCCTTGGAGACTATAAGCCTGCTGAAGGTTCATTGTGAGAAGCTTTTTTTTTTCCCCCATTCACCCACTCAAGCACATACTGTTAGTTAGGCAGAATCATCTACCACTGCAGATATGAATGCTTATCTCCCCTATTTCTTCAATCTAAGACATAAGAGCAAGCTTTGTTTATAATTCAATAATATATATATATATATTGAATTATAAACAAAGCTTGCTCTTATGTCTTAGATTGAAGAAATAGGGGGAGATAAGCATTCATATCTGCAGTGGCAGTTAATACTGCCAAACTAACAGTATGTGCTCAAGTGGATGGATGGGGAAAAATAAAATAAA
>CM031610.1:41223687-41226187 GCA_018398815.1 Conus ventricosus | reverse complement strand
TAGTAGTATAGTATAGTAGTAGTAGCAGGCAGCAGCAAGTAGTAGTAGTAGTAGTAGTAGTAGTAGAAATAGTAGTAGTAGTAGTAGTAGTAGTAAAAGAAAAAGCAGCAGAAGAAAAGGATGAAGAGAGGGACCGGGACGGGGGACCAAGAGAAGCAAGAGCAGTAAAGTTGGGGATCATGAGCTGGAACAGTAGCTGTAGCAGTAGCAGGGGAGGAGGAGGAGAAGAAGAAGAAGAAGAAGAAGAAGGGGAGGAGGAGGAGGAGGAGGAGGAGGAGGAGGAGGAGGAGGAGGAGAAGAAGAAGAAGAAAAAGAAAAAGAAGAAAAGAAGAAGAAGGGGAGGAGGAGGAAGAGGAGGAGGAGAAGAAAGAAGAAGAGAAGAAGAAGAAGGAGGAGAGGGGGAAGGAGGAGGAGGAGGACGAGAAGGAGGAGGAGGCAGAAGAAGAGGAGGAGGAGAAACAAGAAAAACTAGGAAGGGGAGGACGAAGAGGAAAAAAAAAGAAAGAAAGCGGGGGGAAAAAAAAAGAAGAACAAGATCAAGAAGAACAAGACGAAAATTAAAGAGCAAGGACAAGAACAATTTCAAGAAGAATGAGAACTAGAAGGAGGGGAGTGAAGAGGAATGGAAGGAGGAAGGTAAAGCAGAAAGTGGATAGAGGAAGGAGAGGAAAGGAAAGGAGAAGCCCCAAATGCATCTTGATGAACCATCTCATTTCATTACTCTCTACCCTCCAGCATTTTCCCCTGTCAGTATGTGCCTCAGCTCGCCTGCCTTTCTCTCTGTCATTGTCTCTGTCTCGGGTTATCTCTGTCTCTGTCTGTGTCTATCTGTCTGTCTGTCTAGTACGTCGGTCTGTCTGTCTGTCTGTCTGTCTGTCTGTCTGCTTCTCTCTCTCTCTCTCTCTCTCTCTCTCTCTCTCTCTCTCTCTCTCTCTCTCTCTCTCTCTCTCTCTCCTACTCTTTCTTCTTCTCTTCTTCTTCATCTTCATCTTCTTCTTTTTCTTCTTCTTCTTCTTCTTCTCTTCTTCTTCTTCTTCTTCTTCTTCTTCTTCTCCTCCTCCTCCTTCTTCTTCTCCTCTCCTCCTCCTCCTCCTCCTCCTCCTCCTCCTCCTCCTCCTCCTCCTCCTCCTCTCCTTCTTCTTCTTCTTCTTCTTCTTCTTCTTCTTCTTCTTCTTCTTCTTCTTCTACTTCTTCTTCTTCGTTATCACCACCATCACCACTACCCATCACACCACTACCACCACCACCACCACCATCACCACCACCCCACACCACCACCACTACCACCATTATCATCATCGTCATCAACATCATCATCACCATCACCACCACCACCACCACCACCATTATCATCATCATCATCATCATCATCATCATCATCATCATCTCTCTCTCTCTCTCTCTCTCTCTCTCTCCTCTCTCTCTCTCTCTCTCTCTCTCTCTCTCTCTCTCTCTCTCTCTCTCTCTCTGAGCTAACCCACCGTGGAACAGAAGAGTGTCACTATAATTACGTTGCCTTAGGTTGTACTTTAAAACGTGCCTAGTTTAGAAAGGATAAAATAGGGGACAACAGCCTCACAGATGATGGCGTCTTCAGTCTGTATACCTTCCGTTTCTGTCAGACGCTTTTAATGTTATCGTTGGATATCTTCTGTGGGAGAGTGGAGGGGGGGGGGGGGCCCACTACATTATAGGTATTTCCATTTCCTAGTTTGTTGGCCGAGGACAAATGGCGAGCTTCCGTATTGTTTGTTATTGGGTTGTATGGTTTCTCTCTCTCTCTCTCTCTCTCTCTCTCTCTCTCTCTCTCTCTCTCTCTCTCTCTCTCTCTCTCTCTCTCTCTCTCCTTCTCTCTCTCCCTCTCTTTACAGTAATGTTTTACGTATACGTGGCTGCTAAAGAATGATCAGTGTATAGTACTGTTCCAATGCCAGTAGCCAGTAATAAACATTATTTGCAAATAATTTTGATACCCGTTAGAGATACTTCTGTCTTTATAAATACCTTTCAACCAGACCCTTAATGATATCATTATTTATTGACATATAGATTGTCACTGCTAATGAATACTACCTGAGGTAATGCCTAGAGACAGTTGATGAAAAAATGGCTTATCATGCAACATGTTTGGTATGAAAGAATACAGATTTAAATAGATGGAAAAATGAAGAAAATCTGGTAAAATGCATGCGATGCTTTGTAAATCAGATGTCATGGAAAAACAGCTGCGTGTCAAATAAACTTACTTGTCTGTTTGGACGTGAATTTGATAATGTGTACGTAAAAGAAGATGTTGGTAATATAAACTTACTTCCAGTAACTTCTAATAAGAATTGATTTCATGTTTCCAAAATCACGTCCAAATATACAATTAAAAGTCCGACTGACACCCAGCGTTTTAAGGCACACTCACAACATAAATATATATATTTTGACATGGTTAGCATCTTTAGCATATACGCATATGCTTCGATATTAAACATGGCAATCTTTCATTTGC
>CM031610.1:41216187-41218687 GCA_018398815.1 Conus ventricosus | reverse complement strand
ACTGTAACCCCATCAGAATGGGCCATGGCCTCTACTGAATTAATTTTTTTGTTGTTGGTTTGTTCGTTTTCGCGCGCTCTCTCTCTTCTCTCTCCCACTGCCCCCCCCCCCCCCCCCCCACCCCCACCCCACCCCACCCTCCCCTCGCTTCCCCCCTTCCCCAAACCCCAACCTCCCCCGCCCCACCCCCATCCGCGCGTTCTACCTTTTACATCGTTAACTTTCCTTAGCCTTGAGGTCAGATCCCGAGTAGAGTTATCCAGTTAATTTATTCCTCGATTGTACCTCTTATAGCCGTGCTTTTTTGGGGTCTCAGAGAAGATTCTAACCCTTGTAAAATTACGGTGCTGTCAACGTTACAGGAAGAAGAAAAAAGAAGAAGAAGAAAAAGAGGAGGAGGAGGAGGAGGAAGAGGAGGAGGAGGAGGAGGAGGAGGAGGAGGAGGAGCAGCAGCAGCAGCAGCAGCAGAAGAAGAAGAAGAAGAAGAAGAAGAAGAGAAGGAGGAAGAGGAAGAAGAAGAAGAAGAAGACAGAAGAAGAAGAAGAAGAAGACAGAAGAAGAAGAAGAAAAAAAAGAGACAGACAGACAGACAGACAGACAGAGACAAAGAAAACATTTTAGTGTTTTATTCTTAAAGGCAATTTCTCCTAGAGCGGGAATGCACACTGGCCCTGATAATGCTGCATCAATTCTTCGCTGCCTGAATACTTGATACGAACAACTGGATAATCTCTGTCCAATGTTTTCATTTGATGATGGCATCAGCAAGATTAATTTTTAAGAGAAGAGACTAATTAATTTTTTTCTTTGGCGTAAATCGTTCTCAAACACGGAACCCGACAGTGCAAAATGAAGTTCCGTCTTCCTTTGACATGATAAGAAATTACATTACTATCGCGTGATTGTCTGTGTGAAAGCAATGGATGCAATCATAAGAGACATATTCATAGTGTAGTTAAACAGTTTGTGGATGTTCATCAGCAAACACCCAAGCCAAAAGCGCCGATGACAGTGCATTCCAAGACTGTGGCTCCTCCAAGGACCACGAGAGGAGATAGGGCTGGTGCCCCACCACTCTACAGGAGAAGCCAGACGGGTCTGTGGAGGGTCTGTAAGGAGAACCCATTAAGGAGGAACAAGTGGACGATCTATGCAAACAGAACCTATTACTGACTTTCTAACATAAGGGAGAGAGAGAGAGAAGGGAGAGAGAGAGAGAGGGGGGGGGGGGGGGTAGAGACAGCGAAAGAGACAGACATATAGACAGTCAGATAGACAGAGATATAGAGGTAGACACAAATAAACAGAGAGTCTTTCTTTCCTTCACTGCTGTTCAACTGCCTTTCTTTCCTTCTTTCACCAGTCCTGATAAGAGAGAGAGAGAAAGAGAGAGAGAGAGAGAGAGAGAGGAGGAGAGAGAGAGAGGAGAGAGAGAGAGAGAGAGAGAGAGAGAGAGAGAGAACACTGTTCTTTTATACTTAAAAGCAATATTCTCGTAGAACGGAGACACACATTATTACCCAAGCTACACGTTAACCTACATCATCTTGCGTCAATTCTTTGGCATCCAACTGCTTGATACGAACAAATGGCTGACTGCTGTACAATGTTTTCATTTGCTGATGACATCAACAAGATTAATTCAAACAGAAGAGAATGATTCAAATACATATCTGGAGTAAGTTATTCTCTTAGATTGAACCTGGCAGCACAAAATGATTCCCGTCTTCCTTTGACGTGATGGAGAAATGAAATTCCTTTTGCATTATTGTCTGTTGGAAAGTTATAAATGTAATCATAAGAAACATCAAATTTGAATCTATAGTGTACTAAATTATGTGCCATGTACACCAGCAAATAAAAAAGCAAGCGGTGCCGAGGACAGCGCGATCAAAGATTGTGAACCTTCCATGGGACCACGAGAGGCGATGTGGCTTAAGCCAACTACTCTACTAGAGAGGTTGTGCAAGTCTACGAAGGGCCGGTCAGGAGAAGCCATTCTGCAGCCAGGACATGTCAGCAAGTGTGATGGCGCTGGAGAAGGGGACAAGAAGCAAGCGATGTCTACAAACCGAACCAGCTGTCATGACGAAATGGTTGGTGCCGCAGAGCCCCGGCTCGAGGGGTCGAGGGGTCGATTCCCACCACAGCTATTTATTTGTGAGATTATTTCTGCCCCAACCAGCTCCTGTCAAGAGCTGAATTTGCTGTGTACCCATGTGGGCCACGCAGTCCAGTTCCATCCACTTGATGGTTGCGTCACTCCGAGTGCTGCTAAATGATCCTGACCGACACTCTCCGGTCTGGTTGATGACGGGATATATTATGAAAGTAAGGATAGGCAACAACCCTGTCATACAGTTTCAGGCATGAATGGAAATCCGTGGATTTGTCTTCCTGAATCTCATCCTCATCCATCAGCATAACAAAGTATCCAATTCCTTGGCCAGTTTGCAGCATTGTCTTCCTCATCGTCATCGGTCAGCTTTTAACGAAAAAA
>CM031610.1:41208687-41213687 GCA_018398815.1 Conus ventricosus | reverse complement strand
CAAAGCCCCTTAGAATGGAGATATACATTGTTACTTATGTTGCAGATTGACGCTAGCCTTCGTCATATTACATGCATATATACTTCGCTTCTGGAATGCTTTATATAGATAAATATCAAATTGTTTAACAGTATGTTTATTAATGATGACATTAAAAAGGCGTATTTGAAAAGACAAGGATTAAAAAAAAACATTTCTGTGGTAGGAATTGCTCTCTCTCTGAGGAGAGAGAGAGAGAGAGAGAGAGAGAGAGAGAGAGAGAGGAGAGAGAGAGAGAGAGAGAGAGAGAGTAAATATGATATAGACTGCCTTTTATATCTCTGATAATTAGGGCAGCTGATATATATATTAGTAAGTTATTAGTCAAACGTGACGAAGGAGAATACCACAAGCTCATGATTTCTAACTTTAAAATATCCTGTCAATGACTACCAATGGAACAAGACCATTCTACAATATGTTAATCAAAGACGAAGAGAGACCAAGCAGTTGTACCAAACAGGAACAAAGCTTTAATAATAATAATAATAATAATAATAATGTATAATACTTATATAGCGCATTTTTTGTTGTACAACTCAATGCGCTTACATCCACCATTTGCACTTATTCATACAATATTCATGCACACAGCAAAAAGAAAATACACAATTGCAGACGCACCTACATGCATAAACTGCCTCACCAAACTAGTTATGGAGAAATTTAGAAGAGATCTAGTCATCTACAGAAGAGAATAGGCCTTTTTGAAGAGGTACGTTTTGAGCTGAGATTTAAAAGAAGAAAGAGTAGGCTGATTACGAAGGTCTTCAGGGAGGGAGTTCCAAATAGAAGGTGCTCTAAAACTGAAGGCTCTTCCGTCAACAGATTTCAGAGAACGCTTAGGGATTTTCAAAAGTTTTTGTGAAGAAGAGCGAAGGGTACGAGAGCTTTGGTAGGTGCAGAGAGAAGAAGAGAGATAGTGAGGAAGAGATTCATTGAAGTGGCGGAAAGCAAGAACTGCCAGTTTAAATTGCCACCGATAGTGTATGGAAAGCCAGTGCAGTTCGATCAGCATGGGAGTGATGTGCTCACACCTCCTCCTCTTCAAAACAAGTCGTGCAGCGCTATTTTGGACTCTCTGCAGCCGAGCAATCTGTTCTGTGGGAAGCCCAGCATAAACAGAGTTGCAGTAGTCCAATCTTGACATCACCGTGGCACAGACTAGCCTGACAGCTACTTCCCTGGATATAAAGCGTCGGATGGAAGCAATACGTCTCAGCTCTAAAAAGGATGAGCGACAGACTACAGATATTTGATTCTGCATGGTCAGACACTGATCAATGGTAACACCAAGGTATTTGGCAGACTTATTGAAAGGTAATTCAGTACCATCAACAACCATTGACTCTGACTCAACGAGTTTGAGGCAGGAGGAGGTTCCAACGGGCATGACTTCAGTCTTTTCACAATTTAATTTAAGCTTATTACTTGTCATCCACTCCTGCACACTGCTGATACACCGAGACACCCCAGATTGAACAGAAACAAACTCATCAGGTGTGCCACTCTTACAAAGTTCAGTGTCATCAGCATACTTGTGAAAATCACAATCATGGTCCGAGATAACATCCGACAAGGGCTGTGAGTACAATGTAAACAAAAACTGGGCCCAATACTGACCCCTGTGGTACTCCATACAAAAAGAGGTGACAAAGTAGACCTTACACCACCCACAACCACCGCCTGCGACCTATCTCTGATGTATGATTCGAACCACTGAAGAACTATCCCATCAACACCAAAAGTGACCCTAAGCCTTTCAAGTAAAGTAGTGTGATCTAGCGTATCAAAGGCAGCACTCAGATCAAGTAAGGCTACGAGAGAAACAAGTTTACTGTCGGATTTGCACAGCAAACAGTCCAGTACGCTCAATACAGCAGTTTCGGTGCTATGATTCTTCCTATAAGCAGACTGACAGGCCTCAAGAAGACCATGGTCTGAAAGATGAGTCTGAAGCTGCCTCAGTACAACTCTTTCCAGGATTTTGAGAGGAATGGGAGGTTGGACACCGGTCTGTAGTTCTTTAACTTATTAAGGTCCAGTCCTGGCTTTTTCAAGAGAGGGGTAACCATTGCCTGCTTAAACTGAGGAGGCATTATGCCTGACGAGAGAGATTTGTTTACATTGTTTGTAATCACAGGAATCAAATGAGGCTACGAGCTTTGATATATTGACTTGAAAAACGTTTTGAGAAAAACACATGACATTCATGTAATGATATTTAATTTGCTCAACAACAAAAAATGAGTGACCCCTAGAATCCTAGCTATACATGCTGTTTTGAAAAACAAAATGGCTTGGTAAACTGCAATTTGTGTACTTATCTTCCCACTGGAAATATAGTGTAACTCAATACACCTGGAACTCTGAGCCCAGCAGGTTCTTTCTGGTCACAACTGGACGAATTCTGTTATAAAAGCTTTTACTATACTGAAAGCTTAAAGTTAAAGAAGCATTGATGTTACCTAATACTAGCATCAAGTTTATGAGTGGCGGCGCTTTTGATTTATCCTATTATTCGCAAAATACTTTGTATGTCAATGTAGTCATGAGATAGCAACACCCACTCTTATCATGCTTAGGAAATGATAAAAAAAAAGGAACAGGCAAATCATTTACCTCTCATTTCACCTACAGCTGAGTGTTTGGCCTCTTGTAGTTCTTGATTATTTTTTCAAACTAAATTTGATTACACTTAACTCACGCACGCACGCACGCACGCACGCACGCACGCATGCACGCACGCACGCACGCACGCACGCACGCACGTACGCACGCACGCACGCACGCACGCATGTACACTCGCACACACACACACACACACACACACACACACACACACACACACACACACACACACACACACACACACACACAGTACGTGATGTTCTTTTAAATCTTAATTTTTCCTTTAAATATACTGAATAAATGTAGAGCAGTAAAAGTAGATAAAAGAGGGGAAAAGTTTTGGGGAGGGATAGGAAAATGTTTGGATGGATGGGATTGGGGGGGTTTGGGAAAACAGTTTTCTTTGCTCTTTTCTTTATATACACTTTGCTACCGAGTGTTTTTTGTGGTTATTTGTTTAACGCTGTTAAAAAAGTAATATTAGACGATTGGAAAGGATGGGGGAAAAAAGGGAGGGGGGAAAAAGAGTGGGAAGAGTTGACTGCATGTAATTTAAAATTGAACGTACGGTGTATGTGGTACTTGCTTTGGGCGTGTAAAGAGTTAAGATGTAATTTTTGCAAAAAGAAAAGGGGTTTTAAAATGTTACAAAATTACCAATCAGTGAAGATCAAAGCTAGGAATATGAAAATAATGAGGATTCCCAAATATGAAAAAAAGAAAAAAAAAAAAAAAAAAAAGAACAATAATGCTTTAAAACCTTCAACATCAATTAGAAAATAACACCTAAGAAAGAAACAGCCAAACATGAAAGCATGTCAAAAAAATCTCTCTCTCCTCTTCTCTCCTCTCTTTTCTATATAATTAAAAATATATATATTTATATATTATTTTTATATAAATATATATATATTATTATATTTATTTTTTAAAAATAAGGTATAAAAGAGAAATCGACAAATTTGTTTAGCGGCGTTGCGCTGTCATGGAGGGTTTTTTGTTTCCCCACCGCCGAGTTATATGCGTGTGGGCTAAACTTTTGCGGTTGTTTGCACGTGGGGGTTTGGCTGCACGTGTTTTTTGGGCTTTCAGGTTTTTTTTTTTGGATGGTTCACTAACAACGATTTCCATTTATGCTGCGTTGTTTATATTTTTTTTTTGGTGTTTTAAGTTCTAAGTGTGGTTTGCTAGATTTCCTTTTTCAGTTAAACATAGGTTGCACCTTTTTTTTTTAAAAATTGCGTTGGTAAATGCTCTTTTTATATTTTCCAGGGTATATTGTGCTTGTTTTTGCGTCTTTAAGTTTCCAGAAATTTCTCAATTTTGTTTGGTTTTTTTTTTTTTTTTTATTAATGCTGTTTGTGGGTTTTCATATCTGGTTTTTTAATGGTTTTCATGATCTATTTGTTTCTTTTTTATTTTTTGATGTCCCCAGTAGCCTGGTTACAAGTTGTTGTGGAGAAATTTATGTCTATGGGCACTGCCTTTTTTGGTTGCAAAATTCAAGATTTCCTTTTTCACCCTTTTTTGCTTGTTGATTTTCTTTGTTGGATGCGCAATTAGGTTTTAAGGTTGGGCATACATGAGTCATAGTTTGAAGTGTTTTTTTTAAATATTTTGGACAGTTTGTGTTCTTTTTGGGAAAGAAAGTTGTTAAAATTTTTAAAGAATTCTTTCCTATGTTTTTTTGAGTTTTCCCCTCGTATGGGGGGTTATCCATATGATTTTTCTTTTCCTATTTTTCTTCTTTTGTTTGTGTTGTTTTCTGGGTTGTATTGTAATTTGTAATTTTTATCCACTTTTTTGTAGTGCCTCCGGGATTTTGTGCTGCATTGTTGAACACTTCTCATTGCTGACAAGTTACTAACAGCAAAAAAGAAACCCGGATCAGGAAAAACCAACAGAAATTAAAATTGACGTAACCCGGGATCAATTTTATGGTGCAGAAACATGGAAATGGTCGGTTTTTCATGCTGTCCAACATCAAGAAAAAACTCGGAAAAAAAGTCGGACTATACAGGAAAGATGGCCCTTTCTGCAGACCAAAAAACCCGAACCACGAAAAAAAGAAGAAAAACTATGCAAAATTTCCAAAAACCCCAACTTAAAGATTACCCTTGAAGCAAAAAAAAAGGGTTTTGTGAACTACTTAGACAAAATTGGGTCTCAACAACACATATATAAACCATACAAAAAACCCCAACGACAACCTCTTTTGTAAACACCCAAAAATAACCTCCACCTCTGATTTAAAGGGCCATACCCCCCTGGCATTTAAAAAAGAGGGTTCAAACTTTTCATGCAAGAGAAGGGGGTTCAAAAATGCAGCA
>CM031610.1:41200673-41208587 GCA_018398815.1 Conus ventricosus | reverse complement strand
TGGATTGGTTTTTTTAAGATATGTATAGAAGGATTATCCAGTAGGTGTGGATGTAGTGTAGAGCATATGGCACGAGGCAAAATAAACATATTCTGGAACCAGATTAGTATGTACCTTGGGCAGATCTACTGTTTTCTTTAACTCATGATCTGTTTGCAGCGGCAATATTTGAATTTAGCTTGGTTCTTTGCCTTTTTCTTTTTTTTTTTAAAAGAACCGGTTAAAACAATGTTAGGTAGTCTTCATGCCAGAGCGTTTTCAGCACTGTTAATCTTTATATGTCTCTTGTGACATCTGGAAAAAAAAAAAAATTTGCGGAACATTTGCTTGTATATTTTGTATATATAACTGTTACTTTGCACTCTGCCTGTTGTGCTGTTTTTTTAGTGTGTTTGTTGGTTTGTTCCGGCTGTTCGTTTATAGACGTAATTACGTGTTCTATGGGACGTTTTTACCGCACAATTTTACGCTGCGATGCATGATTGATATGAGAGAGCCATTGGGCGCAGAAACAAACTATGGAGGTGTCTGTGTCTATGAGAACTATTAGGCGTTTGAGCAGAGAGAGAGAGAGAGAGAGAGAGAGAGAGAGAGAGGAGAGAGAGAGAGAGAGAGAGAGAGAGAGAGAGAGAGAGAGATTTCTATAGGATAAACCAAGCTGGAGAGGCCGGGGGTCAAATGAAGACACATCAGCACTGAGGATGTTTTGTGTTATTGTTGTCTTCCTCTGAAACGTTTGCCTGAATAGCTTCCAGATCGTCTTTTCTTTATGGGAAAGTGCTCGCCTCTGAAATGTTCATATTTCACTGTGGTCTGTTAATGCCACAAATATACTTGCGCCAAGGAACTGACAACTTGTAGATTTGACACCTGCGTAGCAAGCTTGTTGTCTGACAGTACAATTTTTTTTACCCTGTTTTGGTCATTCGATTTGTCCACAAGATGCGAAGACTACACCGTCCGTCCCCTCTCACCCTAGATTATTATATTATATTATATTGGGTATTGATATAGCGCCAATCCTCGGTCACAGACCAAGCTCTAAGCGCTTTACAATAAACACACTACCTCACTCACTCAACGGGCTGCCTACCCAGGTAGAGCCGGCCGAAGAGCAGCCTACTGGCGCTCATTCAGTCGTTTCCCATACCATTCAAATTCAGTCACTCATTTTCATTTATCTCATTTATTCCTCAGTTTCTCACATAGGATGCATACGTGTCCTCCGTTTCCACCGGTACACGATGGCACACGATAACAGTAAGTGACAATTTTTGTGGCTTGGTAAGAAATACCAGGCGGCTATCTTCAATCTACATCAATTTGCCTGGGCAGCGGGAACACCCCCCCCCCCCCCCTGCTCTTTTCGATTTTCAACTGCCGTGGATTCTTTAACGTGTGCAAGGGGCCAGGAAGGCACACGGGTCCGACTTGCTTATAGTCCCCATCCGATGGACTGGACGTTCAGTTCGATTTGTCATTCAAACTGGGAAAGAAAGGGCGAGAAAGGCAGGGCTGGAACACACGCACTTCTCACACGTTGGATTGGCAGGCAAACGTCTTAACCACTCTGCCACCTTTCTTCTACACCCCCTTGACTTAGCACCCCCATGTCAGCCCTCACACAACCCTTTAGAACGTCTGGAGTGTTGACGCAACACAGTGACTGCAGAGCGACATCTCCACAGGGAATCTGAACGACATGTTGACTCTTGATCAGGATGATATAGCAGCGCCGATCTTCTGTCTCACGTCCTTTTTATTGAGCTGTCATCCTCTCCTAATATGTTTTTGACATGCCTGAAGAGGTTCACGTGACTCGGCGGCGCCAGAGTACTGTTGACTGACACACGCTATGTGGAACTATTGCTTTAATCTTTTATTATTCTCCGCGGTAGATTCCATGCCGAATGCACAGGATGCTTATTTTGTGGACTGGTAGTGAGCTGGTAAAATTCTGCACTTAGGTCTCCTTGTGAGGCAATATCAGCAGTAGAAGAGGTTGCAAAGAAGCTGTCATCAAAGCTCATGTCGGAATAGCGCAGTCCAGAAGTGTGTCCACCATTTTCATCTCCAGAAAGAATGTGAACGCAATAGGGAAGAGAAGCCAACCTTTCCACTCTCCGATGCTTGCTGGGACGAAGTTTAAAAGTTTGTTATTTAATCATTACTTTCCTGTTTGTATTTTTTCCCCAGAGCTGCAATAGTTTCTGTTACGTGAATATCGCTTGGACGCCTTTCTAAACGCGATGCTCAATCTGCAATTTTGTTGCCTGGTTGACGCCGGGATACCACACACAAGGAAGCATAGAGGTCTACTTGGCATGCAGTGTCTGAGCAAAATAAATCCCTTCTTCACTAGCTTCGTTTTCATCGATCATCATAGAAACATAACCTCAGTGATCATGGAAAAGCTATCCTACAAGACAAAGATGTGCGTATAGACCTATTCCTCGTTTTAACGGTGTGTGTCATGAAGACAGAGATGGGCATCTAGACATATTCATGGTTTTTAACGGTGTATATCACGAAGTGCAAAAAGCTAAGAATGTGACATGTAATGTGGCAATCTTATTATGATAATCAGCTTCTTCTTCGTATTGTTCTTGTTCTTTTTCTTGTTCTTGTTCTTGTTCGTCGTCATCATCATCATCATCATCATCATCATCATCATCATCCTCATCATCATCATCATCATCATCATCATCATCATCAGTGTAGTAGTAGTAGTAGTAGTAGTAGTAGTAGTAGTAGTAGTAGTAGTAGTATAGTAGTAGTAGTAGTAGTAGTAGGAGCAGCAGCAGCAGCAGCAGCAGTAGTAGTAGTAATAGTGTCTTCTACTTCTGTGTGTGTCTTCTTCTTTGTGTCTTCTTCTTCTTCTTCTTCTTCTTCTTCTTCTCCTCCTCCCCCTCCTCCCCCTCCTCCCCCTCATCCGCCTCTTACTCCACCTTTTCTTCTTCTTCTTCTTCTCTTCTTCTTCTTCTTCTTCTTCTTCTTCTTCTTCTTCTTCTTCTTCTTCTTCTTCTTCTTTATTGAAAAAAATCTTCAGCAGCGGAAGCAGAAGTAGCAGGAGTACCAGCAGTAACGATAGAAGCACGGCAACAATGGCAATATAACCATGGGCACGTAATATTCAAACCCAGGTATCAAACCGTCAAAATGTTAATGTCTTTTAGAGAACCCCCTCCCCCCCCACACACACACACAAAAGGGGGCGGAAAATTTTTTTTTCTTAATATGCCCTGTCTGTCAAATCCGTTTGGACAACAAAAGAAAAAAACAACAACAAAAAACAAAAAATCCTAAACAAACAAAAACAAAAACGAAAACAAAAAACACGTGTCTGGCGATAAAATCTTTTGTTTCAAAGATCACCTTTCTAAAATCTTCCCAATCTGCGTTTGGTAAATGAAAGGGGACCGGAATAGCTCAGCTGGTAGAACGCCGGACTCGTAATCTTTGTGATCCTGGGGTTGCAGGCTCGAATCTCCGTCGGGCCGTTTTGGTACAGGGAGATTTTTCCCTCGGAGTCAATATTGGTTCTAACTCCATTTCCGTTCCGTGTGTGATCGCACGCATAACATCTTGCGCACACGTAAAATCCCATCACCAGTTTTCGGAAGAGAAGGCCAGTTTGGCCGTTAGTATGGATGACACGATACACTTAGCAT
Source organism: Conus ventricosus (assembly GCA_018398815.1). Classification (NCBI taxonomy): domain Eukaryota; kingdom Metazoa; phylum Mollusca; class Gastropoda; order Neogastropoda; family Conidae; genus Conus; species Conus ventricosus. The sequence goes on along the minus strand of CM031610.1, from coordinate 41,204,916 downwards.
GTACCATGCGCGAGAAATTGAAAGAATGAAGGAAGTAAAGAAACTGAGTGAACGATATTGACTACAGACAAGGAAAAACGACTGAATGAAGCCCCGGCAGGTAGCTCTTAGTCGGCACTACCCAGGTAGGCACCCCGTTGCGTACTCGAGAGTTCGGATTGTCAGCGCCTAGGCCCTTTGGGCAAGGCGCTTTTATTGATGTTTATGTTATTGTTATCTATGATTATCATAATGGAAGGAATATGGGGAAACGAACAGTTCATTTCTGTTTTTGGGCACCTTTTTCCCCCTTACTTGTCAGTTGTCGGTGATCTCAGTGAGTGGAGTTGATGGGTGTCCCTGTCTGAGAGGAGAGAGGGGAGAGAGAGAGAAGAGAGAGGGGAAGAGAGAGAGAGAGAGAGAGAGAGAGAAAGAGGGAGAGAGAGAAGAGAGAGAGAGAGGGGAGAGAGAGAGAGGGGAAGGGGAGAGAGAGGGGAGAGAGAGGAGAGAGATGGGAGGCGGGCTAGGGGTGGGAAAAAGAGGAAGTCTCAACAGGACGAAACTCTGACGCTTGTAGCAGAAAATTGTTTGGGAGAGGCATTCAAGGGGGGTTTAAATGGGTTTAATGGGCTTTCGTGTCTAGCAGAAAACTGACTTTAAAGGACGGGGGTAGAAAAAAGACTTGCCAACACCGGATATGTTCTATACTCCCCTCTATGGAACCAGCTGTTTGGTGCATCTTACAGGGGAAGTAAAGTCAACTTTCCAATCAAAAGACACTTCAAGTTCAATGAACTTCTACGTCACTGTCTGTCTGCCTGGGCCTGCTTGATTTTCTCGTTTCTAATTTGCCCCTTCCTCCCCCTCCTCCCGCTCCTCTCTGTCTGTCTGTCTGTCTCTGTCTCTACCCCCCCCCCCCCCCCCTCTCTCTCTCTCTCTCTACCCTTTTTCTTGTTCTTCTTGTTGTTCTTCTTCTTGTTCTTTTCTTCGTCGTCGTCGTCGTTTTTTTCCCTCCTCCTCCTCCTCCTCCCCCTCCTCCCCCTCCTCCTCCTCTCCTCCTCCTTCTTCTTTTCTTCTTTTTTCTTTTCTCTCTCTCTTCTCTCTTTCTCTCTCTCTCTCGCTCTCTCTCTCTTCTCTCTCTCAGGACAGAAAGCGGCTTGAAGAGAGAGAGAGAGAGGAGAAGAGAGAGAGGGGGGAAAAGAGAGAGAGGAGAGAGAGAGAGAGGAGAAACGCGCGCGCGCACCCACCCCACACACACACACACACCACACACACACCACACACACACACACACCACACACACACACCACACACACAAAACACCACACACCCCACAAAACAGAGAGAGAGAGAGGAGAGAGAGAGAGAGAGAGAGAGAGAGGAGAGAGAGAGAGGAGATCCTTGTTCCGTGCATGATTTTGTGACACTGTGACTTCCGATGGTTCATTGGGAATTTGGGAGATGAATGTGTATCATTGGCGTATGGTCGTGTCTCCCAAGAACGGATTTGCTCTCTATTATTTCATTACAATGTGGTTTACCCTACTATCATTTTTGCTAAGACATTGATCGAAACCCCAACGCAATAAAAAAATGTGCCTGGCATCATAACACAGCAAAAACAGCGTCGATAGAGAAAAAAAAGTATACAAACAAAAAAATACCGCAGTATTCATCACAGATAATGTCACTTGGCTTCTGTTAGTTCATTTTCCATGTAATACAAGAAAACAACATCGATAATGCGACACAACACAACAGGTTACAGTTTAGGACCAAATTCAACAACACATAAAAAACCCAATGTACAAATTCAGACTGTAGGCCAGATCCATACGTCGGTTGCTGAATCCTTTTAAAAGATAAAAAAAGTTGCAAAACTGTAGCAGTGAACATCCAGAACGATGGAAGAGGGTCGATCTGATTTCACATTGTCGAACAGGATCAAATTATCCGGTACATATTTCTCTGTCATGAAATTCCGCACTTTCCTGTAAACCACTTGCTTAAAAAGTGGAAGAAGCTGATACATACATTGCGTTAAACCTCTCTCCTCTCTCTCTCTCTCTCTCTCTCTCTCCTCTCTCTCTCTCTCTCTCTCTCTCTCTCTCTCTCTCTCTCTCTCTCTCTCTCTCTGTGCGTGGGCATGTGTGTGTGTGCGTGAGTGTGTGCGTGAGTGTGCGTGCGTACGTGCCTGCGTGCATATGCGTGTGTGTGTGTGTGTGTGTGTGTGTGCGTGTGCGTGCGTGCGTGCGTGCGTGCGTGCGTGCGTGTGATTTTCAAAGCAACTTTGGACCAATAATCTTTATTTTGTGATACGAATGCTGGAAACTGTTATTTACTTGCAGAAAAATAATGACACTTTCCAGATAGTTGCGATCTATTCCATCAGGGTCGGTCTGGTCGCACATTGTTTGACAGGATCGCTTTTTTGGATTCTCGTTGCTCTGTCATGAAATATTGCACGTTCCTTCAAATCACCAGCCTGGTAGGAGGAAGAAGTTGGTGGATCCTTCGTGTTAAATCACTGGTGCAGTGTGTGTGTGTGTGTGTGTGTGTGTGTGTGTGTGTGTGTGTGTGTGTGTGTGTGTGTGTGTGTGTGTGTGTGTGTGTGTGTGTGTGTGTGATTTCTTTTGCATGTTTGGGGAAATGCCCTTTCATGTATGGTTTTGACAATCTCGTAGCAACTACAAATTGATTTTTTAATATTTTGAAAGAATACTGGAAAATAGTATGTTCGATCAACGTGAAAAAGCGTGTTATTAAGATTCAAGAAAGCTGTGCTCTGTTTCATAAATAGGTAAAAACGAAGGATACTTTGGATTTTTTTTTCTTCTGATAAGTGTGCACAATAAAAGTAAAAGTGAAAATAGTATCACAGACTCATTGAACAGATGTCTGTTATTGCGCCGCGACATTAAACAAAGATATGCGTGTTGTCAAGTTTTGTTTTCTTTCTCAGTCAAGATATGCTTTGAACTTTGTTTGTATTTTTTATTTTCATGTTAGATTATTCAAGTGAGAGAGAGAGAGAGAGAGAGAGAGAGAGAGAGAGAGAGAGAGAGAGAGAGAGAGAGAGAGAGAGAGAGAGAGAGAATTTTCAACGGGAAGACATTTTTGTTGTAATGTTTGGTGGGCGTTCAGAGAGAAATTTCGACGAGTTTAATAGCTTTTATATGTTGAAGGAGGGGTTGCCCCTGAACGTGCTAAGTAACAAACACGTTTTGTCAGCACTGGCAGTATTCTGCCTTGCCCTCTACTGCAGAGTTGTCTGGAAATTCTCCAGTTCAGCTGATCTTGCAGGAAAAGGAAGTCCAGTTTCTATTGACAAGACACTTCAAGATCAAATGAACTCTGTCTCAGTCTGTGTCTGGCTGACTGGTTCTTGTTGGCTGTCCCATTACAAAAGCTCCTGCTCCACCCAGCTCCCATTTCTCCACTCGTCCGATCCTTCAGCTCCCCCTCCCACCCCACCCCTCCAGGCTTTCTCTCTGTTCTCCGCAATCCACCCTCCCGTATACCCTCTGTCTCTTCTATTTTTACTCGACACATCAAGCTATAGACTTGTCGAATTTCCTCTTTATATGTTAGTCGATAATAATGATGTTATGATGATGCAATTGCTGTTGCTGTAATGATGCTGATAATTACGAAGGTAATGATGACGACGTTTATAGCAATGGACGGTACATTCTTTAAGTGTATACCAAAAGGAACAATTATACCCAACACAGAATTACATTTACTGATGTACATTCCAATTGAAATTACCGATTTAGTTATTGCAAACTATGTCTATCATTGCTGACGACTGTAACGATTAATACCGGTCACTTCCGGTGATTTTATCAAAATGGTAAATCTGAAACAAACACCATGGGCCAAGACATTATCAGCACTCCTCGCATCTCCATCGGCGATCACATTCTCGAAGTGGTGGACGACTTCACTTACCTAGACTCCACCATGTCTGGGCGGTATTGGTTGTGCCATTTTCCTGTCTGTTATTTGCTTTATAAAAATCGGAAAAAAGCCACATTTGTTTGCACTTATATGGTTTGTGTTGTGTACTAGATAAGCGTTAATTTGCACTCTTTTGAGTTATTGGTATTTTGACTTCTCCTTTGTAAACGAACGTCTTCTAAGGTGACTTTAACAGTATGATCCGAGACTGTGATGCATAATTGATATGAGAGAGTCAGTGAACTGGGAAGCAAATTAGGGAACCGTCTGTGTGAGCCTTCGGTTGTTTGAGCAGGAAATG
>CM031610.1:41193173-41195673 GCA_018398815.1 Conus ventricosus | reverse complement strand
TCTGGGGAAAAAACATACCTGACTCACAGAGCAAAGCACATCGACATTCAAGATTGGTGTGGCCAACCAACCCCTGAGGAACGTTCAATGGCAAGCCCCCAACTTTGGGGAAATCAAGAAGGTGGTCGAAAAAAGCCGGCCAAATCATCCCGGGGCCCAAAAGGGAATCCCTTACCAGCTTTACAAAAAAATGTCCCAAGGGCTGGAGTGGCCCCCACAGGCTGCTGCGATCGGCTTGGAAAAACCAAAGATCAGCGGCCAGGGGATGACGGCAGATGGTGGTACATCCCAAAAGAGCAAAACTAAATGAATCAAATTTAGGCCCAAATATCAAACTGAATCAAAGGGGGAAAACTTCTTCTCTTCTGGCAGCGGGGTGACCAAGTCCCTGGGAAACAAGTACTTGGATGTGTCAGTCCAAAAAGGTGGCATCCGGGGTGGGGGTGTGTAAAAACACGCCAAAAGTCGGGACCCCAATCCAAAAAGCAAAAACAGAAAAGAGGCCTGGACGTATGTGCTTGACGGCAAAGCATATGGATTGTGCCCAGGGAGATATACGTTGGGGCTTTTGGTGTACCATGTCCCAAAAAAAACCCCGCGAAGCTAAAGAAGTATTTTCAATGGTTCTCAATGGGTTTTCTCTCCCCAAGGTACACACTGATTGGATAAGGGAAAGTGGGCATTGCAATGGGCTGTGCAATTTCCCCGATAGTTCGGCTGGCAAGGGAAACTTCTTGAAAGCACAACAAACAACGCGAGAAAAACAGCCCTTTGGCGAGGATACAAGATGCCTCCTCTCGGGCCCTTTCAGGGAGAAAACTACAGTGATTTCACAGAGAAGACGAGAACTCATGTGCTGGAGAGGTGGACGAATATTGCCTCATCCAGAAGAAGTTAAGCCAAAGAAACAGGAGTCTTCACTAGGGGGAAGGAAAAAATGGCCGAATCTTTGGTCTTCAGTGTTGCCAACCGGCCATTCCAACGTCACAGAAGAAACAGTCAGAGCCTTGGAAGATGGTATGATGATAGCTGAAAGGGAACAAAAGAGCAAAGAACCCCGCAGATGGCGGAAGAGGCTTGGAGACCATTGAAGTGGGGGTCCCCGGAAAAAAAAGGTCTGGTGTTGCGTTCATGCTTACCCAAAACCCTAGGCCCCTTTTGATATCACATCTGACCAGCCAGTGGGGCAATGAAGCCCCAAATTCAAAAAGTTCACAAGGAAATGGGGCTTGGTGTCCCCCCTGTTGACTGACATCGCCTGTACGTCGCCAAACAAGCTCAACTCCCTGAAATCCCTCCCGGAGAATAAAAGCGGGGAAAATCGATTCAAAAAATCTGGGGGCTCAGGAGCAAGGTGGAAAGCAATCAAGCCCAGCTGAAAAAGGCAGAAAATGAAAAGTTCAAAGGGGGAGGATTCTGCAAAAGAAAGTCTCAAAATCAGAGAAATAACGGAACACACAGACCAAAGACAAGGACTGGGGGGGACCAAAACTGAAAGGGGGTCAAAAGGGCCCAAAGAAAAGCCAAAAGAACATGATGATTAGGGGATGAGAAAAGAAGAAGACCAAAAAGACCCAAAAAAGCAGTCCAACAACCAGCAAGGGGAATGGAAAACGTGGGAGAATGCACTCCAAAAAAATCTAACTTGGGAAAGGGGATTTGGACATGGCCCCTCTCAGGGTCACTTATTCTAATTTTGCATAGACCTTCTGCCCCCCCCAAATGCAAACCCGGTGAAAGGGGGGAAAAAAGACGATCCCGCATGCCCCCTCTGCATAAAAAACAAAAAAAATGGAAGTTTAAGCCATGTAAAGTAGCCGGGTCAAGGAAGGTACACATGGGGGGACAACCAAGTGTCAAAGAGGTTGTACAGTAGTTGGGTGTACCAACACCACAAAAGGGAAAATCGGACCCAAAAGCACCCGCACATTCTTTACGGCAGGAGGCGAAATCAGGCCCAAAAACACATGCCACCGAAACATGCGGCAGGTCTGCCCGGGTGGGCAGATACGGGGGTGCATGCGACCTCCCCCAAAGGAAGAGTCACCCGAGATCACAGCAAAATGGGATGAGCCCGACATAGTAGTCCCCTCTAAGTCAACCCAAACAGTGATCAGATCGAGCTCACGGTGCCATATGAGAAAAGAATGGGGCACTCAAAACACAAGACTGAAAAAAATGTGATTGGCAAACAGCCTGAGGAGAGAAGGCTATCGGGAAAAACCTCACTGCAGAAATTGGAGTGGGATTTGTAGGAAGTTGCATACAGCTATGAACGCTCTCAGTTGCAGGGAAGGAAAAAAAAACCCGGCCCTGAAAGCAAGGCAGAGCGGCAGGAAAGGGGGTTTTAAGTGGATCTGGGCAAGGAGGAACAAAATGAACTTCATAAAGGGTTTTAATTTTTCCCACAAAATATCAGGTTTTTTCCCCGTGGCTCAGTGGTTTTTAAACGGAGTATTAAATAGAAAAAAGGGTCCAGGGGTCATGGGTTCGAATCCCC
>CM031610.1:41180673-41188173 GCA_018398815.1 Conus ventricosus | reverse complement strand
TAACAAATTTGTCGAGTAGAACCCGGTAGAATGGTCTATCTATTATCATGTTGCCTGTGATATGGGCAGTTTTTGCTGTGTAATTTTTGTCTGTTGTTTGCCATGTTGAAAGAAGCCACATTATTATAAAGAAATGCATCTTTGTGTTCTGAATTGCACATTAAAAAAAACAACAACGTTGCTTTGTACTCTTTTGTGTAATTTGTACTCTGGCTTCTCTTCTGGGGTAGAAATTGTTTGTTTTTTTTAAAGATGCTTTTAACAAGATGATCCAAGATTGTGATCAATAATTGATATGAGAGTGTCATTGAGCTCCGAAACAAATAAGGGGGTGAAAATATGTCCATGTGAGTTATTGGATGTTTGAGCAGGTAACGATTTTGAGAGAGAGAGAGAGAGAGAGAGAGAGAGAGAGAGAGAGAGAGAGAGGAGAGAGAGAGAGAGAGAGAGAGAGAGAGAGAGAGAGAGAGAGAGAGAGAGAGAGAGATGTGGTGCGTGGCGTTGGGGGGTGGGGGAGGGGGTGAAGGTAAGAGAAAGTCTTCAACGGGATGAACTCCAGCTGATGATCTGTGGGATAGGCGTTAAAGAGAGGCTTCAACGAGTTTAACGGATTTTCGTGTTGAGAGCAAATTGAAGAAGAGACTGAAATGAAGGGACGAGGTAAAAAAGACTTGCCAGCGCTGATTATGTTCGGTGCTGGGCCTTCCATGGAGCCAGCTGTTTGGCCTGTCTTTGGGAGGAAATAAACTCTAGTTTCCAATCACAAGACACTTCAAGTTCAAATGAGCTCCATTTCTGTCACTGTCTGTCTGGATTGTGGTTTCGTTTCTCTCTCTTCTCTCTCTCTCTCTCTCTCTCTCTCTCTCTTCTCTCTCTCTCTCTCTCTCTCTCTCTCTCTCTCTCTCTCTCCAGAGAAAAAGAGGCAGACGGAGAGTGGGCGAGGGACACAGACAGAGAGGGAGGAATAGGGACACAGACAGAGAGGAAAGAGTGGCGACAACAAGCATCATGGCACAATTAACATTTGTCTGGGCTGGCACAGCATGAACACTTTGTTTGGGAGGACTCTGTGTGTGTGTGTGTGTGTGTGTGTGTGTGTGTGTGTGTGTGTGTGTGTGTGTGTGTGTGTGTGTGTGTGCGCGCGTGCGTGCGTGCGTGCGTGCGTGCGTGCGTGCGTGCGTGTGTGTGTGCGTGCGTGCGTGTGTGGTGTGTGTGTGTGTGTGTGTGTGTGTGTGTGTGTGTGTGTGTGTGTGTGTGTGTGTGTGTGTGTGTGTGTTGGCCCCTCCGGCGCAAGTCCGACCCTCGTGCGTCAGTACTACGACGACTTCCAATGTATTTATTGTCATGGCTGGCTGTTTGGATGAAGAGGAAGTGAACAACCCGTTCTGTCTGGATTTTAAGTATCTGTTGGAATCGAAACCCTTCCTTTCTGAATGTGTATGTATGTATGTATGTATGCATGCATGCATGCATGCATGCATGCATGTATGTATGTATGTATTTATGCATGTATACATGTATGTATTTATGCATGTATACATGTATGTATATATGTATGTATGCATGCATACATGTATGTATGTATGCATGCATACATGTATGTATGTATGCATGTATGCATGTATGCATGCATACATGTATGTATGTATGTATGTATGTATGTATGTATGTATGTATGTATGTATGTGTATATATAATCATGTGTGTGTATGTATGTATGTATGTATGTATGTATGTATGCATGTATGTATGTATGTATGTATGTATGTATGTATGTATGTATGCATGTATGTATATTTGTATGTATGTATGTTTCTATGTATGTTTCTATGTATGTGCCTATGCATGTCTCCATGCACGCATGCATGAACGTATATAGTATGTATATATGTATGCATGTACATAAGTATGTATGTATGTATGTATGTATGTATGTATGTATGTATGTGTGTGTGTGTGTGTGTGTGTGTGTGTGTGTGTGTGTGTGTGTGTGTGTGTGTGTGTGTGTGTATGTATGCATGTATGTATGTATGTATGTGTGTATGTATGTATGTATGTATGCACGCATTTTGTGTGGATAGATAGATCGATACATAGATAGATACATAGATAGACAGACAGACACAGATAGACGAATAGGTAAGTAAGTAGGCAGGTAGGTAGACAGATAGATAGGTAAATGAATAGATAGACAGATAGACATTTAGATAGATATAGATAGATGTGTACGTATGCATGGACGTATGGTTGCATGTACGCTTCTATGCACGTGTGTACTAAAGCGTGTGTGTGTAGATTGTATGCAAGTATGTATGTATGTTTGTTTGTAATATGTTTGCATTGTATATATGTATGTATGTATGTATCTGCATGGGTGCATTTATACAAAATGCATGTTTGTATGTGTGCGTTCTCCATTTGAAGACTAAAATGAATAGCAAGAAAATGTTGAGACAAGAATGCCTCGCTTAGGGAAGCAAGCTAATGCTGAGAGGCTGTGTCTAGATTTACAGTATGATCCTAATAACCTGAAGTTTGTGCTTGGTGGGTATAAAGTGACATGTCATTTGATACCTTTTTCTGAATGCGAAAAGAGCAACACACGTTTTGCAGATATTTATATGTACATGTGCTGTTAAAAAAAAAAGTTAAAAAGAAACGACTTGAGATCAACCAATATGAATTATGAAGGGGGGGGGGGGGGGGGGGGGGGGGGGCATTTACATGCCGAATAATGCATTGAGCCCGTCAAACTCCAGATTTTGAGGACTAAAGCTCTTTGGTCCATGCTCGTAATTACGGTTCGAGTGATTTCGAACGTTGACATTCATTATTACCTCTTTCTTCTTCTACCGTAATACCATGTGGATTTGTTTTTAATGATTCAAGCCTTGTTGACATTCATTTATTACCTCCTTCCTCTTCTACCGTAATACCATGTTTTTTTGTTGTTGTTTTTTGCAACTGATGAACAGTTCAACAGGCTCCTCCAGTGCTGTTGAATGCATGCCAAGGCTTGGGTCTTTGCAAACCTTTTTGCTGTCAGTCAGGCCATCGTGTGTCTTCTGTCTTCTCCTCGGCTCTCTTCGTGAACAGTTCACTGCAGGACTGTTTCATTCCACAACGATGTGGATCACGTCACATGGTCATACCAAACAGTTCACTGCAGGACTGTTTCATTCCACAACGATGTGGATCACGTCACATGGTCATACCAAACAGTTCACTGCAGGACTGTTTCATTCCACAACGATGTGGATCACGTCACATGGTCATACCAAACAGTTCACTGCAGGACTGTTTCATTCCACAACGATGTGGATCACGTCACATGGTCATACCAAACAGTTCACTGCAGGACTGTTTCATTCCACAACGATGTGGATCACGTCACATGGTCATACCAAACAGTTCACTGCAGGACTGTTTCATTCCACAACGATGTGGATCACGTCACATGGTCATACCAAACAGTTCACTGCAGGACTGTTTCATTCCACAACGATGTGGATCACGTCACATGGTCATACCAAACAGTTCACTGCAGGACTGTTTCATTCCACAACGATGTGGATCACGTCACATGGTCATACCAAACAGTTCACTGCAGGACTGTTTCATTCCACAACGATGTGGATCACGTCACATGGTCCAAACAGTTCACTGCAGGACTGTTTCATTCCACAACGATGTGGATCACGTCACATGGTCATACCAAACAGTTCACTGCAGGACTGTTTCATTCCACAACGATGTGGATCACGTCACATGGTCATACCAAACAGTTCACTGCAGGACTGTTTCATTCCACAACGATGTGGATCACGTCACATGGTCATACCAAACAGTTCACTGCAGGACTGTTTCATTCCACAACGATGTGGATCACGTCACATGGTCATACCAAACAGTTCACTGCAGGACTGTTTCATTCCACAACGATGTGGATCACGTCACATGGTCATACCAAATAGTTTTCCTTTCCTGAGCTGACGTCAGCAGATGTTCGTGCGGCCCGACATGCTGCTTGATTTGTCCAACGCCCTTGTTCATCGGTGATGTGATCAACATATCTGAAGTAATTATAATGGTTGATATCATAATATGTAGATATAATGGTGACTGTGCTGTTTTTTTTTCTCCAATATCTGCTCCTGAACTGTCTCCTCTTCATTCTTTGGTGCTGAACAATTAAGTAGTGGGGGAAAACAAGTGCAGGCCAACAATTCTTCCATCATTACGATAATGACCCGGCAAAGATTTGGAGAGGGAAAAAAATATCAAAAGGGGGAGGGGTTGTTGAAGAAGAAGAAAATGGGAAAATGTGTACTGTAAATAAGGAAACCTTTCACTAGCTGTATAAGGGAACCATCGCAATTCCTGTCATAGGCACATCTTTATGTATTGCCTGCTCCTAGGCCTTTCGTCCGCTGGATCGGACTCATCAGGGAGACACGGCTGATTGTGTCTGTTTTTTTGGCGTGAAATAGAGACCACCACAGTCCGTAATTCTGTGGTGTTCTCATCACCAAGGGTTCAAAAAAGAATCCAACAGCACCCCCAAAGCAGCCAGCGAAAGGTAGTAGAATAAAACAAAATGACAGTGTAGAGTGGAAAAAAGTTGCTGAAAAACTAAAAACACTATGCAAACAGCGTAAAATGTAGGGGACAATCTTTGAGCCTATGCTTGAGGATCCATTTAAGGATGCAAGGGAGATCAAAAGATATGGAACAGTCCGAGTGGTCAGCTCTGCTGTTCAATAACCCAAGCATTGTCAGCGGCTAAGAATTGTGCAGAACAACCGTTACTTGGATCTCCTCTTCATTCTTCTTCATCCCTTTCTCAGACACTTTGTTTTGCAAAACAGGATGTTCATCATGACTCTAGATGGTTTGATGCTATAACATGAAGTGATTGATTGGCCACTGTGTCTTTTCAAAATAAATACGTTGACAGTTTTACCCTTGCTCCACGTATATCAGGATGAATCTGAAAGCAAATTTCCGTCACGGGCTGTCCGGAAATGACACGAAATTTACATTCAGTTGAACGACAATGAATGCGACGGCATGTTTACCACCACAGCCCTTTCTTACGCTCTCTCTCTCTCTCTCTCTCTCTCTCTCTCTCTCTCTCTCTCTCTCGCCAAAAGGGCTTTGTTATGTGTTTCGCAAAATCTGTACAAACTGGAGAATAATTCTCTTGATCTTTATCTGAAGTTATTTGATGCTCAAATTCAACCGATTGTTCAATATGGTGCTGAGATATGGGGTCTTGAAAATGCAGCTCTTTATCATGAAAAATTACACATGTTCGCACTTAAAAGGTTTTTAGGAGTTGAAATGAGAACACCAAGTGACCTCATCTATAGGGAGACAAACAGGTATCCCATATATATCAATTCAGTTGTGCAGTGTATGAAATACTGGTTAAAGTTAATACGACTAATTAAGAGTCGATTACCACGGAAAGTCTACAGAATGTTATTTGATTTAGATGCATGGAATAAAAGAATTTGGGTCTCAAATATTAGATGCAAATCATATGTGTATGGTTTTGGTTATGTATGGGAGAACCAAGGTGTTGAAGAAATAACATCAATTTTTGTATCATTTTAAAGAGATTGATATTGTGTAGGTGGCAAGAATGGGATTTCCATGTGGACAACAGTGAACGGTTTCAAATGTATAGAACATTTTGTTCTGTAAACGATGATAAAATATATTTGAAGTTGAATTTAGACAGGCATTTAAAATTTGTATCGACAAGGTTTAGACTTGGTGTGTCGGAAATTGCGTGTCACTATTATCGTTATAGATTACATACAGAAAAAAGATTTGATTTGTCACTGTGTAGAATTGCCAAGGAAGATGAAGTTCACTTTCTTTTATGCTGGCCTGCATTAACTAATTTACGAAAACAGTACATACCTTTGAAATTCTATAAGTATCCAAGCCAGTTTCGACTGAGTTTACTGTTGGCATCTAAGAATGAAACATTGTCAGAAAATTATCAGTACTCGTATATAAAGCGTTTAAAATACGATCTGCTGCTATATCTTAAGATCTTAAAATACATAATATGCATTTATGACTGTGTGTGTATAGATACTAAGGAAATGTTGCAATGTTCGAGAATTGAAAAGTGTACCCCTTCAAGAGAGGCAATGGCCTATGCTTGAATAAATTATCCGAAATCCGAAATCTCTCTCTCTCTCTCTCTCTCTCTCTCTCTCTCTCTCTCTCTCCTTCTCTCTCTCTCTCTCTCCACCACAACAATTTGCTACGCTTTCTTAAGAAAGCGCCCCTTCCGGTCAACCATATCACCGTATCCTCTTTCTTCCGCACATAGCTTCCTCCCCACATCATGCCACCTCCAGCTCTGTGCCTGCCCCCCCCCCCCTCCGCCCCCTCCCCCTCTGTCACCTCAGTCACGTGGCCCTTTTGACAAGCGCTTCCGTTGAAACCCCGCCAAAGTGGCCAGCGCAAATGAGCCATGGGAGGTGAGAGAAGAGTACGAGCTTCCTACTTTAAATTACTTCCCCTCAGTGGTCTGCTTTTGTCTCTGTCTGTTTCTTATATTATTTTCTTTGTTTTCTTTTCTTTGCCTGTTTGAATACGATTAAAAAATCGGTCCCTTTCTCGCCATGTTTAGGCGTTTATGCACCCAGAGAGAGAGAGAGAGAGAGAGAGAGAGAGAGAGAGAGAGAGAGAGAGAGAGAGAGAGAGAGAGAGAGTTTCAAGGTTGGTAACTTCACATCAGGGAATCCTATCTGATACTTTCCTCTGGAGAAAAGGGGATCGAGGTAGAAATCATTTGTTTAGGTGTTGGACATCTCCAGCCTGGTAGCATATTACAGAGTGGAAGACGGAGGGGAGGAGGATGGGGGAGGTAGAAATCATTTGTTTAGGTGTTGGACATCTCCAGCCTGGTAGCATATTACAGAGTGGAAGACGGAGGGAGGAGGATGGGGAATAGGCTGGCGGGAAGGGAATCTGGCTGGGTAGTGGGAGCAGGGTGAGGGACATAGAGGTAGGAGCGCCGGGCAGTGGTGATATGTTATCTTTCTTTTTGTTCGTTATCCGTCCTTTATCCTTCTCTCCTCTTCCACCATCTCTCTCTCTCTCTCTCTCTCTCTCCTCTCTCTCTCTCCTCCTCTCCTCTCTCTCTCTCTCTCTCTCTCCTCTCTCTCTCTCTCTCTCTCTCTCTCTCTCTCTCTCTCTCCCCTCTCTCTCTCTCTTTCTTTCTCTCCCCCTCTCTCTGTGTCTCTCTCTCTGTGTCTTATGCATGCACGACCACACGTGTAATTACACATACACACGTACTTGGTCACACACACACACACACACACACACACACACACACACACACACACACACGTACACACACACACACACACACACACACACACACACACACACACACACACACACACACACACACACACACACACATACACACACACACACACACACACACACAACAGAGAGAGAGAGAGA
>CM031610.1:41161102-41172022 GCA_018398815.1 Conus ventricosus | reverse complement strand
ATGGGCTTTAGATTTCATGATCAGCAGCGTTTTGGCATAATGATGAAAAAAAAAGAAAGTCAAATTGATAAGCCTGTTTGTATTGGGTTTACTGTTTTGGAATTATCAAAGCTTTTGATGTTAGAATTTCTTTATGACTACTTAAACCCTTGTAATCCAGAGTCCAAAGTACTTTAACACAGATACAGATAGTTTTGTTATAGATATCCCTACTGAAGACATCTAAAAAGACATGGAAATAGAAGTAGCTAAAGGAGCAAGTGGATGGTACGACACATCTGATTACCCTAAAGATTCACCTTTACATTCAACTGTTAATAAAAAGGTTTTAGGAAAGATGAAGGGTGAATTATCTGGAGGGGTGATTAAGGAGTTTATTGGTTTAAGGTCGAAAATGTACAGTATTTCGAGCCAGGAGAAAACCATTAAGAAAGCAAAAGGAATATCTCGCAGTGTTGTGCAGTCAAACATATCACATGACAACTACAAAGAAGCATTGTTCAATAAACATACTTTTCATCATGACAACGTAAAAACTGCGATCTAATCTACATGAGATCAACACAACAGTTGTAACAAAAAAAGTCTCTCGACAGCACCAACACAAAACAGTATTTATTAATCCAGAGTTTTCATATGCAATTGGACACTGGAGAACGGCATAATTACATACCTTCTTCCATATTTCCTCCTCAAGTTTGTTTATAAGCCCAATCATATCATATTTTTCTCAAGTTTTATTATAAGCTCAATCATATCATTATCCAATTCAGACAAATTTTTTTCTCATGTTTGCTTGATGTGCTCGAATTTTTTTTTTATTTCAAGATATTCTTTATCCCATATTTGATAATCAAAATTTGGGATTTTGGGCTGTAGGCGATCTACATTCATTGCCATGTGCCGATGAATCCTCATAAATGTTTCCTTAATAGTAGAACTCGTTATCATATGATTCCCGTATCAATTCCAAGGTCTTTTCCTTTATCATTCTTGTTTCATTCTGTGCTTCCTTCTGAGCTTCCATTTTAGACTCAAATATATTTACGTAAATTAATTAAGCAGAACTGTGTCTGTGGGATTATATGCAGTTCTTCCTTCACAAAAGATCTTTGAGGAGCTGGTTGTTTTGTTGTGTCAGTTTCTCGTAAATAATACACGGGCGGATTCATTTTTACAATCTTTTTATTTCATATGGATCAACACTCCAAACTGGATCGGTTGCCCTGATGCGAGTGTCCCCTTCTGCTTCCCCCCGGTAAATAAAGGTACCTTACTTTTAAACCAAACGGTAATAGTTTGCTGGTTGTACTGGAGTCCCCTTCAACAACATCTATTGTTTGTTTTTTTGATTGCTTGTACTGGTTTTAGGCCTGTTAATTTAAATTCTTCATTATTCATTGCGCGCAAAACTGAGGGCAGTCTTCTAACCCATTCTGTGTTGCGAGAATTGTCAATAAGCTCTCTGTGATACTGGTAGAGAAAAGTCTTTC
Organism: Conus ventricosus; assembly: GCA_018398815.1. Classification (NCBI taxonomy): domain Eukaryota; kingdom Metazoa; phylum Mollusca; class Gastropoda; order Neogastropoda; family Conidae; genus Conus; species Conus ventricosus. Next base: position 41,170,529 of record CM031610.1, on the reverse strand, counting down.
AGATAACTGTTTGTTAAAGTTTTCAACTAAAGCCTGTGATCTGTGAACTCCTGGAATGCCTCTTTTAATGGAAACTCTATGTTTTAACAATAATTGATTCACTTGGCCTTTAAATTCTTTTCCATCATCAACTTGAATCATGCGAGGATAAGTTAACGGGCCTCGTTGGTATATCAGTTGTATGGCAACAGCAACAGCAGAAGCACTCTTTTGTGTTAATGGCTCCGCATCTTTGTATCTTGAAGCCATGTCAATGACTGTAAGTGCGTACTTAAATCTTTTTCGTCTAATCGTATCATGGGTGTAAATATAGAAGGTCCATTTGATGGGTGTCGTTTGGCGTTGTATTCACAAAGTGTGGTCTCTGTATTCGTCTAGGTGCTGGTAGATAAATTTGCCAGATTGCTTGTTTAGATAACCATTCCTTCGCTGTTTGTTCACTGACTCCTGCTGCTTGGCTTAGCTTTTTAATTGCCGTGATTCCCTTCCAATATCCTTTGGGCGAATAATAATTTTGTTCATTTTTTATTCAGCCAATATTATGCGCAACAAAATACACAACGGTCATACCAAAGGCAATAAACACGATTTCTTGCATCTTTTGTTTTTCTGATGGTTGATAAAAGTCACTGAATTTTGGCGGGGGCAATGTCTCGATTGGTTTGCCCGTTACTAGATAATATTCTTTTATTGCCTGATCAACATCTTTAAATGTGTAAGCTGCATGTCCCTGTTTTTTCAGTTTGTCGTTAATAAAATCTAACTGCTCAATTCTCTGCTTTTCATAGTAATCTTGTGCTGCAGCTAGTTGCTCCATAGCTTTGTTATGTCTTTTTTCTCTCGCTGTCATCCGTAGTTTACTAAATGCGTAATTACTTCCGCTAAAAGCCAGCGCATTCACCACTGCACCACCTATCATCATTACGAGTGAAGCCATTTTTATAAATGTTTTTTTTATTTTACATATTTATACTGTCTGGAATTATTCCTTGCTTAACTAGAAAATCTTTCGTAGCAAATGAAGCTGCAATGATAACAATCAGTTTTGCTGAGTCTTCAAAGTCTAGTTTGCCAAGATCTGCTGTTTTATTTTTAACAAGTTTTTACCAAGCATCGTGTATCCTACACTTAGACCTCCAATAACAGCAGAATGGTATACAAGGTTGGTAACAGTTTTTTTCAGTGCTCATTTTTAAAAAAATAAAATAATTATAATTAATAAAAAAACATGAACAGCGATGATCTACTAAACCTTCCTGAACTTATGATTACAAATGATCAAGTTGATGACCAAGCTATTATGCCCAAAAAGGAAAGGCTGTATTCTTTGCGGCATGTGGAAAAACAAAACAGTTCCTCGCAATGAATTCAGCATAGAACAGATTCAACAGATGTCGCCACAAGACATTGTAAAGTATCACAACAGGTATGAAGCGCAGCTGGGGTCGAGAATGGTGAAAAGCGTCGGGCAAACGGTTCTTAGTTTGTACACTAAACTAGTTAGTAGATTTGCGCCCATTGATTCTGAACAAGATTTTATGTATGATTTAACGCAGGATCCAGTTTTAACAAAGTCATTAGAGTCTCTAGGGTGTGATCTGTATTACAGATTTGGAACATTACTGTCGCCATTAATCATGGGATTAATTACTTTTAATCATATAGATTTTGTATCCCTTAAAAATGAACCAGCCAGAAAATCAACAGAATCAGAATCAGAAAACATTGAATCAGGTGGAGAAAGTGACCATAAAAAGCCTCCTCATCCTGGGCGTGTTGCAGCAGGAAAAAGATTAGCAGAGTGGAACAAACGAACAAAATTAATGTTACAATCACAGAATATAACTCATAATGAAAACATAACGCCGCCAACACCAACAGTGATGCCGCAGCAAGTTGTTTCAATGCCAGCTATAAAAACACCAGAACAAGTTGATTCAAGGCCTACAACACCAAAGTCTTCGTGGAATATTGAACTTAAAACAGTTGTCATTTTTGGCGCCATTGCTGCAGGGGGCGGTTATTACGGTTATAAAATATATAAACAACAACAGCAAAAACCAAAGCAGTCAAAAAAATCTCAACCACTAAATACAGAAGCCGAACAAAAAAGCATGCCAGATGCCAGAACCACCAACAACAAAAGATCATTTGATCCATTTAAGATGGAATAATATTTCAAGAACTTAATAAATAATTATAAGTTGAATTGAATAAGAACTTGGTAGAACTTAGAGGATGACTTAGTTATGATCTTAGGTTGACTTGAGTAAGAACTTAGAAGTTACTTGGGGATGACTTGAGTAAGAACTTAGAAGTGACTTGAGGATAACTTGAGGATGACTTGAGTAAGAACTTAGAAGTGACTTGCGTAAGAACTTGAGGATAACTTGAGGACGACTTGAGGACGACTTGAGTAAGAACTTAGAAGTGACCTGGGGTGACTTGAGTTAAGAACTTAGAAGTGACTTGAGTGTGTGCATGCGTGGGGCGCATGTTAAATTTTTATCTCCTAGTAGGGAGGTACTGGTAAGGTTAAAAAAAAATTGGGTAATGGGGAAGAAGAAAAAAAGTTAGTGGATGACATATTAGAAAAATAATATGTGGGTAATGGGGAAGTGAAAAACAGGTAACAAGAACAATCATTTTACATGCTATAATTTTAAAAACAACTACAAATTATAATAATAAACTTACCTTAAATGTCTTGTGAATCCTCTGCTACATCCCATTGAGTGTTAATTCATCAAGAGCAGCTTTCAATTTGTTTTCTTTATAAGTCAATGATGTTAATTTTTGTCCTTCTAGTTTTACTCTTTCTTCTTGTTTCACTCTTTGTTTCTTTATCTTTCTCAACTCTTTTGTCTTTTTCACTATTTGCTCTTCCAAATGTTCTTTTTTAAATGGAATACTGGCCAAAAAACTTTCAACAGTTCTTGTGTTCCCGACGTTGTTGCCTGATCCGACATTTTGAAACTAACTGCATGTCTCCAAGAACACGTAACTATAAACAGTGTCAATACCTTTTTATATGTGAACAGCAAGAAATAATGTCACCGATCAAACCAAAAGTAAATGGGTTGCACAAGTAGAAATATGTCACACAACTTGCTTTGGCATACTGCTGCCAGCAAAAATGATTAGCTTTGCTCTGTCAGCGATAGGTAAAGAAATCTGCAATCAGGTGCGTGCCGCGAGCCCACCCCGTGGAGGTTGCAGTCAGCTAATTACAGGTATCACAGGAGCCACACGGACCACTGTACCTGTTGCTGCCTGGCGCCGCCTGATACGCCCTGCCACAATCCGCGAACCCTGTAATTAGGTCTGCGCGCACAGCGTCTCGTCAAGTCATACATGATTTCTAGATTTAGGCGGATTTTCCACTCTATGTTTGTTGCCGTTTACAGAGACGCATTTGATGAATGTATGCGTGAAAATGATGTTATTGAAAATGATCAGGAAAACACAGGATTAAGCAAAAACTGAAATCTGAAAAGTTTAGTAAATTAGTATTGAAAACGGATAATCCTACACAGTATGCATGTTTGTAGGGTTTACTAGTTAGAGAACTAAGAAATACCCAGCCTAGCGCAACCGCCCGAAACTGGTTGAGGGCGGTTGAGCTAGGCTTGGTATTTCTTAGTTCTCTTTCCGGACTGCTAACAGAATTTTCTCCACCAGGCGACCATCCCCCTTGAGGGACGATCGTAGAGATTGCGAACCAAAAGAGCGGGCGGAAATCCACTCACAACACGATTGAACTCACATTGGGTAGGGGTAATGATGGTCCCGCGCTTCCCTCCTTTTGTTTTGAATTCCAAACCACTTGACCAATTTCTAAGAATCGCTGCCGGGTTCCTGTCTGCTTCTGTCCGTCCTCCGTCCGCCCCGTCCGTCCGCCGTCCTTTCCGTCCCGTCCGTCCGTGTCTGTCTGTCTGTCGTCTGTCTGTCTGTCCGTCCGTCCGTCCGTCCGTCGTCCGTCCGTCCGTCCGTCTCTCTCTCTCTCCCCTCTCTCTCCTCTCTCTCCTCTCTCCTCTCTCTCTCTCTCTCTCTCTCTCTCTCTCTCTCTGTCCGACTTTCTGTCTCTCTATCTGTCCATCTGTCTGCCTCTCTCTCTCTCGCTCTCCTCCTCCCCTTCCACTCTTTCACTCTCTCACGCGCGCTCTTTTCCCCTCTGTTTTGTCTGCCCTGTCTGTCCGTCTCTCTGCCTGTCTGTCTGTGTCTCTTTCCGTTTCTGTCCCCCCCCCCCCCCCCGATCTCTCTCTCTGTCTCGCTCTCTTCCTCCCTCTTCTCGGTAGCTCAACTGGCTCCTTCCCTTCCACCATCCCTCCATTTGTCCCCCCAACTTCTCTGTGTCCTCCCTCACTGCCCCTTCTCTCTCCATTGCACACACACACGCACACGCACACGCACACACACACACCCCACACACAACACACACACACACACACACAAAACCTGACGGACGATTGCTGAGGTTGCTGCCCTCTGGAGGGATTAAAAAGAAGTTGAGGAATTCTTTTTACATCCTGATTGAACTCGCATTGAGCGAAATCTTTTCTCCCCTCTCCCCATCTCTCTCTCATCTCTCTCTCTCTCTCTCTCTCTCCATCTCTCTCTCTCTCTCTCTCTCTCTCTCTCTCTCTCTCTCTACTTCCTCTCATCTCTCTCTCCTTTTCGCCTCCTCCCCTCTCACTCTTTCCTCTCCTCTCTCCTCTCTCTCTCTCTCCTCATCTCCCCTCTCTCTTCTCTCTCCTCCCCTCTCTCGCTCGCTCTCGCTCTCTCTCTCTCTCTCTCTCCCCCTCTCCTCTCTCCTCACACACACCAAAACACACACACACACACACACCACACACAAAACACACCAACACCACACACCACAACCACCACCACACCACACTTTACACATACAAAATACAAAACACACATAGACAGACAGGCAGACAGAGACAGAGTAACCGTGCGGGAAAGAAAGCCCTCTTCACCTGCCTTAACACAAGGAGATGGTTTCCGATTCAGTTGCACAGTGTTCTTCCCTTTTCAGGCCAACTGAGAGTTCCGTTGTGGGCTCCACAGGCTTGATCGACAAAAAAAAAAAATCTCTTCACATCATCCCCTCCCCTTGCTTCCTCCCCCGAAACCTGCGAGTGTCCCCCAGGCCTAAATTCCCAGCCCGAAAACGTGAAGCAGTTTTCTGTTCCATGGTTGGGGGAGGGGAGAGAGAGAGAGAAGAGAGAAAAGAGAGGGGGGGGGGCAGAGGGCGAAGGAAGGAGCAAGGTCTGGGGAAGGGAGGTAAAGGGAGAGGAAGATTTATATCTGTCTGGATTCACAGTCCGGCAAAAAGTCGCCCTCTAGGGAGGAGAAACGGGGGAAAATCTCCAGTGCGTGTTGAGTCAGAATTAATTTTCACACACGCCGAGTTTATGGACCATACTTGTGGCGAATGGCATCGCTGGGAGGTAATAATTGTATCCATGATTCTGTTGGACTTCCACTCTCAAATCCGCTGGGGTTTCCCGGGGGTGGGGATTCCGGTGGAAGCGGGAGCAGGGAGAAGCGAAGAACAGGGTGGGGATGGAAGGCTGGACGTAAGGGGAGTGGGAGTTTTTGTGCAGCCAAAAGAATTAAATACAAAAACACAAAACCGGAAGAAAACAATTTCAATGTACGGATTATTACTGCATCCTCATCTCCTACCACCTCATCATTTCCCAACTGCACCCCTTTAAACGACATAACTGGCGAGCCTTCATGGCCTATATTGCCATATTCCCGTCCCCACTCCTTAAGTTCTGTTTCATATGTTATTTTTATAGGTTACGTGTTTTTATTTTCAAACTAGAATATTTCTGCTTTCTTACCCACCCCCTCCCTCTTCCCTAACTCATCCACCCACCCCACCCCCATCCCCTCATTTTTCCATCCAACGAACAATTTTATTTTACTGACGAGTGGGCTTCCATTTCCTTCAAAAACGAACTGTCGCTGCTGCCACCCCCGCCACTCCTCTCCCCACCTAGTCCCCCTCCGCATCCCCTGCTTGAACTGTTTTCCCGCTGTGTGTCCCCTAGAAACGAGCATAAACAACCACCTCCCCCCCTTCCCACTCCGATCATGTGCGAAATGATCGTCCTTCGGATCAGTCGGAATTATTGAATTCAGTCTGGGTAATGCAATGCGAAAGAAGTGTCTTTGGTTTATCGGAATGAGGACAGAAGTGGGCAGGGCGAAAAAACAAGAAAATGCGGACAAAAAAACCACTGCTCGCCCACGCATGCTCACTCTCTCTCTCTCCTCACACACCCACACACACACACACACACACACACGCAAAGCACGCACGCACGCACGCACGCACGCACGCACGCACGCACGCACGCACGCACGCACGCACGCACGCACGCACGCCACGCCTGTCTGTCTGTTGGACTCACACACACACACACACACACACACACACACACACACACACACACCACACCACACCACACCACACCACACCACAAACCCCACCACACCATAAAACACACATGGGGCGTGCGCAACGAATAGAGAGAAGAGAAAAGAGAGAGAGAGAGAGAAGAGAGAGAGAAGAGAGAGAGAGAGAGAGAGAGGGGAAGAAGAAAGAGAGAGAGATCATGGCATAATTTTTATTTATTGAGACAGGTGAAATCAACTTAGGGAAGAGGGGGGGGGGGGGAGATAGTTTCTGATACAAGGAAACTGGTGCTACCAATACAGTCTTACTACAAACCATTAACGATAAACATGAATTGACACAAAGAATTCAACAAACTTCGGTTTAGTTATAACAGAGGCAAATTTTAAATTTAAATGTCAGTTAAGTTTAAGCAGATAAATTCATGCCTTTTTAAAAACAATATATTAGAATATACTCATTTGTTGAAGAAAAAAAAAGGACACGACCGTAGAATGAAATAGTAATTTAATAAAGGCATTGTCAGATCACTTTTACCCAAATCCCTACATATTGTGGTCTGTAGACAAACCCTTTTCTTTAGGGAACCCCCAGGTTAACAGGTTCTAAGCTCATCTGCTACCAAGTCCATTACGCAAGTTCCTACAAAACTTCACAACATGATGTCACAGCCATAACTTTTTTTTACGTAGTGTATCTGTCTGCTTGAATAAACCCTAATAATTTGAAATTAGCGTTTTAACATAACTTAAGCTGGTCTATTTAAAATCGGTCACATTGTATTCCCCTCCACCTTCTTTCCCCATTCTTCCCCCACCCTCTCCCCTCTCCCCGCCATTATTTGGCGTTTTGGTATTCCACTCGAGAAAATCGTCTCAGGCAAACGAATAATGTTGAAAAAGTAGCACCTTTACACGTATAATTTTCTCCATGTAGCACTATAGTTTGGACCTGCATGCAAATACTGCATGAACTGTATCTAGTGAATAGCTTTTTTGCTGTGAACGCGATCTTTTCCCCAGATCTGCCAAAATTGTGCGTGCGTACGCGCATATATTTGTTTTGTTTGTGTGTGTGTGGTGTTGTGTGGTGTGTTTGTGTGTGTGTGTGTGGTGTGTGTGTGTGGTGATGTTGTGTGTGTTTGTGTGTGTTGGGTGTGTGGTGTGTGTGTGTGTAGTTAGTTAGTCAGTCAATAATCAGTCAGTCCGGTAGGCAGGCAGGCAAAGACAGGCAGTCAGTCTTTTCAGCCATTTAGTCAGTCAGTCAGTCAGTCATTAGTCAAATGAGTTAGTCAGTTAGGTGATTGGCTGGTTGGTTTGTTGGCTGGTTGGTCCCGGTTGATTAGTCAGTTGTTTGGTTGGTTCGTTTGTTTGTTATTTAGTTTAGCTACCTAGTTAATTTATTTCACTTACTAATTTCTTGCTTACTTATTTACTTACTTTGTGGGGTTAGCTATAATCAGTTGGCCATTAGTTGTTGTAACCATATTATGTATAACAGCCGGTTTAGGTAGCTATCTTCCACCCCACCCCTTCCCGTTGGGGGGTATATAGATTATGATGGCTAGTTAGCCAGTTCATCACTAAGCAATGTACAACTGGACAACGTCCATACCTCCACGCTGGCTCGGTTTCGTGTTCGTCAAACTACTCAAAATTGCCCTAATCTGCGAATGATGTGATGTGTGGAAAAGTCATGTGAAATCTGAACTCACAAAAATGGCAGCAGGCTATTATTTTTCCTCATTTTCTTTTCAGCGAATCACGCACGGGGAAAAGGCAAACGCAAACACTCCACCCACCCTCGGCCCCCTTTCCTCTCACCCCTCTTTCCAACATCCGATCTCCCCTCCACTGGCCCCACTTCTTCCTCCTACCCGCCCCCCCCCCCCCCCCCCCCCCCCCCCACTTTCCTCGTCATCTCCACATCCTCCCCGCCCTCCTGCTCCTTCTACTTTCCTGGTAAAGGTACCATTCCATCTCACTCCTGATTTATCCTTTTTCCAAGTTAGGTTGCTTTGAAGGTTTCTGGTTTCCGCGTTCCAACAGACTGCCAGACACGGAGTTGCTTGATGAAGTTCATGAGCAGGAGGAAATGGATTGGTGGTGACGTCCTAAGAACAGATAAGGCTTTTTAAAAAAAAGTTTCACAAAAAAGTTGCACAGTAATCATTATTTATGTATTTATTTTAAGATTTGTTCTGAGAACACTACCGGTATGAAATGATTTTCATTCTCACAAGCAGAATATAAAGATATGAATTTACATTCTCATCACAGTTCTTCTGACTGAATGTGATTAAAACGTTTCGTAGTAGGCAGTGAGTGTGCGGGTAGGGAAAAGATGATGGTACCTGGGAAATGAAGAAGGTGTTATACACCAGCCGCCGTGGCGAAGTGTTAGCGGGGGGGTCGCGGACACCGTCTGGGAGTCGTGGGTTCGAATCCCATCAAAGTCCTGTGGTTTTTCTTGCCCCGACCGCTCCCTAGACCAGAGTTGAGTTTTGCAGCGGACATCAGTTTGTTGGAGATTGGGACCACACAGTTCGAGTTTTCATCCACTAACTGGATGCGTTTCTGAGAGTGTTGCTCAAATTTCCTGACCAACACTGCAGGTGCCTGTATCTCTCGGGCCTGGTTGACTCCGGATATATTATGAAAGGAAGCATAGAGTACAGCCCTGTCATGTAGTCTCAGACCGAAATGGAAATCCGTAGCATCATCTTAATCATCCTCATTCTCATCGATCAGCATTAAAAAATTTTTTCTCAAATTCTGTGGCCCTTCATGCCCTGCTCTCATGGTGACCTCAATTTTGATGTCCTCTCCACGTCTGTGGCTTTGGTTTGGTTCCGTCGGGGTCACCGGTATCGGCGAGTCCATGGGGTCTGTCGGTGGACGGACGTGGTGGCGCCCTCTGGAGGGAGAGCTCACTCACGCCGGCTCCTCGACTAAGCAATTATTGTCGTCAGTAGGGGGCTTAGTAGGT
>CM031610.1:41148602-41153602 GCA_018398815.1 Conus ventricosus | reverse complement strand
CCAAAACGGAAAACAGTTTGTATTCCATGGTAGGAGCGGGACATAGAGGGAGGGAGGGACGGGAGGGGGGGGGGGAGAGGAGCCGAGGGAGATATATCTTTCAGTCTAGATTCAGACCCTCGCAATCAAGTCGTCTCTAAGGGGAAAAAACAAACAAATAAACAAACAAAACAAAACAAAAAACAAAAAACAGGGGGCAATATCATGTGTGTGTGTGTGTGTGTTGAGTCAAAACAAATATGAACAAACACGGAGTATACGGACCACACATGTGGCGAATGGCATCGGCGGAAGTCATACATCCATAAATCTGTGTGGACTTCCAACCACCAGATCCTGCTCGGGAATCAGGGCTAGGGAGAGAGTGAGACATGGAGAAGCGAATGAAAAAAAAAAGTGAGGTTAATGGGGAGATGGTGGACGTGAGGGGCATGTGTTTGTGCGGCCAAGTGAATTCTCAATAAAGACACGACAAATATCGGAGGAAAGCATTGGAATGCACAGACTATTAACTGCAACCCGCCCCCTCTCCCGCTCCTTATCCCTTCCTCCTCCACCATTTTAAACAACATATTGGCAAGCCTTCTTCAGTAGCCAATTATTAATATATCCCCCACCCCCCTCTCTCTCTCTAATTCCTTGTTCAATATCTTTATTGGCTAGGGTACTTTATTTGCTGAACAAGATTAAGTTCTGCCTGCTCACTAACCTTCATCTCCTCCCCCACCTCGTCCCTACTGCACACTTCATCCCCGTTCCCCCACCCCCCACCTCCAACTTTTTCCTCCACCTAACAATCTTTTGACGGGTGTCTTCCATTTGCTCAAACAAAATGTGTTACTGATGCCGTCCCCTGTCCCCCTGTCCATCCCCCCCCCCCCCCATCCTAGTTCCTGTCTGCATCCCCTGCACCGAGACCGCCCACTGTGTACCACTATAAAGGCCATAAGACCCCACTCCCCCTCCTCTACCCTGTACCAAATGATCGACCTCTAGATCAATTGGATTATTTGATCGAATCTTAAATAAATGTTAGCGTACCGCCCAGAGAACGTGGAAAAACGAGTCACAAGACAAAACAGAACGCGTTTCGACCTCTTAGGTCTTCTTCAGGTGAGACATAAGGCCATCTTCCTTGCGCTGAACTCTGAAGCGATCAAAGCTAAGTGAATGTTCGTTGTTTTATTCGTTTATGTCTCACCTGAAGAAGACCTAAGAGGTCGAAACGCGTTGTGTTTTGTCTTGTGACTCGTTTGTCCACGTTCTCTGGGCGGTTCGCTGACATTTATTTAACATTTGTTTAGATTTCCGCCTGCAGTCGTCTGGCTTTGCAACTAGATCTTATTTGATCGAGTCTTGGTGATAGATAGTTTAAAAGAGTGCCTTGATTCATCTGTGTAACGTCAGAAGTGGGCAAAACGATAAATAGGAAAGTGATGTCAACAGACACACACACACACACACACACACACGCACGCACGCACGCACGCACGCACGCACGCACGCACGCACGCACGCACGCACGCACGCACGCACAATAGTTTTGATGTATCAATCAAGTACTTGCATGAATGTATGTAATGAACAGTTTTCTACCTTTCTTAAGCTCTTGAACATAGTAATATTTTTTTTGTCTGTACCAAACACTCGTCAGAAATAAACTTTAAATTGAACTGTGATGCAAAATACATGACAAGGTACTATATTCTGCGACCATTCTAATCCCACCATGAGAGCATATTTCTTGAGCATAAAAATATCCGCCCTTCCTAAAAACAATCGTAACGCTTTTAATCATATGAACACTAAATGTGTGTGTGTGTGTGTGTGTGTGTGTGTGTGTGTGTGTGTGTGTGTGTGTGTGTGTGTGTGTGTGTGTGTGTGTGTGTGTGTGTGTGTGTGTTATGTGTGTGTGTGTGTGTGGTGTGTGTGTGTATGTGTGTGTGTGTGTGTGTGTGTGTGTGTGAGTGCGTGCGTGCGTGCGTGCGTGTGTGTGTGCGTGCGTGCGCGCGCGTGTGTGTGTTTTGTGCGTGCGTGCGTGCGTGCGCGTACGTGCGTGCGCGTACGTGCGTGTGTGTATGCGCGCGCGCGTGTGTGTATGTGTGTATGTGCGTGTGTGTATGTGTGTGTGTGTGTGTGTGTGTGTGTGTGTGTGTGTTTTGTGTGTGTGTGTGTGTGTGTGAGAGAGAGAGAGAAAGATAGGTAGAAAGATAGACAGACAGACAAAGAGACAAAGAGGAGATAGGCGGAGATGTAAAGAGGCAGACAAGGGTAGTAAGATAAATGTGGGAAAATAGTGTTATATGGGATATTGGAGGGTAGGATGGCGGGGTGTGAGTCAGGGATAGGACAATTTCAAAAGAGTTCCCACACTAGGTCAAACCATGCTGTTTTGCAGGTCAGACAACCACAGAGCCATCTCGATGCGATAGTTTTGGAGTGAACAACGTAGAGAAAAATTGCAATGTTTTTGTAAAGCAATTTTCAAGACAGTTTGTTTGTGTGGGTTCTAACACACGTCAGGCAGTGACAAAAGGTTCTGACGCCTTTGATAAGAATCCCTATCCATCTCCCTTCTTTCGTACGTGTCCATCAAAAAAGTTATTTTGTTTGAATCATCTTTTGATCTATTTGAGAAGGTAATAACAGGTGTGTGTGTGTGTGTGTGTGTGTGTGTGTGTGTGTGTGTGTGTGTGTGTGTGTGTGTGTGTGTGTGTGTGTGTGTGTGTGTGTGTGTGTGTGTGTGTGTGTGTGTGTGTGTGTGTGTGTGTGCGTGCGAGTGCGCGCGCGCGCGCGTGTGTGTGTGTGCGTCCATGTGTGCGTCCATGCATGAGAGAGAGAGGGGGGGGGGGGGGGGGGGGGGGGGGGGGGAGGGGAGAGGTGTGAGAGAACCAAGAACTCAGCAAACCTTTATTAGAGACAGACAGATAGACTGACTGACTAACAGAGACAACATTATCTTCTGAGATTTCTGGAGCTCTTCTTCAACAGGAACATGAGATGGCACGGTAACATGGATCAAGTGCCATGTGTTGTGACTTTCGCCAATAGGGAGCGTTGTGTGCGGCATACGGTCGAATGAGGGGGTAGGACGGGGGTAGGGTGCTTAATAAGCGATGCTGTGCACATGCTTGACCAGAGGAGGCCATCAATAAACACCCCTGAAATAACGCAGTCGTAAGAGGAGTGCCTCCTCTTGCTGCTGTCGACCCGAGAGAATGACGTCGTTGGTAAAACTGGCGCAGAATGGGTTCGTTTATATCTTGGTTGGTTAGTTTGTTGGTGGATTAGTATTCGTTTTCCTGGAGGTTTGAATAGTCGCTGTGGAAAACAAGCCCATGCAACCAATTTGCTGGCATTTTCCCTGCGGCTTTTTAACTCCTTTATCGTGCAACAGACCGGGTGAGTGTGGGCTGCTGGTGGTGGGGTGGAGTGGGGTGCGCTGCTGGTGGTGGGGTGGAGTGGGGTGGGCTGCTGGTGATGGGGTGGAGTGGGGTGGGGTGGTGGTGAGGGTGTAAAGAAAAAGACGTTAAAGGGCAAATGTTAAATCCATCGCTAACAGCATACGGGAACCATCAAATCCTATTTTGTGAACAAAACCAATTTACGCCCGTCTGCTACAGTAGACCTTCGTCCCCTTCCTTAGTCTTCTTCTGAACAGCCGACTTAACTTCATCTACATCAAGGTGTCTGACAGAGATTACAGTCAGTAAATGTCTGTGGTCGTCCCTCCACCCTTGAAAGAAATTCACAATACCTCAGCCTCTCGAGGCAGTCCTCAAAGGATAGAATAGATCAACTGGAAGAAATTGTCATACAGAAATAAATGACAAAGAAATAAGGAGCGAAAGTCATTATCAGAAGGAAACCTTTGAAGCTTATGCTTGAGGATCCAAAAATGAAACAAATGAAGTCATATTATGGTGACAGCCTCAGTGGTCAATTGTACTACGTAATATTCTTGGCATTGTCAGTCACATCATCGACAGTGGCTGAAAATATGTGAACACATCCTTTTCTCGGATCTGTTCCAGTTTTCTGTGCGGCTGGTTAGTTAGTCAGTCAGTTAGTTAGTTAGTTAGTCCGCCAAGCAAACTAGTTACTTATTTCCATTCTTACTTAATTACTTGGCACAGAAATTTCGATTTTTACAGCATAACTAATAGCTATCCTTATAGCTGTGTCATATTTGATTAATCTACCACTAAATCTGTTAAATGTTCTTTCTTGTGTAAATATCTAATTCACAGCATTCAATTGAAAGGGTCCAATGTTGACTTTTGTTGGATACCATCCCATTGTGGAATTCATTACAATGAATATGTTGACCATCTCGCAAAAAATGGGGCAAGGAACACTTTGAATGCTGTTGAACTGCCTTGCAGTGTATCTTCAGTAGAAATGTGTATCATAATAGAAAATGAAACGATACGACGTTTTTTTCCCTTCTGGGACAAAGTATTTTTCATTATTGAATACTCCATGTGCAAGTACATCAGTTGTTACCTTGTCGTGCAGACGTTTGTTAAATGCTTTAAACGACAAAGCACTGTAAAGACATGAAGTGTGTCTGCTCTGCAGAACGGACAATTGAGCATACACTGGTAAAATGTGCTTCAATGAAAACTTTCCCACCTCCGGAAGTCGTAGAATGTGTTTTGCCTGTTTCTAATGTAAGTTATTTAGGGATCAGTTAAATCTTTTCAACCTTTCAATATTTAGATTAGTTATTTGTTATGCAGTCCTATTGCTCGTTTTCGTGTAACTAACTCTCTCTCTCTCTCTCTCTCTCTCTCTCTCTCTCTCTCTCTCTCTCTCTCTCTCTCTCTCTCTCTCTCTCTCTCTCTCTCTCTCTCTCTCTCCTTCCCCTCTCTCTCTCTCTCTCTCTCTCTCTCTCTCTCTCTCTCTCTCTCTCTCTCTCGCTTTCTTCTTCTTTTTTCCCGTTTTGAAAAAAAGAATTGATGATGTTAAAAGATTAACAAAGTTTTTTCTGTTTTTGA
>CM031610.1:41136102-41143602 GCA_018398815.1 Conus ventricosus | reverse complement strand
CTCCATCAAGCCCCTGCAGACTCATCTGTCCCTCCACCGTACAGTTCTGATGAGTAATCTCCATCCAGCCCCTGCAGACTCATCTGTCCCTCCACCGTACAGTTCTGATGATAATCTCCATCAAGCCCCTGCAGACTCATCTGTCCCTCCACCGAACAGTTCTGATGAGTAATCTCCATCAAGCCCCTGCAGACTCCCTCTGTCCCCCCACCGTACAGTTCTGATGAGTAATCTCCATCAAGCCCCCAGACTCATCTGTCCCTCCACCAAACAGTTTTGATGAGTAATCTCCATCAATGCCCTGCAGACTCATCTGTCCCTCCACCAAAAACAGTTTTGATGAGTAATCTCCATCAAGGGCCCCTGCAGACTCATCTGTCCCTCCACCAAACAGTTTTGATGAGTAATCTCCATGTCCTTACAAAACAATGTTGCTGCTGCTGCCTCACCGTGTCGCCCCCCCCCCCCCCACCCACCCACACACACATACACATTGTCCCATTCCGCACCTCCTTTCACAGACTGTGTACCTCTAAACAGAGCATACATACCCCCTCCCCTCCTCTAACCATGCACAAACTGATCGCCCTTTAGATCAGTCGGATTATTCATTCAGTCTGGGTTGTAGAAAGTTGGAAGGAGTGTCTTGGTTTGTATAAAGGACATAAGAGGAAATGACGAGAAAAACAAGAAAGTGAGGAGACACACACACACACACACACACACACACACACACACACACACACACACACACACACACACACAAACACACACACACACGCACGCACGCACCACACACACACACACACACACACACACACACACACACACACACACACACACACACACACACACACACACAAACAGACGCGCGCACACACACACACACACACACACACATACACTCACTCACACACACACACACACACACACACACACACACACACACACACACACACACACGCACAACACACACACACACACACACACACACACACACACACACACACACACACACATACATACACACACACACACACACACACACATGTACACACACACACACACACACACACACACACACACACACACACACACACACACACACACATAAAAGAAATAAGCAGTAAAATTCACAATCAAAAGGAAGCCTATCGAGCGTATGCCAAAATATGCTCACAACTTAAGCAGTCGACTTGACTATTTAATTTCCCAGACATTGTCACTCACACACACCCTGTTCTTGGATCTGACCCAGTGTTTTGTATTGTTAGCTGTTTAGTTAGTTGCTCACTTAGTTACATGCTCACTCATTTACTTACTTAGTTTCTTACTACCTAATTGGTTATTCGCTGAATTAACTAGCAATAGTTTGGTAGCAACTTTGCTGCATAACTATCTAGATAGCCAATTTAACTAGCTAGCTCCCCCCCCCCCCCCCCTCCCCCCACCCCTCTTAGCCCCAGAAAGGCACACAAAATTCCAGCCTACCCTTCCTTCCTACCCCCCCCCCCTCCTCTCTATACAATCTCAGTCTCCACTCCACTGGCCCAATTCTTTCCTCAAGCGCCCTTCTCCCGCCCTCCTCATCTGTTCACCAGCCTGCACCCCCCTTCCCCTCCTGCTTCCTCATAAAGGTCATGCCAGTCTCACTCCCTGATGATCCTTTTCAACCAGGCTGCTTTGAAGGTTTCCATTTCCCGCGTCCAACAGATGGCCAGCCACAAACTTGCTTGATGAAGTCATGAACAGGAAATGGAAGGAGCTGACATCTTTGACATCCGGGCCTTACAAACTTCCATAATAAGATTGTTAATGCAATATTTGATACACTAATGTCTGTTTTAAGATTTCTAGCCAGAAAAAAAAATCTCCAGACATCAATTTTCATTCTCAATGGCGGACGTGGCACATTATAATTACAACTCATTAGAGATTTTCTGACTTGCATGTGATTGAAATTGCTTGTCGCTGGTGATGGGTTCTAGTGGTGTGGACCGATGATATAATGGGGAAATGAGGCAGTCATTATACTAATTGCACTGGATAACGAGAGTAATGAGTGACAGATGTGGAAATGGAGATTTCATTCAATAAAGGTCATGGCCTCCCATGAAGTGGTGATGTACGCAAACATATAAAACAATGAGCACATAAAGAACAAGCACACACACTCCATCCTCTCTCTCTCTCCTCTCTCTCTCTCTCTCTCTCCCTCCTCTCTCTCTCTCTCTCTCTCTCTCTCTCTCTCTCTCTCTCTCTCTTCTCCTCTCTCCCCTCTCTCTCTCCTCTCTCTCTCTCTCCCCCTCTCTCTGTAATAGGCCATGGTTTGTGTAAAAAAAAAAGAGATGTTTCATTTACCATCACCACCCATTCCTTGGTCCACCTCCCCCCCTCCTCCACCTACCCCCTTGTTCCCCATTCCCATTCCCTCTGCCCTCCTCCTCCTTCCAACCCCCTGTCCGCTTTCCCGATCATCTCCCTTTTGGCCTAACGGTCACTCACCTTACACGTTAATTACGTAAAGAAATGAACACATTAAGGGGGGCGGGATTTGATAAGTGGTTGAACAATTATGAACCAGAGGAAATGAGCGCAGACGTTGACACCAGCATGGGAGCAGGAGTGGGAGGGAAGAGACAGAGAGGGAATGACAGACAGACAGACAGACAGACAGAAGACAGAGAGGAACCAAACAATCTTTTTTTCTTGAATCTTTAGCCTCAAATTAATGCGAGTGCGAACTCCTGTGTCAGAAAAGAAAGCAAGAGGGTGATGACGACAATGACAACGATGAGGAAGATTGATACAAAGAAGAAGGAGGAGGAGGTGATGGAGGAGGAGGAGGAGGAGGAGAAGAAGAAGAAGAAGAAGAAGAAGAAGAAGAAGAAGAAGAAGATGAAAAGGAGGAGGTGGAGGTGGTGATAGAAGAAAAGCATCAGTAGGGCAGGAGGAGAAGCTGGAGGAGAAAGAAGAAGAAGAAGAAGAAGAAGAAGAAGAAGAAGAAGAAGAAGAAGAAGAAGAAGAACAACAACAACAACAACAACAACACACAACAACAACAACAACAACAACAACAATAACACTGAGAACAACAACAGCAACGACAACAACAACAACAACAACAACAACAACAACAACAAGCAGAAAAACAAGAAGAGGAAGGAAAAGAACCAGATGAAAAACAAGAAGACAACGATTTAGTAAAATAAGTTAGGTTCTCTCTCTCTCTTTCTTTCTCTCTCTCTCTCTCTCTCTCTCTCTCTCTCCTCCTCTCTCCTCTCTCTCTCTCTCTCTCTCCTCTCTCTCTCTCTCTCTCTCTCTCTCTCTCCTCTCTCTCTCTCTCCTGTGCCTGTGCCTGTTTTTTTTGTCTGTCTGTCTGCATTTCTCTCTGTCTGACTCTCTCTCTCTCTCTCTCTCTCTCTCTCTCTCTCTCTCTCTCTCTCTCTCTCTCTCTCTCTCTCTCTCGCTCTCTCTCTCTCGCACAGACACACACACACACACACACACACACACACACACACACACACACACACACACACACACACACACACACACACACTATCTCTCTCTCTCTCTCTCTCTCTCTCTCTCTCTCGTACACACACACACACACACACACACACACACACACACACACACACACACACACACACACACACACACACACACACACACACATACACACACACACACACACATACACACACACGCGCGCCATGAATACTAATTTACCCCAAAAGATAGAAGAACAAAGAAAACGGCACAAAACCAAACTCAAAACAAAATGAACGTGCTCGCTGCTAAGTCCTGTGGGTAGAGGAATTTGACATCGCGCCGGTGGCAGGTATAACAGTATGAAAACACACGGCAGCACTGCTGAGTTATAGTTTGGTCTTCCGCTCATCTTCAGGTCCTTGGCTTCAAGGGTTCCACTTTTGAAAAAATTACTCTCTTCTCTGTTGATGGTAACAGACTCACGGCCCGCCCTGGTTCCAGACCAGACCTAACGGGCACCTGCAGTTCTGTGACGTCATCAGCACCGCTGGGGGCTGCCATGTTGGAATCTGGAAGAATGAACACCGATGTTGTGCACTAGATGGTGGTTTGTTCGTATTGTGTTGGAACTGGATGGCTTCTATTATGGATTATGCTGAAACTAGGTGGTTTCTGGTTCAAATTCTGTTGAAACCAAAACGTTTATGTTTTAGATAGGGTGTGTGTATTTTGGATGTCATTGATATTCTTCTTCTCGCTATTGTTGTTGTTATTATTACTGCTATTGTTATTGTTTTTGCTCTCCGTATTCTTTGAGTGAGTGTGTGTGTGTGTGTGTGTGTGTGTGTGTGTGTGTGTGTGTGTGTGTGTGTGTGTGTGTGTGTGTGTGTGTGTGTGTGTGTGTGTATTTGAGAGAGAGAGAAGAGAGAGAGAGAGAGAGAGAGAGAGAGAGAGAGAGAGAGAGAGAGAGAGAGAGCGAGAGCATACGTGAAATAACAAATGATTATCCCCACTCCCTTCGCACCCTCCTCTACCTTCCTGCCCCCTCCAACTCTCCCCACATACTAACGTCAGAGATAACAAAGAAGTTGACTGCGTTCTCCATGCCCCTTGCTTCCTCCCCCTCCCTTCCTGCCACCTTTCTTATCCCCCCCCCCCCCCCCCGTAGCCTCCATCACCCGCTGCCCCTTCACCACCCTCCTCTCTCTCTCTCTCTCTCTCTGTCTCTCTCTCTCTCTCTCTCTCTCTCTCTCCTCTCTCTCTCTCTCTCTCTCTCTCTCTCTCAAAATAGTAAAATATATGTGGTTTGTACGGATTTTTAAAAAGCCTTTGATTAAGTCAACCGTCATGTTCTGTTTAAAGTATTTTGTAAAAGTGATATGAACATCAAAATATACAATCCCTCGAATTGTCTACAGCTGGATGGGTTGTGTGTGTACGTTTAAATAGGGGTGCATTCAGATTACTTCGACTGTTTTAATGGGGTGAAACGAGTTATCTTATACCTTCCCAGTTCTTTTCGTTTTTCTGTATTTTTTTTCTCTTCTTCTCAAATTATAAAATGAACGTGTACTGGCATTGTGAAGAAAAAGGAAACATGGTATGTGCGTGCATGCGTGCGTGTGTGTGTGTGTGTGTGCGCGCGCGCGCGCGCGTGCCGGCGCGCAGGTTATTCCTGAGGCGATTGAGATATGTAATGTTATTTGCAGATGATGTTATTCTCTTATCCGTAACTTTCACAAGGTTGCAAAAAAAAATTAAGCTGCTGTAAAAGAAGAAGCCGATCGTTCGGATTGAAGTCAACACAGATAAGACAATTGTTGTGGAACGAAGAATGGGTGGGCATTCAACAAAACACGAAAGAACGTTACATAGAAACGAGAAAGTTAATTGGTTAATTCTGTTAAGTTATTAGGACTATATTTTCAACTTAATTTAGTTTAAAGTGTATGCGGAAAGACTCGTAGAAAAAGGGGGGAAAAAAGAGATGTCATTGATCTAAACGCTGAGATGAATTGATTGTTGTATATTGTGGAAACTATAATCGAAACGCAGTTGGGACCCTTGCTAACAAATGCAGCCTAAGTTTGGGGATCACATGCAAATTCAGTTTTCACATATACATACCCACGTTAAGAACGTTTCCTACATGCACCCATTCTAATACGGCTTTATGCATTGATACAGGCATCATGTATTGGTTACAGACTATCAGAACGTCCACATTCATGTTTATGTAGACACACGTACGACATATGGATATACAAATTGATCTGAATATAGAAAAACGTATTACTTACATCACAAAAAAAAATTCTCTACGAGCATGGGTTTGGAATTACTTAAATGTCTCATGATGTAGGAAATGAATAGCAAATTATTACAGAATTAAAACACAGGATAATTGTTGGTTTAACTAAAACAAAACGCAGGAAGAGAGAAAAACACTGTTCTTAAAATTCTGAAACATATTTCAAAGTTAAACATTTCCGAGAAATGGCAAAGAGAAAATGATGCAGGATCTAGACTAGGCCTACGTACACTGGATGCAATGCAGATAAGCGACGATTCCAGCGTAGGGTGCCTTCAGAATTTCCATTTCTGTGATGTTGAGCTAACTGTGATGAAACAACGGTTTATCTCTGTGTTCTGAATTTAATGAAATGCCACAAAAGTTTTTTCTTTCTTTTTTCCTCCCTTGTTTGTTTAAAACTAGGATCTCCTGTTTATGTCTGATGAGAAAACCGTCATTAAATTAGTCACAATATTCATTTCTAGAGCACAGAAAATCAAACACAGAGAAACACGAATAAGCAAGCTGTAAAGGTCAATCGAAAATGCTTACAGTTTTTAAAAGAAATTGACGTTAACTGGTTGATCGGATGTTAGAGAGAATGCGTAATATTGGACACAAAACGGTGCATTTTCTTTTCTTGTCATGTTCACGACAATATGACAGCAGGTTTTTTTATCGATAATTATGTTTGTTTCCATGTATATTTTCATTCTTTAAATGATCTTACAAACAAAATTGAAATATGATCTTCTTATGACTTCACAAATTTCAAATAAAATTAGCATCACATCCTCCACCTCACCCTGACTCTCCTCTTGTCAAAAGACATTTCGAGTAGTAGCAATAAATCTCTCTGTCTGTCTGTCTCTGTCTATGTCTCTGTCTGTCTGTCTGTCTGTCTGTCTGTCTCTCTCTCTCTCTCTCTCTCTCTCTCTCTCTCTCCTCTCTCTCTCTCTCTCTCTCTCTCTCTCTCTCTCTCTCTTTTACATTGTGCCCACTTTCACATCAAAGTTCTTGAATGTAGAGATACGTTATAAGGAAAATGACGACGACGACAATAGCAACAAATAATAATAATAATAACAATCAATGATAATAATAATGATGATGATAATAATAATGATAATGATAATAATCAATAATAATAATAATGATGATAATAATAATAATGATAATAATAATAGTAATAATAATAATGATAATGGGAGTAGAAGCTGCGGCAGCAGCAGCAGCAGTAGCAGTTGTCATAACAAAAATAATAATGATAATAGTAATAATGATAATGATGATAATAGTAATAGAATAACAATAATAATAATTATTATAATAATTATAGAAGAAGAAGAAGAAGAAGAATAGTAATAATCATCATCAACATCGTCTTCTTCATAGCCATAACAAGATTAATACTAACAACAACAACAACAACCACAACCAATATCATCATCACATCAGCATCATCATCATCATCATCATCATCATGACTATGATTATGATTTTGATGATAATAATACAATAGAAATGTATATGCACTCAATGTCTGTTCAGCTCAGAGTGCTTACAAAGAACAGTCCGACCTTCAAATGTCTGTTTTCACTCTCGGCGCCCATAAAAGCACGTACCATCGCATCAGCTACAAATCTTTTTCCTACTGACCTTCCCACCACGCGCACGCGGGCGCGCGCGCGCGCGAGCGCGCACGCACG
>CM031610.1:41123602-41128602 GCA_018398815.1 Conus ventricosus | reverse complement strand
CTCTGACAGAGTAACTATCCACCTCTCTCTCTCTCTCTCTCATCTCTCTTCTCTCTCTCTCTCCTCTCTCTCTCTCTCTCTCTCTCTCTCTCTCCTCTCTCTCTCTCTCTAACGCATTTATGAGAAAAAAATGTTACAGTTGTAATTTTCGCTTGTCTTCGAAACTTGCTTTTTAAATAATCCCTGCATTGTATTGCATAATTTCAAATATGTGTTTTGTGCTTCTATGTCTCTTTTTTACTCATTAATGCTTATTTTCTTCTCTGGGAGTACAATGTAAAAAAGAGTTTACAACCGTTTTCCTCTCATTAAAAATACTCTCTCTCTCTCTCTCTCTCTCTCTCTCTCTCTCTCTCTCTCCTCCTCTCTCTCCTCTCTCTCTCTCCACGCACGCACGCACGCACGCACGCACGCACGCACGCACGCACGCACGCACGCACGCACGCACGCACACACACACACACACACACACACACACACATACTCAAAAACGTTTTCTGTCATGGTTTTTGTCATTTTCTAAACCTTGCTTTTCCAAATTATTTTTACTTTTACTTTCTATTGCAGAATTTCAAACATGTATTTTGTATTTCCATATCCCCGTACCAGTTGTCTTTTTTTCATAAATCATTAATATTTTTTTCTTCACCAGGGGCGTTTTTAACCCTCATTAAATACATTCTCTCTCTCTCTCTCTCTCTCTCTCTCTCTCTCGTCTCTCTCCTCTCTCCTCTCTCTCTCTCTCTCTCCTCTCTCTCTCTCTCTCTCTCTCTCTCTCTCTCTCTCTCCTCTCGTGTCTCTGTCTCTCTCTCTCTTCGTGTCTCTGTCTCTCTCTCCTTCTGTCTCTGTCTCTCTCTTCTCTGTCTTTGCTCTCTCTTCTCTGTCTTTGCTGTCTCTCTTGTCTCTGTCTTTGCTCTATCTCTCTGTCTTTTGTTCTCTCTGTCTGTCTGTCTGTCTGTTGTCTGTCTGTCTGTCTGTCTGTCTGTCTGTCTGTCTGTCCTCTGTCTCTCTCTCTCTCTCTCTCTTTCTCTTTCTGTCTCTGTCTCTGTCTCTGTCTCCCTCTGTCTTTGCTCTCTGTCTCTGTCTCTCTTTGTCTCTGTCTCTCTGTCTTTTGCTCTCCCCTCTCTCTCTCTCATATGTCTGATCGCTCCTCCATCATATTGTCCACTTCAGTCCCAAAGCAAACCCTCGCCAGCCACCCTAGGACTTTCCATCACCCAGGGACCAACGAGCCCGTCCAGCAGACTCACGCCGGGGCAGCTGATGTCAGATCATCCCTCACGATGCCACCCACTGTGGGAGGTCCCGCCCTGCTGTCTGGTCCTGTTCCTGATATTCATTGTTCACGTTCCGTCTGACTCAGCGCTCACTAGACATTATCCCCACTTGCCCCCAGAGACGACATCGATTGTCCGCTCCTGAATCAAAACTCAACGACGCCGCACCCCCCCCCCCCCTCCTCCCTACCTACCCCACTCCGACACACAGCCCTGCTGGAGAAGACATTGATGTGCTGGGGGAACATCCTTGCGGACGGACGGAGAAATAAGAAGGAGGATATAAAATAATGAAGGGTGAGAGATATGGTCAGCGTAGAAGAGAATCGTTTTCCTACCATACAAAATTCTAAGTGATTCAGATCAGCGCACGAATATTCCACGACCCAACAGCGGAAATGAATGCAGATATTGAGTTAGTCCTGTTAAAAGATTTGCTTCCTCTTCCATTTCCTATAGAGGCCTTTGGAGACCCGAAAGCTCCGGCAAAGGAATGTCTAATTATCAAATGACGATCCTACTATTCCTGTTCTTGTGAAACAAAGGGGGAAAAAGAAGGAAAAAAGCTACTCTTAATCATAAAAGATTTTTTTTCTGAAGTCCAGCTCTTCAACCCTACAACCGTACAGTTATCTTTTTTTTTTAGCCCCTCTCTCTCTCTCTCTCCTTCTCTCTCTCTCTCTCTCTCTCTCTCTCTCTCTCTCTCTCTCTCTCTCCTCTCTCTCTCTCTCTCTCTCTCTCCTCTCTCTCTCTCTCTCTCTCCTCCCTCTCTCTCTCTCTCTCTCTCTCTCTCGCGTTTGTCCGCGGAACAGACGGTCGTGGGTTCGAAACACTCGTGGGATCTGATTTTTTTTTTTTTGCGGCTTGAAAACTCTTTCTGTCCACCCAGCAATAGATGATTATCTGATTCAGTTCAGGGAAGGGTAAAGGCGGCGGACGTTAAGGATGGTCTCTGCCTTCCATCCTGCCGTGCTTTTAACACTGTGCACCACCGATAGTTCACTGCCCATACTGCCAGTACACTACTGGATGGAACTGAACAGAAGAGCAGATCTGCAGTAGTCAAAATGATTTAATCTGTTCCTTGCAACGCTAGACTAGCGCCGCTTTTGATGTCTTTTATTTCCAAGTATATTGCTAAATCAAAAACGTACAAAAGGATCCAGCAAACAACACTAATGTGGTATGTTTATGCACGGACGATCTGTGGAATCCGAGGAGCAATACGTACAGGCTATTCCATTATACAGATTTATGTATGCAGTGGTAGAAATGATAGGGTATGCAACTGAAAGATGCACAACAAAAAGACTGGACACATTGAGAAAATAAAGCGAAAGACGGATGTCAGATATCTTTTGTCGGGCTGAAGAGACGTTGGTTTTTAGTTTCCTACCTGAAAATCGCTTTGATTGGAGGCGAAAGTTTGCCATACTGCATTTGATCTTTGATGGAGATTATTACCCCCCCCCCCCCCCCCCCCCCCCCCCCCCCCCCCCCCCCCCCCCCCCCACAAAAAAAAAAGGCATAGCATAAAGGAGACAAACGTAATGTTTCCGGCCCCGTCTTTCTGTCTGTCCTTTAGCACTGTATAGCTCATACGATTTGTGTAGAGATAGTAGCAGGAAATCTGTCAATGGTGAGGCCTCTGTGTGGCAAAACCTAAGAAGCAGATGGATAAGCACTGGCTTTAGATGGCTGCGTGGTGCATGTAGCGTTATGTGTCATGCAGTCTTCTTTTCGTTTTATGCTCTGACAGAGTAACTATCCACCTCTCTCTCTCTCTCTCTCTCTCTCTCTCCTCTCTCTCTCTCTCTCTCTCTCTCTCTCTCTCTCTCTCTCTCTCTCTCTCTCTCTCTCTCTCTCTAACGCATTTATGAGAAAAAAATGTTACAGTTGTAATTTTCGCTTGTCTTCGAAACTTGCTTTTTAAATAATGCTGCATTGTATTGCATAATTTCAAATATGTGTTTTGTGCTTCTATGTCTCTTTTTGTTACTCATTAATGCTTATTTTCTTCTCTGGGAGTACAATGTAAAAAAGAGTTTACACCGTTTTCCTCTCATTAAAAATATTCTCTCCCCCCCTCTCTTTCTCTCTCTCTCTCTCTCTCTCTCTCTCTCTCTCTCTCTCTCTCTCTCTCTCTCTCTCTCTCTCTCTCTCTCTCTCTCTCTCTCTTCTCTCACGCACGCACGCACGCACGCACGCACGCACGCACGCACGCACGCACGCACGCACGCACGCACGCACGCACGCACGCACACACACACACACACACACACACACATACTCAAAAACTTTTTCTGTCATGGTTTTTGTTCATTTTCTAAACCTTGCTTTTCCAAATTATTTTTACTTTTACTTTCTATTGCAGAATTTCAAACATGTATTTTGTATTTCCATATCCCCGTACCAGTTGTCTTTTTTTCATAAATCATTAATATTTTTTTCTTCACCAGGGGCGTTTTTAACCCTCATTAAATTCATTCTCCTCTCTCTCTCTCTCTCTCTCTCTCTCTCTCTCTCTCTCTCTCTCTCTCTCTCTCTCTCTCTCTCTCTCTCTCTCTCTCTCTCTCTCTTCTCTCTTCGTGTCTCTGTCTCTCTCTCTCTTCGTGTCTCTGTCTCTCTCTGTCTGTCTTTGTCTCTCTCTTTCTCTGTCTTTTGCTCTCTCTCTGTCTTTTGCTGTCTCTCTCTGTCTCTGTCTTTTGCTCTATCTCTCTGTCTTTTGTTCTCTCTGTCTGTCTGTCTGTCTGTCTGTCTGTCTGTCTGTCTCTCTCTCTCTCTCTCTCTCTCTCTTTCTCTTTCTGTCTCTGTCTCTGTCTCTGTCTCCCTCTGTCTTTGCTCTCTGTCTCTGTCTCTCTTTGTCTCTGTCTCTCTGTCTTTTGCTCTCCCCCTCTCTCTCTCTCATATGTCTGATCGCTCCTCCATCATATTGTCCACTTCAGTCCCAAAGCAAACCCTCGCCAGCCACCCTAGGACTTTCCATCACCCAGGGACCAACGAGCCCGTCCAGCAGACTCAGCGCCGGGGCAGCTGATGTCAGATCATCCCTCACGATGCCACCCACTGTGGGAGGTCCCGCCCTGCTGTCTTGTCCTGTTCCTGATATTCATTGTTCACGTTCCGTCTGACTCAGCGCTCACTAGACATTATCCCCACTTGCCCCCAGAGACGACATCGATTGTCCGCTCCTGAATCAAAACTCAACGACGCCGCACCCCCACCCCCCTCCTCCCTACCTACCCCACTCCGACACACAGCCCTGCTGGAGAAGACATTGATGTGCTGGGGAACATCCTTGGCGGAGGGACGGAGAAATAAGAAGAAGGATATAAAATAATGAAGGGTGAGAGATATGGTCAGCGTAGAAGAGAATCGTTTTCCTACCATACAAAATTCTAAGTGATTCAGATCAGCGCACGAATATTCCACGACCCAACAGCGGAAATGAATGCAGATATTGAGTTAGTCTGTTAAAAGATTTGCTTCCTCTTCCATTTCCTATAGAGGCCTTTGGAGACCCGGAAAGCTCCGGCAAAGGAATGCCTAATTATCAAATGACGATCCTACTATTCCTGTTCTTGGGAAACAAAGGGGGGGGGGGGGGGGGGGGGGGGGGGGGGGGGGGGGGGGGAAGAAGGAAAAGAGCTACTCTTAATCATAAAAGATTTTTTTTTCTGAAGTCCAGCTCTTCAACCCTACAACCCTACAGTTATCTTTTTT
>CM031610.1:41113602-41118602 GCA_018398815.1 Conus ventricosus | reverse complement strand
ACTATGTTCAAGTCATATTTCTGTAGTTGTAAGAACATCCGTTGGAGGCGTGTTGGAGTGTTTTCAAGAGATTTTTTTGCAATGGACTCCAAAGGTTTGTGGTCTGATTCCACTGTGATCTTCTGACCATAGATATATTGATGAAACCGTTTGCATCCAAAAACGATTGCCAGAAGCTCTTTTTCAATCTGTGCATAGTTCTGTTCAGTTTGAGTAAGAGACTTGGATGCGAAAGCGACTGGTTTTCCTTCTTGGAATACGGCTGCACCAAGTCCGAACTTGCTGGCGTCAACTTGCAATGTTACTGGTTTGGAAGGGTCGAAATATGCAAGAACTGGCTGGCTTAGGATGGCAGTCTTTGCTTTTTCCAGTGCTTCTTGCTGGGGCTTGTCCCAAAGGAATTCTGCATCATCCCTGAGTAGGTCACGCATTGGCTTAGTGACGTCTGACAGCTGTGGGGCAAATTTGGCGAGGTAGTTGATCATGCCGAGTGTGGTTTGAAGTTCCTTTTTGTTGTTTGGATGAGGCATGTCCTGTACTGCCTTCACTTTGGAGGGATCTGGTTTCAGGCCTTCGTCTGAAATTACATGTCCGAAGTACTCAACTTCAGTCACTCCAACTTCCAGTTTCTCTGGGTTTAGTTTGAGGTTTTGCTCTTCGGCTCGAATCAGTGCTGCTTTCAGGTTCATGTTGTGTTCTTCTGCAGTTGTTCCACTGATGATGACATCATCGATAAGAGGTGTGACTCCTGGTAGGCCTTCGAAAACTTCATCCATTTTTCTTTGGAATTCGTCTTGGGCAGATACAATGCCGAAGGGTAAGCGTTTGAATCGATATCTGCCAAAGGGTGTGTTGAAGGTAGTAAGGTATGAAGAATTTTCATCCAGTTTGAGTTGCCAGTATCCTGACTGGGCATCCAGTTTTGAGAAGTATTTTGCGCCCGTTAGTTTTGCAAGGGCATCATCCAGTGTTGGCAGAGGGTAGTGTGGTCTTTTGATGGCTTTGTTTAGGTCTCTTGGGTCTAAACATACACGCAGTTTTCCATTTTTTTTTTCAGTGATCACAAGTGAGTTTACCCAATCAGTAGGTTCTGTCACTTTGGTTATCACATCTTTTTTTTCCATGTTTACAAGTTCTGTTTTGAGACTTTCTTTTATCGCATGCGGAACCCGGCGGGTGCATGGACGACTGGTATGGCGTCTTCTTTCATGTGAATATGGAGTTCACCATCAAGGGATCCTAGTCCAGTGAAGGCTTCACTGTGTTCTTTGAGTACTTCTTCTTTGTCATTGGACTGGATTCGACAGACATGATGATTTGGATGAGCTGTAGTTGTAATGATGCCTGAAGTCCAAGGATTGGTTGGAAGAGGTATCAGCAACGTAGAATGATCCTTGGAGTGTGTTGCCTTTGTAACTTGCTTGAAGGGTTACTTTGCCAGAGATGTTCAAAGGCTGACCTGTGTAGCTGATGAGTTTTTCTTTACACGGAGTGATTTTTGGTCTGCATGACAGATTCTTGAGAGTTTCGGTTGGGATCACATTGACTTGTGCTCCAGTGTCGATTTTGAAACGAATCGTATCCCTTGTTCCAATTTGTATGTCAGCACTCACAGTGTTAGGAGTTTCATTTTTGTTGGATATGGTGTTTACATAGAAATTGCTGTCATCATCTTGTTCATCTTCAATTGAGTGTACATTTCTTCCTTTCTTTGTTTCATGCCGACTTTTTGCGAGGCATACTTTAGCCCAATGATTTTGTTTATGGCAGTAGTTGCAGGTGGAACCAAAAGCTGGGCAGTCTTGTCTCCTGTGTTTACCTCCACAGTTTTTGCATGAGGTGATGTATGGAGATCTTTGAGGGTGGTGTTGTCCGAAACCATCTCTAGTAGACGGCTTTCTGATTGTGTCTACTGGCTGTGGGTTTGATGCTGCTAACATTGATTTCAACCGCTCTTGTGTAGTTTCATGTGCAATGCCAATGTCTATAGCACTGCTCATAATGAGCTTGTCACCTTCTGTTAAGAGTTTTTCACGAATTTCTTGTGAGCGGATGCCTGCAACAATGCGGTCACGCACCATTTCGTCCTTTAGTTCTGGGGAATAACCACAGTTTTGTACGAGGTTGCGCAAATCAGTGACAAATTCAGCAAAAGTTTCATTTTCTTTCTGTATTCTTTCGTGAAAGATGTACCTTGCAAATACTTTGTTTGTTTTTGGCTCTGTGTGTTCTTTGAATTTTTGGATGGTTGTGTTGACATCCTTTGCTTCGTCTTGAGAAAGTCCCCATGAATTAAAAATGTCTCTGCCTTTTTGGCCGATCCAGATGAGGAGATAGGCTGCTCGTGCTTCTGCCGTCGTTTGCTTGAGTGGGCCTTGAAACATCAAACTTGTATGTTGTTGAAAGTTCTGCCATTCTTCTTTTAAATTTTTGGCATCCCAGTTCATTACTGGGTTATTTTGTGATGTGGCCATACTGTCAAACCTTAAATGGCTCGTGGGTCGTTGCTGTTTAGAACCTCTTTGGTTTTCGTCTGGGCAGCGATTGTTTGATATATATACACATATATTTTTTCCTTTCTTTTTAAAAAAAAAATAAAATAAAATAAAAAGAACAACGAGAGTGTCTATAAATCCAGCACGAGAGGAATAAACACTTTATATTGGCGGTGTTGTCGTTAACCGTTCGCTGCAGACATCGATGATCTACGTCACGCAGTTGACTAGATGATCCTAACGAAGTCTGCTGTTCCACTTCGAGTCAATAGAAGGTTAATTCAGTAGTTTTACCGACCATGGGCTTGGCTTCTTCGTCGTTCTGACACCATGTTAAGTTTGTGCGTGTTTGTGATCATCGGTGATGATCTGAATGTACTAGATAAGTTTAGAACAACATCTGGATTAGATGAAGCGTTCGTTGTCGCTCACTCGTGTCTCCAAGTTCGTTGCCTCATAGTTACGTCAAGGGAGATAATACTAATTGATTGTGCACCGGAAGATATTGTTTATAGTCCACTGGTACGAATGTTCGGTAATCATAACAGTTCCCATCTAACATACACAGTTTGCTACATTCTCAGACCCCCCCCCCCCCCCCCCCCCCCCCTGGTGACGACATAAACTGCTTAATAATCGCGGAGCCGGAGTGAGTTCTTCTATAGGAGGGCGCCACCACGTCCGCTCAAATAAGAGTCCCCATGAATTTGTCGTCACCCGTGACCCCGACAGCACCAAACCAATGGCACAGCCATGAGAAGGCATCCAACACTGAGGTGACCATGAGAGCAGGGCAGTGAAGCGCCACAGAACTTGAGACATTTGTTTTAGAATGCTGATCAATGAGGATGAGGATGAAGGTGGTGCCACGTATTTCCATTCTGGTCTGAGACCGCATGACATGGCTGTACTCCACGCTGACTTCCGTCATATGTTCCGGCGTCAACCACGCCCGAGAGATAAAGACGCTCACTGTGTTGGTAAGAAAATCTGAGCAACACTCTCAGAGACGCATCCATCAAATGGGATGAAATTGGACTGTGTGGTCTCAGTCTTCTCAGCTTAACTCATAGAAAAGTCAGCTCCGAGTAGAAACCAGTACGGGGCAAAAAGATCTCACAAATAAATGGCTCTGACGGGAACTGAATGCGCGACCACCTAACAGGTAGTCCGCGACGCTGACGACTTCGCCATGGCGTATGGTTAGTTTTCTTCTCTATGTTTGTTTGTGTGTTTTGTTTTGCCCTTCGTTCTGCTTTGCCCTCTCTCTCTGACTCTATCTGTCAGTCTGTCTGTCTATCTGTCTGTCTGTCTGTCCGGTAGTACTTCAGTGTTTTTAGTTTTACAATTATTTTCTTCCAATTTTCAACCAGCTTTCTTTTACATGTAAGTCATGTTGCTTATCCTTTAACTGCTTTTCTTAGTATTTCTGTCTCTATTTCTTTACATTTATATGATTTTTTCTGCTCTGTTTTCCCGACAGAAGAAGAAGAAGAAAAACAAAATCTTCACATCCATGTAAAATGCATGCCTGTATAGAATAACACTTGTTAGTTTCATAGAAGAAAACAGAATTTCGTGCTACTCCTCCCTCTTCTCGTTAACTTGTCATCTCTGTCATCATCATCATCATCATCATCATCATCATCATCATCATCATCATCATCGTCGTCGTCGTCGTCGTCGTCGTTGTCGTCGTCATTGCCACGAATACATCTAATCTGACAGCTACTGCTGGTATTTCTTATAGTACTTTATTTTAACAAATCTCTAGTAACAGCTTGATACCGTCACTACACGATGGAAGAACATTGACGAAACTAATGACATAGGGGAGAAAAGGGGTCCCGAAAGAGTTTACGTTGGTATCAGACATTGTTTTTTTTTTTTTTAACCATAATGCACCAGTCACGTCGCCGCAGTTTTCATTCGCAAAGGACCAAACGGATGGAGTTTTCCAGCATCACCACAACATCATTATCGAGGTGCAAAGGCAGATTAAAGTGTGCGGGTAGGAGTTCAAGAACGGGGACTCGGGTGGAGACGAAAGGCCAATATTGGGAGAATGAGTGGCAGAACGGAGGATGGAGGAGGTAACGATGTTACAACCTTAACTATTGGCAACAAGTGGTACTATGTAGGAAGCTTGTCGTTCGCCATCGCTGTATAGAGGGTTCGGCAGTATACTCATCAAAAGCCAGCTCCGATGGACAGGACACGTTGTCCGTACGGAGGAAAGCAGAATTCCAAAGATGCTGCTGTATGGACAACTGAAGGAAGGACATCGTTACCATGGAAGGCCTCTCAAGAGATACAAAGACACTTTGAAGGTCAACTTCAGTAGCTGCAACATCGACACTGCTTTCTGGAAAGATGTCGCCCGTGACAGAACGCAGTGGAAGCAACAGTGTACCAAGGGCACAAAGACATTTGAGCGCAACAGAGCAGCTGCCATCCAGGAAAGGAGGAATCGGAGAAAACAGGGCCCATCCTTGCAGGACTCCA
>CM031610.1:41101102-41108602 GCA_018398815.1 Conus ventricosus | reverse complement strand
TACAAAGACATAAACACACACACACGTATTGTACACATACAATGCAGATTTTTCCATTTTTCAATTTTTCCGGGCCCCTTAAAAAAAAATTAAAATCCCAAAAAATTAGGGGGGGGGGGGGGGGCAAGGGGGGGTTTAGGACCATACTCATTGGTTCCATAAAAAACCCAATTTTAAAAACCCCCCCAAGGGGGCAAGGGGGGGGGGGGGTTTAAAAGGGGGCCCCCCCCCCCCCCCCGGGGGGGGATGAAAAAAAAACCCCAACCCCTACAGGGGTTTTTCACCCTTTTGGTGGGGGGGGGGGGGGGGGGGGGGGGGGGGGGGGGGGGGGGGGGAAAAAAGTGTTTTAAGGGCCCATTTTGGGGGGAACCCTTGTTTAAGCCTAAACAACCCCCCTTTCAAACAGGGGGGACAAACAGAAAGGGTAGGGGAAAAAGGGAGAAGGCGGGAAGGAGAAGGGGGAGCGGGGAGAAGAAAAGGAGCAGAAAACAGAAAAGGGGGGGGGGGGCCTTTTTTTTCGCTGGAAAAACGGGTCTCAAAAATTTTTTTTTAACACCACTTCTTTCTTCATTCCCCCTTTTCCTACCTTTCCTTTCTCTTTCTTTCCTTTCCCCCTTTCCCTCCTGTTTTTCTCTTTCACCACAACGGGGGGGGGGGTTTGGGGGGGGGGGGGGGGGGGAATTTACGCCATGCCGTTGGCCAAACATTTACAAAGAATAAACAACCAAACGTATTTGCAAACCCAAAGCAGTAATGGGGGATACTCCCCGCCCACAATTTTTCAAACCACCAAAAACCACCCCAGACCCAAAACTCCCCCCCCCTCCTTCTCCCCTCCCCCCACCGCCCCTTCCCCCCCCCCCCCCCCCCCCCCCCCCCGGGCCCACCACACCCCCACATAAACCACCCACACAACCACAACAGCGGCAACGACAAAACACACACACACTTTTTGGACACAACAATGCAATACTCATCCCACAAGCCCCCCCAAATCACCCAAAACACACACACCTCCCACACACCAAAAAACACACCACAAACACACACACCCCAATGAAAAATCCCAAAACCCAAATTTTAAAGGCCCCAAAACACCGCGCGGGGGCAAAACAAAACCCAACACCCAACCCTCAAATCCCCACAACAACCCAAATTCAATCATGCACAAACAAAACACAAGGGTGACACTGAACCCGGAGCCCCAAACCTGCGGCCACCCCACTCCTTCTCTCCCATCTCCCCTCCCCATCACTCCCCCCTTTCCCTCCCCTCCCCCCCCCCTTCGTCCCCTCCCAAAAAAATTGCCCCCTGTTTATCTAAACTCCTCCTTCCTTTTTATTCGTCCTCCTCTCCCCCCTCTTCTCTTTTCCCCTCTTTTTTTTCTTTTCCACACAAACCACGGGGAAACCCCCAATGGTGACAAGCAATGCCTCCTTAATGAAATAAACCTGCCCGTTTTTCCCTCTTTCCTCTCTTCTCCCCCCAAAAAAATCCCCCCCCCCCCCCCCCCGCCCCCCCCCACCCCGCCCCCGCCCCTTTTTCCCTTTTTCCCCTTCCCCAACCAACCCCCCCCCCCACCCCCCCCCCCCCCCCTGCCCCCCCCACACACACCACGGCCGCGCGCGCCCCGCCGCGCGCCAACCCTCAAAAAAGGTCCACGCCCTTTTTTACTAAACTTTGCAAACAAGGGGCCCACAAAACCCCCAAATCCACACAAAAACACACAAACAACACCCACACCACAAAAAACGCACAAAGCCCGCCCCCAGGGGTTTCGTGGCCCACATTTACCAACACCACACACCAACCCACACACACCACACACAAAAAAAACACAACCAATAAAAACCCCAAAAAGGCCGACCCGCGTTGGCCCCAATGGCTTCAAACTCCCCAACCAAGCCCGAACCCTCCCAAAAACCCCTCATATTTTTTAAAAATTTTAAATTTTTTCCAAAACCCCCTTAAAACCATGGGCTGTGAAACCTAAAAACAATTTTACACAACCCCCCTTAAAATGAAAACCAAAGTTTTGTGTCTGGTTCCTTCCTTGGGGCTTTTTTTTCCCCGAGTCGCCGGCCGTCCCCGCCCTTTTCAAAATTTCCCTCATCCCCCCCCCCCAAGCCCCCCCACCCAAACCACCCCAAAAAAAATTTACCAAAAATTTTTGAAACAAAAGTAAAAAAAGAAAAAAGGGGGGGGTTTTTTTTTTTGGTTTTTGGGTTTTTTTTTTTTTTGTTTTTTTTTTTTTTTTTTGTTTTTTTTTTTTAAAAAAAAGGGGGGGGGGGGTTGGTTGGGGGGGGAAAAAAAAAAAGGGGTTTTTTTTAAAGGTTTTTTTTGTTTTTAAATAGAAATTTTGAAATTTTTGGAAAAATTTTTTGTTTTGTTCTTCCCTTTTCTTTTTTAAAGGAAAAAAATTTAAACAAAAAATTTTCCCAATAATCCTTTAACTTTCGTTTTCAAAAATGTTATTTCCTAAAAAATCCACAAAAAAAATTTAAAATTTATCTTAACCCCTTTTAAAAATTTACAACATCTTAGTTTTTTATTTAAACATTTTGTAATTTTTGTCTTAAATTCAAGCAATTTAACAATTAAATTAACATCAAAGTTTTTGCCGAAGCAATTATTGTAAGACTTTATTTTCTTTGCTATGTATTTACCCTTTCATTAAGGCAGGCCTGTCTGAATAAATTATTCGAAATTCGTAATTTTCCCCCTCCGTCCCCCCCCCTCCCTCCCTCTCTTTCTTTCTCTCCCTCTCTCTCCTCCTTTCCTCTCTCTCCCCCCCTCTCTCTCCCTCTCTCTCCCCTCTCCCCTCCCTCCCTCTCTCTCTCTCTCTCTCCCTCTCTCTCTCCCCTCTTTCTCCCCTCCTCTCTCCCCTCTCTCTCTCTCCCCTTCCCTCTCTCTCTCTCTCCTCTGTCCTGTTACAAACACAGACCCAACACACACACACACCCCCACACACTAACGCACTCATGCACACACGAAACCACCACGCATGCACGCAACCCCCAAAACACACCCACACACACACACACACACACACCCCACACACAAAAACACACAAAACACACAACACACACACATAAAACCCATGCCGCGCACCACCACACACACACAAAACACCACACAAACACACCATCACAAACACACCCACACCCCACACACACCACACACACACACACAAAAACCACACACACATTCATACCCACCACACACACACACACACACACACACACCCCCCAAAACACACACACACACACACACCCCAAAAACACACACACACACTCATTAAAAAAGGGGGCCAATTATAAAGCATAACAATTAACAGTGGTACCAATCAAATCTTTCTGATTACCAATCGTTCTTTCGAGCTTTTTATTAACACTTTTGGGTGTAGCAAAGTTGTTTTAAATATTCACAATGTAACAGCGTGGGTTTTGGAAAAAGGGTTTTTTGGTGTTTTTTTTTTAATTGATTCAAAACGTCGAATGGGTAAGGGGGTTTGAGAAAAAAGGAGGGCACCCATCAAAATCTAATTCCCTTTTCATGGGAAATTGGACGGGGTGATGGCATTTAAAACTTTGGGAAAAACAGAATATCGACAAAGGGGAAATGAAGCAGACAGCACGCAGTTTAGAATCAATTTAAAATTCAACTAAACCACGGGGTGGACAGTAACCCCTGCCTAAAAACACAAACGAAAAGCCCGGGTAAAGTTTTTGACAGATATTTTTCCCTCACAAAACCAAAACCTCCCAAACATACGTAAAAGAAAAGAAAAATGCTAACACGCTCTCTGTCAGACGGAAACGCAAAACGTCAAAAGCCCCGGAAGAAGATGTCCAAACGCGCTCACTGTCAAACGGAAACAGCCAACTGAAAAGGGCGAAGGAAACCAAGCGAGGACAAAACAAAAAGAAAGCAGGACCCGGGAAAATAAGAAAAGGAAGAAAAAAGTAGTGAATATTTTTGTCTCTCCAAAGAACGATCGCGGGGCAAAGATTTTAATGACAGACAGTGACGAAAAATTATAACAAAAACAAACCCCCCTTAGGGATTTACGTGGATCTGAGAGGGAAGGGAAAAGGAAATAAATCGCAAGAAGCACCAAACTAGGGGGCACATTGCCACTCTGGGTACCGAGAATGGGGGGGGGAACAGAAGACCCGGGAAAAAGATAGTTTTAAACCAAACTCTGACCCGATTCATCCTTTCAGAGCCATCTTGTCGGTGTCACAGGGGGAAACCCAATCCCCCTTTCCGTCTCTTTTTGCTGCTCCCCGGAGTCATCTCAAGAGCCCACTCACGCGGGTCAACGCCTAAAGAGGGTTTTCTGCTCAAGGTTTTCTTTTTTTTTTCCTCAGAAGGTTCTACCTGTACAGCTTTTTTTGGGGGGGCAGTGACCCGGTGGCATGAAAAAACCGACCCCTGAGCCGGGGGATTTGTGTTTTGCCTGTCCCTTGCCCTGTCCTGCTTCGAAAACTTGTACGGGAACCCAGTGTTTAAACCACCAGTTCTTGGGGACACGCTGCTGAAAGCTGAAACGTCTCAGACTTCTGTGGTCTTCCACTGACCACTGCGACAAGCCTCAGGACAATTCCTCGAAAAAGGGTTTTTACAAATTTTTTTTTGCCGGTTCGAATTTCTGTCGGGAAAATATTGGCAAAACCTGAAAATCGAAGTCGTATGAAAAACGCCGCAGAAATTTCATTTCATGTTTGCCCCCTTTGCCCGCCCTGCTGTCTATCTGTCTGTCTTTCTCTGTTTTTTTCTATCTTTCGAACGATCATCTTTCTTTATCTACCTACTACCCTGTCTGTTTTTCCCCACCCTATCTATTATCTCTATCTATCTATCTATCATCTATCTATCTATCTATCAAATCTATCTATCTATCAAATCTATCTACCCTATCTACTATCTATCTATTTGGGCCCGCTGTCGTCTATCTATATGTCTACCACCAACCACCTATATAAATTTAAACCCCTTATTTTCTAGTCAAAATGTAAACAAATTCTTAAACCCTTTTGGGTTTTACTCTTAGAACCCCCTTTTGTTTACATGATCCCCCCCAAAGGTTATCCTGTTATTTCATTTTACTCGTTTTGATTTAAACCTAACGCTGGAAGCCCAATTCTTTAAGTCGAAGATTAGTTCTAAAATTCTTGAAGGGTGTGTCTTTAAAAGAATTACCTGCAAAAACAACCAGACCCTTCCAAGTTAGATTTAACGCCGGAATAAAACCGTTCCCCAAAAAGTCCTGAGTGAAAATGGGTTTTCCCGCACATATAGATTTTCAGCGTTAAATTAATCAAAGTAAGGGCATTCTAAAGTATAATTTCCCCATATCAATTAAAACACAGGCAAAACACACACACACACACCACACTACACCCACACCTCTCTCTCCCCTCTCTCCCCTCTCTCTCTCTCTCAACCTCTCTCTCTCTCTCTTCACACACACAACACACCCACACAAAACACACACGAACACACACACACACCACACACACACACACACCACACACAACACACACACACACACACCACACCCAACCCCTTTACCTCCCCTTTCCCTCCTTCCTCCCCTCTCCCACTCTCCCTTCCCCCCTTTTCCCTCTCTGTCCCCTCCTTCTCCCTCTCTCTCTCTCTGCCCTCTTCTCTGGGGGGGTCTGTCTGTCTGTCCCCTCTCTCTGTCTCTCTCGGGTCTCTCTCTCCCTCTCTCTCTCCTCTCTCCCCCCTTTCTCTCTCTCTCTCTATTTCCCTCATTTCCTCTCCACCCCCCTTCTCTCTTTTTTAAATCACTGAACTGGGCAAATTTGGGAAGACAACAAAACGCCACCCCGAACACCCAAAAGGGAAACACATGAGAAGCGACAGATGGTCCTGCAAATAAAATTAATACAACAAAACCCCGTTACACGTTCACTTTTTTCCCTGCAGCAAACTAATTTTTCTTCATAATAACAAAACAAAAAAAGGGGAATAATTTTTCAATCTCAACCAAACCGGGGGAACGTCTTCAAAAAAAACCTCCGCGTTCCTTCTTTAACGGGGGAAATCGGGGAAACACGTTTTGAATTCAAAGTTAAAAGATTCGACAGTTTTAAAGGGGGTTTGTTGGGGTGTTGGTGTGTGTGTGTTTTGTGTTGTTGTGTGTGTGTGTGTGGGGTGTGGGGTTTTGTGTGTTGGTAAAATTTTATATATAATTTTATATTATAAATATAAATATTTATTTATTATATAAATATATATATGTGTTGGGGTGTGTGGTGTTGTGGTTGTGGTGTGGTGTTTTGTTTGTGTGTGTGTTGTGTTTAGAGAGAGAGAGAGAGAGAGAGAGAGCGAGAAGAGAGACAGACAGGGCAGACAGACAGACACTTTTTACAAAGAGACAGACAGACCCGCAGACAGACAGACAGACAAAACAGACCTTTGAAAACCCGAGACAACAACACCCAAAAACACAAAGACACAGAGACCCGGGGGAGTTCTAAACA
The DNA here is from genome assembly GCA_018398815.1 of Conus ventricosus. Taxonomy (NCBI): domain Eukaryota; kingdom Metazoa; phylum Mollusca; class Gastropoda; order Neogastropoda; family Conidae; genus Conus; species Conus ventricosus. The sequence continues at coordinate 41,102,090 of CM031610.1, read as the reverse complement.
TTCTTGGGAAAAACATTCTACAGGGTTTAGTTCTCTCTCCCCTCTCCTCTCCCCTTCTCTCCCCTTACCCCTCTTCTCTCCTCTCTCTCCCCTCCCCTCCCCGGTCTCCCCCTCCTCTCCCCCTCTCTCCCCCCCTCTCTCTCTCCTTTCCCCTCCCCCCCTCTCCTTTTCTCTCCCCCTCCTCTCCCTCTCTCCCCGGCCCCCCTCTCCTCTCTCTCTCTCTCTCCTCCCTCCCCTCTCTCTCCTCTCCCCCTTTTTCTTCCCCTCTTCCCCCTCTCTCTCTCTCTCCCTCTCTCTCTCTCCCCCCCTCTCCCCTCCTCTTTTCGCTCCTCCCCCCTCTCTCTCTCCTTTTCTCTCTCTTTTTCCCCTCCCCGCCCTCTCGTCTCTCTCTCTCTCTTCCCCCTCTCTCTCTCCCTCCCTCTCTCTCTCTCTCTCCCCCCCTTTTCTCCCCTTCTCTCTTCTTTTCCCCCCTTTCTCGACCTCCCCCCCCTCTCTCCTCTCTCCCTCTCTCTCTCTCTCATCTCTCTTTTCTCTTTTCTCTCCCCCTCCCCTCCCCCCCCTCTCTCTCTCGTCCCCCTTCCCTCTCTCCCTCTCCTCTCCCCTTTTTCTCTCTTTTTCCTCTCTCCCTCTCCTTCCCCTTTCCTCTCGCGTCTCTCTCTTCTCCCCCCCTCTCTCTCTCCTTTTCCCCCCCCTCTCCACTCTCCCTCCTTCCCCCCTCCTCTCTCCCCCTCCCTCTCCTCTACCCCTCTCTCCTCTCCCCCCCCCCCTCTTTTTCCCCCCCCCCCCTCCTTTTCCCTCCTCCCCCCCCCATTTTTCCCTCTCTCCCCCCTCTCTCCTTTTCCCTCTCAATTTTTTTCTCCCCCTCTCATTTATTTTTCTCTCTCTCTCTTTCCCCTCCCTCTCGCTCTATCAACACACACACAACCCCCACACACATACAAAACCCCAAAAACACAAAACACACAAACACACCACACCACACACACAC
>CM031610.1:41088602-41096102 GCA_018398815.1 Conus ventricosus | reverse complement strand
TCTCTCTCTCTCTCTTCCTCTCTCTCTCTCTCTCTCTCTCTCTTCTCTCCTCTCTCTCTTCTTGTGTGTGTGTGTGTGTGTGTGTGTGTGTGTGTGTGTGTGTGTGTCTTTCTGTCTGTCTGTCTGCTCTTTCTCTCTCTCCACCTCCCCCCCCCCCCCCATAAACACACACACACACACACACACACACACACACATACGCACACACGCATAAAAAGGGTGATCCTGATTGTCTTGACAATCACAGGTATTTCTCAGTTAGATGTTGGAGGTAAGTTGTGCAGTTGTAACCTTCATCAAAGACCGAATGGGTTGAAGATAATGACTTTAGTTTCATCTTAAGCCGGTTTTAAACGAAATTATAGTACACTTGATCACATTCCCACCCTCCTGGCGCTAGCACAAACGCAGTTATTCAGTTGCAGCAAACTAGCTGTACGTTGCGTTTGTTGATTCTGAAAAAAAAACCGCTTTCGACTGAGTAATTAAACAGGCATTACCTTTGGAAGATATTAAAGAAAAAAGAACCAGGGGCAAAATGTGCAAAGCTTTCAAGGGCATATATGAAATTGTGACAGCTTGTGTAAAAGTGAACAACCAGTGTACTGAACTATTCTACTGTCCTCGTGGCTTGAGACAAGGAGACATTTGCAGTCTGGTTTTATTCTCACTGTTTATAAACGAACTTACAATTGATGTCATCTGTAATCGTAACCACGGTGTAAAGCTCTCCTCAGATTCAACTGAAATTTGATGCTACGTTTTGCTGATGATCTTCAGCTGCTTTCTTTCTCGGTTACTGGTCTGCGACGACAGCTGAATATTTTGAGGGATGCCTTGGACAGATTGAGTTTGACAGTTGATTGAGATAAAACTAAAGTGGTTGTCTTTTGCAAAGGAGGTTACATCGCAACGAGAGAGAAAAAAAAGGTTCTTTGGTAGCAATAAGCTAGAAGTGGTCAATCAGTATAAATATCTTGGACTATTTTTCCCCTTTCCCTCTTCTTTTCCAATGCTATGGAAGACAGAACAGTATAAGGAAAGAAAAGAGGGTCTTTGGTAGCAACAAGTTAGAAGTGGTCAATTAATATTGATATCTTGGAATCATTTTTTTTTCTTTTTTTCCGCTTCTTTTCCAATGCTGTGGAAGACAGAGCAGCATAAGGAAAGAAAAGAGGGGAGTTGCATGCGTCTTAAAACTGTTGTAGTCCCTCGGTGAAAAGCATCGAAAGGTGTTTTTTTAAAAATCATTTGATTGTCAAATCCTGCTAATGCGAACATGCGGCTCAGAAGGGATTGACTGCAGACCAGAAATTGATTGAAAGAGTACATCTGTTTGCGTTGACACCTAACGGGCTAAACCATCATAAAACAAGACAAAACCACAGATAATAGCTGTTGCATGCATGTCATGATTCTTCTTTTTTTTTTTTAACGAGAGGCGTAAAAATCAGGTCATTTTTGTTGTTGTTGTTGTTGGTGTAACGAACACCCACTAAATTTAGATTGTTGTTGTCTTGACTAAACTGAATACCTTAATTCTCTTTGTCTACATAGACGAATGCAGCGGAATGAAATTGAGTCACACACACACACACACACACACACACACACACACACACACACACACACACACACACACACACACACACACACACATCACACGCACGCGCGCACGCACGCACGCACGCACGCACGCACGCACACACACACACGTATAGGTTATATATATATATATATTTATATATATATATATATATATATATATATATCTGTCAATGATGTTAAAAAGGAAGGTTAAAACTCAAGGTTAAAACTCGACAAATTTGTTTCTAGCGGCGTTGCGCTGTCATCAGGATGGTTTTTGTTTGCCCACCGCCGATGTTATATAGCGTGTGGGCTCACGTGAGCCCACACGCTATATAACATCGGCGGTGGGCAAACAAAAACCATCCTGATGACAGCGCAACGCCGCTAGAAACAAATTTGTCGAGTTTTAACCTTGAGTTTTAACCTTCCTTTTTAACATCATTGACAAATGTTGCTCCCCAAGGGGTCGAGCACTTTTAAAATCATTTTAGGCTCTTTGGTTATATTCATCTATATATTATATATATATATATATATTATATATATATATATATTATATATATATATATATATAATGAATACTAAAACAAGTTGAACGTCTTTTCCACAGGGACAACTTGAATATTCAAGCTTTCGCCACGAAGGCTTCTTCAGGAATAAAACACTTCATAAAAGGTCCAATTCTTAGGATGTGAATACTCCTCAGCAGTCACAACAATCTGTTTTAGCAACACACACACACACACACTCTCACTCATACACACTCACACACTCACCACCACCCCACAACAAACACACACTGCACACACACATACCCACACACGCATACACGGGAGGGGGATGTGGGAAGGGGGGAGGGAGGGAAGGGGGGGAGAGGAGAGGAGGAGAGAGAGAGTGAAAGATAGAAAGAGGGGTGGAGTAGATAAATAGAAAGAAGTTAGGAGGGGTCTTCGATAGAAAGAGAAACCAAGAGGAAGCATGTAGCACAGTCGGTATGTTGAATAGCAGACACAGGTACAGGGTAGGGGAGAGTGGTTGAATGGAGGGGGAAGTACACAGAGGGGGGGGGGGGGGGGGGGGGGGGGAAGGAGGGAGTATACAGACGGAGTGGGGGGGGGGGGGGGGGCTCCGGGAGGGGTACAAGAGGAAAACCTGTCACAAACCACCATTGTAAAATGTAATTGACATATTTTCAAATCACAATGATAAAACAACTTCATTAACATAGTGATCTGAAATTAGATAGATAATCGTAGGCATAGTGAAGCTAAGAAAACAAAGTATAAGTTCTGTAAATGAAACTACTACCGTTGCATGACATACCATCATTGTTGTAAATAGCAATTAACATATTCTTTAAAGAAGTGCGAAGAGATTAGGTATAGAAAGGAGGGACAGGGGGCAAGGGACAAATAATGTGGAGAGGGGGATGAGGATGGAGGAGTAGGGAGAAAAATGTGAATGGGGGGGGGGGGGGTAGGGAAAAGTAGGGAAGGAGACGATGTGAGGGGAGGGGGCTGCAAAGAGGGATTAGATGAAGGATAGGCTTTTTTCTTTTATCAAAAAAAATAAAATAAATAAATAAATAAGTAAATAAATAAAAATAATAATAAATAAATAAATAAATAGAGAGGGAAAAGGAACAATGGAGGGGGGGGGGGGGGGAGGGAGGGGGTTACGAGACAGAAGAAGAGAGGGAGAGAGAAAGACGGCGAACGCGATTGATAGAGAACGAGAGAGAGAGAGAAGGGGGGGAGGAGAGATGCGGAAGGAAACAGAGAAAAAAAGGGGAGGGGGGTGAAGAAAGAGGGGTAGGAGCCAGCGGGGCAGAAAAGAAGGTGAGTAATAAATCATAAGTATATAAGGGAGGTGGAGTTTAGAAATGAGTACTACCTACTAACTGAGAAAAATCTGTCAACACCATTATAAAATGCAATTAACGAAATTTAAAATATCTAAGCGCATACACACTCAGTGACATGGCAATCTAAAATCCAACAATAACGTAAAGACATCATGGAACTAAGAAAATTTGGTAAAAGGTTTAGTTACATGTCTTTTACCCGACCATTCCCGTATCAATCATAAATCTTTCATTAGCAAACATACCATTGTTATTTCAGAACCATTCTCATCAAAACAATAACCACACCAACACCCAACACCCTCACACACAAACACTCCCCCCCCCACACACACACTCACACACACAAACACACACACACACACACACACACACACACACACACACACACACACACACACACACACACAGAGTCAATGTTCCTGTTTTCTCACTCCAAATGCTCAAGGAATGTTATGACCGATGATTTTGTCTGTTTCCCCTTCTGTGCAGCGTACACAATTCTGTTCTATTGTTTAGTCCATTAAAAATAGTACCTAAGTTCGCCTGCCAGAAAGTTTCTCTGTCCATTAATTGTTCTTCTTTTTTCACAGCTTCTATGGCATGAATGGACAGGAACTTGATCTGCTGATCTTGTGGGTGGCACAGTTCAGTCACATGGTTAGCTACACCACATTTGTTGATCTTTTTCAGTTTAACATCTGATTTATGGTCAGCCCATCTCAGTTTCAAGTTTTTGGTGGAACCGATGTACCATTTGCCTGGATGGGTCATGCATTGTATCACATATATCAATTAGGGGTGGTGCATGTAATATGCTGCTTAATTTTCCACACTCTCCCATCCCACGGGCTTTTTAACGAGAAAATGTTTGAAGAGTGATCACAGGCGTCACATCTTTTCGCATTACACGTAAAAAAGCCGGGTTTGTTTGGTGGACCGTGTAGTGGAAAACGCTTGGGGACCGTAGGTTTGAATAGTTCACCAAGTTCTTCCTTTTTCTGTCCGCTGCAATAATTGTGTTCTTGGGGAAAATGTCTTTATTTAGTGGTTGTGCGTACAGAAGGTGAAGATTGCTCTTTATGATGGTGCTCTTGGAGGGAACTCTTGGGTCATATTGAGTGACCCAAGCAAACTTTTTCCTTTCTTTTTTCGTGGCTGGAAAATAATATCATTTCTTTTTCTTCTTGATCCTTCTTGACTGCTGAGGAGTATTCACATCCTAAGGACTGCTGAGGAGTATTCACATCCTAAGAATTGGACCTTTTATGAAGTGTTTTATTCGTGAGAAGCCTTCGTGGCGAAAGCTTGAATATTCAAGTTGTCCCTGTGGAAAAGACGTTCAACTTGTTTTAGTATTATATATATATCAGAGAGAGAGAGAGAGGAGAGAGAAAGTCGCCAGTTTACGAGGGCCTTTGTTGCACGTCCAGTTGGGAGAAACACATTTCACCCATTCCGTTTATTCGATTACACAATCACATTGTGGGTTAATAGCAGTTCCGTGATCCTGCTTGTCAACTAGGGACCGAAACAGAAATGATAAAGTTCTACCCAATATCTTTTTGTCGGGTTCAGTGTAAGTGTATCTTGTCCATGTTTCTGCCAGCACGTTACGTTGTAAGACCATTTCGGATTCATGGCCAACACCTCTGTTACAACACACAGACCGTTGTTCATTTACATACATATATGGCGGCAGCGCCGCCCATCCCTCTTTCCTTCCACCCACCTCCACCTACCCATTCGACCTCCCCGTCCATTCCCTATCCCAGCCCCCTCACCACCACACATGCGTAGACAGACCGACATTCATATCTCTGCCTGCATGACATATTTCCTCACAGACAACCAGTGATCACCAGGAAGACACCGAAGCAGTCGGACCCATAGGAATCGGTGAATATCGTCAATGTGAGCAGTACAACTCATATAATGTAAAAGTCAAGATACTAATCCTGTCGCCTCTTTATCTTTGGTTTAAAAAAAAACCTACAAAAAAACAACAACACGACAAGTCGACTACAAGGACCGGGCTGACCTAACTGGTCTCCAGTTGCTGTTTTCGACTGGCAGCCAGCGAATAATAAACCACCGGATCAACATGACTCAACACAGACTTTGAACTGGAGAACTTGGCTTGGGGGTTGTCCGGCTATTAGGACGTTAATCCCAGCCTCTTCGTCGGAAGGCAATTAATACCCGAAACGTCCCCTGCCCGTTCGGCCAGGCTAATCTTACAAACTCTCCCACAAGCTTTGTCGTCTTGTCTCTCTCTTTCTGCTTATATATTTCCGGTTGGAATGTAGGTTACGCTTGTTTACCGAGGAGAGTTTCAATGGAAACCATGGCTGCCGCTAATTGGGTTCTGGCAGCAGGGCTATCGACTTCCCGTGTCTCTGTCCACTTTGAGATGCGGTACCTCAAAACAACCTGTAAAGCAGGAACGTTGAAGCAGTTTTAATGTATTTCAATTAAACCGAACAGAGAAGAAGAAGAAGAACGAAAAGAGGGAGAGATGAGAGGGAGGCGGAGAGGCAGGCGGAAGAATGAGAAGTAAGGGAAGAATGGGGGTAACAAGAGAACGGGGATCTGGGAAGGGGGATGCATGTCACACTAGAAACCTAGTAAAACATGAAAGAAGGAAGAAAAGAAGAAAAATGAATGGGTAAAAATGAAAGAAAACCCGGCAAGTTTAATGGGAATGAACTCGACAGACTGAAACGAGAGAAGCAGATTTCCCTGGCCCTGTGGTTAGTGTGACAGAATAGGTACCTGCAGTATAGCAGTTCAAATCTAAGCTTTAGCATGGCATGAAATTGATCACAGGCGAGTTTCATCTATATCAGATCACAATTCTGAAAAGAGAGTTTCTCAAAAATTCATGAGAATCTAGCATTGTTTTCCTCGCTGGTTTCTGTCTGTCTGTCTGTCTGTCTGTCTACAGAGAGGAGGGGGATCTGTTTGCGGGGAAGACTCGGACAAGAAGAACACATTTTAAAAGCTGTTTTGTGCAAGCTATGGCTAGAAGTGGGTCAGCCATTTTGCTGTCGGGACAATGGTTATTTCTTGACTGATTCCACGTTTTGCAGCGCCCACGTTCTCTCCTTTCCCTGTGCATGCTCTTTCTCCTTCTCCGACTGGTGATTGGACAGCCCTTACCCGAGGGGTAAAACCAGCGAGGAAAACAATGCTAGTTTCCTGTCGAAAATATCCTCTCTCTCTCTCTCTCTCTCTCTGTCTCTCTGTCTGTCTGTCTGTCTGTCTGTCTGTCTGTCTGTCCCTCTCTCTCTCTCTCTCTCTCTCTGTCTCTCTCTCTTTCTCTCTCTCTTTTCTCTCTCTCTCTCTCTGATGCTGTAGAGGCCGCTAGTCTTTAGGACCACACACACACACACACACACACATACACACACACACACACACACACACACATGCACATACGTGTGCACGATGCACGCGCGCACGCGCACACACCCCACAACACACATATACACGTGCGCGCACACACACACAACATACACACACGCGCACACACACACACACACGGACATAATTCTCCTCATCATCCCCCCTCCCACCCCCCCCCTCCCTCCCCCCCCCCCCCCCCCCCCCCCCCCCCCTCATACGCCTACATCCAAATCTGTCCAGGGCAATCTTTCCCAGCAGTTCACGCTTTGAATGATGTTGCAACAAATGATGTCAGTTCATTTTTCTCTACGAACAACATCTGAGAACCACACCGCGTCTTGTGCATTCACGTTCCCTTTACCAGGACACTCTTTTGCTTCTCGCACATTCTGTCGAGCCAAACGTCTTTTTATATAAATTTTGGTCGATCCGGGAAAACAGAGTACATCAAAGCTTTGATTTAGTGTGCTCAAAGTATGTGTTCGTTAACTTAAGTACATATAGACAGCATACGGAGCAGCTAGAGACCAAAAGTAGATAAAGATGTCTGTTTCAGTATGTCGATGATTGCAAATATTATCAAAGTATCAAAGAATGTGCATAAAGCATTTTGTTTCAGATGCGACTGTATTGCAACT